>JAPMAC010000231.1:17787500-18484559 GCA_028671895.1 Oenanthe sinensis
GGGATTATATTTCGGTAAAAATCATTCACGTGAAAGTTTCTCCTGACAAAAAAAAATAGAAAAGAAACCTATATAACCATATTAAGTATTAACCCTAAAATTAAACTCTTAACTATATCCAATATTGGGTACGCGATATATCAAATTAGAGAATTTTTTTTTTGAAACACAGGAGTGAAACATAAAAAAAATCCTAATCGTCCAGTTTTTAAGTAAACCATAGAAATGATCATAACCATTTAATTTTAATAAAATCTAATTTTAGTAAGGATATATCATACATATAACTCAATTCTCAATAATCATCTTTTTATATAACTCATCACATATAATATTATATTATATTTAAATTATATTTTATATTTTAATATTATATATAAAAAATATTAAAATTATTCAATCCGTGCAATGTATGGATGTAAGGTGGTATAATATAAATTATAAATTGTGAAGTATATTCTCTCAACTCTGCACGAAAATGTAATACATCTCTCCCAATTAATTACATACAGTTTGAAATCTTGAATGTGACACATAACAATTTAATCGTCAATGTAATTGCTCAAACAAGCCTTGTTCTTGACTCTGTCTTCCGAATAACTTTATGATGACCTGATTTTAATAATAGTAGCTTATAACCCGTGCAAAGCATGGGGCGGAATTAATAAATTATATATTAATTATTTTATATAATTTAAATATGTAATTTAAATTTTTTTTATTATATCATCTATGATAATATAATATATAATAAAAATTATTTATAGATAAAATAATAATATTATTTTAATATTCATGAGATTTAATTAATAAATTTTAATATTCATGAGATTTAATTAATAAGTTGTAATTTCAAGTAGAAGTGAAGTGATATATGTTATTAGATTGTTGTACAACATATGTAAAATATATATGTTTTAAAATTAAATTATAATTATATCATAATTGTATAAAAAAATTGTATAAAAAGAAAACTTACGGATGATAAAAATAGTTGTATAAAAAGAGGACTTACCGGACGGACGACCAACTGACCAAACTCTTTATTTTTCTTTAAATTTAATTAGGAAATTTTTATTAATAAAAAGAGTTATAAATATATTAGAATTATTTTAATAAAAATTTAAATAAAAGAGTATATTTTAATGTCGGTAAAATATAATATAATTTTAATATTCAAAAATTTTAATTATAAAATTGTAATTTTAAATAAATTAAAGTGTTTGAGCGATGAGGAAAATTGAAACATGTTAGTAGATTGTGAGTACAACTATATATTCTAATTAAAATAGAAGTTTTTAAAAATAATATAATATAAAAGTATAGATAATATAGATATAACATAGTGATAAAATTTAATTAATGTTAATAAAATAATATTATTATTTTAATATTCATAAAATTTAATATTCATAGAATATAATTTAAATATAATATAATATTATTCTATCCGTGATGAGTTGTATAAAAGTAGGACTATCGGGGGCTCTGTTTCATAGTTCGTACAGAGACTAAGTTCATATTTCAAAAATAGCACAGGCGTTCAGTTGTTTTCAAAAATGGTACAGCAAATTCCCAAAAATGACGAACATAACTGTTAATTGTTGGGCTTGTTGAACAGACTTGTACGCCATACGGAATGACAAACAGAAAGATTGTACACCATCTCCACTGGCGAACACAACTGACATATTTTTTTTTTCTAAAGTGTTTACCATCTGCACTGCCGAACACTAAAGCATAAAAAATAGTCTGTCTACACTTTTCAACGGCGAACACAGCAGTTAGTACCATACGACGTCGTTTTGACATTGTTATTTTAAAACCTTTGTTAACAATACCCAGCCGCACAACATACATCTCCCTTGCACACGGCGAACACATTATATTATATGTATGTAATTTGCAATGGCGAACACATATCATTGTGTAATTCTAGTTGAATTGTGTTCGCCATTATAGAATGTAAACAACAAAGTGAATTAAAAATTAACTCTTTTATGTGTTCGCCATTCACAAGTTTATAATCTTATCTTATCTAAACGTAATCTGCAATTCCACATATTTCAAGGCAACTCTGCCTATATTATACACCAATCCATTTCATTTCATTTCCTTCATCCATAATTATAAGGTACATTCTTTCTTCAGTATTTTATATTGAAAGGCATATGTTTAGAAGCCTATTTGTTTAGAGAGATGACAACTCAACTCAAACATAGATAATTTGTAAGTAAATACATTATCTGTCACAGGAATCTTTAGCAGATATTATTTGACAAAAAAAAGATTAAAGTCAATCTACAGACTTGAAGTAGTACTACATTGAAAGAAGCTCAATTTAATTTATCATGCCTCAGTGGAGTATTTAAGTTTGAAGAAACTACAGTGTCAGAAGATTTCAAGATTGTGTGACAACAAATATAGTCAAGTCAGAAGGAGCAGAAGTGAACCACATTATAATTGTCAAGTGAAGAATTCTATTTGTTGTGAATCACTCGTGAACCAGACAGTACACGGAGTGTTGACAAAATATAGATAAAGTTCTTTATTACAGAAGAAGTGGTCAGCTACAGACATTGATGTGAAGACAGAAGATTTAAAATTGTATCATCAACAGTTGTGGAGTCAAGACTTTAATTTAATTCTCTATTAATTGATTAAATTATTTAGTTAATTTAATTAGTAAATTAATTAAATCAGAATTAATTTATTTCTTAAATTCATTAAGAAATTAATTAATTTAGAATTATTTTAGAATGAAGAAGATTTTAATTTAATTCTATTATCAAAAAGATAATTTATTATGTATCCTATTTACTTAGATTAATTCAAAAAGAATTAATTTAATTTATAAGATATATATTAAAAGTAATAGAGTTTAAATTAAAAAGAAAAAAAGAAGAAGAAGAAGATATACATTTGATCAGAACAATGCAGATCGACTAATTCAAATCTCGGGAAGACTTTTTTCAAAAGTCTCTCGTACATTAAAAAGTCTCCCCGAGTATTTTATCAAAAGTCTCTCAAGATTTAAAAAGTCTTCCAAGGTCAGAAAGTCTCCCCGAGCCAGAAAAGTCTCCCGAGCAAAGAAAAGTCTCTCTGAAAGAGAATTAATATTTATTAGAGATTGTATTCAACCCCCCCTTCTACAATCATTTGTACCTAACAATTGGTATCCGAGCCATCTGATTGACATAAAAATCAAGATCCTAATATTTTTACGTATTAAAATTTTCAAAACTTTTAATTCATTAAAAATTCAAAAATTTTAATTTATTAAAAATTCGAAAATTTTAATTTCTTAGAAATTCGAAATCTCTTTAATTCCTAAAAATCTCAAATCTTTTTAATCTTCTATTATTTCAAGATGAGTACTCAAAGAGTGAGTAGCATTAAAATTCCTCCATTTGATAAAGATAATTATAATCTTTGGAAGAGGAAGAGGACCTTGTTTCTTCGAAATGCAAACACTAAGTACAAGGATATTTTGAAGACTGGTGTTGTTATTCCAATAACAATCATTCCTGAGCATATGAAAGATGGTGTACTTATTCCGCACAGACAATTTGAAAAAAATATTTCTGAGTACATTGAAATAGAAAAGAAACTGGATTCATTGGACACCAGCCTGCAATTAATTTTGGTGAAATTTCTTGATCCCGGAATGTACAATCATGTTGTTAATTATAAAGATGCTAAACACATCTGGGAAACGATAGAGATACTGAATGAAGGAACAGAAGATGTGAGGGAGAACATATTGGAAATCTTAACGTCTCAATATGAGCATTTTAGATCAAATCCAAGAGAAAGTATCTCTGATGTTTTTGAGAGATATAACAAACTGATAAATGATCTAAATCTCAATGGAAAACACTATACGAAGAAGGAGATCAATAGGAAGTTTTTACTGACAATGCCAGTTCACATAGAGCATAGGATTACGGCTATCAGGGAGTCAAGGGACATGAATGAAATTTCATTGGAAAGACTTTATGGCATACTGAAGACCTATGAGCTAGACCAGATTCAACAAAAGGAAATATATGGTACAGACAAGGTGGTCAGCAAGTCTACAGCTCTTGTAGCAGAAGTACCAGAATACATAGAAACTATGATTGAATCTTCTTTAGTCAAAGTCATTGATCAGGGTATTGTTGCAGAAGTTGGTGCAACTCAAATGAATTCATCTGAAAGTGAATTCTAGTCAATGGAAGAATTTGATCAACTTGAGGATGAATCTCTGGCACTGATTGCTAGAAAATTTGGAAATACAAGATTCAGGAGGAACCCTAGTTTCAAATTCAAGCCTATGGCAAGCAGATTTCAGAGAGGTGGTTCTTCTAGCTCATCCAATACAAGATGTGGATATAAGACAGGGATGGTATAGACAGAAGCAAGATCCGTTGCTTCAACAGCAATGAAATGGGACACTTTGCTATAGATTGTAGAAAGCCCAAGCAGGAAAGAAAGAAGGATTCATATGACGAGCGTAAACAGAAATATGAAGCTCTACTGAAGAAGCATCAGGGAAGATCATACTTAGCAGAAGGAAAAATCTGGGATGATTCTGACAACGATGAAGAAGAAGATATGGGAAATCTTGCTCTAATGGCCTCTTCTTCTGAAGGATCAAAATCTCCACCTCGACAAGGAATTGAGGTAAACCCTAGCTGTCCTAAAATGTTTAAATTGCTAGGGGAGAATTTAACTGATGCTAGAGATCAAATAAAAGTCTTAATTCTAAAAACAAAGTTTTATCAGAAGAGAATTTTGAATTGAAAAGGCTGAAAATTATAAATGAGAAATTAACTGAAGATGTTGCATTTTAAGTTAATAGAGTCAACTACTATGTTGAAATTGAAGCTTTTTTAAAGGATAAAATTGAGAAAGAAAAAGTCAGGTGTCAAGCCTATAGAACTGCTTCATTTGTTATGAAAGACCTAGTTGACAAACAAGAGATTAAACGGAAAGTTGGGATAGGTTTTGAATATAATGAATCTGTAGGAAAGGCTAACAACATCACCCCTTTTAAAGAGACTGATATAGAGAGGGGTATTCCACATGTTATTAAGGACACTAAGAAACCTCTTTTCATAACTCCTATTGCAGAACCAGTTCTTGATAGTTGTGTAATAGTGGATTATGAAATTAAAATTGAAGACCTTAAAGAGAAAGAGAAAGTACATGAAAAACCTGTTAGGGACATAAAATGAATAAATGTCCAGAAAGCTAAATATGTACCTAAAAGACCAATAGAAAATATAAACACTGCTAGTTCATCCACTCCTGGTTTAGGTGCTAATGAGCTTAAGAAAAATTATAACAGACCTAATAAGTTTGTTAATAGTAGGGATAAGAACAACAGATTCCATGCTACTGAGAACTTTAAAAATGTTAATAAAGGTAAGGTAGAAACTGTTAAGACTCCTGCTATTGTGAATAAAATGCCTACTATTGATGCATGCCATAAACCTTGTGGTATAGATAACTGTATGTTATGTGCTTTCAATATTATGTCTGCATACTTTAAAAGCATGCATGCTATGAATGTCACTACTACACCTAGACAGCACATAAATCACAGGCATGCTAGATCAAAGACTGTCAGTCCTTCTGTTTTACAGAAGAATACATTCTCTCCTAAGCCTCCATACAAAAATGTTAAGGCTGTTTACAAGGAGAAGTGTTAAGTCAAAGTAGTAGATGAGTTTGTCAAGTTGGGTTCTGTTGTTAAACCTGACAAAGGACAATTTTTCAAATATGTCAGGCCCAATCAATGTTGGGTTCCGAAGAAGGCCTAACTCATTTGATGATTGCAGGGTGTGAAATAGGTGAACCGGATTATATGGATTCTTGATAGTGGATCCTCAAGACACATGACCGGAGATAGAGCCCTGCTATCAAATGTTGTTGAGAGAGCTGGCACAGTAGTTACCTTTAGAGATGACAGCAAGGGTATGACTAAGGGATATGGCTGTTTAGAAGCTGGCAATGTCATCATTGATAATGTATCTTTCGTGGAAGGTCTCAAACACAATCTTCTGAGTATCAGTCAGTTTTGTGACAAGGGATACACAGTGACCTTTGTAAAGGAGAATTGTTTGATTTCTCACAAGAAAGATGAAAAGCTTGCTCTTCAGGGAGTAAGGAAAGGAAACTTGTTCGTAGTCGATCTGAACTCAGGTTGCATAGATGAAGTCAATTATTTTTATGCTAAAGCTTCATCAGATGAAAGTTGGCTATGGCACAAGAAGCTCTCACATCTTAATTTCAAATCTATGAATTCTCTAGTCAAAAGAGAATTAGTGAGAGGACTGCCTCAATTGGAATTCACACAAGAAGGACTTTGTGAGGCATGTCAGAAAGGGAAAGCAAAGAAAGCATCACATCCATGCACTGACACATCTAGTATTACTGAACCACTGCAATTAATTCACATAGATTTATTTGGTCCAATCAATGTTATGTCAATGTCACATAAAAGATATGACTTGGTTATTATTGATGACTATTCAAAATATACATGGGTTTTATTCCTACACTCAAAGGATGAAACTCCTTAAATGGTGATTGATCATATCAAGATGATTGAGTTGGATTCGAAGCTTCCAGTTAGAGCTATAAGGTCAGACAATGGAACTGAGTTCAAGAGTGCAGTTCTGAATGACTTTTGTGCTGAAAAAGGAATAACAAGACAATTCTCAGCACCTAGAACTCCTCAACAGAATGGAGTTGTAGAAAGGAAGAATCGTACATTAATTGAAGCTGCAAGGACTATGCTGAGTGAATCAAGGCTTCCAATGTATTTTTGGGCTGAAGCTGTAAATACTGCATGTTATACCCAGAATCGGATTCTAATCAACAAGGACTTAATAAAGACACCCTACAAAATAATGGCTAACAAGAAACCAATGCTCAAGTACTTTCATGTATTTGGTGCTAAATGCTTTGTACTTAAAGATGGAGAAGAACGTATTGGGAAGTTCGAGGCTAAAGCTCAAGAAGCTATTTTTGTTGGTTATTCTAGAAGATCTTATCGGGTGTATATTATTGATCAACATCATGTCAAAGAAAGTGTCAATGTAACTTTTGATGACACAAAATTCCCTGACATCCAAAATGATGATCCATCTGAAACTCTTAAGTTCAACAATATTTCAGACTCACACTCAGATGATGAAAATGAACCTGAGGCTGCAGAAGGAAACAACAATGTTAATAATGCTGATGATCCTAGTAGTAGTGGTAGAAACAGTGGAACTCTGGAGATACCACTAACACACAGGGAGATTCATCAAGGGATCCTAGCAGCAGCTCAGGGGGAGGAAATGAAGGATCGATAAATCAAACACAACATAACAATGAAAATCAAGGCGAATCATCAAGATCTAATCTACCAAGTCAGAGAATTTGGAGTAGAGCTCATCCTTTTGAGCTGATCATTGGTGATCCAGATGTTGGTGTTAGAACAAGAGGTGCTACACAGAATCAATGCAATTATTCTGGGTTTCTATCTGAAATGGAACCTAAGAAAATAGAAGAAGCACAGTCTGATCCTGATTGGGTGATTGCTATGCAAGATGAACTCAATCAATTTAAATCTTAAGATGTTTGGAAACTAGTACCCAGACCAAAGGACAGGACTGTGATTGGCACACGATGTGTATTCAGAAACAAGTTAGATGAAGATGGCATTGTGATAAGGAACAAGGCCAGACTGGTTGCAAAAGGTTATTCCCAAGCTGAAGGAATTGATTATGATGAAACCTACGCTCCAGTTGCAAGACTTGAGGCTATCAGGTTGTTTCTGGCATTCGCAGCTCACTCCAATTTTAAAGTTTATCAAATGGACGTGAAGAGTGCATTCCTGAATGGAAAGCTAGCTGAAGAGGTATATGTACAACAGCCCCCAGGCTTTGGAGATCCAGATCACATGGACTTTGTATATTTTCTTTTCAAGGCTATCTATGGTCTCAAACAAGCACCCAGAACATGGTATGACACTCTTTCAGAATTCTTACTTGAAAATGCTTTTGTTAGAGGAGTCATGGATAAAACCTTATTTTATAAGAAACACAATAATGATCGAATAATGGTACAAGTATATGTTGATGATATAATATTTGGGTCTACTAATGATAACTTGTGCAAGAGATTTGTTAAGTTAATGCAGAGTAGGTATGAGATGAGCTTAATGAGAGAGATGAAATTCTTCCTTGGACTTCAAGTGAGTCAAAGAATAAATGGAATATTCATTTGTCAGTCCAAGTACCTTAAAGAACTTCTGAAGAAGTATCACATGAAAGATTCAGCATCTGCAAGAACTCCCTCATCTACAGCTGTCAAGCTTGGAGTATGTGAAAATTCAATAAAGGTAGACATCACAAGCTACAGAGGTATGATTAACTCTCTACTTTACTTAACTGCAAGCAGACCAGATATTATGTATGCCACTTGTATATGTGCAAGGTTCCAATCGGATCCTAGAGATATTCATCTTGTTATTGTGAAAAGAATCTTAAGATATCTTAAGGGTACACCTAATCCTAGTATCTGGTACCATAAAGAATCTGGCTTTAATCTAATAGGATATACAGATTCTGATTATGCAGGAAGTGTTGTTGATAGGAAGAGCACCTCAGGGAGCTGCCAATTCCTAGGGAGAAGATTGATTTCCTGGTACAGCAAGAAACATCAAACAGTTTCCAATTCTACAGCAGAGGCTGAGTACATTGCTGTGGGAAGCTGTTGCGCTCAGATCTTATGGATAAGGAATCAACTCCGAGATTATGGCTTTTTGTTAAATAAAATTCCTATTTTATGTGATAACACAAGTGCCATTGCTATCTCCAACAACCCTGTACAGCACACGAGGACAAAACACATAGATATCAGGTATCATTTTATTCGAGAACACGTTATGAATGGTACTGTGGAGTTACACTTTGTATCCACAGAAGAACAGACTGCATATATTTTTACTAAGCCACTGAATGAATCCACATTCACCAGGTTGGTTGATGAACTTGGGATGCTGAATAGTTCTTCATCTTAAATCTCAGTTCACATCTGCATTATGTTCTTAAATAAAATTACAAGTGTTTGTTATGTGAATATTTGTCATAACACTTGTGAATTTATTTTACTAAATTCTAGCTCTCGAATGTGTGTTTAGTGTAAATTATTATAATACTTTATCTATTTTGATTGTATTCTACTATATTTTAATTTTAGATTATTATCTTTAAAATAATTTAATCAAAATTTTATAAGTTAGAATTTTGGTAAAAGTTATTTTTATTTGAAAATAATTTAATATTGAAGTATAACTATTATATATATATTAAGTTTAATAAATAGGTTAATAGAACTGAAAGGTAGAGTATTTAAACTTGTAACACTGTAACTTATGTAACTCAACTAAAGAAAAGATACTTAACCGAAAGACAATCAAGAACAAGAAGTCACAAGGAAATCAATACAAAATGAAGACAAAGTAATTGATACAATTCAACATGTTAATTATGATCAATCAAAGAGGAAATCATTGGAAGAAGTTCAAGTCAAAGTTGTCCATGCCTTAGTGATTTGTAACTTAAAGAATCAAGATCATAACTATCAGTATCAATAAGGCTAATTGATTTCAAGTGAAGAAGCAGGAAAGCAACTGTTGGAAAGCCACATTATTAATTGAATATGGTAATCTATTCAGAAGCAAGAACCCTATCAAGACTAGTCAAGTGTTAGGACATTGATAGCAAGTTTATGTCAGTAGTAGAAATCCATGCTCAAGAGCTTGTTGAAGAATATAGAAGACAAGAAGAAATCACAAGTTCAAGATGTTGCATTGAAGTTTCAAGTTGAAGCCCAGAATTTCTCTAAGTACTTACTAAGGAACCTATGTAGAAATTCCTATCTAGAAATTCTAGATAAGTGTCTACTTAGAGCCAAGTAGAAATTCTGGAGGTGGAAATATTTTCTAAGTACACAAGGAAGGAAGCTATCTCGAAATTCCTATGTAGAAAATTCCTATGTAGAAGTTCTACTTAAAATTTTGAGATAGAACCTATGTAGAAATTCCTATGTAGAAGTTCTACTTAAAATTTTGAGATAGAACCTATGAAGAAATTTCCATGTAGAAGTTCTACATAGATGACAGTTTCAACATGACACATGGCATCATCTGGTTGGCAGATTTCCAAGCTTTCAAGACAAGATAAGATTTACGTGGACAACATTGGGCCACTCATATCTTATCTTTTGAAGACTACAAGTCATAGATTACAATTAGTATAAATAGAAGTACTTGTGTAACGTTTTAAAGAGAGCAATATTAAGAGAAACACTTGTAAAAGAGAGAGAGAGTATTCACAGAGCTTAGTATCATTTACTACCCTCTTTACTTCTGTTGTACTATTGTAATGAATGTTGTAGCAACTCTTTCAAGTTATATATAAGACATATATTCCTTGAATCATTGTGTTCATTTATTACATAGTATTTATTGCTTCATTAATCTAAAAAGTTGTATTCACCCCCCCCCCCCTCTACAACATATTTGGACCTAACAATTGGTATCAGAGCTTTATGTTTGACATACAAAACATAGATCCTTGTGTTTCGTAGAAGATTTGTGAGTTTTTATTTCCAGATCTAATTTTCAAGCTTTCTTGAAAAGTGTGCTTTAATTCTTTTCTCAGTGAAAACTCATCCAAAAAATTATTTAAATACTCCATGTATGATTATTTAGCTTGGGTGGATTTTAGATAATTTTTGTGAATTATTCTGGGTACTTTGGTTTGTGGTGTTCTTCACGTATTCATCACTGTTTTTGATAAAGAAGACAAACCCAGCAACTTTTGATTTCCTTTTCAAAAGACAAAAAGTGAAAAAGGTGTTATTGGCTTTTGATTGGACAACATACTCACTGCACAAAAAGAAATTACAGAAGACTCTGTACCTATCACGTGGGTGCTAGGTGAGTTAGGTGAGATAAGACATAAAAGTCAAAAAGTGTGAAAAATAATATTGTTTATTCAATATTAAAAGTGACATGCAGCAAATTCTCCAAAGACAAGAGTTCTACTTAGAAATTTCGACTTGAACAGAGTTTCTACTTGGTGAGAATTTCGACTTGGACAGAATTTCTACTTGGTGAAATTTCGACTTAGGCAAAAGTTCTACATAGATTTTCTACATAGCCTAGTCTTGGGTACTTAGAAATTTTTGGTGACCAAAATTTGAACTTTGATTTATTCTGAGATAATTCGATTTTCTTTTAATTACTACACAAGTAATAAGAAAAGTTTATTATCTCTAATCTAAATCCACATTAAGATGGCACCTAAAAATCAATTCAAGATTCCAATGTTCAACTGAGATCACTATGAAGAATGGGTTTTGAGAATGAAACTCTACCCTTGAGTCCGTTAATCCTGAATATCTAGAAGTCCTTAACAAGGGTAAATTTGTTCCGATGGTTGTTGTTCCTGAGCATATGGAAGAAGATATGATTGTACCACAACGGTCTGAGCCTAAAAAGGTAGGGGACTTTTCAGATGCTGATAAGGAGAAAATAACTTTGGATACGTCCGTACGACAAACCTTGATGGAATCCCTAGATCATGAAATGTTTAATGTAGTCAAAGGACTAACTACAGCTAAGAAGATTTGGAATAAGATAGAGGTCGTCATGGAAGGTACCGCTGAGGTCAGAAGCAACAAAACACTTATACTCAAGATGGAGTATGACACCTTCAGAATCAGAAAAGGTGAAAGCATAACAGATGTCTATATAAGATTCAGTCAGTTAGTGTTGGATTTGAATCTAAGAGGTGTAACTCTCCTCATGGTTGAAGTCAACACGAGATATCTAAGAAACCAGCCGAAGAGCATTGAGCATAGAGTCTACGCCGTAAGAGAAACTAGAGATTTGCATATAACTTCTCTGGAAGAATATTATGGAATACTAAAGACCTATGAGCTGGAGACCCTTCAAGATCAAGCATGGGACAATGATTCAAAAGGAAAGGAAGCTGCATCAGGATTAGTTGCTGCTGAGGAAGAGTCTAAAAAGGCTATAGTTGCAGAAAAACCTAGATCATCACCTGTACCACATCAAGTTGATAATGATGATGAGTGCACCTCTAATAGTGATGATGACTACTTCACCCAAGAAGAGCTGGACAACATGGATGATAGTGTCATGGCATACATGGCAAGGAAGTTCAGCAATATAAGATTCAGAAAGAGTAACCGACCACAGAGAAAATCTTCATCTTTCTATCGGGTTACTAAGGGTGGTGGTAGCTCTTTAGGTTACAAATGGAAAAGCAAGAATACCATCTACAAATCTCCTTTGGATTTCAAAATGAAGTTCAAATGCTATAACTGTGGTGAAGCTGGACATTTTGCTACAGACTGCAAGAAGCCGAAACAGACCTATCCCAAAGAGACTTATGAAGCCCTCAAAAGCAAGTATGAAGCCCTGGTGAAGGAAAGACATGGAAAGAAAGCTTTAGTTGTAACAGAAGGCAGAGCTTGGGATGATTCAGATGAGGAAGAAGTTACTCATGCAGCAAACTTTGCCCTCATGGCTGAGACATCAAGTGAACCAGAGATACCAGTTCTAACACTTAAAAAAGAAATGTCTATTGATGATTATAAGGTACAGAATGGGGCTCTTAGCGAAGAGATCTATATGTTGTGCAAAATCCTAAACACTTCTCAAAAGGAACAGAAAACACTTGTTGCCAAATACAGAATACTTGAGGCAAAAGTGGAAGAGTTAGAGGCTGCTTGCACTGTAGATACTTCCCTAAGAGACTCTATTAAATCTTTGGAACACAAGCTCAACCTTAAAGATGAATTAGAAGCATGTCTTAGGAATAAACTAGCTGAGTGAGAAACTAAATATGAAGCTTATAAACTAGCTGCTAGTAAGGTGAATGTTGATAGTGACACATTTAAGAAGATAACTGGAATTGGTGTAGGACTTGATTATTCTAACTTATCTAAGAAAGAAGGAAAAAGGCCTGTAGACACTAGTTCCAGTGAGATCAAAACTGAAATACCTACAATTCTTAAATCTGTTGTCAAACCTATCTTTAAACATTTCGTTCCTCGTGAAGAAAGAGAGACTGAATTGTTAGTTAGATATGAAATTGAAATGGTAGATAGCAAGAAAGAACAACCTATAACTCCTACTAAAACAGTTAAAATCAAATCCCCTAGAGAAGAATCTAGACCAGGATTAGGAGCTAAGGTTGTTAAACAACAGAGTAAAAAGGAAAAACGCATAAAAGAGGTTAAGGCAGAACGTGTGAAGAAAGAGTGTTATCACTGTAAATCAACTGAACATCTTTCTTACGCATGCAAATCTAACATGAATATTCCTGTTGCACATGCCATGCCTGTACCACTCACAATGAATAACATGCATAAGAATCATGCACAATTTGGTCAACCTAATTGTATGCCATGCACTTTTAACGTCATGCAAACGTTTGTGAATTTGATGAATGCAACTAGCCAATCATGTCTAAATTCTACTGCTAGTTCTAATGTCAAAAAGAAGCATGTTAGAGCTAAGAATGTCAATCCTCCTAAAGTTAGGAGTGACAAGCCTTCTCCTAAGACTGACAAATCTATCAAGTCTGAAAAAGGGAAAGACAGAGTCGAAAGCTCTTGTAATGTTAAAAAGGGTGCATCTCCTGTTGTTAAATCTTATAATTCTCGATCTTATAGAAAAGTCGGGCCCAATCAAACTTGGGTTCCGAAGAATGCCTAATCAATCTGTCATTGCAGGGCATTAAGCGAAACAGAAATAAAGTTATATGAGTGCTAGATAGTGGAGCATCGAGGCATATGACAGGAAACAAGTCCATGCTTACAGAGTTGGTTATTATGGTTGGCCCTTATGTCACCTTTGGAGATGACAGCATAGGTGTGACAAAGGGATATGGCAAATTGAAAACTGGTAATGTCATCATTGAAGATATTTCCTATGTTGAGGGATTGAGACACAATCTGTTGAGTATCAGTCAATTTTGTGACAAAGGATACGAAATTGTCTTCAATAAGAAAGGTGTATCAATCACTCACATTAAGGAAGGTTCGTTGGCTTTGAGAGGAGTTCGAAAGGCAGATCTATTTGTTGCTGATATGGATTCGGCAAACCAGAATGAAGTCACAGGTTTCTACAGCAAATCTTCAGATGATGAAAGATGGTTATGGCATAAAAAACTATCACACTTAAACTTCAAAACGATGAATGCTCTCGTAAGGCGAGAATTGGTGAAAGATCTACCTCAAATGGAGTTTGCTCCTAAAGGACTCTATAAAGCCTGTGAAATGGGAAAGTCAAAGCGAGCGTCATAAGAGTAAAGAAATTTCTAGTATCACTGAGCCTCTGCAACTCCTACATATGGATTTATTTGGCCTAGTGAATGTCCTATCCTTATCTAGGAAAAGATATGCATTGGCAATCGTGGATGACTTCTCCAAGTATACGTGGGTATTGTTCGTTATGTCAAAAGACAAAGTACCTTTCCAAATCATTGATCACATCACTGAGATTGAGAATGTTTCAACACTCATTGTGAAGACGATTAGATCAGCAACGGCACTGAATTTAAAAATGCTATACTGAATGATTTCTGCGTTTCTAAGGGAATACGTCGTCAGTACTCAGCCCCGAGAACTCCACAGCAGAATGGAGTAGTTGAAAGGAATAACAGAACATTGGTTGAAGCAGCAAGAACTTTGTTGTATGAATCAAAACTTCCTCTATACTTTTGGGCCGAAGCAGTGAGTACAGTGTGTTACACTTAGAATAGAACCTTGATTATAAAAGATAAAGAAAAGACACCATGTGAACTAATGAATAACAGAAGACCAACAATCAAATACTTTCATGTCTTTGGAGCGAAATGCTATGTACTTATAGACGATGAAAAACTAGGCAAGTTTGAAGTAAAAGCACGTGAAGGGATATTTGGTGGTTATTCTATAGATACGGTGGCAGCTTATCGGGTATTCTTAGTGAATGATCGAAAAGTGATTGAAAGCTACAATGTCAGATTTGACGATACCAAACTCCCATCAATTTCTAAAGATAATAGTGAACCTGAGTCCCTAAAATTTCAGAATCTGGACTTGGATGAAGTTGAGGATGGACCTGAGTTGGTTGTTACTTCAAATATACCAAGTGTTCGTGAAGAAATACCTGAGTCTAATGAACAATCGAATTCTACGAGATCAGAGGAGACTTCGTCCGCATGTTCTGGCAATAACTCATGGGGAGTAAATAGCAGCTCAAGGACAAGTGATCAAGCCTCAAAGAGAAATGACACTAGTTCTGTAGGAGTTGGCACTAACTCAGGGGGAGTTAGTATAAATAACACAAGTAGTCAACACAACAATTCAGAAAATCAAGCTGAATCATCAAGACAATTACCAAGAGAACGGGTATGGAGTAGAGACCACCCGTTTGAGTTAATTATTGGTGATCCGGATGCTGGTGTGATTACTAGAAGAACTACAAGAGCTGACATGGCTAATATCTGCTTGTACTCTGGGTTCTTGTCCAAACTTGAACCTAAAGAAATAGAAGAAGCTCTTGGTGATGCTGATTGGGTGATTGCAATGCAAGAGGAGCTCAATCAGTTTGAAAGGCAGAAAGTTTGGAAGCTGGTACCCCGACCAAAGAACTGATCAGTAATTGGAACTAAGTGGGTATTCAGAAATAAACTGGATGAAGACGGAATTGTAACTCGAAACAAGGCTTGTTTGGTAGTGAAAGGTTACTCTCAACGAGAGGGAATTAATTATGATGATACCTACGCTCCAGTTGCAAGACTTGAGGCAGTCAGGATATTCTTGGCCTTTGCAGCACACAAGAACTTCAAGGTTTTTCAGATGGATGTGAAAAGTGCCTTCCTGAATGGAGAGCTAGAAGAAGAAGTATATCTGGAACAGCCACCTGGCTTCATTAATCCAGAACTTGAAGATTTTGTGTATCTTCTCTTCAAAGCTGTCTATGGCCTCAGGCAATCCCCAAGACGATGGTATGAAACCCTATCCTTGTTCTTAATTGAAAGTGGTTTTACTAGGGGAGTAATTGATAAAACATTGTTCTATAAAAATGTAAAGGGTGATTTAATACTTGTTCAAGTCTATGTGGACGATATTATTTTTGGGTCATCTAATGAGCGCTTGTGCGAGAAATTTGCCAAGTTAATGCAGGACAAGTATGACATGATCATGATGGGGGAGCTGTCCTTCTTCTTTGGATTACAGATCAGTTAGAGAAAAGAAGGAATCTTTATCTGTCATTCTAAGTACATCAAAGATTTACTCAAGAAGTACAATCTAGAAGTTGCATCAGCAGCTAAGACTCCCATGGCAACGGCCACGAAGCTTGATGAAGACAAATAAGGTAAACCAGTTGACATCACAAGCTATCGAGGTATGATTGGCTCACTTCTCTATTTAATTGCAAGTAGACCCGATATCATGTTCGCAACTTGTTTGTGTGCAAGGTTCCAAATGGATCCTAGAGAGTCACATCTCATATCCGTCAAACGAATCTGAAAGGCATATGACTAGGCCTATTTGTAATAATTAGATGGCAACTCAACTCTAACTAATAAAGAGAAGTAAATACTAAACACCAAACAGGAATCAAGACGAAGACAGTCAACTAATCACGAAGGATCCAAGTATCAGAGATATTTTATAGGATTGCTACTCAACACTGGATGAAGTTCATTTCTATGTTCAAGCGTCAGTGAAATTAATAATGTGGTAGTACTTCTATAGAAGACAGAAGATATAGAAGATTTCAAGTGGTTACTACAAGCAGATTCCAGAAGAAGAATGCAAACAGTGAAGAAGAATTAATGACAGAAGGCCTCTAGTTAAATGTTATTTAAATGGAGAATATTTATTGGGATGACACAAATGAACCAGACAGTACATTTGTGTGTCAACTAATATAATATTTATTCTTCATTTAATTCAAGAGGTTTCAAGATTAGAAGACGAAGAAAAGACAGGAAGATTTCAAGACTATCAGCACGGCTGCGACTAAAGATAGTATTTTAATTCTACTATCAATTGTTAATTAATTATTTAATTTATCTAATTAAATTAATTCAAGTTGAAATTAATTTAATTTATAAATTAACTAATTAAATTAAGTAGAATTAATTTACTATAAAAGAAATGGATCAAAATGACTTATATATATATATATATAATCAGTTAGTATGACTTTCAATAAGTCATACCGAATTTCTTTATATATATATATATATATAAGTCATACCGAGCCTGTTTAAATAAGTCATACCGACCTATTTAAATAAGTCATACCGAGCAGATTTAACAAAGGTCATGCTGATTGAATTTTGTTTAATTATAATAAGTCATACCGACTTGCTTTAATTAAATATAATTCGAATATGACTTTCATTAAGTCATACCGAAATTTAGAAAGTCATACCGACCAGAAATAAGTCATGCCCAGTCTTTTAAAAGTCATACAAGTGTTAAAATAAGTCATACAGACTTATTTTCTTGAAATTAAGTCATGCTAGAAAAGGTCATACCAGCCTTTTCTAATCTCTATAAATATGAGAAGATTGCTTCATTTGTTTGTTGTTCAACTTGTGAAGAGTTAGAAAAATCAGATCAAATTCAGTAATTTATCTGCATTGTAATATTCACAGATTTCTGTGCTGAGTTTGAATATAATTGTTTAAACACGAACACTTCATGTCGAATTCGTTCTAGACTTTATATCAATTATATAACAGTTTTTCTAAAATATTAATTGTGTAATACTAATCAAGTTAAAATAATATCTTTCACTTGAACAGTATTTCATTATAATTAATATTTCGTGAGTAATTAAAATAATATTTTTAATCCAATTATTCCGCGAATAATTATCAGATATTGTATTCAACCCCCCCTTCTACAATATCAGGGACCAACAATTGGCATCAGAGCTGGTTGATATAGAAAATATCAGATCCAAACCAAAAATTCCGCAACTCATACAGATCTCAAAAATTATTTTTAATTCAAAATAATTTTTTATTCGAAATAATTTTTCACTAAAAATTATTTCTGATCAAAAATTGTTTTCAGTCAAAAATTAAAATATTTTTTGAAACACTTAATTTTTAATCTTATTAAAGATGAGTACCCAGAAAGTTACAAGCATCAAGATTCCACAGTTCGACAGAGAACACTACAACTTGTGGAAACAAAAAATGCTACTGTTTATCGGGATTGCAAATCCTAAGTATGCATTGATTATGGCTAAAGGTGTTGAGCTCCCTATATCAGTTGTTCTCGAACATACAGTAGATGGGGTCGTAATTCCCCACAGACAGTTTCCGAAAAGTCCGGCAGACTATACAGATGAGGAAACAGAAGCTGTGTCCCTTGATAATAATCTGAAGCTCATATTAATTGAATCCCTAGACTACATCATGTACAACCAAGTAGTCAATTGCAAGAATGCAAAACAAATCTGGGAAACAATTGAAATTATCAATGAGGGAACTGAAGAAGTTAAGGAGAATAGACTGGAGATCCTGACCACCCAATATGAACAGTTTAGATCCAACCCTGGTGAGGGTATCTCTGAGGTGTTTCAGAGACTAAACAAATTGATAAACGAGCTAAACATGAATGGAAAGTTTTATCAGAACCAAGAGGTGAACAGGAAGTTTTTGTTGACCTTACCAGAGCATCTGGAGCACAGGATTGCAGCCATCCGGGAATCTAGGGACATGAAAGAAGTAACCCTAGAAAGACTCTACGGAGTTTTAAAAACTTATGAGCTGGAACAGATCCAAACCAGAGAAATGTATGGAAGAGGTAAGGTACTGAGTTCCTCCAAGGCATTAATGGTAGAAGCACCAGAGAAAGAAGAAGTGAAGGCTGTTGCACCTTCTAACAGTTCAACAGAGTATGTGGTTCCAGAACTTGGACATACTGCTGACAAACAAGAAGATGGTGATTTCTACTCACTGGAAGAACTAGATCAGCTAGAAGATGAATCTCTAGCTATGGTTGCCAGGAAGTTTGGCAACATGAGATTCCGAAGAAACTCCTCATTAAGAAGTAAGCCTATTTTTGGAAGATTCCAAAGAGGAGGTTCTTCGACAGCAGTATCAAAAAGCGGCTACAAGACCGGCTTAGTTGATAGAAGCAAGTTTCGTTGCTTCAACTGTAATGAGCTAGGCCACTTTGCAACTGAGTGCAAGAAGCCTAAGCAAGGGAAGAAGAGAGAGTCTTATGAAGAGCTCAAGGAGAAGTATGATGCACTAGTGAAAAAGCATCAAGGAAAGTCCTATCTAGCAGCAGGCAAAAGCTGGGATGACTCAGATAACGATGATGAGGAAGAGCTGGGAAATCTTGCTCTTATGGCTTCATCAGAGGGATCACTGTCTCCCACCAGTGACAGAGGAATAGAGGTAAATCCTTCGTGTCCTAAGATGTTTGCTTTGCTAGGTAAAGAACTAGATGGTGAAAGAGATAAAGTTAAGAAACTCAGACTCAAAGTCAAAGAGTTAATTGATGAGACTGAAGTTTTTAAACAGTTAAAAAGAAATCATGACAAGTTGACTATTAAGTTGACTGAAGACTTAGCTGTTCAAGTCAGCAAAGTCAGTTGTCATGTTGTAGTAGAAACTAATCTCAGAAACCAGATAGAAGAAGAAAAGAAGAAGTGTCTTGCTTATAAGAATTCCTCATATATTGTTAAGAACCTAGTTGACCAACAAGAAATAAATCGTAAAGTTGGAATAGGCTTCGAGTATAACAAATCTGTAGGAAAACCAAGCAACATAACCCCCTTTAGAAAAAGTGCTGAAGAAAGGGGTATCCCACATGTTGTTAAAGACACACCGAAACCTCTCTTCATAACACCGATAGCTGAACCCATCCTTGAGAGCTCTGTACTAATTGCATATGAAATGCAGTTGGAAGATCTTGAGGAAGAGAAGAAGAGAGGAGAACAGGTTAAGGACATAAAAGGAGTTAATGTCCAGAAAGAGAAATGTGCACTAGAAACACCAGTGAAAGATGTGGGAACTTCTGATTCCCCCAGACCTGGTGTAGGTGCAAAAGACTTAAAGAATAAAATGAACAGACCCAACACGTTTGTGAACAGTAGGAATAGTAACAATAAATTTCATTCTACTGAAAACTTCAAATATGCTGATAAAATTGAAGTAGAATCTGTTAAACCCCCTACTGTATTGAATAACATGCCTACTATTGATGCTTTCCATAAACCATGTGGTATAATGAATTGCATGTTATGTGCCTTTAATGCTATGACTGCTTACTTCAAACGCATGATAGCTAAGAAAGATAACATGACACCTAGACAGCACATCAATAGTAAATTTGCTAAATCCAAGACTGCGACTCCTTCACCTGAGAAGAAGGAATCATATATTCCTAAGTCTAAACAGAAAGTTGTTAAGACTGTTTATAGGAAGGTAGGAACAGTCAAGGAAGAAAAGGATGTTGTTCGAAAAGGATCTGTTGTCAAAGCAAACAAAGGTCAATTTTTTAAGTATGCCGGGCCCAATCAATTTTGGGCTCCGAAGACAAGTTAATCTGTTTGATAATTGCAGGGAGTTAAACAGGCAAACCGAGTTATATGGATCCTGGACAGCGGATCGTCAAGGCATATGACCGGAGATAGAGCCCTGCTATCAGACGTGGTTGAGAGAGCTGGCCCAGTCGTCACCTTTGGAGATAACAGCAAAGGAATGACTATGGGTTATGGCAAGTTAAATACAGGAAATGTTATCATTGAAAATGTCTCTTTGGTGGAAGGACTTAAGCACAATCTACTCAGTGTCAGTCAATTTTGTGATAGAGGTTACAAAGTAAACTTTATCAAGGAGAAGTGCTTAATAGCTCATTCTAAAGAAGACAGACTAGCCTTGCGTGGAGTAAGGAAAGGTAACTTGTACGTAGCTGATTTCAACTCGGGAACTGAAGCTGAAGCAAACTGTTTCTATTCAAAAGCTTCAACAGAGGAAAGTTGGCTATGGCACAAGAAGCTCTCACACCTGAATTTCAAAACAATGAACTCTCTAGTAAAGAGGGATTTGGTGAGAGGACTGCCTCCGATGGAATTTACACAAGAAGGATTGTGTGAGGCATGTCAAAAAGGGAAGTCAAAGAAAGCAACTCACAGAGGCACAGACACTACAAACATCACTGAACCACTTCAACTCCTTCACATGGATTTATTTGGTCCAGTAAATATTCTGTCTATGTCAAGGAAGAAATTCGCCTTAGTGATTGTGGATGACTTCACAAAGTATACATGGGTTTTATTCTTGAATTCTAAAGATGAAACTCCACATTTGGTGATTGATCATATAAAGCTGATTGAGTTAGATTCAAAGTTACCTGTCCGAGCAATCAGATCAGATAATGGAACAGAATTCAAAAATGAAGTTCTGAATAACTTCTGCTCAGACAAGGGGATAACAAGGCAGTACTCAGCACCAAGAACTCCACAACAAAATGGAGTTGTAGAAAGAAAAAATCGAACCCTGATTGAAGCTGCAAGGACTATGCTAAGTGAATCAAGGTTACCTATCTACTTCTGGGCTGAAGCAGTTAATACAGCTTGTTATACTCAGAATCGAACTCTGATCAACAAAGATCATATGAAAACTCCCTATGAATTAATGGCTGGCAAGAAACCAACTCTCAAGTACTTTCATGTATTTGGAGCCAAATGCTTTGTGCTAAAAGATGGAGATGAACGCATTGGCAAATTTGAGGCCAAGGCACATGAAGCCATTTTTGTCGGATATTCAAGAAGAGCATATAGGGTTTACATAATTGATCAGCACCAAGTGAAGGAAAGTGTCAATGTAACTTTTGATGACACTAAACTCCCAAGTATCCAAACTGAAGATTCTTCTGAGTCATTAAAATTCGACAATTATCCAGACTCACATACTGAGGATGAAGAAGAACCTGAAGTTGCAGCAGGAAATAATGACATCAATGATGGTAATGATCCAGGTATTAATGGTGGAAACAATGGCAACACTGGGGATTCTACTAATACCAGTGGTGGATCAACAAGTCATCCTGGCAGCAACTCAGGGGGAGATGAAGGATCAACTGGCAGAACACAACATCACAATGAATTTCGAGGCGAATCATCAAGATCAAACCTACCTAGGGAAAGGATATGGAGCAGAGATCATCCTTTTGAATTGATCATAGGTGATCCAGATGTTGGAGTAAGAACCAGAAGTGCAACTTCAAATGAATGTTTATTTTCAGTTTTTCTATCTCAAGAAGAACCAAATAAGATTGAAGAGGCACTAATTGATCCAGATTGGGTTCTTGCCATGCAAGAAGAACTCAATCAGTTCGAAAGACAAGAAGTCTGGACACTGGTACCCAGGCCTAAAGATAGATCTGTTATTGGCACAAAATGGGTATACAGGAACAAATTAGACGGTGATGGCATTGTTACAAGGAACAAAGCCAGACTGGTTGCAAAAGGTTACTCCCAGGAAGAGGGAATTGATTATGACGAGACCTACGCACCAGTTGCAAGACTTGAAGCCATCAGGATATTTCTGGCATTCGCAGCACATTCCAATTTTAAAGTCTATCAAATGGATGTGAAGAGTGCATTTCTGAACGGAAAGCTAGAAGAGGAAGTTTATGTGGAACAGCCCCCTGGCTTTGAAAATCCAGAGTTTGCTGATTTTGTGTACTTTCTTTTCAAAGCTCTCTATGGACTCAAGCAAGCACCGAGGACATGGTATGACACTCTTTCTGAGTTTTTACTTGAAAATGGTTTCACTAGAGGTGTCATAGATAAAACTCTCTTTTACAAATTACATAATAAAGATATGATATTTGTCCAAGTTTATGTTGACGATATTATATTTGGTTCTACTAACGAAAACTTGTGCAAGAGATTTGCTAAGTTAATGCAGAGCAGATATGAAATGAGCATGATGGGTGAGCTGTCATTCTTCCTTGGATTGCAAGTAAAGCAAAAGGAAGATGGGATTTTTATTTGCCAATCAAAGTACGTAAGAGATCTTCTCAGAAAATACAGTCTAGAAGATTCTTCACCGGCAAAAACCCCTATGCCAACAGCCACGAAGCTTGACAAAGATGAAACTGGTAAGAAAGTTGACATCACAAGCTACAGAGGTATGATAGGCTCATTATTATATCTAACTGCTAGTAGACCCGATATAATGTTTGCAACATGCTTATGTGCAAGGTTTCAATCTGACCCTAGGGAATCTCATCTAATAGCCGTTAAACGAATTTTTAGATATCTGAAGGGTACACCAAATCTTGGAATTTGGTACCCTAAAGATACAGGTTTTGAACTAATAGGCTATACAGATTCAGATTATGCAGGGTGCAGGATGGACAGGAAAAGTACTTCTGGAAGCTGTCAGTTTCTAGGACGACGGTTGATTTCCTGGTACAGCAAGAAACAGCATTCAGTGTCTACCTCGACAGCCGAAGCAGAATACATTGCGGCAGGTAGCTGTTGTGCACAGATCTTGTGGATTAGGAATCAGCTAAATGACTATGGACTTGCGTTGAACAAAATTCCAATTTACTGCGACAACACAAGTGCTATAGCTATTTCCAACAATCCTGTACAACATTCACGAACCAAGCACATTGACATAAGGTATCATTTTATCAGAGAGCATGTCATGAATGGAACTGTGGTGCTACATTTTGTACCCACAGAAGATCAGATAGCCGACATCTTCACAAAACCACTTGATGAATCCACTTTCTCAAAAATGGTTAGTGAATTAGGGATGTTAAATAATGGCTAACTTTTGATCGCTAGGAATTAATTTAAGCTCATAAATATTAAATGTTAATATTTAAAGAGTTTATGAGACTTGAATTAATAAAATCCTAGAGCTTATGAATTTTTGGAAAATTATCTTAAGATTAAATCAATATTCTTACAAGATAATTATTTCAATTAAAGCATAAGTACTTTTGTTTAAATTAAGCATTAATAAGCATTATGTAAATTTAAGTATATATTTTTTTCTTTTTTGTTTTTTTGTTTTTTTTTCTTTATAGTATATTTATTTTAAGCATGTGTATATTAATGTTTATTTTTACTAATTATTATTGCACATTAAAATAAATGAGTATGTTATTAATTATTCAATTAATTTGCTTATTAAATTAATTCAAGAATGAGTTAATTTAATGCTTAAATTAATTAAAATAAGTTAATAATGTAAATATTTATTTTATATCTATAATAATTTGTTAGTATGTAAAATATCATTAGTTAATATTTATTGCATAATTATTAAGTTATCTAATATTCGAATAAGATTTTTATTATTTTATTTCGAATTTAGAAACAATTATTAAAATAAGTAACTATTCTATCTTTATTATTTTATTTCGTAGTTAAGATCTATTAATTAAACATATATAGATATTGATTAAATAGTTTGTCAGTATGACTTTTGTTATAAAATCTCGGCATGACTTATTCATTAAAACTCGGCATGACTTTTTATATTTATTAAAAAGTCATACCGAGAGTTAACAAGAAATAAGTCATACCGACCGATTTTATTGAGTTTTAATCAAATAAAGCTCGGTATGACTTATTAAAAGTCATACCGAGATCTTCAAATAATCCATTTTTAACAAAGTCATACCGAGTAAATATATACTCTTTAATAAGTCATACTCAGCATTGCAATACATATACACGCAGCTACACACGAACAGTCCTTTAATCCATAACAAAAATCGATTGATTTCCTTACATTTTCAACTGCAATCAGTTGCTAGTTCCTTGTTAACAAGCATAGTTGCTTGCTAGTGTGATAAAGTCAATTGTTTCAAGCAAATCTCTGCCCGATTTTCATCAAAATCGAACACTACTTTTGTTCTTGATTTAATACAAAGCTCTTGGGTTTGATTGTGGTTAAAGTCAGTTGTGTAGTGAATTGTTGAGTTTAGTTGATTTGGGGATTGTTAGAATTTAGAGTTTCAATTTACAAGTGTAATTTTCGAAGTTTGGCTTGTATTTATTAATTTTAAGTTGTAATCGCACTTTATAATTTTATTATTTGTAATAGCTTAAAAAAAAATGGCTGGTTATTGCGAATTAGTAAAAACTAATTTTGTTGGATATTTTAATCCGGTGAATTGTTCAGTCGAGAGGTTTCGACCGTGGATCGTATTTATGAATGAACATTCACTCGTCAGAACTGCAATTACTCTGGACGCCCCGTTGCAAGTGTTAGCACTTAGGGCTCTGTATTCCACTGCGAGGAATAGGAGTACTGCAGGCAGAGTTCAATTCTCGTTCAGCATAGGAGATCATGAATACATGGTGACTGAAGAGGACGTGAACAGGATTCTAGGCTTTCCAACAGACAACTTCATGGATCCACCCACTGTACCAGAAATTCTAGAATTTTTCTACAACATTCAATATCAGGGTGAGATCAACTTAGTAAGAATGACTAAGTCCAAGTTGGTAAGCGAGTGGGACTACTTCTTTGACACGTTAGCCAAAGTGTTTGCTCCCACTACAAAGAACAACTTCAACAACATATCTTCAATACTACAGATCATAGGGTTTTCTGTGGCCCACAATCGGAGGATAAATTTTGGGAAGTTAATTCTAAAAGAAATAATCAGGAAAATGGGGAAACCAGAAAACAGGGAACATAATGTACAAGTTTACTATCCAAGGTTCCTGATGCTGTTTATGAATGACCTGTTGATGGAAGAAGACAAAGCCTTATTTCAGAATGGTCCTGTAGAAGAATCTCCGACTTCTCAGAACAACTTATTTGCAAGGCTCCACAACAACCCCAAGTTTCAAAATGTGCAAGTGGTAAGGACAGATTATATGGCTGAGATACTAGATCTTATTGTTCATCCTGTGCAGGAACAAGAGGCAGAACAAGTGCCTATGCAATTAGAACATCCTGTGCACCTTCTACTTGAAGCTGCTCAGCATGTCGATCAAGTGGCACAAGATCAACAGGTAATATCTCACTCACAATCTTCTAGTTCAATACCTATAGAAATATCCAATGCACTATTAGATTTATCTGTGGCGGACTATGATGGTGTTCTTACACTCCAGGATATCAGCTACGAACCTGAAAACACACAGGTTCCGCCCCCAGCTGAATTAGAGCCTCAAACAGTTCTTCCTTCTTCCTCCTCTTCGCTTAAAGTCAGAAAAAGGAAGACACCTGTCAGAATAGTTAGGGGTCTTGGTGCTGATGTGAGTGAACCCGCAGCTCTGTCTCCACAATCTAAAAGATCTAAATTTCAACCAGAGACACCTGCAGACTCATCCTTTTCCTCTCAATGGGATATGGATTTTGACATGGCCATTCAAGGTTCTTTAGATACACTTGCTCAACCAGATAGTGAGGAAAGCACACTGCTAGCTCTCACACTAGCAGGACCTCCGCTTGCAGATACACAAACACATGAGGGCACATCTGTTGAAGAAAATGTTTTTGATAAAATCCCGTCGGATGCCACCTATGTTGTGGACCATGACATTTTTGATGCAGTGCAGCATCAAACACCCTCCGAGGTATTAAGGGGCATCACAGACTCTAATGAGCCATTCACTACATTGTCTAAGGTGGTGACCCCCCTGGATTCTTTACATCCAGTTCTTTTAAAAAGAAGGTCTTGAATCCACTGGTGGATTTGAGAGGCAACCACTCCATAGAGGGAGATGGGACTCCATTCAAGGAGTAGCTACGTCAGTAGCGGAGCCACTTCAAGTTAATCTTGTTGAGGACGCGCCTTCACAGGCATCAGAAGAGCATTTCGACTCTTCAAAAGCAATTGTAATATATGCAGGTACAGCTTCAGGATCTGGAAAGGAGCTAAACACTAGTGATGTGAGGCATACACAGAGTGAAACACATGCACCGAGTGAAAGTGAGTTAAACAGGAGTGCAAGTGAGCTGAGTGCACACACACACAGTGATTTATTATCAAAAATGGAAGCTCTCCAGAAGGAAATACAAATTGTTCAGGCTGAGTTGGTAAAAGTAAAAGCACAAGCAGAAGAAAAATCTACATCTGCCTCTGTAACACAGCAGCTGACAATTGTTAGAAATGATGTTGATAGTGTCAAGTCATCCATTCTTCTAAAAACACAAGATATCCAGCACGTACAGAGTCTCATTGCTGAAGATATGAAAGAAGTGAGCAAATTACATGAAAAAATTGATGACGTTGAGAAAAGTTTAACCCTCAAAATCATTGAAAATGAAAAGATCTCTACTCAACGATTCACCAAACTAGATGATGGCATGACACATCTGAATGAAGGAATGAAGCAAGTCTATCTGACTATGCAGAAAATGTTGACATCTTTTGAAGCCTCTAAAACTCAAGAGGATCCCTCAACTAAGGGGGAGAAAGCAAAGGAGAAAGTAGCTGAAAATGAAAGGGCTTCTACGAAAGACAAAGGCAAAGCCAAGCTGTTTTCTGAAGAAGAATTTCAATCGTTTGATCCAGTACCAGAAGAACAGTACTATGCCCAAGAGCAATTCATTGATGACAGTGCTCATGATGAATCAGATATTCCTGACTACTGCAGAGCTGAGGATGAAACTGCATTTGATGAAGAATTTTTGTTTCCAAAAGAAGTTGATCCAGCCTATGAAGAGGCAATGAAGAAACTAAAAGAAGACATCAAGGCAAGTCATGCAAAAACTGAAAATCTGAAAGCTCTAGTCATAGAAAGAACAAAGGCAGAAAGAGAAGAAAGCCAAGAAAAGCAAAATCTCTGGGCCATAGCAGTCAGAGAGAAAAAGAGAGATGTACAGCTCAAAATTGGAAAGAAATGGGATACTGCAAGAAAAATAATGGACAAACAACAAAAGGGTCCATTTGAAGACAAGCATCTGAAATCATTAATTGATCGTCTAGAAAAGACAAACGACAACATTGACAACTTCATGAAAGCTCTGAAAGAGGAAGTGGACTACATCACTATCTTAGTGGATCACATTCTTGAAGACTGGCAGATACTAGTCTATACACACAGGAATGGGACATTCAGAATTTCCTTGGAGTTTTTCAGACAAAGAAGTTTATCAGTATTATGGACGTTCTTGAACAAAGTCAAGAGAAGCTCAGAAGAAAATGAACTTCTCAGGGATAGACTTAGAATCTTTGCAACAGCTGCTAGTCCTCAAATCTTATTTGATCCTCACGAGGTAAGATTCTTTTCAAACAAGCTATATCAAATCTTTCAGTTAAATGAGGAATCATTAAAGGGCTACACAGTTAAGTACATGATTCAAGTTGAAAGGATGCTAAGGTCGAAAGGATTTAAATCCCAAGCTAAGATGGATGCTGCAGAAAAGATAAGAAACTACTGTCTATCAAAGAGGATTCCGTCATACATCAGGCAAATTCCAAAGATAGATTCAACACAACCATCTGATGTAGAAGAAGAGATAGTAGATCCTGTTGAACAGGAAGTACTGTGGCAGTTAGCAAGAGCTGAGCAAAGAAGGTTGTATGGAGAGGCCACTACAACAGAACAATCAGTAACCGAAGAGGTACCAAGGACACCTGTTCATAAAGGTTCAATCCTAGAAGAAGGTGAAGTTGATACTTCTGAAGACGGAAGACGTAGATAGAACAAGATAGAATCTTTGTAATATTTGTTCAGTGCTAGAGGAACATCTATCTTGTATTTATCTTTTATGTATGAATCTGGAAAATTGTTAAATATAAAACCAGAACTTTTGTTTATTATTTACAAGTCACTAAATGTCGTACTACTTTCTTAGTTGTTAGTTGAGTTATCCTCTAGGAATTTGTGTGTTAAATGTTTAACAACAAATAGGGGGAGATTGAAAGGCATATGACTAGGCCTATTTGTAATAATTAGATGGCAACTCAACTCTAACTAATAAAGAGAAGTAAATACTAAACACCAAACAGGAATCAAGACGAAGACAGTCAACTAATCACGAAGGATCCAAGTATCAGAGATATTTTATAGGATTGCTACTCAACACTGGATGAAGTTCATTTCTATGTTCAAGCGTCAGTGAAATTAATAATGTGGTAGTACTTCTATAGAAGACAGAAGATATAGAAGATTTCAAGTGGTTACTACAAGCAGATTCCAGAAGAAGAATGCAAACAGTGAAGAAGAATTAATGACAGAAGGCCTCTAGTTAAATGTTATTTAAATGGAGAATATTTATTGGGATGACACAAATGAACCAGACAGTACATTTGTGTGTCAACTAATATAATATTTATTCTTCATTTAATTCAAGAGGTTTCAAGATTAGAAGACGAAGAAAAGACAGGAAGATTTCAAGACTATCAGCACGGCTGCGACTAAAGATAGTATTTTAATTCTACTATCAATTGTTAATTAATTATTTAATTTATCTAATTAAATTAATTCAAGTTGAAATTAATTTAATTTATAAATTAACTAATTAAATTAAGTAGAATTAATTTACTATAAAAGAAATGGATCAAAATGACTTATATATATATATATATAATCAGTTAGTATGACTTTCAATAAGTCATACCGAATTTCTTTATATATATATATATATATAAGTCATACCGAGCCTGTTTAAATAAGTCATACCGACCTATTTAAATAAGTCATACCGAGCAGATTTAACAAAGGTCATGCTGATTGAATTTTGTTTAATTATAATAAGTCATACCGACTTGCTTTAATTAAATATAATTCGAATATGACTTTCATTAAGTCATACCGAAATTTAGAAAGTCATACCGACCAGAAATAAGTCATGCCCAGTCTTTTAAAAGTCATACAAGTGTTAAAATAAGTCATACAGACTTATTTTCTTGAAATTAAGTCATGCTAGAAAAGGTCATACCAGCCTTTTCTAATCTCTATAAATATGAGAAGATTGCTTCATTTGTTTGTTGTTCAACTTGTGAAGAGTTAGAAAAATCAGATCAAATTCAGTAATTTATCTGCATTGTAATATTCACAGATTTCTGTGCTGAGTTTGAATATAATTGTTTAAACACGAACACTTCATGTCGAATTCGTTCTAGACTTTATATCAATTATATAACAGTTTTTCTAAAATATTAATTGTGTAATACTAATCAAGTTAAAATAATATCTTTCACTTGAACAGTATTTCATTATAATTAATATTTCGTGAGTAATTAAAATAATATTTTTAATCCAATTATTCCGCGAATAATTATCAGATATTGTATTCAACCCCCCCTTCTACAATATCAGGGACCAACAGAATCTTTAGATATCTCAAGGGCATACCAAATCTAAGGATTTGGTACCCAAGAGATACAGGCTTTAATCTAATAGTCTATTCGAATTCAGACTATGCAGGTTGCAGGATTGATAGAAAAAGCACATCTGGTGCTTATCAATTCCTAGGCAGAAGACTGGTGTCCTGGAAAAGTAAAAAGCAACATACAGTATCTACTTCAACTGCTGAAGCTGAGTACATTGCTGCTGGAAGCTGTGTAGCTCAAATACTGGGGATGAGGAACCAATTGAAAGACTATGGCATGGAATATAAGAAGATTCCAATCATGTGTGACAACACTAGTGCCATTGCCATGACCAACAATCCTGTAGATCACTCAAGAACCAAGCACATAGATATCAGATATCACTTCATAAGAGAACATGTTGAGGAGGGGACTGTGGAGTTATATTTTGTACCCATAATGCAATAAATTGCAGATATATTCACTGAACCTCTTGATGAAGTAACATTCAATATGTTGGTTGGTGAATTGGGGATGCTAAACTCAAGTAAGTAAATCCTCCTATCTGTAAAATCCCAGTTTTGATCATGTACATATGTTTTCCTTTTTGATTTTGTTATTTGCCTAGTTGAAAACATATGTAAATAATCTATAAAATTGCTTAAAATATCAATTCTGCATCTTATTTAATCATTATGGACTTAGACTTTAAAATGTTTAATTAATGATTATTATAGGTTGTATGTTTTGTTATTTTTCATGAATTCATTGTGCACTGAGTGAAATTATTAGTAAAAACTTTGAATTTATGCTCATTTAATTTAATGAACATAGGGGGAGTTAAATTCATATATCTCTAAATTTGTCAAGATTTTTAGATGATTTTTTCTATGTTTTTCATGTAATTTTTATGCAATGAGAGGCCTTAGAATTGTCAAGGAATGTTTTTATTACTGGTTATGATTAAAAATCCTTGTATTGGTATTTAGTTTAGTTTGGCAAAATTTAATTATTGTTTTTCTTGGAAAATTGCCAAATTTTACTAAGTATCTTCAAAATTTCGAGATAGGGCCTATCTCGAAACTCATCTCGATATTCGACATGAATTTCGAATTTGAGCTTCCAGGAGTGAAGTTTTGAAAATTCTCAGTCTGGGAAGAATGTCAAGTTACAGTCTATCTCGAAACTCATCTCGATATTTGACTTAAGGTTCGAGTTCGAGTTCCCAGTGTGCCTGTTCAAAATTATGCTTTCTTCAAAATTCTCGAGTTACAGTCTATCTCGAAACTCTTCTCGAATTTCGACTTGAAGTTTGAGATAACTCCTATCTCGAAACTTATCTCGAATTTCGACTTGAAGTTCGAGATAGAGTTCCAGGTGTGAAATTTTGGAGAGTCTACGGGAAATCTTTCGAGATAGTGTCTATCTCGAAACTTATCTCAAATTTCAACTTAATGTTCGAGATGACTCCTATATCGAAACTTATCTCGAATTCGAGATAGAATTCCCTCGTGGTACTTAGAATTTGTTTTGGGGTTTAGGGAATTTCGAGATGACTCATATCTCGAAACTTATCTCGAATTTCGACTTGAAGTTCGAGATGGGTTTTCCCTAGAGGTTTTATGCTGTTTATTTGTTTAAGTGAATATATTTCGAGTTAGCCTCTATGTCGAAACTCAAGTCGAATTTCGACATAAAGTTCGACATAGAGTTCGACTTAGATTTCCCAGTGCGTACTTAAGATTTTTTTCATTTTCACAGGGGTATTTTTGTCCTTCCACTCTAATGCCTATATATATACATTACTAACCCGATTTTACTTTCCCTTTTACCCATTTGTTTTAACCTAATTTTTTACAGCAGCCCCCCCCTACCCTGCGATTTCATTCTCACAACCCTGTTCTTAATTTTTGTGTCTAATCTCATACATATCACGAACTACTGCCCATTTTTTTTCCTTCACTCTCAGTCTGCATCATTTATATTGTATGTTTTTGTGTCGTAACTGTTCATCTTCGATTTGATATATATACACGCACCTATACACACACTTTCACACATAATTATGCAGTGGTTTGCTTATTGGTTGTGTTTGATTTCGTATTGTTGATTTAAATTCCGTAGTTTAATGACCAGTTAGGCCTCTTCGTCTTATTTGTTAATTAAAAGGAATTTACTTGCATTTGTTTAATTTCCTTGCTTAGTTGTCTGCATTGTTTGTTTATTTTCCACAAAAATCCAATTAATTCAAGAAAAAAATTTCAAAAATGGCTCACCAATTTTCACTTGCTAAAAATAATTTTTATAATATTTCTACGGAAATTGGTGATCAACTCCCACGGTTCAAGTTTTGGGTACGATTTCTCAATTTGTACTCCAAAGCTAGTACTGCTTTTATTGCTAAACCAACACTGGTCCATGATGCTTTGCAACAATTATGGATTAGTGCGGTTACTTTTGGGAGCAAATCGACCCCCTATGGTTTTAGGTTTACCTTGGCAGGTCAAAATTATGAGGTTACAGAGGCGGTTTTCAATCGAGTACTTGGTTTCCCAATCAGGGATTCTTATGACCCTGAACCTACAGCGGCCGAGCCCCTAAGTTTTTTTGAGGAAATTGGATGTTATCCTCCAACTGGACGAATATCCACTTCCAACATTCAAAAACAATTTTTTCATGTGGAATGGAATTACTTTTTCGAAGCTATTACTAGAAGTTTTCGTGCACGAGAAAGAGACTTTCATCAAATTCCGATTCCCATGCAAATTTTTTGTGTTTCCCTAGCCCGTGAACTCAACATTAATTATGGAAGGCTCATTCTTTCTGAATTAGTGGCAACGATGGGATCACCTGCTACCAGGGACATTGCAACTACCGATGTTGTCTGCTGGTATGCTCATTTCTTACAAATGTTTATTAATCATTTAGTACCGAATAATGATTTATCTGTTAGGCAGGCATTTGTTAGGAGTCCCACCTCTGCATATCTTGGTATAGGTACTAAGTCACTAACTACTATTGCTAACCAGTATAAACATCAGGGTAAACCCATGTCTATTCCTGAGAATATTCGAGTGTGGTTTTCTTATGATGCAGGTGTTACTACTCTTGCGGGGACTTCACAAATATCATCACATGCTCAGAATCCATCTGCTCATACTGACGCATTTCAAGGGATTCCTGATAAGCATCTTGATGACGACCAAGATGATGGCCAATCTCACACTCAATTCTCAGCCGAGCAACGGCAGCAGCAACCGTCTCCTAGGTCAACACATGCTGATTCTGATCCCTTTGCTGGACAAGGTAATGAATGAGGTACTTTCTTCGAACTTGAGCAACTCTCTGTTCATACTACTAATAATTCTTCTTCCTCTAATTCCGATTCCGTGGCCCAAGATTCTGCTAACCCGCAGGATCTATCCCTGGGTGATATCTAAATTTCTGAGTCTGATTCCCTAGCTTCTTCCCTTTCACCCCTGTTGACGGGAGTTAAAAGGCCGGCATCTGTAGAATTAGGTGAGGATTATGATGAGAGTGACGTCGAAGTGCAGCCAGTAATAAGGAAACGAGCCAAAATTTCCCAAGCTGCTACTTCAACAGCCCAGTCCAAACCTAGAGTGTCTATAACACCCACTCCACCTCACGTGAGTGGTTCTCCTATTGCACATTCAACACCTAGGAATCTTGGTGAGGATTTAGTGCCTTCTGAAGAGCCTGTTGCTTCAGTTAGGCCGGAAGTTTCAACTACTTCTAAAGTACCTTCACCGGTACGTACTGATACTGCAGAGATGATCGGTTCTCCTGTTGTACTTGAACACTCTGTAGCCTCTCAGCCTAAGATTCCACCTCAGGACAAGACAGGATCCTTAGATCCCATAACTGCTACTAATGTAATTTACCAAGTTTCTGTAGGTACTACTTTTAATCTTCGTCATGTTGTTGAAGACATACACGAGTGTGAGACAGGGAGTGTGTGAGCGTTTAGGGAGTGAGGGACCTTCATTTTTAAGGCCCGAAACCGAGCGACAAACACTAACAGAACGAACTTTACAGCGAGAACACCTAAGCCAAACACCGTCCCTAGTTTTTGAAAATCTTGATACTCGTATGACAGCAATTGAGACTCAGATGAAGCAGTTCGGGCAGTCGATGGGGCAGCTCGGGGTCAATATTGGAGACAACAGGAGAGCTCTTGATGACTACACGACAAGAATGGCAAGTCAAGCTACAGCTTTAGATGAAATAACGAACAAAGTGAATGACTTGGGCCATGTTGGTGGTGTCTTGGGCAGTACTCTATATGATAGAATGGGGAGCGTAGAAAGCGTTCTGCATACTATGGCAACGGAGGTCAGCAGAATGATGTATGCAGTTCGGCATTTAGTTCCCCCAGAGTGCTTTGATGAACAATACACTCAACCTCCCCCGGATGATGGTGGTGCTGATGGCGCTGGTGATGCTAGTGGAGCTGGTACTGGACCTTCTGGATTTGGTTTTGGTGATTCCTATACTGCTGAAGGATCTGGTGCTCAAGGTGTTACTCTGGATAACTCACCTAAGGGGGAGAGAAGAAATGAGACGACACAACAGTCACTACTGGTTAAAGAAGGGATTGATCTAATGAAGGAAAATGAGCCAGTGACTGATGACGAGGCTCAAAGGAAGAGAAAGGGTAAAGCAGTGGTGGTTGAACAAGAAGAGCCATTCACTGACTTTGGTGCTCGACAGGAAGAAGTACATGATGATTCTGATTCTGATATGAAGGACTTACCTCTAGCACATGCAATTAAGAGATCCTTAGAGGAACAAGGTGAAGGTGCTGGGGCGTCTACTGAAGAGATTCATGTTGACGAGGAAACCCTGAAAGCTTAACAGTTAGCCTTGAATCAAGCTCAGTTCTTTAAAATGAAGATAATGCAAGATAAAACTGTTTTCCTTGAGAAGCAAGTGGAGCTCAAGGAAAAGCAGTATGATCATGAGCTTGCTAGATTAGTTGATTCTCAGATTGATTTGGACAAATGAAGGATTGGACAAAAATGGGACGATGCACGGAAGATACTAATGGGGACTTGTGCAAATGGAATTCATAACAATGAGGCAGATGAGTTGTTCTACAACTTGAACTTGAAAAATCCACTGACTGTGGACTACATAAGTGCTTTAAAGAGGATAATTTCTAAAGTCCATGTTGGATTTAAGACGGTAGTCAAGGAGTGGCAAGTCATCTTGTCCTTAGTTGATGGAGCCCTAATGTCTTTCATGTACGTGGATGATTAATTCATGTCGAGAAGATCTGCGTCAGAGTTGTTCTTGCTAGCAACTAAAATTCAATACTATCAAGCTGAGGAACTTAGCATTCTGTACAGGGATCAGTTAATGCAGCTAGCAGAGGACAAGGGACCAGAATTCTCAGCAAATCCAGATGTTGTTCGAATGGTGGTAGATGAAAGAATGAAGAGGGTTAGTATAGAAGAAAATGATCTAATGGCTCTATCGGTGGAATCCCTAAAAGTTGTCTGTAGACAAATGATGAGTAAGAGATTCACCTCTGACATTAAGGAAAAATCAGTGGAGTTCATTGAGAAAATTATATTCAAGAAGTGCAACGAGATATGGAAATGTGATGTCGTTGCTCCAAATCCTCTAGATAATGTGAAGATTGAGCCAGAGCTTATGGAGAGAAAATGGAATATTCTACAAGCTGTGAAAAGTGTAGATAAAGCTCTGACTCTTCCTTCTGGACCACTATAACAAGGATAAATAAGGGAGGCAGTTGGTGTTCCAGGCAGAGATAATGTATACTGGATTCACTCTTACGCTGATGATACAGTTGATGCTTTGGTATTCATTGATGCAGACCAGAAACAAACCTTCTTGCATATGAGTAGGAAATGGTTGCTACAGACTCAAGATGCTGCATTTCTAGATAAAGTCAGAGAAGAATTCAAATGAGGTGATGTAGAGGATATGTTTGTGGATGAGAAGCAGAGACTACTGAAGTACTTATCTGAGATAGTGCAGGAGAAGAGACGAATGGAGTTAGATGCGGCTAGTGTTTTCAATACCAACCAGGTCAAGGGCTACCCTAAGATGATTTACTGTCAATTTAAAGCTGATAAAACTCACTGGAAGTCTCAGCTAATCATGAAGAACTTTGAAGATATTCCAAAGATCAGGACTATTCAGGAAGTGGACAAACTCATAAGGCTTTTCAGACATCCGTATCCAGAACCCAAGAATCCTCTAGAGATGGAAGCAGTAAGCCTGTTGAATGCTAGATGGGCACAGTTACATAATCCAGCATACAAGAAAGAACAGCAAAAGAAAGAAAGGCGCAGAAATAGAAAGAAGATGAGCGCGGAGCTGGAAAAGAAGTTAGGAAGGGGAAACGGAATTAGAATTAAAGTTTAGAGGGATGTGAACTTGAAGTTGGAAAAACTTAATATCTTTTGGTTGCTCTAACTCACTTGAGGAAAATTCACCTGACCACGGTATGCGAGATAGGCTAATTCACCATACTGTAACCGTGAATCAGAGTGGATCCAATAAGATGATATGAGTTTGACTGAAAGGCATGAAATAATCCAGGTGATAGAAATCATTCCAATGATCTTTGATTCGAGGTTTGAATTCTTTGTCTAGCTTATGTTTTACATACTAAGTTCTTTGTATTGTTTTCAAGTTTTCATTCAGTTGTAACATGAACAAGACATTAATGTTACTTATCTTTTCTCGTCTCATTATTTAGTTGAGTTATCCTTCTTTAATTTGAATGTCATTGTTAGACAATCAAATAGGGGGAGATTGAAAGGCAGAGTGTCTAAACTTGTAATACTGTAACTTATGTAACTAAACTAAAGAAAAGATACATAACTGGAAGACAATCAAGAACAAGAAGTCATAAGGAAATCAATACAAAATGAAGACAAAGTAATTGATACAATTCAACATGTTAATTATGATCAATCAAATAGGAAATCATTGGAAGAAGTTCAAGTCAAAGTTGTTCATGACTCAGTGATTTGTAACTTAAAGAATCAAGATCATAACTATCAGTATCAATAAGGCTAATTGATTTCAAGTGAAGAAGCAGGAAAGCAACTGTTGGAAAGCCACATTATTAATTGAATATGGTAATCTATTCAGAAGTAAGAACCCTATCAAGACTAGTCACTTATGAACCAGACCATTGCATCAAGTGTCAAGACATTGATAGCAAGTTTATGTCAGTAGTAGAAATCCATGTTCAAGAGCTTGTTGAAGAATATAGAAGACAAGAAGAAATCACAAGTTCAAGATGTTGCATTGAAGTTTCAAGTTGAAGCCCAGAATTTCTCTAAGTACTTACTAAGGAACCTATGTAGAAATTCCTATCTAGAAATTCTAGATAAATGTCTACTTAGAACCAAGTAGAAATTCTGGAGGTGGAAATATTTTCTAAGTACACAAGGAAGGAAGCTATCTCAAAATTCCTATGTAGAAAATTCCTGTGTAGAAGTTCTACTTAAAATTTCGAGATAGAACCTATGTAGAAATTCTTATGTAAAAGTTCTACTTAAAATTTCGAGATAGAACCTATGTAGAAATTTCCATGCAGAAGTTCTACATAGAGGACAGTTTCAACATGACACATGGCATCATCTGGTTGGCAGATTTCCAAGCTTTCAAGACAAGATAAGATTTACGTGGACAACATTGGGCCACTCATATCTTATCTTTTGAAGACTACAAGTCATAGATTACAAGTAGTATAAATAGAACTACCTGTGTAACGTTTTAAAGAGAGCAATATTAAGAGAAACACTTGTAAAAGATAGAGAGAGTATTCACAGAGTTTAGTATCATTTACTACCCTCTTTACTTCTGTTGTACTATTGTAATGAATGTTGTAGCAACCCTTTCAAGTTATATATAAGACATATATTCCTTGAATCATTGTGTTCATTTATTACATAGTATTTATTGTTTCATTAATCTAAAAAGTTGTATTCACTCCCCCCCCCCCCCTCTAAAACACATTTGGACCTAACAAGAACTTTTTATCATATTTTTATTTTATAGTTATTTTTATTTCATTTTATTTTTAAAAAAATTATTTTTGTCTACGAGAAATTGTTCTAAAAATCATAAGTATTAAATGTCAATATTTAAAGGACTTGTGAATTTCTTTACATCTACTTTCTCAAGCTTACATATATCACTAATAATTGTTATGAGTATAATTGTCATATGCTTGAGTAACAATTATTAGATATAATGTATGAAGTTAAGTGCTAATTTTCATTCCTATGATTATTTAGTATTTAGCGATGATATTTTATCTTATTAAAATTATGAATTGAAACAATTAAATGTTTATTAGTTTTAGAATTTTAATACGATGAGATATTAGGAGTATAATTACTTGCCTTTTGAAATTATTATTAATTATCATGAATTGATAGTTTGTTATTTTTTCATTGCAATTAATTATGATTTTTGTTGTTAGTGATAATATATATATATTGTTTATCTGAAAATCACTAATAATAAAAGCATATCTGTGTCCTGCCAATCAAGAGCAATCGACTCGAGGTAAAAGCATGTAATCTCAATCTTGATATGTTCTCTAATCAATTGATATAAAAATATTACAATTGATATATTGAGCCCTCAGTGGCTATAGGACGAGATCAAGGGATTGAAAACTTACATTCTCTAACACAGATCATAGAACCACAAACACTCAAACAGATACAACTTCATCTACTAAACCCCTGAAAAGAAAAGTTTGATCAACTAAAGAGGGTGATAGAGTAAGTGCCTCTAGTGCACTAGAAAAGAGAAGTATCTATGAGTATTCCAGCAGCTCTACCTCTAGTTCGAATGTGAAATTGAAACCAAGGCAACTGCTAACTAATTTATATCCTCCCAAAAGGGTATAACTTTATAAATGGCAAAACTGTTACTAGGTTTGTCATCTTAACATGATGAGTCTATTGAATTCGGCCTATCAGCCAAGGCCATTTGTAAAGAGTCAACTTCATCTGGACACTCTCAAACACTGCAATCCATAAATGTATATATTTAAATGCACTGTAAGGATTGTCACACACTAAGGATGAATTGACGGAAGCAATTATTCTAAACTTCCATATTAAGGAAGAAAGAATGATTGATGATTCTGACTGAATCAACATGCCTTAACAGGCGTCAGGAGGAAATATGGATCATTTGTTACATTATAGATCCCTGTCTCCCTCCCCAGATGGAACATATCTGGATTCCTAACGGAATAGATCATCTTGGATGATCAGCAACTCATTGAATCTATTCCTGAAGCAATTCAGTTTTCAAAGTCAAATATTTTAATGGATTCAACTAAGGACGGGGATTTACGAAACCCCATTGCACCACCAGTGACCTCTCTTGAAGGGGCTATGGTGATCTTTCTTGTAGGTACAAAAGATTGTGTCATCCGTACTAAGAGAGAAACAGTGTTGTGAGAAAAGAGTGAAACACAAGTGAGAAAGAGTGAAAATATATATTCTATGAGTGAAACACTTAGAGAGTATATGAGCGAAACACTTGTCAGAAACACAAAGTAAAACCACACACTAGCACAATTACCAACTCTCATTCCCAATTCCCTGTTACAAGATTTCTAATGTTACTCAACTAAGGGGAATGAAATTTCTTCTGATATTAAGGATTCTGAAGAGGATTACTTAACTAAGGGGGAGAAGTTTGAACAAGATCCAAATAGGGGGAGAAGTTTGAACAAGATCCAAATAGGGGGAGAAGTTTAAACAAGATCCAAATAGGGGGAGAAGTTTGAACAAGATCTAAAGGGGATAATTGTTGAACAAGATCCAAAGGGGGTTGTTAGGTCCCGAAGTATCGTAGAAGGGGGGGTTGAATACGATACTCACTAAATTAAAAAAACTCTTTCAAATCTTTTGCGGATAAATAATTTAGAGTTCGGTTAGTGGTTCGAGTCCTTGTAGTGTTTAGGAGGTTGGCTTACTAATTTTCTGTTTTTATGAATAAACAATAAAGTTCTAGAAAATTAGCAAGTAATTAAATGAGACAAGTTTCGGGGAATATATTTTTCGTATATAATCCCTGAGGTTGCTACACCCAGTTAAAAATATAACTTGCTTCCAAAGAACAAATTAGTTATTTGCTACTAACACAAAAATATAAGGCTCAGTTCCTATACAAATAAATCTAAATTAGTACAAGGAAAAACTGAGTCCGTAGGGAGTGATATCTAGGAGCCCTGAGCATTTTTTATTAAAGAACCGGGTCCTAATATCTGACCGGGAGCAAGGTATGGATGTGTATAAATTATATCTCTTGCTCCGGCCAAGGCAGTAGCTCTCTACATTTTTGTGTTGAAGAAGACGACCCTTGAATGGGTGGCTCAAATCTTCTTATTTGTGTAGTCTTTAAATCAATAAAGTAGGTTGCTGTAATTTGATTGGCTGAGGGGCTAAGTGTCGAATTGTGCTGCCCTGTGTAACCTATGTGTCGAATTAAATCCCCTTGTACATGCCTTAGAATAATTTTTTGTTGAATTCCTTAGTCACATATAAAGGTGGGTGTCGATTTTACTCCCCTGTATGACTAAGTGTCGAATGGCTTCACCTTGTATATGCCTTAGAATTATTTAGCATGTTGAAAAGTTAGGTGTTGATTTTTCACGTGTAGAATTCAATTTGACTTGGTCAAATTACCATTTGATCACCAACCTTTTATACCTCTTGCACTTGGTCACTTGCGGTTTGGCTGTTGAGCTGTTTCGTTTCTTCGACTGTAGTTCAGAAACTTTAACTTTTCATACCAACGTTGTGACGCTTTACACCCTGCACCCTTTGAGCTGTTTGGCTGTTAGCTGTTAAGCTGTTTGGCTGTAGCCTCTACAAATCACTTTTCGTACCTTAATAAATAACTGTTCTTTCCAAGTACGTTCTTCAACTTAACAATTATTCTATAGGTAATACTTAGATTCCTTTCACAAACTGCTGACGCCTAGTGCAACTGGTCTGGTTGATAGACGACTAACTTCGATCCAGGTCTTCGTATTATTGCCTTACGTACATTGTTAAGTTTGCAGCAACTTCATTGCTTCGAACACTGACCGTCAATAAACATATTACTTTCACTGAAACCTTTTCTGGTACTTAGACAACGTCTTCATTACTACTACAATCTTGAATACTTCATTATCTGTTCTTCACTGACATTTGAACATATAAATGAACTTCCTTCAGTGAGTATAACTTCAAGACTGTAGTTGTCTTCTTTAACCTTTGTTTTTACCCTGTCTTCAATTCTTCTAGATTCCTATGCTTCGAACACTGTCTATCTTCAATCAATGCTGGTACACTGAAATCTTTTAGTGACACTTTTATACTGAATCTTCAACACTTCTGAAACCCTGAAAGTCTTTACACATTATTCTTCACTGAGGCATGAACACTGTCTATCTTCAATCAATGCTGGTACACTGAAATCTTTTAGTGACACTTTTATACTGAATCTTCAACACTTCTGAAACCCTGAAAGTCTTTACACATTATTCTTCACTGAGGCATGAACATATTAATGAACTTCTTTCAGTGACCTGTAGTAGACTTCAAAACTTCTTTTAATGTCTTGATTCACTGTTTTTGCCTTGTCTTCATTTCTTCCTGATTTCTGTGTAGGCGTAGTATTATTTACTTGTCTTATTCTAGTGTTGAGTTATCATGATTACTATTCATACAGCTTCGTAATCTCCAACATGGGTATATAACAACATGCTTGGATTGGATAGAACTAATGATTATTTATTAGTTCTTATATTCCATTTAATTTTAGAAGATTCTCGTATATATGATTAACCGGATTTTCTAAAATGCATAACATGTCATAGTTTGCATTTTTTATATCTGCGATGGTTTAATGCTGAATGTATGCCATGTCTGTTATTATCTCTATTAAAATGGTTGGATAATTCACATAAGGAGAGAATGAATTCACCTTAGGAGAGAAGTGAAGACAAGAGTTGGAGAAACAGAGGAGAAGTGGTAATAAGAAGAGAACAAGACTTCATCCCTGCCATCCTAAGGGGGAGTAGTGATGAGTCTGTGAAATAAAGATAATACTACTTGTATAATATGTTCAGTGCTAGAGGAACAAATATCTTTCATTTCAGTTACTCAAGAAATCTGGAAATGTACAATCTGATCCAGAGAAACCAGCCACTGAAGAAGTACCAATGACATCTGGTCACAAAATTTTAACTCTAGAAGAAGGTAAAGTTGATACTTCTGAAGCTAGTAATGATAGGTAAGTCAAGATAGAACTTTGTTAAATATGTTCAGTCTAGAGGAACAACTATCTTGTATTTATCATTAATGTTTGAATCTGGCAATGTTTAATATAAACTAGAACTAAGTTGTTTATTTACAAGTTTTATTGTTATATCTTTTTCTTGTTTGTTAGTTGAGTTATCCTCTAGTGATTTGCTTGTTATTGTTTAACAAACAAATAGGGGGAGATTGAAAGGCATATGTTTAGAAGCCTATTTGTTTAGAGAGATGACAACTCAAATCAAACATAGATAATTTGTAAGTAAATACATTATCTGTCACAGGAATCTTCACCAGGTATTATTTGACAAGAAAAAGAAGATCAAAGTCAATCTACAGACTTGAAGTAGTACTACATTGAAAAAAGCTCAATTTAATTGATCATGCCTCAGTGGAGTATTTAAGTTTGAAGAAGCTACAGTGTCAGAAGATTTCAAGATTGTGTGACAACAAATATAGTCAAGTTAGAAGGAGCAGAAGTGAACCACATTATAATTGTCAAGTGAAGAATTCTATTTGTTATGAATCACTCGTGAACTAGATAGTACACGGAGTGTTGGCAAAATATAGAGAAAGTTCTTTATTATAGAAGAAGTGGTCAGCTACAGACATTGATGTGAAGACAGAAGATTTAAAATTGTATCATCAACAGTTGTGGAGTCAAGACTTTAATTTAATTCTCTATTAATTGATTAAATTATTTAGTTAATTTAATTAGTAAATTAATTAAATCAGAATTAATTTATTTCTTAAATTCATTAAGAAATTAATTATTTTAGAATTATTTTAGAATGAAGAAGATTTTAATTTAATTCTATTATCAAAAAGATAATTTATTATGTATCCTATTTACTTAGATTAATTCAAAAAGAATTAATTTAATTTATAAGATATATAATAAAAATAGTAGAGTTTAAATTAAAAAGAAAAAAAAGAAGAAGAAGATATACATTTGATCAGAACAATGCAGGTCGACTAATTCAAATCTCGGGAAGACTTTTTTTCAAAAGTCTCCCTGTGTATTTTATCAAAAGTCTCTCAAGATTTAAAAAGTCTTCCAAGATGAGAAAGTCTCCCCGAGCCAGAAAAGTCTCCCGAAGAGAAAGTCTCTTGAGCAAAGAAAAGTCTCTCCGAGGAGAAAACGTTTCCCCAAGCAGAAAAAGTCTCTCAAGTCTGAATTTGCCTATAAATACAGGAATCGATCAGAAGCTTTACTAATAATTCAATTCACATTCTATTTGGCTAAAAACAAAATTCAAAGAGCATTTCATGTCAAAATTACTCTAGAATTTGAAGAGCTAATTAGTGATTATTTTTTGATTTAATCTTGTAACCAACGTCAAGTTTAATATAAGTATTTTACTTGAACTGTGTTTCTTTGATTATTATTTCGTGATAATAATTAAAATTGTTTAATCAAAAATTATCCGAAACAGAATTAATATTTATTATAGATTATATTTAACCCCCCCCCCTTCTACAATCATTTGGACCAAACATATATTTTGCATATTATTTGTTTAGTTTTATACAACAATTTATATGTTAGATTCGATATTTTTTAGTGGTTTTCTGCCATTTGTGTCTTTGTTTTGTGTTATATCTGCATTATCATTTTCATACGTACTGCACTACTGCTAATTGAGATGTTAATTATATATAGTTCATAATTAGACTAATTTTGAGATGAAAATGTGTATGCATTAAATAATTAGTCTAACTTTGAGGTGAACAGATCTGTTAGTGATATAAATTGTTAGTAATATAATTTGTTAGTTTGTTATCAATAAGTTGTTAAAGATTTATTAATATATGTTTAGTTATAAGAAAAAATTGTTTTTGATAATTTATTAGTTTTTTATTAATATATGTTTGTTATTAAATAATTAAAAATATTATTTAAAATGTAGGATAATGGAAGATTTAGTGAATGTAAATTTTTTCTGGGGCGGTGAAATAATTAGATGGGATGATGATATAAGATATTTTATAGATCCCCAGAAAATGCAGTATATTAAATGGGAAACCTCTTATGATGAGTTGAAGGAGATGTGTATCGAATAATGCAAATTAGCAGTTCACAGTAGAATGTGAAGATGAGGTTTAAATATCCTCAATTAGGTCTTGGTAATGTAGTAAATGGATATTGCATTGCTGGTGTTAATTGCGATGATGATGTGAGGAGGATGCTGAGTGTTCCTAGACAGATGCAGATGGGGATGGGTGATGTATCTCTATTTGTGGATGCTGAAAAAATAGTACAAGATGATGATTTTTTATCCTCGAAATGTAATATTCTCGGTGGGAACATTATTCCGTGACAAGGATACCTTAGTTGCAACAGTAAGAGAGGTTCACATCACCAGTGATAGGAACTATAAAGTTGTGAGGAGTAATCGTACTCAGTTCATTGCAGAGTGTGAATTAAGTGACAACTGTCCTTAGAGGTTGCGAGCTATTTTGATGAAGAAGCATGGACTGTGAGAAATCACAAAGGTGAGAGAAATGCACACATGCGTTAACAACGAGCCGTTGCAAGATCACCGCAGAATCTCAGCAAAATTAATTTCAAGACTTGTGAAACCCCATGTAAGTTTTATAAATTAACAATATTTACGGGGAATCTTTGAGTACATATATACTAGTTGTGTTGATTTGATCATATTAAATCATGTAACAGGTGATGGAGAGGCCAAATTTGCCAATCATGACTATTATAACCATGGTAAACGATGAATACCACCATCATGTTAGTTACCTAAGAGCATGGAGGGGAAAACAGGCAACAATTGAGGAAGTCTACGGTAAATGGAGCATGACATATTCTGTTCTCCTTGTGTTCTTGACGGCTTTGGTACATGCTAATCCAGGCAGTGTAGTTAAGATTGTTGTTGTCCCTCATGAAACAGTTCAGGAGACTTCTGTATGCATGAGAATATGTTGGTGTCTGAAAGCAATGAAGGATGGTTGGCAGCATGCACGTCCCGTAATTTCAATAGATGGAACGTTTTTTAAGGGGATGTACAAGGGAAAACTCCTTATTGCCATAGGAGTTGATTCAAACAATCACCAATATCCCATTTGTTATGCCTTGGTTGAGGAGGAGACATATGAGAACCGGTCTTGGTTTTTGAAGCTGTTCCGTAAACATGTTTGCAAGGAAAGACATGGTGTGTGCATAATATCAGATCGTGCACCAAGTATTCTTGTAGCAATGAGGGACATGAGGAATGGATTTACGCAACCGTATGGTGTGCATCGGTTTTGCTTGTTCCACTTGAGAAGTAACTTTTCCTCACATCACCCCGGTGGAGAGTTGAAGAAGTTGATGTGGTTAGCTGGGGTAACCACGCAAGTTAGGAAACATGATGCTTACATGAAAAAAATTGGGCAGATATCACTTCCCGCATTTCAGTACCTTCAGAACATTCCTGCAGAATTGTGGACCTTGTGTCACGACACTGGTGGAACTCGATATGGGCAAAGTACCACTAATATAAAGAAGATAAAGACATCACAAAACCTGTTGACCTTACTCAACCATAATAAGTTGTTTAATGCCGATGTTTCTTTTGTTTGTCATGTTTCGTATGTTTTTTAGGTAATGTTTAGTATGTTTCTTATGTTTGGTTTGTTTTTTATGTAAAGTTGTTGGTTATTGTTAGTTTAACACTTATTAAAGCACAACAATTTTTTCATAATCACACTAACATAAAACAACATAATACAACCTGATGAACATACCAAATATTAAAAAACATAATAATACAAAAAACAACAACCCACGTCTCCTTCTCTGTATCATAAGGAATTGTTATCGTGCTTGATAGCGGATTCTAGCTCCCGTACCTTCTCTAGAAGTTCCAACCATTTTGTATTGGCCTTTGCACGAACCTTATCCAACCTTTCCTGGTACACAACCCACATCTCCTTCTTCGTATCATAAATTTTCTGTTACATCGTGGTGTAGAGCTCTCCAACAGCGACCAAGGCACGTCCTGTTAGTGGCTCATCAAGCCAAACAAAATAACCACACCGTCGACTAACGCATCGCTCACAACGCCTACCGGCATTTTCACCGGTCCACAAATTACCTATCTTGGGCTCTACACCACAGAAGCACATCTCTTGCCTATCCATGATAAAATATGTACTAAAATTAATGTAATACTGAATATTGAAATGTGGGTGTTATAAGTAATATAAAAATGACAATTTATAGGCCAAATTATATGACTGTTATAAGTAAAAAATTTAAAGTCGTTATATAGCCATTGGAATTATATTAAAATTGTAGAGCCGTTATATAGCCGTTGGAATTTAGAACCGTTATACAGCCGATTCTATTAGTAAATATTGTTTCTCTTTAACAACCAATCAAATACAAGCCGTATCACCAAACTTATTTTATTAAAATTACAGGTTGAGTTTGAAGATATGAATAAGGGAAAAATTCCATCCGAAAATAATTGCTTCCCAGTTTATCAGCTTAATTTTAATAAATTCTGTGCCAAACAACGCATGAAGAATAAAGTTGAAAAAATTTTATTTACTCAAAAGCGTTAGACGTCTATTGCAAGTAAATGAAAGAGATACATAAACGGTACAAGGCAGGGAAGATCTCATACTCGTTGATGAAAATGGAGGAACAGAAAATAATTAATAAAATTGAAATTGCACAATCAGAAGAAACGGATCTTGACCAGCAAATGAAAGATGAATGAGAGAAGATGGAAGAACTTGTTAAACCTTATAACATTAATGAAGATGCAAATGAAAGTTCTGATGAAGATGTAACAAAAGCCATTGACCTGAGTGCTTTTTGATAAGTTATATTCTTACTTCGATGTAAATGTAACTGTTGGCATGTTTGGTCTGCCTTAAAATAAGTCCTTTTGGACTTATTTTCGGGTAAAAATTTCATATTTTGATAAATGTTTTTTATACAAGTATTTAATGTATATTTGAGATTCTATAAGTTGCAAAAAAAAGTTAACTTTTTTCAGAAAAAAGTTAGGAATCTCTAACTTTGTCTTAAAATAAGTTGACTTATTCTAGAAAAAAGTTCCCTCAAACACCCCCTGTAATGTGTTTCAAATAGAAGTCCACAAGTTACAATTATTAATCAGTAAAAACGCAAGAAAATCAAGTCATGCTTCATATTTCTTGTGTATTTTGGGCCACTTTTAGGGGTTAAAAATTAGTTGAAATAAACGAGCCTTTTCTATATTTTACTTTGTAATGACTAATTTGAATTGCCTATTGTAGTAACATGTTATGAAATGGATAAAATGAAGTCCACGAGATATAATTATTATTCTCTAAAAATAGAAGAAAATCAACTTTCTTTCTACTGTGCAAAGTTAAAGTAATGTTCGGCAATGTTGTAAAAGTCGATAGGCCTTGTCATATACCTGGAAAGTAAAAGTAATGTTCTGCAAAGTTGATAAATTCGATAAGTCTTGTCAATTATGTACAACAAGGACTAACAGTGCAAAGTAATTCATGTTTAATCACATGCCAACCGAAGCTATGTTTCTTATTTCCCTTTAAATATTCGTATGTGAATTCATGTAAATGTACTTTTAAATTTATAGCTAAATCAAATGGATAGGGGGAAGAAACCAATGAATCCTGAAGATCTAAGTCAAGGTAAAGAAGGGAGTATAACTTCTAGAGTTTGAATATACTTGTACACTTTCTTACTAATCATTTTAATAATGTATTGTAGGTAAACAACTTTAAATGGATAAGGGAAAGAAACCGATGAATCCGGGAGATGTGAGTGAAAAAGGGGGGTAACAAAGCTATGCTAAAGAAATTTCTAAGTCTAACTGGGGTTACAAACCTGAAAAGTATTCGGGAATCGGTTGAGAGGATCTCTGAAGCTGAAAGGGAGAAAAGAATGCGGGACTATCAAACGAGGAGTTTAGAAAAGAAAAAGGCCCTAGTCATGAAGGAAAGACGAGAAAGGATTGGTAAAGACTGGGTACCAACCCAGTTAGAATATTGGCACTTCCCTGCTGACGCGGGTCCTATAATGGATGAGAGTCTTAATGCAAAGTGGAAGGTGAATGCAGATAGGGATGCGAATCGCATAAGTGAAACTGAAAGAAGAGTTGTGTTGGACAAAATCCATCAAGACTATCGCGCCAAATACAAGGAAATTAAGGAACGCGAGTTTGTTGAATGGTGGGCATCTCATCCAAATGGTGAAGATGAAGATGACAGATCTGACTAATGAAATATGAAGATGCAAAAAATAAAGATGACTTGTTCATTGTAGTTTTATTTATGTAATGTTTATGTTGATTGTCTTTTGTAGCTTTCATGTATTCTATGTACCTTTCATGATTTTCCAATGTTTATATTTATGTTTATGTAACTTTTCAAGCATTAATCATTAAGTCAGTTTTTATATTATCTTGGTAAAAGTTGCAATGATTAATCCCTCAAAAATGGAAGAAAAACAAGCTTGGTGTTTTTCAAGCAAGAATAACGAAACAATGTCGTTATTGTTAATAATACGACATCGTCGCAACATATTGCTATAGTAGGCACTTATGTTAAAATGTAAGGAAGAAAATCAACTTTTTCAAGAAAAAATGTGTATTCCGGGGAATATTTAGGGAGTTAAAAAGTGGTTAAAAAAATACCATTTTTAAATGTTATCATTGTTACTACTAATTTGAAATGTCTACTATAGCAATATGTTGTGAAATGGAGAAAATGATTTCTACAAGTTACAATTATTAATCCATAAAAACGGGGGGGAAATCAACTTTTTCAAGAAAATATGTATATTCCAGGGCATATTTAGGGGGTTAAAAAGTGGTTGAAAATTGTCACCATTTATAAATGTTATCATTGTTACTACTAATTTGAAGTGCCTACTATAGCAATATGTTGTGAACCGGAGAAAATTATTTGTACAAGTTACAATTATTAATCCATAAAATGGAAGAAAATCAACTTTTTCAAGAAAAAATGTGTATTTCAGGGGCATATTTAGGGGGTTAAAAAGTGGTTGAAAAAAAATCAATTTTTAAATTTTCTCATTGTTATTACTAATTTGAAGTGCCTATTATAGCAATATGTTATGAAATGGAGAAAATAATTTCTACAAGTTATAATTATTAATCCATAAAAACGGATGAAAATCAACTTTTACAAGAAAAAATGTGTATTCCAAGGCATATTTAGGGGGTTAAAAAGTGGTTGAAAAAAATCCATTTTTAAATTTTCTCATTGTTACTACTAATTTGAAGTGCCTACTATAGCAATATGTTGTGAAATGGAGAAAATGATTTCTACAAGTTACAATTATTAATCCATAAAAACGAATGAAAATCAACTTTTTCAAGAAAAAAATGAGTATTCCAAGTCATATTTAGGGGATTAAAAAGTGGTTGAAAAAAATTCCATTTTTAAATTTTCTCATTGTTACTAATAATTTGAAGTGCCTACTATAGCAACGTGTTGTCAAATGGAGAAAATGATTCTACAAGTTACATTTATTAAACTAAACAAGTTTTTCATAAAAATAAACCAAACAACTACAATTAAAACTACAAATACTTTTACGAATCATCCACAGTCTTCATCAAAATAGGACACAACAAGAGTAATACACAATGACAAATTATTAGCCAAACAAGTCTAGCATAACCAAATCCCTACAAGATATGGTTGCCTGTAAAACATATCCTCCCTTTACCTTTAACATGTCTAGGTGGTTGTTGTCTCTGATGCTCATTACCACCTTCTGTATCTCTAACGAGGGAACTAAATGTGTTACTCTGCGATTGAAACACCTCAAATCCACGAATAGGCGTCTGGTATCCCTGTGAAGTATCTGCATGGGTCAACTGAGAATGATCCTGAGTACCACCAATATCCCATGCACCTCCTCCAGAAATAGGGGTATACTCCTGTGAAACATCACGTCGCCAAGTACCCCAAACACCTGCACCACCACCTGAAAAATGTGACTGCTCCTAAGGCCATGAATAAGTACCTTCTGAGGTATTACCACCCGTCATACCACCGAAAAGAACCACCCAACCCCATCCGATACTGCTCCTCTCCAGCCCCACCGGACCATGCATCCCAAACACTGTCACCACTACCATGCGTCGTGCCTCCACAACCTCCTCCATTGGATATCTGAGACTGATGATAAGAAGGACGGTCTGTCCAAGAATCCCATCCGCCGTCAGTACTACCCGGTGCTGTGCATCCCCATCCTCCTCCAGCAGACATCAAGGACTGATGATACGAATGACCCTGTGTCCATGTACCTCATCCCCCCTCTGAGTGGGGAGGCGATGAATCTGGCATGAAACCTAAAGTAGTGTACACATCTGAGGCCACATGGTCATAGTACGTCCCGGACTCAGGAACAACTGGGACATCTCGAGGACGACCTATGTAATAAACCGATAATTTTAATAATATTTTAGTCCCGATTAGTTACGTTTAACGAGTGCGACGAATATATTATAAAATGTGATTATATTAATTATGTGTTCTAGTTGACCAAGTCAACTATGTTTAACTGTTAGAAAGTCAATTATATGTTTACATGTGTATCTGTTAAACTACGTGCATAGATTAAATGCTTATTGAGTAACTGTTTGATTTTTATAAAATTATTGGTGTGTCCAATAATTATGATATGTTATATGTAGCTTCTATGTGATTTTAAAGACTTTCTAAAAATAGTGGTGTTATTTAATTCAGTCTCAATATTTTTATGATTTTCTCAATCCTATTTTATCCTGAAAATATTTCTCTTCTAAATTCCATATTTAATTATTGGAATGTCCAAAAATCATGAAACCTTTTCCAAAATGTTCCTTATATATTCTAGGACTTTCTAAAAATAAAATTTTATTTTATTTGAGCCCAAAAATTATTTTTATGATTTTCCTACTCTTATTTTCTATTTCTGTGCTAAAACTTCAAAGATTTTTAATTAATTATTTATTCATCAAAAAAATGTTTCAAAAATATGGGTGAGCTTATAAACTTATGCTCTTTATTTTAAAAATATAAAAGTTATTTTTATACCCTGTTTCTATAAAAATTCGAATTATTAATTGTTTTAATTCAGAAAATGGTAATTGTGAAATTACTGTTGTACCCCTGTCTTTTATATACAGCAGCAACCCCTCTCTTTCTTCCCCATTCTGTATTTTTCCAGTTCAGGTCTCGTTTTTCTCTTCCTTGTGCGATTTCTCCATTTCTCTTAATGTTAATCGATTTTTGCTTGTGATTCAATAAGATATGCTAGTAACCATGTCCATTTTGCTATATATGTTAGTGTTAAAGTGTGCATGTATGTATGTATTGCAACCGTATGTATATGTATTCGACTATGAGGCTATGTTTGCATGCAAGCCATTTGATTACCATAGTTGTGTTTGTAGCATCTGTGTTGGTATGTATTTGCAATTTAAGGGCAGTCGGGGGACAAACAACCCATTAACGGGCATTGTTCATCTTCAACTGCCGTCGCCGGCGATGAGCTCCGGCGAGTCGGCGACTGGGTTGACTCGGTTAGCTTCGTTTTGAGATGATGACAATGCTAGTAACTGCAATGAGGTTGTTAAATGGTCAATCTAAGGTTGCATGTCGATTTCTTGTTAATAGTTCGAATAGTTTGAATTATATAATTTATTATCATGCGATTAATTGAGGTAATACATGGTTAGTAGTTAAATTCTAATGTTAATTGCCATGTTCAGTTGTGAATTGTGATTGCATGTCATAGTAGATGCATTTGATTTTAAAAACCCATGCTAGCTTCGGTTTCTTTTGTTGAGATTGTAATTTATTTGGTTCAATCATATCATCTATAAGTTCAATTGTTAATTGGACTAGCTGCTATAAGTCTCGATTGTGAATAATCAGTGATTGCATGTTAGCTTCTTGCTAGTAATGGAGAATTTTCTAATTATATGAATATTTGCTATTCGAATTTGATAGAAGTAGCTTAATATATGAATTGCAATGCAATTTTGATGTTAATTGTTGGATATCTTTAGCTATTCGGATCATGTATAAAAGTTGTAATTCTATCTTATTTGCTTATTTGGAACTTTCGAATTATAGTATTATAATTGGGTAAATTTCGAATACATATGTGTATATTAAATTGGCAAGATGAGTGGTACTTTGTGATTTTCTAATTATGTACATTTGACATTGGGAATTGATTGTATAAATAGGCAGTTTGGTATTGGATTGTTTCGGTTGTTCGTGAATGGCAATAGTATTATTGATTATATAATGGTTATAGCTATTGCTTGTTTGATATAGATTTGGTACAATATATGATTGTATAATTACGTATGATTGACATTGATGTTGTTTGTGTCGGTTGTATTCCGACGGATAGCTCGATATACAAAGGAGATGCTGCCAAATTTTTTCCAAAACTAACGATCTTTAAAAGGTTAACGGCACATCATCCTTGTATAGATAGCTATTGGTTGAGAATAGTATAGTATTGTGTGATTGAGTAGTATTTGATGATGTGGCTTATTGTGATTGGTTTTTATTATTAAATATTATGTTATAATTATTTGAGAGGTTTAAGTAAAGAATTTGCTTACGTGTTTAAAACGAAAGTTATTATAAATAATTTTCCGAAATTACTGGTATAATTAGATTTCTAATCCGAGCTTTATATTAATTTATTAGTATGATTTGATAATAAAATTACGTGCATTGAGTGCTAAGTGATTACGTGCTTATGTGACTATGAGTATATTATTATTAAATTATTCGTCGAATAAGAGAGTGACTTATACGTATAATTTATGATTAGGAACGAGTAAAAAGAGTGGACCAGGACCCGGTTGTTAGGACGCACAAAGATTATTTCGAGAGTTAGTCAGACAGCCCTTCAGATTAAGGCAAGTGTTCCTTTTCCCTCTTGATATCCTGTTATCATTCCAGTTCCATATTATATCCAATTCTATATAATACCTATGCTGAACCCTGATTTTGAATACAGTTTTATACCATGATTTTATGAACAATAATTATGATGAAATTGTTTTACAAGTATTCTGAAAGATCTTTTCATATCCTTATTCAGTTCAAGTTTATTTAATGTATCAATTATATCGTAAAGATTGAGATTTTGCTGAAACTGAATATTATATTACGATTTGAAAGTTATGGGATTATTAAAAATGTTTTAGACCGAGACGCCGGTCTGTGAAGTAATATAGCTCAATGCTAACGGCCAAAGCGTGCCAAGGATATCCGCAATTGTTTGAAAGGTGGAGTCACTCTGCATGGTGGCCCGGAGTTAATGCGTTGGCTGATCACCTAGCTTAACTCGTAGCGTCAAATAAAATCCCAATTATACGAATACTATTGTTCCGAAATAGTTCTGAAAGTTTTTGATTTCAAAATCAAGTGGAAAAATAAGATTTACCAGTATTACAATAGTACCTTCTATTTTTAGTAACCTTTTTGGAAATGCACTTACAGTTTCAAAACGTATGTTCCCTGAATTTACTTTAAAAAAGAAACTGTTTTAAAATACCTTTAGCTTTTATGAACCAGAAACAGTACTATCTTCCTTATTATCATTTTGAACCTTCCCAGATAGCATATTATGATTATTGTTTACACTTGCTGAGCAATTTAGCTCACTCCTTGCTTCCTAACCCTTTCAGCAGCTGTAGAAGATGGTACGTACTTACAGAACCACCCGTAAGGTTATAGGAGGTACAGGTAGAGCATATAGAGACCGTATGCAGGTGTGATGAGATCCAGTTGGATCAGTAAGTTGTAATAAGTATAGAACATAGACTTTTTGATTTGGACTTGTAATATTTAATTAGTATGTTGTTTTCATACTTGAACCTGATGGCGATCTAGGATTGTGTTTGGGTGGCAGGGTTATATATATATAATCACTGCTATTATCTGTTTAATATTGTTAATTAATCAGTAATTGGTGTAGTAATTTTGGGGGTGTTACAACCTACTCTTCTTCCAGTACTTCTATGTTGCTGATAACCGCGTCGGCCAGCTATTAGAGGGGGAACCGGCTCGGGCAACGTATGTTGGTAAGAACTACAACCAGTAGAGGTCAACTGGTCCCCTAAAATCATGTGTGCCTCATCGACATCGGGATCAGGATGCTGGATGGCATGATAGGCTTGGGAAATCCCCTCCACCTATATCAAAATAGTTCAATCTTCTCAAAACCAAAATAAATTTACAATAACATTACGAATCACTAAATCATTAACATATATTAAACTTACATAGTACTGTGAATATCCACGTGTGCCCTGAAAGCCATGCTCTCTAGATGATCGCCTGGGATCAACTATAAATTGGCGGGTAATGGTGGAATACCATCCATCATATGCTGATGTACACCCTGCAGCTCCATCCTTGATATATATGTAGTGACGCGGTGTCATGGCCTCACTAAGCCTGGACTCCCAAAGCTGGATGAATGTGCTATGGACAGAGACCAAATCCAAATGATCATTATAGGTCACGTGCATCCTTTCGTGGTTCTCCTCAGGTGAGCCACGTGGTATATCCTGCCTAAAATCAAACTGCCTAGTCACACTATCAGGATAGCACCACTCGACAACTTCTTCAAATATGATGGAACAGTTTGATGTCCACAAAGTCCGAGTAAGAACATTAGGCGTAATATCACCATCAACACCTCTGTATGGCCTCCAACAGAAGAACTCATCAGTACCCATGGCATCCAGCTCGTAACGAACAAAACGCGACAGTGAGTGTGGAACATATATCATACTCAACCGAAACTTCTACCTACAATAAATTTGTGGGTCAATAACAGTCAATAACAAAGCTTTAATCAAATTTCATAAGTACTTTTTTACTATCGTACCTCATAGCCGAGGGATGCTGAATGTATGCATCATCCCTACGTACTGGAGCTAGTGAAGGGAAACGTTCCCAGATCCATACCTAATTCATATTTAAAAGTCAAATTCACATATCTTAAATGGAAATGATGCATGTATAATAAAGTATATTTACCTGCAATAGTGTAGTACACCCGTAGAATTCCTTCTTCCTACCAATGCTAGAAGAGCACAACTTCTTATACAAGAAGGCAAGCACCGCGCTACCCCAACTATACGCATGTACCTAGGTATAGTCTTGTACATACTCTAAGAAGTCCACCTGCAACCTGTTCTCAGATGCATTGGGAAAGACAGAACCAATAATCATAACCAAATGTGCCAGGATGTGAAATAACAACTGTCTGTCAAAATCAACTGAATCCTCGTCCAACCGATCACATGCACCAAAATGATCTACCAACCATGTCAGCTTCAATCCACCCATATTCACGTCATCGCCAACAAGGTACACACCTAACAAATCACCAACCATCTGGCGCTTCTCTTCTAAACTTTGCTGACGAAATGAATGCACCATAGGAAATCCAATAGTAGGCAGCCCCAGTATATAATAAACATCCTCTAGAGTGATAGTCGTCTCCCCAAAATGAAACTGAAATGTATGAGTCTCCGGGCGCCATCTCTCCACAAATGCAGTAATCAATCCTGGATCATATTTAATTGGAAACTGAAATGTATGAGTCTCCAGGCGTCATCTCTCCACAAATGCAGTAATCAATCCTGGATCATGTTTAATTGGCCCAATCTGGTAAACGCCATGAAAACCAGATGATACAATAGCTGCCAAGACATCTGGATGTGGTGGATATTTTTTTAACTTTATCCCAATATCCACGGTAGTTGACGCGCGTACAAAAATCAGGCAATTCCTGCAAAGAATTATATGATTATATCAGTTAAACAAATTACATAATGACAGTAATATATTTATACCTATAATCTGACAATAAATATTTGACAAATTTTATACCTCTACATTCCACATATGTTCCGAACGATGCTCCTACTGTCAGGTCAGTAAAGATCCGTCGATAGGATCGAGATGGTAACTAATTGAATCCATATATGTTTCTGCAAAAATTTAAACAAATATTAATTAATTATTTATTTATTTTTTCAATTTTAATTGTTAATAATCAAAACCTCTTTTTTTGCATTTTTTAAAAAAAGTACATATATTTATATTTTAATTTGAAATATATACATACATTTTAATTTTTATTAATATTTTAATAAATTGATTATTTATATTTATATTCGAAATTACATTCCATAATAAATATATATTTATTTTTTTATATTCGAAAAATGTGAATATAATTTAAATTTTTATATTCGAAAAATATACTTTCTAAAATATAATTTATATAATTATTTTTATATTTATATATTATAAAATATAATTTTTATTAATATTTTTATATTTGAAAATATATTTTTTAAATATATTTTATTTTTTTTATTTTCAAAAATATAATTGTTAATATATTATTGTATATTAAAGTTCCAAAATATAATATATATAAATTGTTATATATATTTATATATTTATATATTTCAATAATTATATTCCAAAAATATAAATTTTATTAATAATATTATATATTAATATTCATAAATTTTAAAATTTTATTTATATTTTTATATAATTATATACTAAATATTAATTCACTAATTAAGATGACTGTAATTAAAGATCCTAATTTATACTAATTGAGCTCATCTGCTTCAAATCAATGAAACTAATCATTTATATTCCCTAAATAACATACAAATTATTCACTAATCAATGTACTAATTGAGTAATTAAAATGATACTAGTTTCGAATTTACATTAATTTACTTACACTAATTGACCTCATGTTCATATTTTTTTAAACCTAATTTTTTGCTTTTTTAAAAAATGTACATATTTTTAAATTTTAATTCGAAATATGTACATATAATTTTATTTGTATTAATATTTTAATAAAGTGATTATTTTAAATATATAATTTATATTTATATTCGAAAATACATTCCAAAATAAATATATATTTATATTCAAAAAATGTACATATATTTTACATATTTATGTTCTACAAATATATTCTATAATAATATATTTATATTTTTACATTCGAAAATATATTCAAATATATATTTAGATTTTTATATATTTAATATATTTAGATATTATCGAACAAAGAAACTTATAAATTAACCACTAATTACGCACAAATTACCTAATTATTCTCTAATCAACATACTAATTACCAACTAATTGAAAATATATTATGAAATTACATACTAATTAGAAATATACTATGAAATTACATTCTAATTATCCACTAATTACTTACTAATTATTCACTAATTCATGGGCTCGGTTAAATTTTACACTAATTTACATATTTATCAAACTAAATTATATACAATGGAGCTATACGAAGAAGCTAGATTAGTAATATAATGGAGAAGCACATGTAATGTGGAGACATATAATCGGGAAATGGCTCACATATAATCTGGAAAAGGGCTCAAAATCGGGAAATAGCAAGAAAAGCAAGGAATTCAGAACAAACCTGTGTGGCGGTGACAACTGATCTGTGTTCGCCGGTGGCAACAGCGGCTGCTAGCTTGAGATAGAATGTGTGAGCTGAGTTATGAGTTGTGAGGCTGAGTTGAAACAAATACATACTAAAATGATGTCGTATTTTTTTTTAAACAACGGTTCTGTTCGCCATTGCACATGGGGACATACTACCTGTTTCACTTATATGTTCGCCATTCAACACTGCATACACATAATTTTATACATTTAGTTGTGTTCGCCATTCAAGAATGTAAACACCTTTCCTCTGTGTTCGCCATTAGAGATTATGTACATGAACTCAAAAAATTAACCACATCTGTACGCCATCTGGGGAATTCAGTGTACCATTCTTGAAATATTTTGAACTGCTGTCCCATTTTTGATACTGTACCAAGTCCCTGTCCTATATATGAAACGGAGCCACTATCGGGGGTTAAAGTTGTATATAGAGTGTTGATGTCGGTCTTCTAATTTGAACATATGGGAATCGATGGGAAGTGGTTGTTCTAGTTTGAGCAAAATTCTTCTAATTTGAGTAGATCTTTTGTTTTGATAAATAATTTGTGTTATGCGATTAAAATAGAGAAATAGATGGAAACTAAAAAAATGCATATTGTTTATCATAAACTTTAATGATATATTAAATAAAAATTATAGGATAAACTTTAATGATATATTAAATAAAAATTATAGGATAAGTAGGATTCGTAAAAAAAATATAGAATATAATATTATCCTATCTTGTATAAAAGGAGGACTACTGAGGTTAGAGTTGTATGTATGATTATATTCTTTTTAAAATTATATTTTATTAAAATTCAATGGTTAAGATTGTTTTTATTGTTCACATAAAATTGAACGGTTAAGATCTTTTCTATGGTTTACCCAGTACCATACCGACGACCAAAACTTTTAATCTTTCGGTTATAATAATATAGAATAGATATATTTTAATGTAGGTAAAATATAATATAATTTTAATTATAAAATTGTAATTTTAAATAAATTAAAATGTTTGAGCGATGAGGAAAATTGAAACATGTTAGTAAATTGTGAGTACAACTATATATTTCAATTAAAAGAGAAGTTTGTTTAAAATAATATAATATAAAAGTATAGATAATATAGATATAACATAGTGATAAATTTAATTAATGTTAATAAAATAATATTATTATTTTAATATTCATAAAATTTAATATTCATAGAATATAATTTAAATATAATATTATTCTATCCGTGATGAGTTGTATAAAAGGAGACTATCGGGGGTTAAAATTGTATATAGGGTGTTGATATCGGTCTTTTAATTTGAACATATGAGTATTGATGGGAACTGGTTGTTCTAGTTTGAGCAAAGTTCTTCTAATTTGAGTAGAGCTTGTGTTTATCATAAAATTTAATGATATATTAAATAAAAATTATAGGATAAGTAGGATTCGTAAAAAAAAATATATAAAATATAATTTAAATATAATATAATATTATCTTATCTTGTCTTAAAGGAGGATGACTGAGGTTAGAGTTGTATGTATGATTATATTTTATTAAAATTCAATGGTTAAGATTGTTTCTATGATTCACATAAAATTGGACGGTCAAGATCTTTTCTATGGTTCACCCAGTACCATACCGACGACCAAAACTTTTAATCTTTCGGTTATAATAATATAAAATTGAATGGTCAAGATCTTTTCTATGATTCACCCAGTACCATACCGAAAATCAAAATTTTTAATCTTTCGATTATAATAATATACAGTATAGATACTCCACAAATTAAGATTAGTAATCTATTGGTTGAAGTAAGGATAAGAAAAAATGGTTATAAATTGCAATTAGCCGATTAAAAATAAGGCCATGCAGTAGTGAAAGAGATAAGGACTATATTTTATAAAACTGTCACAATCCAAAACATCCACATCAGTTAGCTACAAAAAATCCGCATAGCTATTCTAATCTAATCTAGTGAGCGTTTGGGGGTTATTTAAATTTAAAATAAATTATTTATTTTATTTTTATTTTTTTATATATTTTCATATATTTTTTAAAGATAAATATTTATTTTAGAATTTTAAAATCAAATATTATTTTCAAAATAAAAAATAAGTTACTTATTTTCAGAAAAAGTATATACATACCTATTTTTCCCCGGAAATAAGGGCTTATTTCCGAAAAATAAGTACGGCCAAACATCCCCCGGCTAATCTTTCAGATAAAACTCGACACGATTATATTTTCGCTGCTAGTGGAGTAACACTCTTTTATTTATGGATGAGCAAAAACCGAACGGCAAATCGAAACTGAACCAAAAATCGCAAAAATCGCACCAATACAAACCACACCATTGGTTATTGGTTTGGTTACGGTTTTTAATTTTTAAAATCGTACATTATTGGTTCGGTTTTGGTTTTTATGCGAAACCGAACCACACCAAATTAATATATATTATTTTTATTGTAATTACTTATTTAATAGTTAATAAAAGAAGTGTGTATTCATAAATATGCGAGTAATACTTACCTTAAGTCTTGTATTAATAAAAACATATATTAATATATATTAACTCAGTGTCTTTCTAAACAAAATTAGTCATATTCATTTATTTTGTTAGTAATAATAATATTAGTATTTTGTATATACAATGATTCATGACATCATATAATATCAAATTTAATGTAGGATAATACAAAAATATTAACTAAATATTTTTTTATTATTTAAACGTGAAAATATATTTTAAAACCGAAACCGTACCATTAAAAAACCGAATCACAATTTTTAAAACCGAGCCGAACCAATAATATTTGGTTCAATTTTGGTTTCTATTTTTTAAAACTGCACTTGAGTGTTTACGGTGCAGTTTGGGCGTAAAATCGCACCATGCTCATCCATATTTTTATTCATTTTCAGTGTCTAAACTGATTTTCCTTTTTTTCGTTTCCCAAGTAACCTTATATAATTATATGTAGTAATTATTTTAACAATTTTTGAATAGTTGAGAACCGAATCGAATGTGAAATGATGGCCGATAAATCGTTATTATCGGATTATTTTATTACACTCGATTTTGTTTTGTTTATTCAAAATTTTAATAATAATAAAGTTTTTGATTATTAAATATTTTTGACTTGAACGAAACAGGTGCATAATATTAATTACATATAATTTTGTTGGTTCTTTAACAAAATTTACTTATTTAAATTAAAATATACACACATTTTATTTTTATGGAACTCAAATCTTTGATCTAAGTCAGCCCATTGATTTAGAACATTTATGTATGTGAACCAAAATAGAGCATAATTAATAGATTTTTTTATTTTACACAAACTTCTAAATGATTTTATTCTTATTTCTTCTTTTTTCTTAATGTTAACAGAAAAAATTATCATATATATATATATATATATTAACTTTCAAGTAAAAGTATTTTTATAATAAAAACCATAAAAAACTTTCACTAATTACTACATAATCATAATAAAAATGAAAATAAAAGGTATAGTACCATAATTTTATTTATAGAATTATAAAAGGATTATTTAAATATTAAATTATTTGTGAATACTAGATAATTTTAATATTTTTAAAAAAATTATAAATTTTGTTTACGAGAATATTACCTAGATGTATATTATATTTATAATTTTCACTGGATCCTGTTTTGGATTTGGTGGCTGTGGATAAACTCAAAGATGATGTGGATGGGAAATGTAGATAAGAGAGACCTGGCGTAGCTTTAAAGTCTAAACTGCCCTAACATGTGTAGTACGGACCACTAGAACTTTGACACATGGCATTCATTGAATTGTTGTTTTTGTTTTTATTAAAATTTCTTTTTGTATCAGTCTCACGTGAGATCTTCACCACCACGTGCGCTCCCCTTCCGGCTTCCATATATCTTTCTCTTGACCCATACTTTTTATATTACATAAAAAAGTTCAATAAATATAATTATTTTAATTTTAATGCATTTCATAAACATTTGACAATTATAATTTTAAGAATTATATTAGAATTCTTTTTAATTATATATTTAAATAATTAGATGAGATTAATGAGAGGATTTGGGAGGTAAACAAACCGAACTGAATTGAAACGGGTTTTTATCAAATTTGAGTAATTTTTTTATCAAATCGAATAATGTTCAATAATATTATCAAATAAATTTTCTTACCCGTTTGATAACATATCGAACCGGAATTATTGAATTTGAATCAAATCGAATTTATCGAATTATCTCATTCGTTTACAACTCTATCCAGGACCATAAAAGAGGTGAAAATTTAAAAAGGAGTGACTCTTGAAAATATTGTGTAATTGAATTTAATCAATATGATGTGGCTGTAGGGTTGAATCAAAAAGTTAAATGAGAGTCTCCCGTGTTTTCCCTCTCTCCCTCTCTTCCCCCCTTTCTAACCCTAAAATTTTTACCTTGTCTTCCCCTTTCTTCTCGCTCTTCAACATCTCTTCTTCTTCACTCGATGAATCTTGCTCTTTTTTCTCAGAAGTTCTGTCTTTTTTGAACTCACGTTCCATATTTGGTAACCTTCCTTTTGAGGATTTATCCGACCCTCCACTGAATAATCCTCTACTTGAGCTTCTTTTAGCGAAACCTTTCACACTTGAATCTTCTCCTCATCTTATTGGTCTCATCTTCAAAAATGGTTTGGAGAGGGATATCCAGAGAAACAAGAATAAAGTTCTTTCATTTTTTGAAATTGCCATGGTGCTTTCTCTTAAAAGAAGGTACAAGACCTCTTTCAAGGTGATTAAAAATGATTACAACCCTCGTAGAAATAAATCTGATATGCTGCATCTTTTTGAACATTTCCCTCTCAACTTGTATGATGTTTTGTGAATTCTGGTATTAGCTTTACTACACCATCTGATTTGGTAGTTCTACGAGCTTGTAACTTGACATTCCTCTTGTGGAGGCTTGGAGGAGCTTGAGTGCACCATTTTTTATATAAAATATAATTAAACTAGCAAAAAGAAAATTATATAATTAATGCTCCGGTTGAAATATACAATTATACGACTCCATGATGATTTAGACGGAGATATGATTTTTGTCCATGAGTCCACTTTGGGTTAAAACTTGAAAATGAATACAAGGACAATATAGGTTGTACGGAGTGTATACAAGTGGTGGAAGGTCTCGGATATGCTCGTCCTACCAACACCGTATTTATGAAATTTGCAGTTACCGTAAATTATTGTGGACCTGTCTTTTGGTCACCAAAATTTCTTCATGCATGCATCTTGGAGCTGGCGTACCTTCTCCCAATTAAATCAATATCTTGAAATTCTTAAACTTATTGTAACAAATTAATGAAAATTTAATGTATATAATACTTCCTCCGTCTCAAAATAAGTGTCGTTTTAATTTTGTACATGTAATTTGACATTTAAAGAAATTATTATTATTAAAGAAAGTATTACTTAAAATTATTATTAAAGAAAGCAAAAATCGAAACAAGATATATATAAGTATCTTTATTATACGCCTTGAAGCAGAGTATAATATAAACAAACATTTTTGACATGGTTTAGAAACGCTGCGAGAAAACCATGCATCACATATACTTGCAACTAAAGTAATTGTTTCCCCAGTTAATTGTAACCATGGTTAAGTTAAAATGTAACCGCTGTAAAAACAAAACCTCTTTATATACCCATGCATGCTACAAACCGGAGTACCATGTCTGAACTCGCAACACACAAAACATCCAAACATGATCATCGGACCAACTCACCGTTCATATCCAACCGTTCATATCCCACCCTACGACACGTCAGACTATCCAAAGGCCAATATTCATTCCCCATTCTCCGTTAACCATCACTGCAATGCCGTTACTCCGAACGCTTTGACGGCGTTGCTGCCGTCAAACATGAACACGTCATCCGAGATAGAAGATGACTACGATATTCCCATGGACGCGTTCGCATGTGATCATTTCCGTATTTTTGTATTTAAAGTGAAGAGATGCGCACGTGCGAGGTCACATGACTGGACTGACTGTCCGTACGCTCACCCCGGCGAGAAAGCTCGCCGGAGGGATCCCCGGAAGTATTGTTATTCCGGTACGCCATGCCCGGACTATAAAAAAGGGGAGTGTGTTAGAGGTGACGCGTGCGAGTACGCGCATGGGGTGTTCGAGTGTTGGTTGCATCCAACTCGGTATCGAACTCAGCCGTGTAAAGATGGTGTATTGTGTCGCCGGAAAACTTGTTTTTTCGCACACACTGCTGACCAGCTCCGTCTCTTGCCCACGGGTAGTCCAAGAGTTTATAATGGGTTTGTAAACGAGTCGGATGACGATTCACCGAGTCGACTCGGTAGTGACTCGTTCATGCACAAATCGTTTGGGCCGTCTCCTACTTCGACTTTGTATGCACTGCGTAATGAGTCTCCACCCACGTCGCCTTGTGGGTCAATGGGGATCAACTCGGTGAGTGAACTCAGTGAGTCAATGAGGGGTTTGCTGATCGGGAAGAATAGTAGTCCGAGTATGAGTCCAAGAGGAGTTCAAATGGGTGGTTCTTTTGTGTCGACCCGGCAATGTTCTATGCTCCGACCCGGGGTCAGTAGTCTTCCAGTTACTCCGACTCAGAAGGTGACTCGATCTGGACTCGGTGAGTTTCATTTGTGGGATGAATTATCTGAGGAAGAGCCAGCTATGGAGAGGGTGGAATCTGGGAGGGATGTCCGTGCAAAAATGTATGCTAAGCTGAGGAAGGAGAACTCGCTAGACCGAGTTGACTCAGTCGGGTCGGGTTATAATATTGAGTGGGTCTCGGAGCTTGTGAAGTGAGCTGTGAAAATTAACATTTAAAAACACTTCGTTGATTTGTGGGGGCATACGGGCTGATCCGGTGGACTAACATTTTGATTTGGTTTTATTTGATTTTTCCACTACTACTTGGTTGTGAATATTCAAATGTTTTTAATTGGTCTATAATATAAGCATTTTTATTGTTAATTAGAAAGATTATCCAATCTATCTCATTTCTAGTATTGTTTATTATTTCGTGCAAGTACGTTGTGTTTTGGTATATATATAAATCTGCATTTCATCATAGAGAATGGATCATGATTTGGTTTATGTAGTTTATTTTTATATGCTTGTAATGTAATCTAGGTTTAATCTAAATAAATTATAAGAATAATGTGTCTTTTTTTTGTTAATTATGAATTACAAATCTACGATTCGACGTTACCCTTTTGTTTTTTTAAAAATAATTAAAAAAATAAACCGGGACGATTGCTTGATGGGTGTTGATGTTTTTTTGTGTAGAACTTTTGTTACTTTTCAATCCACGGAAGTTTGAATTAGTTTAATCAAAGTTAAAAATAGATCAAGACTTGGTACTAGCCTACTGGCCTTCATAACTAAGTTATCTGACGATATTTTTTTAAAAAAAATAAAAAATTATCTGACTATATTTCAATATTTGACAAGGCAGAACACATTACTCGATTTGTTTTAACTTTAAAATTAATTTTAATCTTAAAAAAAATCAAATACTTATATTTTTCTAAAATTAATTTTTTAATATCAAACTCTAATATAAATATACATTGAGACATTTTTTAACTTTATTTTTTATTTGTTTACTAATTTTTATAAAAAGTAATTACAAATTTAAATATTAAATATTCCAAGAACATTATCTTTTATATTATACCTCAAAATATATTATTTCCAAAAATATCATCAAACACTTATTTAATTTTAGGGTTCTTTTGAAAAAAAATACAATTTCCTTTTATAAAAATACGTTTTTATTTTATATTTTATAAAAATATAATTTTTTTACAAGACTTTGCACCTACTGAAACATAGATACAACTAAAATCGATATTAAATGAATTTCCATGTAACTTTAATTTTTCTCAGAAAATAATTACATTCAACCGTATTTAGTTATGAATCGTATTTACTTATTTTTAATTATAAATCATATTTTTATAATTTTTTTAATAATTACCCTTTAATTTTTTATCAATACTCTTTTCAACGGTACATTTTTCATAGCATAATAACTCTAAACAGGAATCCCAATTCAAAAAAGTCTAATATTTTAACTAATTTTCGGGTTTTTTTTTCAATTTCTTAAATATTTAAATTTAAATTTAAATTTATTACTAAAACCTTGCGATCCGAGGTCCACCTTTAGACAAGTGGCACTTTGGCAGTTGAATAAATGAAAGAATCAAAGAATATTAAAAGTAGATATTACCGCAACTATGACCCCGTTTGGCGCAGCTTATAAACTGCTTATAAGGGTATATATATACTTTTTCTGAAAATAAGTGTCTTATTTTCAAATTTGGAAATAAGATTTGGTCTTAAATTTCTAAAATAAATATTAATTTTTTTAAAAAAATATGAAAATACTTTTTAAAAATAAACAGCTTATTACTTATAAGTTAAGCCAAACACCCCCTGTATTTCGACAAGTTACTAATAAATTAATCGGCTAGATCACGACGGCATCAGATGCACCGTCAACTCTGAACCGCTGATTCAAGTGTGTGTGTGTGTGTGAATTTCTTCTTTCTATTTTCACTCAGCCCCATCCACTTATTTTCAGGTACTCATCATGCTCCTCCTCTTCATTTTCACTACTAGCTTTTACTTTTACATATAAATATAAAGTATTGTTTATTGGCTTTTCTTGTTTATTTTGTTCTTGGGTTTGTTCATTCTAGTGAAGTTTAACTGTTTGATTAAATGCCCAACTGAAAATTCTATGGTCTTTCTATTTTTATTTTACTCCTCATGTTGTAGTTGTGAATTGTGATCATGCTTTAGTATTAACTAGCTTGTTATATGATTTACTTCATTTTTCGCATGACGGATGGCGTTTTGTTTTCGTTTGGGGATGAGTATTAAAATTCTCGAAACCCGGGATGGTTTATGGGAGTCGGTGTGAATTGTGAAATGCTTGGGTGCTTGTTGAAAATTATGATGTGTGTTTAAGTGATTGTTGTTATTATCTAGTAATCATGTGCATCGACTGTCTTGTTCTTTCATTGGAATTTTTCTGTGTTGAAAGTTTTAGAGAGGGTATTAAATAGTTCTGTAAACTATGTGTGTTGTGTGTGTGACAGAATCATATAGGGTGGTTTAAAACTTGGTACATTTCATAACACGACATCCAAATTGGATTCCTAGAGAAATTTCCTCTTAGATGAGTGATAATCATATAATGAATTTATTGGGCTCTACCATATTTAAATGTGTATGCAATCTTTGAAGAGTTTTGGCATGTGAAGTAGAACAACAACTTAATTTTGACATATGATCACACTAATTGAATTGGAATAACAATGGTATTTTGTACCATAGTACACACTGAAATTACATTAGTCACAAATTAAATATATGCGGTAATTTGTTGGCTGAGTATTCTTTCATGTAGAGTGTAGACTGTGGAGGAATCTTCAGTACACTATAGCAAACCAGTACATATAAAATTTATGTAAGCTATTTTCATGTTACGATCTAGTATAAATTGCAAATTTTTTTTATTTACAGGATTGATTTTTGATGCAGGACACCTCTCCAAAACTATGATATTAATGAATAAAAATGATAAAAAGATAATTCGGGTGGATTAACCACAGAAAATCCACTACCCCAAGAGTTTCCCAACAAACAAATGGATAAAATAATGGATCGCAACCCAAAAGAGACTCATATCAATATATTATCAAGATCACTGAATAACAACCAAGTCTAATTAATATGCGGGAATTATATCATTATATATAGATAAATATATGCCTAATGAACTAACCTAATGGACCAAATGCCGTTAATAAATGGGCTTATTATAAATAATTTACATACTTAGTAACTTCTAATCCCATGAATAATACATCACTATTTTCTCTACTAAATAGAATTAAACTTACAATTAAAAAAGACTCCTTTTATTTGTATCCCTGTTCTTCATCAATTTTAGTTTAAATCTTGTTAGAATCTATCTTCGCAGGCTATGGGTAGAAAAACAGATAAATCTGTTTTACTTATACTCAATATTATATTAAAAGAAATTGTTTATATTTATGATAATAAACTAAAGCAATGAAGGGTTTTTTTTCTTATTACTCAGGGTAGTAGATTAGTGTTAGATATAGATAAGAACTAATTTCCTTTTTAAAGGAAATTTACTTGGCTTACCGTTATCAAGATTTCTATTTAAACATTTTTAATACTCATTATTAATTAAATTATGGACAACTAGATATTTAATAGATCATTTTTTTTTAAAATAATAACATATTATATCTACGGGTTGGTCTGTATGGAGAACAATAGTTTTTAATTTGTAGTCAAACTTTAATAAGTTTGAATTTAAAAAGTCAAAATAAGCCAATTTGTTTTTTTTTTTTGGGGGGGGGGCAGGTAGTATAATATTTACCGATTAATTTTAAATTCCTTTATTCATATCCTTCTTAAGCTTATCATACATTGTTACCATCAAATGTATGTAGCTGGTCATTTTTCTTCAGTTCTTGGTTTTATCCCTTAACTTATCTATATTGTTGTTGTTCAGCCGATTTATGAACCAGTACTTTCTGTTTATTGCTTGCCTTCAACTCTGGCCACTTATAACGCCAGTGAATCCTGCGAGTACATGGGGGCCGCTCCTTTTTATCTTTTCAGTCTCTGCATCAAAAGAGGCATGGGGTGATTATAATAGATATGTATCGGACAAGAAAGCTAATGAGAAACAAGTGTGGGTTGTAAAGAAGGGAGTCAAAAAGCATGTATGTTATTCTCTATATTATGAATTAATATTTTGTTTCATGTGTTATTTCTTTTTCTGCTTTCCTGAAACTGATATATGGCATAATCCTTACTAGATCACAAGCTGGTTGTCATCAAAAGCTTTACTTTTGATGCATCATTCGGTTCAGCATTTAGTGAGATAGAAGTTTTTATTCACGCAATGAAGTTATTGTGTGTATCGAGGATGAATATAATATAGCCGTAATGCAAAATAGTTTTCTGTTGGTAACCTAGTGTGGCTTCGTGAAAATGATGAAGTGCCATGTGATCTTGTGCTGATTGGGACATCTGAACCACAAGGTCTTTGCTATATAGAGGTAAATTCTTTATCAATGCTAGAAAATCTATTATAGAATTAAATAAAAAAAGTTTGCTTTGTCTTCCATGAGTTTAGAAAGAATGTTGTCTTTTGGTTTGATTGGTTACCTCATCTTTGTTGATAATTTTTTAAAATTGAAGGGAACAAAGAATGAAAAACTCGAGCATCCCAAGATGATTTTTTAGTAAGGAATGGTAATAATTTAAGTTGAATTTAATCTTCGTTTCCTTTAGAGGTTGTAAATGGTTTTTTCCTGTTCTATTTTTCATCCTTAGTTACCAGAGGTCCAGAAATCTTCGATTTTACCTCGTATCCGTGTCAGTGGGACATGACATGCCTGTGCTATCTGAATTTGTTTATACTTAATCTGAATACTTCACATTCTAATTCTGAATGAAATATAAGGTGTGCGTAGATATTATTCTCCATAGACCGTGCATTAGGAGTGGGTATATAGGGAATTGGGTATGATATGTTTGGTTTGTTGAGCCTTAAAGTCTTTGACTGACTTGTTTGTAAGTTATCCTTTCCATATTTGCTATAAGTTTAATATATATAGTCAAGAACAACTGAGTTATTGGTAGTAGACACTTCTAAAGAGAAAGTGTATAATGAATTGAAATTATAGAGAATTTCACTTGTGATAAGCTTTCACGCCGAGTCCCCTTTGCCTGTGTCCATTGTCAGATTCATATTGAAAGATCACAATTTCTTAGAAGTAAGAATCTGACAGTCTTCCCATTTATTGCCCTTCTGCAGTGTGAACATTTACAATTTCAATGAACATTTAAAAAATCTGATAAGTAAACTTTGTGTGTTTAAAGGTTGCCTTGGCCCTTGAGTGCACTTTGTCATGTACCTAAACTTTCATAACTCACAATTTGCATACTGAACTCTCTTGCAATGTGCATATTTCCCGTTAAATATCTGTAATGGCATTTGTGAAATTGATGAAAGAGGAGTAGTCTGGTCTTTTATGCATACATATGTATGTGTATGTAGATGATATATATTCGATGTAATCACCCATCATAGAATACTTGTGATGGAGATGTTAACGCAAAAAAGTCCTGATCTGAGATAGGAGACTGCTGACAGGCGACTTCAAAAGTAAAATCATGATTCCATCGGGGAAGTGAATGGAAAAATTGCACGGAGGTCTAAAATAGTTACAGGCTATGGGCGAGCTGAACCAATAATTTTTTGCCAATTCTTCCTAATTTATCAGCAAGAATATTTATATACTGAACAGTGAACAACTATATATATTTGTATTCGAATTAAACCATTTTGTTTATTAAATCATCAGAAAACTAATAAATTATTATATATTAAAATTAATGAGTTGATTCAGTCTTCACTTTTTTTTTGTAAATTGACACTTAACACTATATATATATATATATATATATTTTACTGTACACACTATCTCCACTATCTCCACCCTTATTTTACTAGTAGAAAATAATCTTATAATAGAAAATAGAAACCACTATCTCCACCCTCTATTTTACTGTACACACTCCCTATTTTACTATACTCACACCTTATTTTACTACATCCACCTCCTATATGACATCATCCACCTGCTCCCCTCCGCGCCCCAGCCGGCCCCCGGCGCCCCAGCCCCCTTCCCCTCCAGCCTGCCTTAACTATTCCCTTGGCCGCCCTCATTCTCCGTACTCCGATCATCTTCTCCGGTGATTCCGGTCCACCATTAATTCCGGTCACCATTTTATATCTTCATCGATTTTTACTTTTATTTGTTGGTTACTCTTCGATCTCTACATGTTTCTATAATGTAAATTCAATTTTCACCGAATATCACCTACAAAGAATCATCACGACTCATAAAAATTATCAGATTAGAAATTTAAATATGATATATGTGATATATAAACATCTGTTACCAGATCGACATGCAATCACTAATTTATATTAAATAAATCACAAATTTGTACTATAAAAATCACTAATTTGTATTATAAAAATTATCAGATCTAAAATTTAAATATGATATATGTGATATATAAACATCTGTTACCAGATTGACATGCAATCACTAATTTATATTAGATAAATCACAAATTTGTACTATAAAAATCATTAATTTGTATTATGAAAATTACCAAATTCACCCGTTTTGTTCCTTACAAATTTAATAAATCTGATTGTTCCACATGTATAACAATGGTGACCAATAATTGGGATTATTATTGGAAGTGGTTGGATGATTGAAAGTGATAATGGATGATGGTGATATTGATATTGATCGTAATATGATATATAGAGGGATACATACACTTTAATAGTTGAGAAGAGAGAGAGAGAGAGTGGTTAGGGCTGGGTTTGATGGGTGGGGGTTCACTTTCTATTTTCTATTTTAATTTTGTTTCTATTAGAGCAGGACTCTCTCTCTATATATTGTTGGTATGAATTAAGATCAACTATAGTCTATAGATAATGTAACAAATCATTTTAATTAATTTAGTTTGACTGATTTAATTTGACTAGATTATTATTTTTACCTCCCAACATTTTTTAATTTTCCCATAGCTGAAAATAAATAAATAAATTTATTTATTATATTGTCTTAATATTATTGAACATTTTTACAATATAACATTTTTTTTATTTTATAAAAGTATCTAAGTTGAATATTTAAGGGGTGTGTGTGTGTATATAAAATAATGTGTTTACATTTTATATGACTGTTAAGGAGTAGTTCACAGATTCTACATACATGCAGATAACGCTGTAAAGGCTATTTGACAGAAGTATGGATACTTAATGGTTTCTAAAATTCAGCATGTAAATTGCTAGTTATGAAAATTTAAATACACGAAAGTGCATGAAGGCAAATTACATGTGCACAAAATCCATTGTACACTATTGTTTGTAGTGGCTTTACAAGTGAAAAGGTCCTAAAGATGATAAATAGTAAAGGTTGTACCCATACAATGCTACCACAACTTACCCTTAATTTTAGTGTAAGAGGCTGTGTTTAGGGGTTCACACCCGTGACCTTGTTGATAGCAAGTACACACTTGATCATCGCACAACACATGATATTTTAGGTGAATACAAGATCATTAAGATGCAATATTAGCAAGGTTGTTCAGGCGTCCATGTGGCGTCCATTTGACGTCCATTTGGCGTTATGGCGTGCAAAAGGCTTAAAACGTCGATATCGACATGCGAACCTGCATCAATCCAGCGCCACAAGACGCCATAGGACGACTTAGGACGCCACGGACGACTTAGGACGCCACGGACGCCACAAAATTGGACTTTTTTTAAAAAAGTTTGGCCTGTTGGGTTTTACCCGATCCCCCGAACCACTACTTACATAAAAGGGTGAGAAAACTCTAATAATCTATAAAAGAAGCCGCCAAACTCCATCTCTTCTTCTCTTCTCCAGTTCTCCATCTCGAGATTCCAGACATCAGGTAATATATACATGCATATAACATATGCATACATATCTTCTTATCTTCTTATATCTTTTCTTTTTTCTTATCTCTTCTCTTTCTTCTTATCTTCTTATCTCTTCTGACTTCTCTTTTTTCTTCACTGTTATCTTCTTTTCTCTTTCTTCTTATCTTTCTTTTCTATTTCTACGTTATATGTATAAGTATATGTATATATTTTTTCAAAATAAGTTGGGCTTTTGTTTACAAATCTGTTTATATATTTTTTCTAGCTTCCTAATTCTTTTAATCAAGATTAAAATTACTTTTAACTTTAAAAAAAATTCCTTTTCTAGAAAACAAATATGGCAACTTATTGCTTAAAAGTTTGACCTCTAGAAAACAAATATGTCCTGCAGATAATATGGAGAATTCCCATAGTGTTAACAATGAAATTCAGCCTAAAGATGATCCAAAGAGAAAACCAAGAAATTTAAGTGATCCAGGATGGAAATATGCTTTTTGGCCAAATATAGAAAAAAGAGACCTGGTCGAATGTATCTTATGTGGAAGGCAAATGACAGGTGGAATTAATCAAATAAAATAACATCTTACTGGAGGTTTCGGGGACATTACAATTTGTCCAAGAACAACAACAGAATTAAGAAAAGAGATGCTTGATGACTTCCTCTAAATGTCATACTGCCTACTACCATGTTGCCATTGCCTTGCACCCCTACCTAATTAAAACTTGATAATCATATGTTTTAACCTTTGTGTATTAATCAATTTGTTTCTACTTGACTTGGTATGGTATTATATTTTATAAGTAATGGTTTTTTATTTAATAGTATTAGTGTTATTGTTAGTAATTAGTAACTTAGTATGTAGAGCAATAAATTTTTAATTTTGCATATATTATGATTTTTTTCGGCGTCATACGGACGCCACAACAAACGCCACGACGCCGTATTGTTGTGAAGGTCCTCGGGCGCCGCAACTCGCCGCGGCGTCGTAACAACCTTGAATATTAGTAAATTTATTAATATAATGAATGCAAGATATGATTGGTTAATTTCTTTTATTTTATGTTTTTGAATATCTCAACTATATTATATTCCTTGCAGACATCTGCTTTAGACAGTGAAACTGATCTTAAAACACGAGTAATAGCTTCTGCTTGTGCAGGAATAGAGCTTGAACTGTTGCACAAAATCAAGGCAAGATAACTTGTTAATTTTGATTTATAGAAGGCTTGATATTCATTGTAAATAACTATTCATGTCCATCTTTCTCCATAGGGTGTGATAGAGTGCCCACAACCAGATAAAGACATTAGAAGATTTGATGCAAACATGCAGCTATTTCCTCCATTTCTCGATAATGACGTGTGTCCCCTGACCATTAAAAACACTATACTGCAATCATGTTACTTGCGAAATACGGAATGGGTCTGTGGGGTTTCCATCTATGCAGGCAAGTAATATTTTAGAAGTTTGATTAATTAGATACTTATATTGCAGTCAGATGAAAGCTGTGAACAAATTTGTGATCTGTAATTGCACGAATTTGTTTATCGTCAATAAAATAACCCCCAGAGATTTTGTTTGTAGGATCATAAACATGTATTGTTTCACGAATTTATTGTTTAGGCAAGACCCTTAAAACTCAAAGTAGTAACACGAGGTTTGATTTTTTTCTGAGCATGCTAGTTTGGTATCATATATCATTGATTCAGTATATCATATCCACTGTCGCTGTCCATGTGCCTTGACATAGTTTATTATATACTTTCCATGTCATTTGCTTGCATGAGAGGATGATGTGGATATCTTTTTTTTTTCAGGCAATGAAACTAAACTGGGGATGAGTAGGGGTGTTCCAGAACCAAAGCTTACAGCAATGGATGCGATGATTGACAAGTTAACCGGAGCGATATTTGTTTTTCAAGTTGTGGTTGTAATTGTTCTGGGCGTAGCTGGAAATGTCTGGAAGAATACAGAAGCACGAAGGGTTTGTTTGTATGCTATTTTTTTTTATATTTTTAGGAATTTTTTAATAGTAATGAACTATAATATCACCTTCTACTCTGGCTAATATTGAATTGTATCCATCATACAGATCATTTATTCATCCCCTTAGTAGTCGTCTTGGATGCTTTAGGCTTACTCTCTCCTGTACTGCTGTATATATTCTTTGACCCACACTTCCTTGTATTTTCTCTTGCAGCAATGTTATGTTCAGAATCCAAATGAGGGTCCATGGTATGAATTGTTGGTCATCCCACTACGGTTTGAACTGCTCTGTTCCATCATGATACCCATATCCATTAAGGTAATTTACTTTCTAGTTTATCTATTCACTTCCATCAGTGGCACAGCTGATGTAGGACAATATTAAGAATGATGAATGATGGAAAAGTATGAAGGAAGAATGATAAAAAGACGAATTATGGTGTTCTAATGGCAACGGAAAGAGAAAACTAATGATTTGAATTAACGATTAGTACAATCACAAATTTTAATTTCAGTCATCTATATGTAGGGATTACATCATTTCTTACAGAAAAGTGAGAACAAATTCTACATTTACTTCGAAAAACAAGTAAATATCAAAAACAATGTTTTCCTTAAGTTACTTTTATATAAATGATAAACATTCTAAATGAACATTAACTTGACTAAATCCCACCATTATCTAAATCTTAATCATGTCAATTTTTTCCACCTTTGTTCTTCACTATGTAACACCCTTGTGGAATTCAATTTATGTATATGTCTTTTGCTCTCAGATTATCTCCTTTGATAGTTTCCAGATAAAAACTGTGTAGAAACATTGGAAGATTGTAACTATAGCAATAATGTGATGTTGATTATACAACAAGCAGTAGGAGATTGGTTTATAAATTAGTTCCTATTATTAGCAACTTTTAAAAGCTTACAGTTGATTTACTTTCTTTACAACACAGGTTGGAAAATTTTTCTTTGTAGTCATTAAATTGCATGTTTTAGATACAAAAGATTAATTTTTTAAAGTTTAGATAATTTGCTTCTCTGTCTCAGGTATCCTTGGATCTTGTGAAAAGCTTGTATGCTAAATTTATTGATTGGGACCAGGAGATGATTGACATTAAGACTAGCACTCCATCTCATGCTGCCAAGTAAGAAAAGCAATGGTCATCACTGATTTTATGTGCATATACATTAATATTGTTTGTTGTATTTATGTAAGTTTTATCTACTTGTATGTGGCAGTACAGCAATAAGTGAGGATCTGGGGCAGGTTGAGTATATATTGACTGATAAAACTGGAACCCTTGCTGAAAACAAAATGATTTTCAAACGATGTTGTATTAGTGGAACTTTCTACGGGAATGAAACTGGGGATGCACTAAAAGGTTTGTTTATCATTGTTGTTGTCACTCTTCTATTTGCATCCATGGATATGTAGCTATTAGCTAATTACAAGCATGTTACATGTAAATTTCTAAAGGTTGAATCAGCATGGGATTATATGGAACGAATTCCTGTCTTTAAGATATCAAAAATAATGCAGTGCACGGGCTGCTGTATTTTGCTCATAAAACTGTTACGTAAAAGCAAAATCCCAATGCATAATTGTGTAAGCAACAATCTGTCAACATCCATCAGTCATGGGGTCGGGTAATACGTAGGTGGCTTTTCTACTTGAGTTCAAGTCTGAGTTGTCTCACTATATTGCATATAAATGACTGATGACTCAAATATATGTTTGACTGTTAAGGAGCTGTCTCTCATGCATTTCAATTTAAGCTTAATGCATTTCAAGTCTGAGTTGCAGAGTTCAGGTTTCTGAAAAGATTAATACTTGTCCATGGACGATACTCTTATAATCGTACAGCTTTTCTGTCGCAGTATTCCTTTTACAAATCCCTACTGATATGCTTTATCCAGATCTTGTGAGTTCTCAGGGATGGTCTTTTAAGTTTGTAGATCTCTATGTTCTCTTTCTTCTCGCATTAATTCTCTATTATAAGTATACTAACACGGAACATATTCAGTTTCTCTTTTGTTTCAGGTGTGTCTGGAAGTAGCCTTTTCAATTCTGTCAGTTTGATGGCTTATAATGTTTTCTATACCAGCATTCCTGTTCTAGTTAGTGTACTTGACAAAGATCTCAGTGAAAGAACTGTGATGCAACATCCTCAAATATTATTTTATTGCCAAGCAGGAAGGTTTGTTTTCTTATCGTCTCTGCCTATATTATCAGTCACAAATTTCTCCTCGAGTTTGAGACATGTTTACAATGTCGGCAATGGAGTGGAGGATTCACTGTATAGCCTATATGTCTCCAGCTGATCATTTAACTATATGGGTATTTATGTGAATCAGGCTTTTAAATCCTAGTACTTTTGCTGGATGGTTTGGCCGGTCACTCTTCCATGTGAGTACTACACTGCTTAAACCATTGCTCATCTTCCGGTACATTCATGGTCTTGTTTTATCACGCAACACTATTTCTCTTATAATTGAGAGCTGATAGAAGCCTATGAAATTTTCAGTTTCAATTTATCGAGGAAACAAAGTTTCTTTAATTTGCTGATACAGTAGATTAGATATTGAAATATTGGTCGTTTACGGAGCGCAATTATATTATAACTAGAATTCATGTTTAAACACTAGCTTCTTACGGGGTGTACATGTTGATCCATATTGTGGATAAGTTTAGGGCTAATCAAATCTCCCGACCTATATTAACTGATTGTCCTCTGGAACTCATCGTGTGCAAGCCATAAAAATTATAAAGCTACAAGTCTGTGTATATGATCGTCAGTTACATTAAATGTAAGATTACTATAGTCCAAATGCACAACATTTCTAAGTAGCCCCTTTATTTTGTGGCAAAAAAAGTGTATCATACCAGCTTTTTTTTATTACATTATTTTCTCTCTTTGCTTTATGGTTCAAGTACTAATACTCGGGGAAATCCAGGCAATTATTGTATTCCTAATCACTATCCATGCATATGCTAATGAGAAAAGTGAGATCGAGGAAGTGTCTATGGTGGCACTCTCTGGATGTATTTGGTTGCAGGCTTTTGTCGTCGCAATAGAGACCAAGTAAGTTTGCCTTCTTCATTTGCATTGTGGATACTAGCTTATACCCCATTAGACCTGGCCAAACAGGCGGGCCGTGCCGGTTTGGCCAGGTAGGGACTCGGGCACGGCACGCACGGGTAGGCGAGCCGTGCCGAGTCGGGCCGGTTTCCAAAAATCTTGACTCGTGTGCGGCTCAGCGGGTTGGACGGGTTTATTATTATTTTTTTCTAAAATTTTAATTCCATTTAATATTTTAAAAGGATTAAAAAATTATATAAATATTTTTGAAATAAAAGAGGACAATACCTCTATAAATTGATTATTGTTTCGACACCGGCACTAGATTCACATTAATTTATTTATTCAATACATTATACATTATTTTTAATAAAAATATTAATTAAAAATAAAAAAATAAATTCAGCATGTAGCCCGAGATGAAATTTACTTTTTTATTTAACATACACGTGTGCTCACGAGAATTATAAGCTTGCTAATAAAAAATTATATTAATGAAACACCATAACCCTACTAGTATGATTGCAATATCTTTACCTACTTCTTCTATACACCTTGTGTGTGCCGAGGCGAGCCGGGCCGTCTCATCGCGGGTTTCCCGTGGGTTAGGCGAGCCGGTCCGTGCCGGTTCCGGTTCATTGCCAAGCAACTCGTGTACGGCATGTTCTTCTCCCGGTTTGTGCCGGTTCATGAACCGGCCCGGTCCAAGCCGCCTGCCATGAGTTATTTTGGCCAGTCGGGGCGAGCCGAGGCGTGCCTACCCGCCGTTTGGCCAGCTCTATACCCTATGCAATGCCTGAGTTCCTTTTTAATAATAATTTTATAGTGAAATTTATTAATTTTTTTAAAATTTATATTTAATCAATTTTAATGTTAAGATATAATGTATTTTCTTCTAAAAATAATAGTAAGTTAGTTATAATTTTTTGTTAATAAACAAACCTTAATCACTTTATTTACAAATAATATTTAGGAATAATATTAAGTTATTTGTTATACTCATGAGAAATCAAATCTTAATCAATTAATTAGCAAACTAATTATACTTAAGTATTACACATTACCCCTGACGACCAAACCATATTAACTCCCTTGTTCTATATATATAGGATATAATTAGTCTGGTCCTTCAAGTCTTCCTCCCTGTAATTTCTATGAGCAATTGAGTTTCATGTGTCATATAGTATTAAAACCAAAAACCAGGACAAGTCAAATGGATTTTTGCTCCTCTATCTTCAAGACATCCAAAGAGTTGTATGCAAATAGTATATACATGATAAACATATACAATATATTGAGTTCTCATTGATTATTGATTGTTGAGTTATTTGCAATTATTGAAGTGATAGTTTTTTGGCTTATATAACTTCATTTTCTCTCATTTATGTGGATAAGAATTACTCTTTTCTGATCATGAGATTTGTGTCTGATGAAATATAGTTCCTTCACTATATTTCAACATCTTGCGATATGGGGAAACGTGCTTGGATTTTATATCATCAACTGGATCATCAGTGCCGTGCCAGTTGCAGGAATGTACACAATAATATTACGCCTGTGTGGACAGCTATCTTATTGGATCACTATGTTTGTGAGTTTTCCTACCACTTCATGCTTTCATGCATTTCTTCTATGAATCTTATGTACTGTTTTTTTTCAGTCCAGAGTGCTTCCTTTTTCTATTCCTTTTTTATCCGTTAGGTTTTGATAGCATGTACCGGACTGCAATGGGAGAGATGATTAGTCTCTGGGTTCGACTCACCTGTATTTCTTGTAGGAAAATACTTGAGTGACATGTAATTGTTGGTGCTAACAAGTCGTAGGAAGTCGTTGGAGAAACAGTAGCCCTAATTGTTGTATTTAAGCTGACGTATGACTGTTATGCTATTGCAGCTCATTGTTGTCTGTGGGATGGGTCCAGTTCTAGCACTGAAGTACTTCAGGTATACATACAGATCAAGTAAAATTAACATACTCCAACAAGCTGAACGCTTGGGAGGGCCCATCTTATCATTGGGTAGCATAGAGACTCAACAAAGGACTCTAGAGAGAGAACTTTCTGCATTATCAATTTCTCAACCAAAGAGCAGAAGTGCAGTATATGAACCTCTTCTGGATTCCCCAAATGCCACAAGACGATCTTTTGGACCAGGGCCACACACAACCAGAAATTACAAGGACAACTAGAATGTAAAAATCCACCCGTCAGCAACCAACACACAATTGTAGCATACAATTAGGCAAAGCAAGTTTTCCTCAGTGAAATAGAATTATTTTTTGCAAGTTGAGTATAGAAAGGTAGTTGAGCAGCAGAGTTTTGAGTTGTTATATATTCTGCAATGTAAATCCTCTAATTGTTAACCCCCCATTTGTAATTGGGGTTAGATATAATGTAACTGTATCAGCTCACTTGTTAAAAATTCTGTAAAATTTATATTAAGGGTTCTATCTTGAAAATTGATTGTTAGAATCATAAATTTACTGTTTATTTTTCATAGCGATATAATTAATTATAATTTTTATGTGAATATAGGGTTACATTACATTATTCCTAGCAGTATCCTAGGTTTTATCCCATCTCCTACAAAAAAGCGTTAATAAATAATTACTGGATTATTATTATTATTAATTTATTTTTGTGTTTCACTTGACTTATTTATGGTGAATTAATGTGTGCACAAAAAGTTGTAAACGATTGGATTTTTGTATACGAGTAGATAATTGCAACTAATTAGTGTAAAATGAGCAAGTCTAAAAAATTTAGTCAATTTTTATTAAAATAATATTATCAAATATTATATTTCAATATGATTTATTTTATGAAGTAGTATCTCCTAATTAAAAAATATAGTTAAAATTTTTCATACAATCAGACTTCCTATTGAAAATTAAATACAATTATAAAATAAAAGATTTTCAACTTATTTTTAGTTAAAAACTGAAATATAAACTTAACTTCAATTTCGGGAATATCATAATACTGATCTTTTTTTAAAAAAATAATTGGGAACTATCTTACATTTTGTGAGATTACAAATTCTAGGACTTTGGGCATATTTGAGAAATATGTTTCCACCGATTGATTCAACTGCTTTCATCAGAATGAAATTTGTTCGTAATTGAAAATAATATTAATTAATTTTAAATTAGATTCCACATTGACAACTAAGTATCTACGTAGTAAATTGGTAACATAAATCCAAGGACAAACTTTAGTTTAATCATATATGAAAAAGGATTAATTAATAAAATATTATTATAATTGATTTATGCAGTATTTTAATTATTTGTTCTTTAACTTTTTATCAAATTATAAATTTAATTCTGTAAATTTGAAAAATATTATAAAATCAGACCAGTTTTAATTTAAATTTAAAATTATAAATATAAGTAATAATTTTTTTTATATTGAGGTTATAAATGGCAGAGTTGCCTTGTGAATTTGGCAATGTGGTTGAACAGAAGAGTGGACAACTTTTCCAGGAAAAAATTGGCAACTCGATCCAAACGGGTTACCAAACATGTCTGTGCACTGTGAGCAGAAATCATTGAGGTTAGTGCACCGCATAGCTGACAATGAAAAGTTCTGCTCCCCTGGGAAACAACGTAAATGGATCTGATAATCCAGAGCAAATGTTGATATCTGAAGATCCCTACAGGGCATGAAAGTTCATTTGCACCTGGAAGTTTTACCAAATGTTTAACAATCACCAATGCAGATGATGGTTTCACTGAGTCATTACTTGACCACTCATCAGATTATCAGAATCCTGAGTGCACCGTGCACCCATCAAGCTTCAAACTCATACTATCCATTTACTTCTGAAATGATGGGAACTGATTGCTATCAGCCCTTTTCAATTCCTTCTCAGTTCCCCAATGAAATCAATTCAACGCCACCTCCCTTGGGAATCAAGAAGAGGAGCTTCTTAGAATAATAAATGATGGCTTTATCTACACCAATGACACATTACTCATTTTCAGTTTCATGATAATATACATAAACTTATAAAATATAATTACACATTGCTATGACCTTCCTCAAGCATGGTTACCACTTACTTTTTCATAATTTCTCATGCTTGTTGCTCTTTTTGTAACATAAAATGAGTGAAACACCTTTCAAGAGAAGTATTGATTCCCCTTCGGCATGGAAATCTCCTTGGTTCATGAATTCTTTCGTTCCAGGTCCGAGAATCGACACAAACATAACAATTGAGGTATCTGCATTCTTGTAGTTTCTAGAATTTCTTTAAATAAAAGTTCTTCTATTATACGCTCTTCGTCCCCCCATTTGTTAACATTGGGGTTGGACATGGAGATTAAGAAGAGTAAAGAAAAGGGACCAATTTAAGGAAATGTTAAGAAATGAATGAGACTTTAGAAAGTTGAATGGATGGGACGGAGAGAATATTATTTTTTATCCCCCTTGTATACTTATGGTCCAACTTCTTGCAGGACATTGGTTTGTTTATGAGTCCAGGGGAAAGGAGCTATGATGCTATTGGACTATAAGTGCTCTTGCTACCAGAAAGTTCGAGATGTAACATAAATAAAGTTAAATTGAAGAGGCTTCGATCCTGTCAAGAATACATGATTCAATGGATGTAAATCAAACTGAATAAGCTCACTCGAGGATGTAGATAGTTTGCAGCAAATATCATTCCATTGATCACTCACATTTGTAATTCATATATTTATATATAATAAATTTACGGTCAAAAGAGTAGGGTTTTTTTTAAACCAATGGAGTATTTATCTCTGCATTAGCGCCAAAATTATTTCGTTATATATTTGTTATGCCCAATATTTGGACACGGGTCCTAGGCAGGCCTAATGACATAAATTGGCCAGCCCACCTCGCATCTGGGCTCACATGGCTTCAAAGATCATATCCAGCTCGCATCGTGCTAAAGATGATAAAATATTCTAAGGCACTTGGCCTAGTGTGAGGTCGCATCGCTAGCTCACCAGCCTTGGATTCATTCAGCTTCAAGAAGGAAGAGAGAAGAGAACCGGCCCCCAGCCCGGTTCGCTTCTCATCACCTCCCAGGTCGCATGGACTTGATAGAGAGGCCCTCAGCCCGGCTCACTTGGCCAGGCTCACTGCCTCCAACTCGCTTCGCTAGCCCGGAGTACTTAGCACGGATTTCTCATAACTAGCTGAAAGGCTCCTAGCCTCATGGGCTCACCTCACTTGGTATTATTTGCTAATCTGAAGACTACAGAAGGCCCCCCGGGGTAATATCTCAACATACTTATCGATTTGAAGACAACTAGCCCTACGGGCTCTCATCTCATCAAGGGATCCGCACATGATCACCTCTACATACTGCTCCCGTGAGGCCACATCACGCACAACCGCTCCCGCGAGGCCATACCCGCGCATAACTCCCTACGGGAACCCCTTGCTCTACAACTCCATGACAGCCCCCGGAGCCTAACGGGCTTGGGCCATGACAGTTACAGACATCTGGGAAGTTTGCCCTCCACATCCGCACAGACTTGGGCCAAAGCCCAGCACGTCTAAGGATTTGGGCCTGATGGACCGGACCAATACCTAGCCCATATAGGTAACTTGTCCTCCAAGAACTACGTGTGGCTTGAACCCCTATATAAAGGGTACGTAAGCCTCTTGTTTCAGTTGAGACAATAGTTGGCAGCAAGAGAACACATATTTTCTCTGGCCTTCTAACGAATCAACAACAAGATCAGCTACCAAAATCCATCACTTTCCTACCGTTTTCTTCGCGTTCTTCATCAAGTTCATAACAAAATCATCATATTTTGCTCCGTGATTCCAGCAAACCTCCAAATTACTGTTATACCAGTTTTTCCCTATAACAATATTTTTATATTTTGTCCGCGAACTAACTAAACAGCAATTTCCAATTTTCCATGCACACAAGTCTAATATAAACAGTAGTAAACAAAATTAATAAACAGTTGGCTTATATTATAATTAATTTATAAATTAAAAAAAAATTGATTTATAAATAAATTACTTATGATGGCCACACAACACCGTATGATGGTAAACAAAAAAGTTTGGTAACCATGATATATTTTGAGAAATCGGGAAAACCCAAAAATTTATATCTAATGTTAATATTAAGGATTAGAGGGGGTTGTATCTAAAATTGAAGTTAATAATTTTTTACAAAAACTATTACTATTTATTGCCATCAAACCTCTTGTTCTTTCTTACCCTTTTTCTAAACCCTAAACCACCAGACCGCCATGGAAAATGAGGAACTGGAGAGAGAAATGGAACTATTTGATGCAGAAATAAAAGCAATAGAAGAAGCACACAATAAGGAACGGGAGAGAGAAATGGAACTAGAAATGAAACTATTTAATGCAGAAATAAAAGCAATAGAAGAAGCACAGGAACGGGAAGAAGCTAGGAAGGGGTTAGATGATTTGATTGTTAATGAATACAAGGGAGATGCTAATGCTTGGGCTAGGGATTTAGAGGACAACATCAATAGCACTGCACAGCCCAAGGAAAAGAAATCCAAATGCAAGAAGAAGAAGAAGAAGAAGAATATAATGGGCTCGGGCCTCACTTCTAAATTGAAATATTTTCTTGTCAATTATGGTATTGAAAATTGTATAAGCGAGGAGGGCTTGGGATTGACATTGTACAAGGGATCAAAAACCTCCTCGCATACTTCTACTACTTCGGTATGTTTTGTCAATGCTAGCGAATCACAGATAAATAAGATCACCAACCTAATTGAAATTGCCTGTAACAATAGATACATTGTTACGGTTACTTATTTATTGGATTCCATGTTAGTGGTTGAATCCGGTTTAAAGCCGATTCGTCAATTTTTTCAACCATCAGCTGATTTTCACTCCAATGGAACTACAGCGGCATGGTGGGACCATATTTCTCAGACGTTCAAACGTATCTTTGGGTAAGAAATTCCTTTTTTTAAGTGATTTAATTGGCAAAAAAGAGAGTAAAAAGTTTTATAATTTTTAGGGAATTTGTATAATATGTTCCAAATTAACGTACTAGTTTATGAATATGTCCCGTCAATAATTATAAATATGTCCCATGGTTAATTTTTAACTCATGTTTAACTCATCTAAATATAATTAAGTTATAAATATTAATATTTATTTAGTAAATATGACTAGAATACCCCTGATGCAATACATAATTAGGTTTCCCATTCTAATCTTATAAAATACAACATATTACTGATATTTATTCCACTGTTTGAAGATTAAAGGATCTATATCAAGGCACAATAGGAGTATTATTATTAGGATCCATGGCAAATGCCAAGAAAGAAATGAAAAGGCCAACTATTAAAAAGAAGACATATTGAGGACCTCTTATAAATTCGGATAGTGGCTTAGAGATAGATCAAGGGTAGCACTAGTTAGACATTCTTCAGTTAAGTTTTGCTATAAAGAAGAGAAGTTGCTCTTAAACAAGGCCCTTCTTAATTTTGTACCAAGTGAATATGTGAATCTTAATCCTGTTGTATTGTTCCAAATAATAGTTTAACATCGAGGACTTCTAGATTTGAATTTAGGATATATCTATAAATATAATTATAAATTGAATATATTAATAAATTAATTTTTAAAATGGGACATGTTAGAAAAAACCCTTTATTCATTTTGTTAGGAATCTACATGTGATTTGATGATAACATTAATCTTAGAATCATAGAAATTTTATTTGATGTAACTGATCAATTGATATGAAAGTTATAAATATCAATTGATCAGGAAACCATTTATCAGTTGAAGTGTTTATGTGAATCAACTGATAACTTGGATAGTAGCATAGGTGTACTTAGTCTATTTCAATCTATAAGGTGTAAATCAATTGATATTTTGTTCATCAATTGATGTTAGAGCCGATTGATATAGATCATCAATTGATGTGTAAATTAAATTGTTGAATTGTAATTATGTGAAGACAGGAAATTACACAAGTGAAGGATGATCAATTGATATTGAAGCATCGATGGATGAGGGATCAATCGAAGAAGCCAAGTCAAGCATTAAAGACCATCAACTGATGTGAAGACCCATCGATTGATATATCAATTGATAACATCTATCAATCGATAAGCCATCTTTTATCAATCGATGGATAGAAAGATCAATCGAAGAAGTACATCAGTTGATGGATTAAAGAATGGATCAATTGATATGCTTAATAGCAAATTATCAATTGAGTGTGACAACACAGAAAGAATATCTGTTGAAGATCCAAAGAAGAAAAGCACACCTATGGAAAACAGTCTAGAGTGACTGTGAAGACTCAATCAGAAGCTGTCTTTCAAACTTCTTTTTGATAAAATGTCAAAAAGAAAAAGGAAGGTAGGTAGAAACAATCCTAGTATAGGAATTGTAAAAGCACACTTGTAGTATATAAACAAGTGTAGCAGCATTATTAGAAAACAGACAAGTTAGACAATATTTCTTAATCAACTGTTCGAGCTTGAGAGCACATTTGTAAGAACAGTTGATTTGTTTTCTAATCTTGTAAAAACGGAGCTAGGTTTCTTTTAACCTAGGAACATTGAGCAAAAATATACACTGATGGAAAAACCAATCCATCAGTAATTTTAAATCTCCTTGTTCAATTTACGTTTCAGTCTTAAATTGTTAGAACATATTCTCTCTATATTCTCAAACTTCAAGAACGAATATTAGAACCAACAAAAAGTTTTAATATTTGTATTCAACCCCCCTTCTACAAATATTGACATTGTTCTAGGGAATAACAATTGGTATCAGAGCAGGCTTTCAACATACAGAAAGTTTAAAGATCAAGAACAGTCAATATGGGCAAAAAAGATTCAGGTGTAAAGATTCCAATGTTGGAAAATGATGAATACTTTCCATGGAAGGTAAAAATGCATCTGCATCTTCTTTCTCTAGATCCTTCTTATGTTCACTGCATAGAGAAAGGTCCTCACATTCCCATGAAGCTAGTTACAGGAGTAAACCCAGATGGAACTCCTACAGTTGATAGACATATTCCAAAACTTATTTCTGAATTCACAGAAGAGGATGAAAAAGAAGTACTAAAAGACAAAAAGACCATGAACATTCTGTTTAATGGTATAGATAAAGATATGTTTGATAATGTGATAAACTGTACTTCATCAAAAGAAGTGTGGGACACTCTTCAAACTCTGTGTGAAGGAACTGAACAAGTTAGGAAAAACAAGATGCAACTCTTAATTCAAAAATATGAATCATTTCATTTTAAGAGTGGTGAAGCCATCAATGATACCTATAGCAGATTCCAAAAGCTATTGAATGGTCTAAAGCTATATGGTAGGGTTTATGCAACAGAAGATACAAATCTCAAATTTTTAAGATCTCTTCCAAAGGAATGGAAGGTAATGACTGTCTCCATTAGACAATCTCAAGACTTCAAAGATTATACTCTAGAGAAATTATATGGTATTCTCAAAACATATGAACTGGAGATTCAACAAGATGAAGAGATTGAGAAGAATCAAAGAAAGGAGAAAACTGTGGCTTTGATGGTCAATGGGAATGAAGACAAGAAAGAAAAGAAAAATACTGGTTGTTCAGAAGAAGTCATGATGGTGGCTAATGAAACTGATGAAGAATCATCCAAGGGAAAAGGAAAGACCAAATGTGAGGAAAATGAAACATGCTCACAGGATGATTTGGATGAGATTGATGAGCACCTTGCATTTTTGTCAAGGAAGTTTTCAAAGCTAAAATTCAAAATGAATCCAAATGCTCAAAGGCCTGGATCCCAGTTTAGAAACAACAATCAAAATAAAAATTTGGTTGATAGATCTAAATTCAGATGTTTTAACTGTGGATTGGCTGGTCATTTCTCAAGTGAGTGCAGGAAGCCAAAGCAAGAAAAGGCAAAGACATATGAGGGTATTGATTATAAAAAGAAATACTTTGACCTTTTAAAACAGAAAGAAAAGGCTTTTGTCACTGAAGAGATGGACTGGGCTGCTGAGGACAGTGATTCTGAAGAATATATCAATCTAGCTCTAATGGCCAACCATGAGGATGAAGAAGCTAGTTCAGCATCCAATCAGGTATTAGCTACAAACTTTTCTGAGCTTTCAGCTGATGAATGCAAAAGTACTATTAATGAAATGTCCAATGAATTGTACAATTTGCATGTCACTCTAAAATCTCTAAACAAAGAAAATCTCAAGTTAAAGAGCACCATTGATGCCTTAACTGAGAGGAATGTTTTTCTTGAAAATGAACTTGTCTGTTTAGAAATATTTATGCAGGAAAGAAAGGATGCTAGGAATGAACTAGTAAACAGTTTGAAAAGAGAAGAATTGTTGAAAGAACAATTGGCTGAAGAAATTAAAACCATTAGCAAATGGAATAGGTCTGCTAAAACTGTCAAACAAATTATTGATGTTCAGGGTGTAGATACTCTAAGAGAACTCCCCAAATCAATAGGCAAGCCATTGGCTGATACTTCAATGGATAAAGATCAATCGACTGCTAATCCTTCATCAACTGATAAGGATTATCAATCGATTGATGCTGAATCAATTGATAAGCATCCATCGACAAGTAAATCATCAATGGCTAATAAGAAGAACAAATTTAGCACTCCTATTAAGTTTGTTAAGGAAACCAAAAATCAAGTTGAGGCTGAGACTGAGAAGATCAACATAGGTAGCTTATCCAAGAAACAATTAAAAGAAAAATTAGAAAAGATAGCACCTGTGGAAATTACTCAATCTAAGTCTGAGAAAAGGAAAAAGAATAGGAATGGTAAAGTAGGCATAAATAAGCACAACAACTACACTCCTGATATGTATGCACCTAGAAAAGTCTGTGCTAAATGTGGTAGTGTAAATCATTTGTCCATGCAATGCAAAATTGAAAAGAAATCTATATCTTCAAATGATTTAAATATACATGCCATGACTGCAAATGCCATGTTTACCAATCATATGCTCATGAATGCCATGTCTTCTAATTTGGTTGCACCTAATGTTCATATGCCTTATGCACAAGTTCCATACATGTATAATCCCTTCTTTGCATATCCTAATATGAACATGCTTGGAATGCCATGGAACATGCCTAATGTAAATGATGAAATTCATGGAAATTCTGCCATGAGTTCCAAGGTGTCAAAGCCCCAAAAGTCAACTTCCAAAGTTAAAGTGGATTTAAACCCACTAAAACAAAAGGAACCGAAGTTGACAACAGGGGCTCAAGCTGCAACTAATAAAAGAGGACCCAAGACAACTTGGGTATCAAAAGCAACTTGATTGTTTTATGTGTGTGCAGGGAAACAGGAAGAAAAATCTCTGGTATTTGGATAGTGGATGTTCAAGACACATGACTGGAGATTTGTCCCTGCTCACAAAGTTTGTGGAAAAGGCTGGCCCAGGAGTTACTTTTGGAGATAACAGCAAAGGTTTTACTCTGGGATATGGCTCAATTGTAAAAGAAAATATTATCATTGAATCTGTAGCACTAGTTGATGGATTGAAGCACAATCTGCTCAGTATAAGTCAACTGTGTGATAATGGTAATGGTGTGTGGTTTACAACTGGATCATGCATCATAGCCAACAAAGAATCTGGTGAAATTCTCTTAACTGGAGAAAGAAAAGGAAATGTCTATGTGACTGATTTTCTCTCTGTAAAAGCAAATTCAATGACATGCCTACTTAGCAAAGCCAATACAGATGAAAGTTGGTTGTGGCACAAGAAACTAGCCCATTTGAATTTCAAAGCCATGAATTTATTGGTTAGAAAGAATCTGGTTAGAGGCATTCCACAGATGGAATTCACCAAGGATGGACTGTGTGATGCCTGTCAAAAAGGAAAACAAATAAAAGCATCATTCAAGTCAAAGTCTGAATCATCAATTGATAAGCCTCTGGAATTATTGCACATGGATTTATTTGGTCCAGTCAACATCATGTCAATTGCCAAAAAGAAATATGCCTTAGTAATTGTGGATGACTTCACAAGATTTTCATGGGTATATTTCTTATTCTCTAAGGATGAGGCAAGCAAATTAATTATCAATCATGTGAAGAATGTTGAAAATGGCACTGAATGGAAGGTCAAGAAATTTAGAAGTGATAATGGAACTGAATTCAAGAATTCAACCATGAGAGAATTCTGTGAAGAAAAAAGTATCACTCATCTTTTCTCTGCTCCAAGGACTCCACAGCAAAATGGAGTAGTTGAAAGGAAAAATAGGACCTTGATTGAAGCTGCTAGAACTATGTTAGAAGAAGCAAAAATTCCTACATACTTCTGGGCAGAAGCAATTAATACTGCTTGTTACACTCAAAATATTTCCATGGTCAATAAACTTCAAGGCAAAACACCATATCAATTGATGAAGAAAGACAAGATGCCAACAGTTAACTTTCTTCATGTCTTTGGCTCCAAATGCTTTGTACTGAGAAATCAAGGTGAAAATCTAGGAAAATTTGAAGCCAAAGCTGATGAAGCTATATTTGTTGGATATGGAATAACAACCAAAGCATACAGAGTCTACAATCTTAGATTACACATTGTTATGGAATCTATGCATGTAGTCTTTGATGACAAGAAAATTCAAGGGTTGTTTGATGAAGGATTTCATGATCTATTGCATTTTGAAAATGAATCATCAAGTAATATTGAAGATAGTGATGATGATGAGGAAATTACAAGTATACAAGTTCCTAGAATCCTCCCATTAATTGATGTTATTGCTTCAACAGATAACTTATCAGTTGACAATCATCAATCGACTGATAATACATCAATTGATAATCATTCGATGGATAACAACTCTGCTCAACAATCTTCAAATAGAGTGTCCATCACAGGGGGAGGGTTCTCAAATAGTCAATCACTTCACAATGATCATAACACTTCCAATGATCATGAAACATCATCTTCAAGGACAATCTTACCATCTCAAAGGAAATGGACAAAAAGTCACCCCTTTGAACTAATTATTGGAAATGCAAATGATGGTGTCAAAACTGAAGTGCAACTCAAAATGAATGCTTGTATAGTAGCTTTCTGTCACAAGAAGAACCAAAAAGGATTGAAGAAGCCTTGAACGATCCTGATTGGATAAATGCTATGCAAGAAGAGTTGAATCAGTTTGAAAGAAACAAAGTGTGGAAGCTGATGCCCAAACCAAAGAACAAGACTATCATTGGTACAAAATGGGTATTCAGAAACAAAATGGATGAATCTGGTACAGTGACAAGAAATAAGGCAAGATTAGTGGCAAAGGGCTATTCACAAGAAGAAGGCATAGATTTTGATGAAACATTTGCACCAGTTGCAAGGTTGGAAGCAATCAGAATCTTTTTAGCATTTGCTGCTCATGCAAATTTCAAAGTATATCAGATGGATGTAAAAAGTGTTTTTCTCAATGGAGAACTAGAAGAAGAAGTATATGTAGAACAACCTCATGGTTTTATTGATCCTGTTCATCCCGGATTTGTATACTATCTTCTCAAGGCACTTTATGGATTAAAACAAGCACCTAGAGCCTGGTATGACACTCTGTCTAAATTCCTGATTGAGAATTACTTCATTAGAGGTACTGTTGATAAAACTCTCTTTCATAGAAATGTAAATGGCTCTATGATTCTTGTTCAAATCTATATAGATGATATTATCTTTGGCTCAACTAATGAAAAACTTTGTAAAAAGTTTGCTAAGTTGATGTAGAGTAAATATGAAATGAGCATGATGGGAGAACTAAACTACTTTCTTGGCTTGCAAATCAAACAAGTTAAAGATGGTATTTTCATAAATCAAACCAAATATATTTCTGATTTATTAAAGAGATTTGATTTAAATGAATGTTCCTCTGCAAAAACTCCCATGGCCACTGTAACTAAACTTGAATTAAACACTAAGGAAGCAATAGTGGACATTTCAAGTTATAGAGGCATGGTTGGCTCATTACTTTATTTAACTACAAGTAGGCCAGATATAATGTTTGCTACATGTCTTTGTGCTAGGTTTCAAGCTGATCCTAGAGAATCTCATTTGATTGCAATAAAAAGAATATTCAGATATCTCAAAGGAACTCCAAATCTTGGAATTTGGTATCCTAGAGATTCTGGATTTGAACTAATTGGCTATTCAGATGCAGACTATGCAGGTTGCAGAATTGACAGAAAAAGTACAACAGGCTCCTGTCAATTTCTAGGAAATAAGCTTGTGTCATGGTTTAGCAAAAAGCAGAATTCGGTTTCTACATCTACTGCAGAGGCTGAGTACATTGCAGCTGGAAGTTGCTGTGCACAAATTTTATGGATGAGGAATCAACTACTTGACTATGGGTTCAACTTGAACAAAATTCCTATTTTCTGTGACAATACAAGTGCCATTGCTATAACAGAAAATCCTGTGCAACATTCCAGAACCAAGCATATTGACATAAGGTATCACTTCATTAGGGAACATGTAATGAATGGTACAGTTGAATTACATTTTGTCCCTAGTGAAAGACAACTTGCAGACATTTTTACCAAACCACTAGATGAATCTACTTTCAATAGATTGGTCTGTGATTTAGGTATGCTTAATTATATTTAATCCTTTAAATGTCTGACAAGTTATGTATTAATATTAATTTTAGCCATTGATTATGTTAAATTATTGATTCTTCAATAATCAACTGATAAACATTTTTACATATCGATGGATATCTGAAGCTGTCCACAGATAAATATATCAATTGATGATATATTTGTTTATCGATGGATATCTGAAGCTGTCGACAGATAAATATATCAATTGATGATATATTTATTTATCGATGGATAAATGTACCTATCGATGGATAAGATTGCTATCGATCGAAGACCTGGAATTTGATTGGTCCATGTCATCAGTCGATCTGTACAAAATGTAGCCGTTGATTACTTATTTTATCAATTGATTAATACGTATATTCATGTATGTATAACAGTCGATTGCCAAGATAGGTAACTTTTACCTTTCATTTTCTTTTAACGGTCGATTAAGTTCTATTTTGAGTAAGAAATTGATGGAGAAACTAGTAAATATAAATAATGAGATTAAAACATTATTCATTCTTACTTACGCTTTTTTTACTAACAATTTCTCTAACTCTTTCTCTCTCTCTCATTCTACGAACTTAATCACAACCCTCTGTCTCGCAGTACTCAACTCTTCTAATATCTTCAAAGCTTTTGTACTACTAATCTTCTACTAAAATGGCATCTTCATCCAAGAAAATCTCTCAAGCAGGGTTCATCTACGAATTGAATAATTTTGTGGCCTGCACTGTTGTTGAAGAGGCTCCAAAGGAATTTCATCCATTGATGCAATTCCTGGGAAGTGGAAAGATACAGAAAGCATTGAAGGAAGCACCAACAATAATCTGCAATTTGGTGGAAGAATTTTGGTCATCTGCAGAAGTTGTCGATGACTTCTCGAGCATCAAGTTCAACTGTAAAGGACAAGAGTACATTCTTACTACTTTAATTTTAAATGAATGTTTAGATTTGCCTGTTAATAATACTGATAATGTGCCTAGTGAATCAGATATTAGAAACATGCTTAGGGCTGTTAATTATGCAAATCCTGATATCAATTTAGGACAAGTAGTTAGAAAACACCTTAGGAGAGAATGGTCCTATTTCTTTGTTGCAATAATAAAATGCTTTAGTGGTAAAATTAGTAATTTTGATGCCATAACTTCAAGCATGCAACAGATAGCATATAGTGTTTTGTTTGATGAATATCATGATTTTTCTTTTATATTGTTATCTGAAATTGCTGCTAAGTTAGGAAAGAAGCATGATAGATCTAATCATATATACTATGCTAGATTTATCATGATTATAATTAACCACTTGGTCAAAGAAATTGAGTTTTGCAGGGAAACTGAAACCCTTGAGTGCTGGACTCAAAACAAAAGGGTCTTTAAAGACCTGGTAAGGGTCAATCTTCACAACAATGTGGAATTGATCTATCCCCCTTTTGTTCAGGTATATGTCTCTACTTTAAACTCTTCCCTACCTAATTCTTCTTTGCCTTCTGTGACTATGGAGGGTGGTAGTAATGACCCCAACCCTCCTGCCCAAGTCACACAACCAATCTCTAAATCCAAATCTAAGAAACAATCCTCAACAGGTTCCCAAAAACCTGCTGTTGTAAAATCAAAGAAAAGAAAATCAAATGTTTTGGTAGATAGACTAGAGGAGGATTTAGGTGGTGAGGGAACTGGGGAACATCAAAGAACCCAGAAGGATAAGGAGAGTGAGGGTGTGCAACCTCAGCCAAGCCACTCCACAGTCTCCCAAAAGATTGTGGATGTAAATATGGAAAACACCACATTCCTATTGCCATCCTCAAAGCAGAAGTAACATGGACAATCAATCTTCAAAGAAATCTAAGTCATCTAATTCTCCAAAAGATGATTTAGAACAGAAAAAGAAAGATTACAAGAAGTTTGATGATGATTTTGAAGCTAGGAGAATTTCTAGGGAGAAAGAAACTCAATCAATGATTGAGAGAGAAAAGAAGAGAATTGAAGATCTAAGGAGAAACACTGAGTTAGTAACAGAGGCAGTAGAAAAAGGAGACTTGGATGAGTTCATTGCTTAAACAAGAAAAATAAATGAAGATGCACTAAAGGCTGCCAAGGAAAGCAACTCAGATGCTGAAGCCTTTTTATCAGTTGATCAAGAAGCCCTTAAAGAGAAGAAAAAGGGAAAAGCCATAATGATTGAAGAAAAGAAGAAGAGAAAAGAGCCAGTTGGCCAGAAGCTTCTTCAAGAAGCCATTTCATCAGGATTGTCAGATGCTAAAAAGAAAGAAAAAGAAAATGAGGAAATAGCAAGGCAAATGAAAATGGAATGGGATATGGAAGATCAACTAATGGATCAACCACTGAGGAAAAAGAGAAAAGTTACTATGGCCAAGAAAAGGTCAAGTTCTACTCAAGAAATAGTGGTTCAGGAAAACCTCCAGAGTCAACAAGAAGAAATCAAGCAGGAGGTCACAATTGAAGGATATGATTTGAAGGGAATACCAGTAATCAATGAAAAAGGATTAATTGGAGTAAGGACTCACCCGACAATCTCTAACCATGAAGAATCAATGAGGTTGGAGTATGAAAATGGAGTGAAAACAATCTATTCATTGAAGGTAATAATGAAGCAAAGCTACAATGTTTTAAAGACTATTCTTCCTCTATTCAACAGAAAGTACAAACTCAACACAACAATTGCTCAGGAGATACAACAACAAATTTCAAAGTTAAGAAGATCCAAGGCAGAAGCTGAACCTGATTCACCTCTAAAGCTATGGAAGTCACAGGTCAAAAAGGTGGTGTTGGAGCCAAAATATGCTATGATTTTTACAGATATAGAGGGCAATACAAAGTTCTTTGATATCTGCAAATATCTGGACAAAATCACAGATGAAGAAATACATTACCTTATGAGGCAACTTGGAGAAACTGACAGGGATGAAGCAATCTTGAGAAGTTCTTTCATGAGGCAACTAAAGGAAAATGCTGAGAAAAGAAGGAAGATGAACTAATTTAAATCATGAAGACATTGAAGCTGCTTGCAGGAGTTATCTATCAATCTGGTACTTCCAAAATTAATGTGCCAATTAAGTTTCTTGATTTTATCTAAATGTAAATTTTAAGGGCTTTTGTTATCATCAAGTAGATTTATGCCTGTTAATAACACAGACACAAATAGGGGGAGATTGTTAGGAATCTACATGTGATTTGATGATAACATTAATCTTAGAATCATAGAAATTTTATTTGATGTAACTGATCAATTGATATGAAAGTTATAAATATCAATTGATTAGGAAACCATTTATCAGTTGAAGTGTTTATGTGAATCAACTGATAACTTGGATAGTAGCATAGGTGTACTTAGTCTATTTCAATCTATAAGGTGTAAATCAATTGATATTTTGTTCATCAATTGATGTTAGAGTCGATTGATATAGATCATCAATTGATGTGTAAATTAAACTGTTGAATTGTAATTATGTGAAGACAGGAAATTACACAAGTGAAGGATGATCAATTGATATTGAAGCATCGATGGATGAGGGATCAATCGAAGAAGCCAAGTCAAGCATTAAAGACCATCAACTGATGTGAAGACCCATTGATTGATATATCAATTGATAACATCTATCAATCGATAAGCCATCTTTTATCAATCGATGGATAGAAAGATCAATCGAAGAAGTACATCAGTTGATGGATTAAAGAATGGATCAATTGATATGCTTAATAGCAAATTATCAATTGAGTGTGACAACACAGAAAGAATATCTGTTGAAGATCCAAAGAAGAAAAGCACACCTATGGAAAACAGTCTAGAGTGACTATGAAGACTCAATCAGAAGCCGTCTTTCAAACTTCTTTTTGATAAAATGTCAAAAAGAAAAAGGAAGGTAGGTAGAAACAATCCTAGTATAGGAATTGTAAAAGCACACTTGTAGTATATAAACAAGTGTAGCAGCATTATTAGAAAACAGACAAGTTAGACAATATTTCTTAATCAACTGTTCGAGCTTGAGAGCACATTTGTAAGAACAGTTGATTTGTTTTCTAATCTTGTAAAAACGCAGCTAGGTTTCTTTTAACCTAGGAACATTGAGCAAAAATATACACTGATGGAAAAACCAATCCATCAGTAATTTTAAATCTCCTTGTTCAATTTACGTTTCAGTCTTAAATTGTTAGAACATATTCTCTCTATATTCTCAAACTTCAAGAACGAATATTAGAACCAGCAAAAAGTTTTAATATTTGTATTCAACCCCCCCTTCTACAAATATTGACATTGTTCTAGGGAATAACACATTTGTTGGGTGGAAAGGTTATATATGTCATTATTTAAAAATAATAAACTAGTGTAGTTAACCATAATTACTTTAAAATTGGTAACATTTTGAATTTAGAATATATTTATAAATACAAATATAAATGGGACATATCTGTAAATTAATTTTTAAAATGGGACGTATTAGAAAAAACCCCTAATTTTTATTGTTGTTTCAGTGATTTTGTGCATGGAATGATTTATTTATCTTCATTGGGGGAGAGAGGCTGCCATTTTTTAGTGGATGCAAAAGAAGAAGGAAAACTTCTTCCATTTATGGATGGAGAAGTCACTGACAGACAAGCTCTGACGGATTTGATCACTGTTATGTCGGACAAGTTTCTAACTGTGGATAAATTGTAAGTATTTTATTTTATAGACTAAATTGCACTTTACTCTATTTCTATATATTAGAATCAGCCCATATTACACAACCAAGCTAATTAATTCAAGATTAGATTCAGTGATAATGGTCTATAATTTATTGACACAAATTAATCTAAGGAAATGAAATGAATGTATGGGGAGGGGAAGATGTACGTACGCACTCAAGAAAGTAGACTGTGAGGCTGTTTTTTGTAGAAGACCCCCAACATAACGCATATGGATGTCTTACTTGACCGATATTAGTCGAATTTGAAGTTGGTGGAATATAATCCGTGGAAAATACCCGTGTTTTCTTGTAGTGATGATCTCTCATTGGATAGAGATAGATCTTACAAACCTATCCAGTAATTCTAAATTTATTGACACAAATAAAAAATGAAATTTCATGTAGCAAAGAGTTAGATAAATAAATATAATGTTCCTCCTGGTTTACTCTCCATTTTTCAGTTTTTCTGTTTGTAAAGATTTTTCCATTTAGCTGTTGAGAGTTTGTAACTAGGTCTTAATCAAGTAAGATAGGATTGTTATATACATGTTAAACATCTATTGTCTGTTTATATCCTTATCTTGAGAGTGTTACATGGGGAATCTTATTATATTCTAGCATTGGTAATCTAATATCTACCTTTAGTTATCGGCAATAACCATTCTTGTAATATTAGCCTTGTGAGCGCACATGCGACATAAAAAGCATCTAAAATCATAATCTCTCATCCTAAACAAAACTAATTGAATCATTACCAGAACCAAAATAAAATATAATTAGCCTCATGGACAAGTTAATTCACGAGATTGTTGTTGTATACATTTCTATGCAATACTTAAATATATGCCATTGAGTTTTGCAGGCATGCACCAAACCACGAGTCCCTAGCTTATTAATTAGAAACCTTTTCAGTTAGGAGACTGCACCATTAATTTGTTATTATTCATATATGGTTAAGAAAATGAAAGGTAAATGATATGTCACATGTATTTGTGTATATATCATGTATGTGCAATCAAGACATGAACATCTAAGCCTCTTATTTTGAATAATTGTTAGGGACTTGTTTGGTGAATAATTGTTAGGGACTTGTTTGGTGCTTGAAAAACTAGTGCGTTTCAGTATAATGCTTAATTCTATCACATAGAGATGAATACTGTGTGTAATCCTGCAATCTCTTGAATTTGTCTTTCTGATTATCATTAGTTATATCATATTCTCCTTTGGTTCCGATTCTGATTGATTCTTTCTAATGATAGACTATGATCTTTTAGCCTTTTTATTATGTGTGACTTGTGCGCTAGTACTTCTTATCTAGTTAAAAAGCTTTTAATTACTACACTTAAGAGACTGCATTATATCATTATTTATTATTACTTGATAGTTAATACAAGTTATATGTATTTAATTACCCGTGTGTGTGAGAGAGAGGGGTGGGGGGAGTGAGATCGAGAGGGAGCATAAATTCTAACAAGTTAATTTGCCTGCTTCACATACGGATGTCGTTTAACAAATATATCAAGTTATAAGAAGTATATTAAAGTGTTGTTGGCTTATTGTGCTTTGCAGAACCCATATTTTAGTTTTGCATCTCAATCTTTATTTTGAATTGAAAGCACTCAAACATTAACTAACTTCGCTATTATTGCTAACTTGTTTTTATATTGTATTAGTAATTTTATGAGCTTCAGTACTATGCATTTGAAATTAAATCATATAAAATCCTCTATATATATTTGACTTTTGAAAATCCTCTATGGTGGTTAGCTTGAAATGGTTGAATATTAATTTATCTTAGGGTCTACTACTACATACAAATTTATAATTTAGTGAATTTACCGTCATTGTTCAAATGTTTACAAAGAAATTTTATCAGATATACAATTTTTCATTGAACATCAATATCATACGTATGTACTTGTTAATTAGCATCACATTGGCTAGATTAAAATATTAGCCAACACCGTGCAAAAAAATTAAACTTGAGGTCAATAAACTGCAATTTAGTCTATTTTATAATTGTATTATTATGTTTCTTGTTACATAGACCTAAATGTAATTTTATTTTATTTTTCAGGGATCACATTCCGTTTTATTGGTTAATTAATCAGTCTTATTTCTGGACCAGCGAAGAGAAGATTGCTTTTATAAAAGACTTTAACCATCTAATAAAACAGAATGTTCTCCCTGCTCTTATCATTGATCACCATCTAAGAAATACCTCTCAATCTGGTTTGGATTGGAGCTCAGCCATTGGTTCTAAGGTTTGTGGAGATCTATTTGGCCACATTTTTCGTATCCCATTATTACCAAGAGGAAAGCAGGTTCATGCGTATGACACTAGGAGTTTTTGTTCCCTGATTCGGTATTCCAATAAGTGTTATAACCATTGCAACGATAATTACTATCGCTTGTTGAGGCAAAATGTCAATTCAAAGGTGTCATTCTTTGACTTTTGTTTATTGATAAATTACTTTCATTTATTACTTAACTAGTGGATTAGTGGACTTCATCATTATTGTATATCTATTTTGAAGGATCTTCTCTCCCAAAATGAGATTGAAGCATTTCTTAGGAGCTTTTTTCCTACAATTTATATCGACTCATATGAGATGCTCTATACTGTGACTAGTAATCTTCTTTCCGCCAATGCTATGAGTCAAATTTCTGAAGCTTTTCAACGTTGGTCAAGATCATATTTTGCTACAAAGGTAATATTTTGAATACTAAATCGGAACTTATGATAAATTTGTATATATATATATTTTTTTTGAGGTTTGTATTGTAGTAGAGCAATGAGCCTCAAGTTCTATCATTTGAAATTTGTAGTATGTCAACCAACTGCTGCTGGTGCATGATGAAATTTATTTACAATATTCCAACTCTTTTTTTTCCAACAAAACAGGGATCAGGAGAGTCACTGACTCAGACAACAATATGACCCCTACCCCCGAAGATATGCTCAGTGTGCGACTAAATTAAGGAGTTCATTTGTAAAAAAGGTGGTGAAGATGATGATGAGATATGTTACCAAATACCCTAGTGTGCCAAGTGTGCAAGGAACATGGACAACAGCTTTAAAGTTATAAAATAGCTAAATAGAAATTAGAATGGTTGTTTCCCACAAAATTGTTGACATCATTGCTTAGATGTTAGAGTTGATTTAGGATTTTCTGCGGTAGTTTAAATTGTGTAAGTTTAAAATATAACCGTGGACAAAAACTAGATGTCATTTATGATTTTCTTAATTGGTTGGCTTGGCCTCAAGTTTTTCTTATCAGCCTCAAAGCCTGCACATGAAGTTTGTTTGGGGTTTTGTTGAGAGAATTCAGCGTTTTTTGATGAAACATATTGGCAGTTCTGATAACGAAATTGCCCATGCAGTTTAGACTCTTGTCCACATCTTCAGTTTGGATGATGCAAATAGTTTCGGTGATCTGGCGTCTGATTTCATTTCAAAGGTAGCTTTTTGGTGGACATCAACTTCTAGATGTTGAGTGTATATACATTATTATTTATCAATCTTAAACTTCTTGTCATAATTGTGATTAAGTTTGGCATTGGAGTTCCGTACCGGGTTGTTTTTCACCTTCCCTTGGATCTAGCCGTGTATCTAAGGAACTTCTAAAATCTATTTTGAAACTTTTGAAGAAGTACCTGATGGATAATTTTTTGTTGATATTATTGATATGGCATCACAGGTGTTATGGGTGAGTTTCTGTTTCGTGTCGGTGTACTCATCTTGTTACTGTATTTCTTGCAAGTGCTTTATGTATTTATAAACTTGCAATTCACTTGCTGAAGTGTTTGCTGTTCACGATATAAGTTGTATGACCATGTTTTGATTAAAAAAAATACCCAGTTTGTCCTGACATCAGATCATCATGACCGAGAAATATAATATCTTTATTCAGTTCTCAGCATGTGACGGTACATGCAAGCTATATTAATTTCACACAAGCCATCTTCCTTGCATTGTATGGTCTGCAAGAAAGAACAAGTTTAGTAGGTTCTGCTATATATGACGGGCATTAGGGTCAAACGAATCCGGCAATGCTCCTCTATCTCGTTAATTAGGCGGGCATTAGGGTCAAACGAATCCGGCAATGCTCCTCTATCTCGTTAATTAGGCGTAACTGATTTGGCTTTTTTTCTCTTTATGTGTTTGGCTGATTCTCTAACTCTCAACCTGATGTCCTTGCATGCATTTTGTTGGGTCGCAAGGTGGATTTGTAACGTGGGTGTACAAAGTTTCTCTTGTCCCTATCATTTGAGTGCATCAGTTATTATTTGGCTTTTTTTTCTCTTTATGTTTTTGGCTGATTCTCTAACTCTCAACCTGATGTCTTCGCATGCATTTTATTGGGTCGCAAGGTGGATTTATAATGTGGATGCACAAATTGCTCTTGCCCCCATCATTTGGGTGCATCAGTTATCATTTAGCTTTTTTTCTCTTTATGTTTTTGGCTGATTCTCTAACTCTCAACCTGATGTCTTTGCATGCATTTTGTTGGGTCACAAGGTGGATTTATAACGTAACAAATTGCTCTTGCCCCCATCATTTGGGTGCATCAGTTATCATTTAGCTTTTTTTCTCTTTATGTTTTTGGCTGATTCTCTAACTCTCGACCTGATGTCCTTGCATGCATTTTGTTGGGTCACAAGGTGGATTGTGCACAAAATTACTCTTTCCCCCGTCATTTGGGTGCATCAGTTATCGTTTGACTTTTCACATATGCCCAAGAAAAAATGATAAAAATATTAAAATACCATTTTTTTAGGACTTAGGTAAGAGAATACCTATATTCGAATATTTGGTCAATTTTACCATTTAGATACGCATTTCTTATTTGAGTATTTAAATTTTTATTTTTTAAAAAAAATTTGCTATTTTTTGAAAAAAAAGTAAAATTAAAACTAGATGTGATACTCATATTTGAAATGTGTACCCCTTTGACCGGGGTGATACGTATTTCAATTATATTTTTAAATAATAATAATATCAGGTATTAACTGTGAGATGAAATGAATATTTACAAAATAAATTAAAATTGGTTAAATATATTTAAATATATCTTATTTAAACACTATTTTGTTGAATCTTTTCGGACGTTTTTTTTTGTCAAAATTGGATAATTAACTTCATATAATGATTCTTTCGAGATTCATAGCTCAGACTTGACAATTCAAAACTCCTTTTCATTGCCTCGCTCTAAGATTACATGTATTTATACACAACTGCCTCGCTTCATTTGGAAACTTCTAGAACTGACTAGCAGACTACATCCGTAAAACAGTAGACTTCATTGAAATTTATCAGCTGTGCAGCAGAATTGTTCAATTTGAGGGGTACAAATTTTCTTCATATTTAAAGGCAATCAACACATGGTAAACCTTTGTATGTCCATCTTATGATCATAAAGGGCCATCTATAGAATTAGCAGCCATGTAATATATTGTAGATAATCCTCTAATTGGTCTTTGAGGTATTCATGCTACATTGGAGGGACGAAGCTTTAAGCACTTAAGTTACATTCACTTGCTGCGAGCGAATCAGTAGCAGAGACTTAAGCTACAAAATGCATCAGTGATAGAGGATTGAAGACTTGCACGGAAAGAGCTCTTGCTTTTGAAATATTAGCTTGAAAATAAGTGATCCTTGCCTTGTTAAATACTGAATCTATCAGATGCATCAGAAGATCATGAAATGTAAGTTTGGGCTATTACTTCTATGATACGAGCTTGTAAAGAGTAAATCTGGGTCATATTTGTCGGACTTTTAAGCCCGTTTTTCCAGGCTTTTGAGCTTCAATCTTTTGACATGCTTTTGTATTGAGATTTGTCGTATTTTCTGAACTCGAGGGCTCGTACTTGTCGAGCTCGTATCTTGGACTCATAAGATGTAATCTTAGGGCATTTTCAAGCTTCAGAGCTTGTTTGTGCCGAGCTTTTGACCTTGTCTTTGTCAAAATTGGAGAATAGACCTCGCACAGAAGCCCGTTTGTACAAGTAGGCTCTTCTTCCGGATGCATTATAATGAGCTTCCATATTTTTCTTATCAGATCATATGCATCAGAAATTTGTCAAATGTGATTTCGGCCTCTAGTTTCTGCCTCACAAAAATACAAGCTTGTAAGATGTATACTTGGGCTCGTATATGAGCTTATATTTATCGAAATTTCAAGCTTGTTCCTTCAGGCTTCAAGCTTAAAATTATTGGAATTTGGACTTTGGATCTCATATTTGGCGAGGTTTAAAGCTTGCGTATGTTGATCTTTTGACCCACTTTCGTGCAGAGATTTGTCATATTTGCTGAGATTAAAGCCTTGTATTCTTGAGTTTCAGGATTCACTCTTGGCGAGTTCGTAGATTTACTTCTGATGAATTTGTAGATTTCAATCTTGGCGAGTTCTTGGATTCGCCTTTGGAGACTTTTGAACTTTCATTTTTCGAGTTTACTGACCTTGTAAGATCATTTTTTATCAATCTTTTAGAGCCTGCACTTGAATTTTTCAGCTCATATTTCATCAAAATTGGGAAAGAGACCTGGCCTCTGTAGATTGGAGATCGTCAGCTCATATTGAGCAGTTCATAGTTTGTTTTAGTTGGCAAATTCACCTTCCAATTTGCGAAAAATACCTTTGGAGTTTGATAGCTTGTACTCAGTGAATTGTAGCTCATTTGTTTGCTTCCCCCGGGGGATTGTGTATTTATACACAATTGTCCGAAAAGTGCTGGCAATGTAGCATTTGTGTAGATGATTTGTCGAGTTTAGTACTAGCTTCAATTGTACTTGGAGGAAACCATTTAGGCATTGATATATATTGAGCTCATGTCCATTGCCTCTCACTAAGGAGTTGTATGTACATACACACACAATTCTTTTTTCTTTCAAGCGCGCTGTACTTACGACACATCTTCAAAGAAATTTATGTCATGTAGTCATTCATAGCTAAATCCAAAAATAAACACAAATAATGAGATATTGCAGAATTTAAACTGATTTAGCTGATGACATTGTGCATCGCAATAAGGATATTGAATATGATGTACACATAGACTATCTAACAGCATAAGAGTTTGCATTTCACATCATGTATAAATTTAGAAACATAACAATTACAGTGATGTAATCATAATTACATACAGATTAGTAGATAATTCAAATATTATGAAAAACTATTTTGTCATACAAAAGGACATAGAACCAATGTGATTTAAATTAGCTCTTCACAATTTGGGCTCGTTGTGCACTTGCAGAGGTTGTGTATCTCTGCACTGATTTTTAGTTACTTCCACCATTCCAAGCATATCGATTAAAAATTTTAATAACAACTTACTCGAAGTGTCAAGAGATTTACTAGTAAAATGCTGGATATAATTGCAAATTTTTCACAGAACTTAAACCCACAACTAGATCAACAAACAGTTACGTCATCTTCATAAAACACAGATGGTAATGACTATAATTTAAATTTAGGTCAGCAAGCATCATACCTTTGCCGTGGTAGCTTTTTCACACGGAACCTTACCGAATAGACATACTTGCTGTCAATTTCCATGAGGTCAAACTTATTCCACCAAATCGCTTTTAAAAAGTTGTAGATCTGTTAATTTCCATCTTGTTTTCGTTGTTAAACACCAGTTTCAAAGAAGACGTGAACAAATGAACAATGAGTTGGTTGATCACAAGGTGGATCGAGTTTAGTTGAGTTAGAAATTGTCACCCACTGTGAGCTGCAACAGATGTATCCCAATTAATTTAAATTCTTCAAGCTTTACAGAGAGACCTAGATCTGATAAACACTATCAAAGCTCCTTCTAGCGCCAAATGTTGGAATATAGGTTTATTTTCTTTGATATCTGTGTTTCTTATCCATGACTCTCTCCTTGTGCTTTCCCCCCCATCTCTTTGATTGAGCAGTTCTTCCTTTTATCCTCTTGTCAATGGGCCTTAATATCAAGGCCCAACAAGTCGTTTAGAAGGGGAGCCAGGTTCGACTCAAGATTGTCTCTGACTTGTTGATCAAATGGAGCATCACCAATGTACAATCTAAAATGGAGCGGCACAAGAGTTTGCTCTGGATGCTTTCCCACCTCTTTCCCGTCAACCGCAGAGAACATTAATCAAAGTGCAAACAATAAAATTTAAGCATTAACAACTTACCGGAATACACAAGCATACAATCTCTCAGGCACAACGTTAGTCCGGTAAAACCAATTAATCACTGATTATTTATAGAAACTAGAACCTTCTGTACCACAGTTGTAGCAATTGAACCTTGCTTATTTTTAAGTTAATTACTAAAATCTTAGTGCTACACGTCTATATAGCTTATTCATATATATATGTAACTAGATATGATAATGTCAAGATAAAAAAATATGACTTTGATATGCCCAATATTTGGACATGGGTCCTAGGCAGGCCCAATGACATAGATTGGCCGGCCCACCTCGCATCTGGGCTCACATGGCTTCAAAGCCCATATCCAGCTCGCATCGTGCTAATGATGATAAAATATTCTAAGGCCCTTGGCCTAGCGTTGGGTCGCATCGCTAGCTCACCAGCCTTAGACTCATTCAGCATCAAGAAGGAAGAGAGAGGAGAACCGGCCCTCAGCCCGGTTCGTTTCTCATCACCTCCCAGGTCGCATGGATTTGCCAGAGAGGCCTTCAGCCCGGCTCACTGCCTCCAGCTCGCTTCGCTAGCCCAGAGTACTTAGCACGGATTTCTCATAACTGGCTGAAAGGCTCCTAGCCTCATGGGCTCACCTCACTTGGTATTATTTGCTAATCTGAAGACTACAGAAGGCCCCCCGGGGTAATATCTCAACATACTCATTGATTTGAAGACAGCTAGTCCCACGGGCTCTCATCTCATCAAAGGATCCGCACAGGATCATCTCTACATACTGCTCCCGCGAGGCCACATCGCGCATAACTCCTTACGGGAACCCCTTGCTCTACAACTCCATGACAGCCCCCGGAGCCTGACAGGGCTTGGGCCATGGCAGTTACAGACATTTGGGAAGTTTGCCCTCCACATCCACACAGACTTGGGCCAAAGCCCAGCACGTCTAAGGATTTGGGCCTGATGGACCTGACCAATACCTAGCCCATATAGGTAACTTGTCCTCCAAGAACTACGTGTGGCTTGAACCCCTATATAAAGGGTACGTAGGCCTCTTGTTTCAGTTGAGACAACAGTTGGCAGCAAGAGAACACATATTTTCTCTGGCCTTCTAACGAATCAACAACAAGATCAGCTACCAAAATCCATCACTTTCCTCCCGTGTTCTTCGCGTTCTTCATCAAGTTCATAGCAAAACCATCATATTTTGCTCCGTGATTCCAGCAAACCTCCAAATTACTGTTATACCAGTTTCTCCCTATAACAATTGGCGCTAGAAGGAGGGGTACTTGACATCTGAGGGAGAAGGATGTCTAACTCTAGGAGAACCGGAAACTCATCAGAAAGTGATAGAGCTGAGGATGACGAGACCCCGAGACATGCCAACGAGAACCCGCCTCAGACCGACCCCAAACTCTTGGAATTCCTTGATGAGATGGGCCAGCAGATGCTTGAGTTCAACAAGAGAATGAGGCGGATGGAGAGGAGAGGCGCCTCTAAGAAGGCTAGCGCGAGCGCCCGGCGACGAATGAGGAGGGCCAATAAATCTAAGCGGCCCTGGTCGACCGTGAAACCTCGTGACCTCATGAATGATTTTAATGATGAAGCCGGAGATGAATCATTAGAGTGGGATGAGGTGCCCCCCAGTCAGGCGCGGCAGGCCCATGAGACCCCTCACAGGTCGTTTCATGGCCCAGCCCCCTCTGAGGCGAAGGCAACCAGTGTTTTTGACAGGGTCGGGAGAAGACTAACAGAGCATGATCTAAGGATAAAGCTGGAGAGAGCCCGAACTAAAAACACTGAGGTAAGGCCCCCGAGTCTAGCACGTGAAGCAGAGGGACCCCCTCGCCATCGCGAGCGCGCCAGGTCCCCATATCGTGCTCATGTACCGGAGAGGCCCCCTCCCAGGGGAAGAAATCAGGAAGCTCAGTCCGTGATAAGTGGAGAAGGTGGAGGCCGAAGGCGTGAACAGGCATCGCCCCCATCGCATAGGGCCAGTAATGAAAATAATAATGAGGAGAGGCTGGGAAACCTCCGCATGAACGATCTTAGGCAGCTCCTAGAGCGCATGGAGAAGGAGAAAACTGCTCCAAATCCTATCTCCACCCAGTCGCCTTTCACCAATGAGATCCGGGTCGCACCTCTGCCCGCCATCTTCAGAAACAACCCGAATCTCACTTTTAATGGTGATACTGATCCAGCCGAATACCTAATCCGCTTCAATATTGAGATGGAAGTTTACCAGGTTTCCACTCTAGCCCGGTGTCGGCTATTCGCCGCCTCTCTCAGGGGTAGTGCCCAACAGTGGTTCTCCAAACTCGGGCCCATTATGATCGACTCATGGGAACTACTGGCAGATATATTCATCAAACAATTTCAGTCTTCCATGCTCTATGCCCCACCTGTGGCGACCCTTGCTAATATTAAGCAAAGGGAAGGAGAAACTCTGCAAGATTACTTCAAGAGGTTTAATGCCGAAGTACCCCGAGTTAGAGGAGCAACTGAAGAGGCTGTAAAGAACTTCCTGATAGCAGGTCTTAAGGAGGGAACTGACTTCTGGAAAAGCCTACAAGCTAAGACACCTGAAACGTTGTCTGAATTTTACCGGCAGGCTGAGCCCTTTAAATGGGTAGAGAAATCTATGCTTGACTTAAAGAAGAGTAACAACAATGGAGGTCGGGGAAAGAATAACAAACGCAAGGGATCCCGGAGTCCGGATAATAGATACAAGGGCCGTAGAGAAAGAAGCCCCAGCCCGAAGAGGTATGACAAAAGGGAAAGAGAGAGGTCCCTTGAGAGCAATAAGTCAGAGGACAGGAGGCCCTATCCGAAATACAATCGCCACACCCCACTAGTGGCCCCAATCGAGCACATCTACGCAATTAATGCCTCTAAAGGAATCTTCAAGAAGCCTCCACCAATGACGAATTACGGTAGAAAGGACTCTCGGAAGTTCTGCGCCTATCATGAGCAGTCGGGCCATGACACCGCCGATTGCAGACATTTGAAAGACCAGATTGAAGACCTCATTAGAAGTGGTCACCTCACTGAATGGGTGGTAAGAGAAGTGAAGAGACATCAGAGGAGTGATTATCATAGCGTCCCGCCTCCTCCTTCGAAAGATAAGGCTCCGCAGGATAAAGAGAGACCTGGGCTTGGCAATACTAGAGAGGGCAGTATCCATATTATCATCGGGGGTGCTCATATTGGTGGAGATAGCAAACGAGCCATGGAGAGATATGCCAGAGAGGCCAAGGAGCGTCCCCTCACTAATATCCACCACCTCTCGCAGAGACCTCCCAAGCTGTTTAAGGGAGAGGAAACTGATATTATGTTTACCGAAGAGGATGCCAAATGGGTCCATCACCCCCATAATGATGCCCTGGTAGTTAAAATAAAGATCGGATCCTCGAATGTGCACAGAGTACTTGTCGATAATGGAAGCGCTGTTAATGTTCTCACTTATGACGTCTACCAGAAGATGGGTCTCCTTGACAAGGATCTCACGCCTACTATCGGCCAGCTCTACGGATTCACCGGGGCCTCGGTTAGCGTCAAGGGCCTCATTAAACTCCCCATCACTCTAGGGGAGGAGCCCTGCATGACCACCCAGGTTGCTGATTTCATGGTGGTAGACCAACACTCTGCCTACAATGCCATAATTGGCAGGCCCATACTGAAGGAGATGAGGGTGGTGACCTCTATTTACCACCTTTCAATGAAGTTTCCCACTCCAAAGGGGGTAGGATGTGTCAAGGGCTGCCAGTATGATTCTCGAGAATGTTATAACAAGGCCCTCAAGTCAGCCGAGAAGACGAGTAGAGAGGTAAAAGCCATCAATGTAGACGATTACAAGCCAAGTTCATGTGATACCATGATCCCAGCAAAAATAGAGGACGCTATGTGCAACACCATCACCGTCGAAGAGCTCCCGCAAGATTATTTTGAAAACATGGGAATTCAAGTAGAGCCGGTACCGGGGGCACTCATGATGGAGCCCTCCCAGCCAGTTCAAAATTTGGTAGAAGGAATTGTGGAAGAGGCTAGTGATGATGAGGAGACCCCAGAGCAGTTAGAAAAAAGACTCAGTAAAGGAAAATGGGTTCCAGAGAAGACCTCAGCAGTGATAGATCTCCCCAACGGATTCTCTCGTGGAATCACAGGCATCACCGAAAGATTAGTCAGTCCGAACGGACCCGGGGGGTACACATTGGAGGATCAAAACAGGGAAGTGCTCTCTATTGAAGAAGTGGGAGAAGCGGATATGACTCAGGATTTCGAGATGGATATTGATCCACGTATGCCCGCTCATGTAGAAAGAGCTGGGGCAGCCGAAGATACTATCACGATTCCGGTGGACGCAAATGATCCTTCTAAGTGGCTGAAGATTGGCTCTAATCTCGACCCAAACATGAGAGACTCTCTGGTCTCCTTCCTCAAAAGTAACCTGGATGTGTTTGCCTGGTCCCATGCTGATATGGTAGGGATTGACCCTAAAGTTATGTGTCATCACCTCAACATTGATCCAAATAAAAAGGGGGTGAGGCAGAAAAGGCGCCCTGTCAGCGGAGAGAGGGCTGAAGCCCTCAAGGAAGAAGTGGACCGGCTCCTTAAGGTCGGGCTCATCAAGGAAGCTTTCTATCCCACATGGTTGGCCAATCCGGTTCTCGTAAAAAAGCCAAATGGGAAGTGGAGGACTTGCATAGACTTCACTGATCTAAACAAGCATTAGTGGATGCTTTCTAAGGTTGTTGTGGATGAAGGGGCTCCTCGCCAGTTGGAGTCTGAGCGGTTCGCTCCGCGATCCGACGAGCGATCTCCTCCTCGGCTGCTTCCTTGGTGAGAGGGCCCGGTCCGGCATTTAAGAAAGAGAGATCGATAGGAGTTACGGATCTCTTCTTCTTCCATTTTTCAAGACCCTCATGCCGGTCAGAATCTTCTATGGCCCAGAAAGGATCCATATTCAAGACGAACGAGTCCGAACTTGACTGTTCGATCCGAGCTATAAGTGCAGCTGCTTCGGGGCTGACTTCGGTTCCTGGGATGATTGGATGACGACGTGTGCCCGATATCTCGTTCAGTTCGCGCTGAAATTCGCGCGAACCCCTCAGTTCCTTGGGGTAATGCTTGAGAGGCGAAGAGGTGCTGGTGGCCGAATCGCTCGACATCTGAAATAGATGGTGAATTGGTTAAGGTGTGTGTGCTCTTAAAGAAGAAAAGGAAAATTGCTAAGTGTCCTCACATCGCACACGAGCCGGTCCTAAATCTAAGGTCGAGATCGCGACGCGAGGAAGGTGGGGTGTGTGAAATGATGCGACCCGGGGAGTGGGATCACATCGCATGAAATATATACGCATGGGTGACTAAACAAATATTACATGAGCATATTATAAAAAGCGAGGACGTATATGGCGAGTTCGGATCGTTACCTTTGTTGTGGGAAGGAGGGCTCGAATCGCTGGAAGAGTATTGACTGGAACTCTGCTCGCTAGAAGATTCCGGCGACTGAGGATGAACAAATCGAGTTCGCACTTGAATTCTGGGCATGAAAATTAGCTAAAACCACCATTTGATCCTTGAGCTCTCGGACAACTTTTCTCGAAAATGATCCTGGAAATGATTGAAAATGATTGGGGAAGTCACATATTTATAGGCAACTGAGGAGAGAGAAGGACACGAACACGTGTCGCATTCTCATTGCTCCGGCTCGAATCCAGTGCATGCGACCACATGGTAATAATGTGTAGCCCACTCTCCAACGGCTATATTCGGGCTAGGTTCGCACGAGGAGCCCCTTCAATTGCCCTGAAGTTGGAAGGGTTTTATGTGGATAGCTCGGTCCGTTTGGTATCTAGATCGCTGTCAGGATGGGTCGTCGCAAAAAGACTATCAATTCCACAAAGGCTGGGCAATTCGCTTCGCATCTCTATTAGAAGCCTTCTTCTGGTCGCTTCTCCTAGGGGATTTCTGGCTTCAATTATTATCTGATTCCACCTCGCATCGCTAATGGCGAGGAGGAATCGGGGGGTAGTTGTTATGCCCAATATTTGGACATGGGTCCTAGGCAGGCCCAATGACATAGATTGGCCGGCCCACCTCGCATCTGGGCTCACATGGCTTCAAAGCCCATATCCAGCTCGCATCGTGCTAATGATGATAAAATATTCTAAGGCCCTTGGCCTAGCGTTGGGTCGCATCGCTAGCTCACCAGCCTTAGACTCATTCAGCATCAAGAAGGAAGAGAGAGGAGAACCGGCCCTCAGCCCGGTTCGTTTCTCATCACCTCCCAGGTCGCATGGATTTGCCAGAGAGGCCTTCAGCCCGGCTCACTGCCTCCAGCTCGCTTCGCTAGCCCAGAGTACTTAGCACGGATTTCTCATAACTGGCTGAAAGGCTCCTAGCCTCATGGGCTCACCTCACTTGGTATTATTTGCTAATCTGAAGACTACAGAAGGCCCCCCGGGGTAATATCTCAACATACTTATTGATTTGAAGACAGCTAGTCCCACGGGCTCTCATCTCATCAAAGGATCCGCACAGGATCATCTCTACATACTGCTCCCGCGAGGCCACATCGCGCATAACTCCTTACGGGAACCCCTTGCTCTACAACTCCATGACAGCCCCCGGAGCCTGACAGGGCTTGGGCCATGGCAGTTACAGACATTTGGGAAGTTTGCCCTCCACATCCACACAGACTTGGACCAAAGCCCAGCACGTCTAAGGATTTGGGCCTGATGGACCGGACCAATACCTAGCCCATATAGGTAACTTGTCCTCCAAGAACTACGTGTGGCTTGAACCCCTATATAAAGGGTACGTAGGCCTCTTGTTTCAGTTGAGACAACAGTTGGCAGCAAGAGAACACATATTTTCTCTGGCCTTCTAACGAATCAACAACAAGATCAACTACCAAAATCCATCACTTTCCTCCCGTGTTCTTCGCGTTCTTCATCAAGTTCATAGCAAAACCATCATATTTTGCTCCGTGATTCCAGCAAACCTCCAAATTACTGTTATACCAGTTTCTCCCTATAACAGACTTGCTTTGCAACTTTGCATCAACCAAAGCTTTTAACTTCAGAATATAATTTTCCTTATTTTGTTTGGAGTACAAAACTCAAGAAGTTTAAGAGTATGTTGGATGTCATTTTTACCTGGTTAAAAAAATATAGATACATATAAAGCTTTGTGGAGGCAGTTACTGGTTTGTTGTTACTTCAAGTCACCCATCATTCAACATTTAACTCCTAGCCACTAATCTTCTTATCAGACTGACCTAAAGCACTCGGTGTCTAGCCTATACTAATATTTCTGAAAGGACCTCTTGCGACTTGGTCATGGGTGATAGTTTGGTTGTGTATTTCAAGGCTGGCTGTTTTTATTTTTTGCCAGCTTTATTCAGAGAAGTGCACACAGCCATGAAAGAAAGGTAACAGTCTAACAGAAAGTTCTTTTACTGTTCATGGTCTCAAGATATAGAGCCATCTCTAGTCTTATATAAACATATTAGTGTATCTCAGATGTTGTAATAAAAAGTGTACATAACTTCAGTCTGCCATCAACTGAAAATTTTGAACCAAAAATACTCTAAAATTACCAGACCGTGACTCCATTGATCCCTAATTCCACCTCTAAATGTCAATTTTAAAGGCAGGTTTGCAGTTTTGCAACTTTGTGGCCTTTGTTTGTTTATTTTTAAATCCGGTAATGTAAAATCCTAATCAACCTCTGTAAGCCAATCCAACCCAAACATGCTCAGTAGGTCACTGAGTCCGACTTTGAAGCAAGGTCTGTGGACTAATCAATTCCCTCTCCCTCCGCCAGTTCGGCAGTCCCCATTCTTAACAATATATGAAATATATTGTAAAATAGAAACATTAAATACCAAATATTGTAATTGGTGAAAACGATCTGCCTGTAAAAACATGTCCAACTTTTCCCTTCAAAATAGAACAGCATATAATATTGTTTTATGCTAAACCCTTAACTCAATATCATAGGGTTTAAACTTCAAAGTGTAGTCATTGGCCATTGTCAAGGAACTTCTTAACTTCAAGCTTAGTATATTTCTGTAGCAGAAATAACTAACCTGATGACCTTATTCTCCTAATCTTAACTAGCAGTGTTAATCTCATAAGCTTCAGTCAAAAAAAGTTATGAATGTCAACGAGTTGTTCTGAGTAACTTTATATTGTTTTATTTCTTCTCTTGAACAGGAACATGACTAAGAATGAGATTCATCAGGCTAGTCATTGGCCATTGTCAAGAGACTTTGTAACTTTAAGCAGTATCTTTCTGTATCAGCAATAACTAACCTGATGACTTATTCTCCTAATCAAACTAGCAGTGTTAATCTCATAGGCTCCTGTCAAAAAAAGTTATGAATGTCAACAAGTTCTTCTAGGTGATTCTTTTATATTTTTATTTCTTCTCTTGAACTGGAACATGACTAGGAATGAGATTCATCAAAACAGTTAAGTCACTACGAGTTAATTTTTATAAAGTGGTTTTAATGGGAATAAAACAGAAACAAGAATATACAAATGATCTGAAATCTTCTAGGAGACTTTAAAATAATAACTTATCTTACTTTTTGTACGGAGTACATGACCTCGTTCCTTCGAAAGGTCTATGATGGTAGCTACGCCACTCATCACCACTAACCACAAAGGCTTCAATAGTAGAGTGCCTCGACAACTGGAAAAACTCAAATGATACAACTTCAAATACTCAAATGACAATGGTCATTTCATAAATGACTCTACAAGCCTACGTCCTAATCGCCAATGAAGCCGGTAACAGAGTAGCTTAATCAGGCCTTCTTTAAACCAAAAATATACATCAATAATAGAATTAAAAGAATGCATATAAACAAACATACTGGATGTATCCCACTCGCATTGTAGGCACACATTACTTTAAATAAGGTTCTCATATTTCAATCCATATGACATAACTAAACAAATACGTGCCTTATAAATTTACTTCAAAAATAATTCTAAGTAAAAATTTACTAAAATTGTGTAAAACCAATGTGTACTTAACTTGTCCACTAATAATAAACAACACACAATAAAAAAAACAAAAAATTATGAATATAGATTAAAAAGGTACCAAAAGCATAAACATTGATGTTCTTCAATCCCATGACACTCTTTTTCCTCAACCCAACTCCAAGAAGCTGTTGAGAATCTTTCAAAACTGTCAGAAATGAAACACCCGTCTTTGATTCAGTAATGTCTGGACGTGTAGCAGCTAAACAAAGTGAACCCCAAATGGGATCATTGTAATTGGGTGTTAATTTATTTATCGAGAATTCAAATGTGTTTTGTAGAAATGGGTTTGTGTTGTCTTTGAGATGGGAAAAATAGGGCTCCGTTTCATTCGGGACAGCTGCTAAGTTGGTTATCAAAAATGGGACGGCTGAGTTCAAGGTTTCAAAAATGGTACACCTAAATGCCTATTGTGACGGTCATCGAAGCTAGACAGTGGGGTGACAATATAATAATAACCGCCATGTTATCTGGCGGTCTAAGTATTAATATGAAGAAACATTATAACCGCCACATAATGTGGCGGGCATGCTCTAGTCTATTCAAGTAATGACCGCCACACAAAGTGGCGGTGGCATGCAAATAAAACGACATCGTTTACTTAAAATCGCAGATAAATATACACACATCTGGATTTAAAAACCGCCGAAGACAGTGGCGACTACTACTTGTAAAGAGGCTCTGGGTAAGATTCAAGCAACGAAAGATTGCTGCAGTTTTCGAATCGGCAGTGTATCGATCGAAAGGGTTACCACCGACACAACATCAACCTGAACAACCATAAGCCGGTATCATCTAGTTCCTCTTTCTTCCTAATTCGATTTGTATCGGTTTCATATATTCATGCCTGTTTGATAGTAATGTTGAAGATACCTGTATATTGATAATTTGCGTTGTTTAATATATTTTTTTATATGCCACTGCAACGGCTCAACTTTGACAGAGGACCTTATCAATGAGCTGAAGATTTGGTGCTGCAGAGCTCCACGCCATTTCTTCTTTTATTGGCTGTATCGCATCACAAGAAATAAATAAGGTCTGTCTTCTCGTTCAAATGTAAATTATGTCTCTTACTGGAAATTTAGCTATAAAATTAGTTAGGTATCTCTAATTAAGAAATCAATGCATTGAAGCCTTCTTTCATTTTTCCATTGTTAATGTTAAGATATGCAAGTTGGTAACTGTTATTTTTTTGTTTTTCATTCTTTTCTGATGTGGAGTTAGTATCAGGTAATTATTGCTTAGTTTTAAATTTCAAAATCTCAGCTGTAATGTTATGAAGATGTAATTATTGTTTTGATTGATCATTGAAGAATATTTCCTAGCGGACACCGGAGAGACAATAATTAGTATATATTAGATCATTGAAGAATATTCCTAGATGGGATTAATTAAGTGTTTGGCAATGGACGATAAGTAATTATCTGTACTTGTATATTTTTGGTAAAATTGTTTGTGTTAGCTATAGTTATTTTATATTTTTGGAGTATGTTTTTGTTCCCATAGTTTCATATTGTTTTTGAACCAATTTTTTTTTATCATATAAAATGTGCATCTGGTTGTTAATTTATTTTGGAAGAAAAATTTATTTCAAAATGAGTAATATTTGTTTGTATTCTTTAGCTAGGTAAATAGTGTATATATAAGATGCTATATATAGAAAGTATAATAAAACTTAAATCTTAATTTAATTTCGATTTAGATGATAAATGCATTGATAGAAGTTTTATGATTCTTACTTGAACTAATTAAATAAAATAAATTTAGGACTTGAACAAATTAAATACAATATAATGTTATAAAAAATAAATTAAATTAATAGATATTTGTATATAGTATTTATTAATATAATTAAATTAAATGTAAAATAAATTAAATTATTAGTATTTATGATAATAATATTAAATTTCTTAATAAAATGACAAGTATTTCATTTAAAAGAGGATTATATTATAAATTATATTATTATAGAAATATTAATATTATAAAATTATAAATATGATAATAATATTAAATTTTTTAATACAATGACAAGTATTTTTATTAAAAGAGGATGATATTATAAATTATATTATTATAGAAATATTAATATTAAAAGAGGAGTATACTATTTATAATATAAATAAATATATTTATTAAAAGAGGATTTTGTAATATATATTTATATTAAATTTCTTAATAAAATGAAAAGTAATATTATTATAAGAGGATTATAATAGAAAAATTAATAACATATACATATAATTTTTGATTTAGATTGAGTTGTTAATTATTAATAACTTTAATATTAATGATTATTTGATTTAAATTAAATGCAGAAAAAATATGGATTCAGTTAATTATCACCCTGGTCCTATAGACGAGTCTTTACTTACTCAGCAGTCCGAGCATTGGGATGGACAGGTAGTTTATATATATATATATATATATATATGTATATTAACTGCAGGATCTTGTTGATTTGCGTTTGCGGGTGAACTTTAATAAGTATTGGGATACCGTTAGAGAGTACCCACCGCCACCAGAGATACATGCCGTTATTTCGTCATCTGGTTTTGATGGAGTATATCAGATAGGGGCATTTACACATGATAGGGGATTGATCACAGCCTTTGTGGAGAGATGGCGACCTGAGACTCATACCTTTCATTTCCGTTTTGGAGAGACTACCATTACTCTTGAGGATGTTTATCATATCTTAGGGCTTCCTACTGGTGGAGCTCCTGTGATTCACACATTTGTAGAGCATAGTATAGCTGAGCAGTGCCGCATGTATGGTAAGGTATTGGGTGTGTACCCCACGGCAGAAGAATTGAATAGAAACGGCTTGAAGATCAGATGGTTGGTTGATCACTTTGCTAGTTGTGAGCGACTTGATATGGATTCCGATGATTATGAGAGGGAGTTGTTATTCCACACACGGGCTCACATGCTTCTCATTATCGGATCTGTATTTCCGCACTCATCAGGGAACCGGATCCCGTTCCAGTTCCTTCACTATGTACGGGATCATACACAGATTCACACTTATAGTTGGGGCAGTGCAGCACTTGCCTATTTATACAGGGGGATGTGTTCTGCTTCTATTGGCGACAAATCAGACATATGCGGGTGTATGACATTGTTGCAGGTACTTAGAATAACATTTTTTTTTGAATATTTCCTTGTTTGCAGTATTTATGCACTTATATTATTGTGTCATGCATTTAGGTATGGATTTGGGAGCGTTTTCCATCCCTAGCCCCTTCACCCCGGGATGATGTATATATGGATTTTCCCTTGAGCATGAGGTATTATTTAACCCTAATGCAGTTAATAACTAATTTTGTTGTAGTCAGTCTTTTATGTAATGTCTTATATGTGGTGTAAATATATTTCAGGTGGAAGGTACGGTTGAGCATGATTAGCGTACCTCGTTCACAGGCGCGTATTTTTCGTTATGAGCTGGATTGCATGGGTACAGATGACTATATATTGTGGAGGCCCTATAGAGGTATTAGTTCTCGACTTCTCCCATCTATTGTTGAGCGGAGACGGTGGTCATCAAGGTGTCCACTGATATGCAACGAGATTGTGGAGTGGTGCTACACGGACAGGGTGACTAGGCAGTTTGGGTTCCAGCAGGCCATACCCCGGTTATCGCCAGAGGATAACCATCAGAGACTACATAACACTGTCAATGCGAGAGTAGATTGGTTATTCATCCGTGGTGATTACATTCAGCTTTGGGAGTCACGACTTAGTCAGTCACTCAGTCCCGGCCATTACCGTGCGATTACGGAGGGTCCAGACTTGGTATGATAGTGTGACCCGACGATTCATATTACATCCTAGGCACTGGTCCGGGCAGCAGGGATTTCAGGGTTCACATCATTACTCGCAGTACTATGTAAGTTGTTCATAGTTTGTAGTATAGTATCTTCTTTATTGTCTGTGTACATATTATTCCCTTAATGTTTTTGACTTGTGAAATGTTATATAGGTTGAGGGGATTTCACAAGCCTATCATGCCATTGACCCTACTGATCCGCATGTGGATGAGGCACGTACCATTTTGAGCCAGCGCATGACATCTACTGGTTATAATAGGTACCGGCACACACTGCCTCCGCAACCTCCAGCATTGGATAGAGGCCATCGTGGTACCCGACGCCACACTGCTACAGGTAGACCTAGGGGTAGACCGAAGGATGTACATGTTGATCCTGAGCCTGGGACATATTATGATCATGTCACGAGAGGACTCGGGTCTTCAGATGTCCCTAGATCTCCAGTAGCATCGCCCACGCACTCAGTAGGAGGATGGGGAGCTTGGACAGGGGGTCCTTCATATCACCAGTCACAGATGGGTGATGATGGCGGTTGGAGAGGTACGATAGAGGGCACATCATCAGGTACTGGTTGGGATGCTTTTATACAGACACATGACCCTGTACAGACTCAGACGGAGGCAGCTGATTGGGATTCTTGGATACAGGACAGTTCTGCTAGTTTTGGGGGTTGGGGTACACAGACACATGACCCTGTGCAATCTCAGGGGGAGGGAGACACTTATAGTTCACCTATTCAGTCACAGATGGGTGGTAGCGGATGGAATGTTGGTGGTAGCCAGTTAGAGTCTCATGTACCACAGCCTGCTTCTTCACATGGTTACGACACGCCTGTTCATGGTTTTGCAGATTTTGCATCTCAGAGTAATGCATTCTCATCTCCAGAGTCCGGTGGTAGAAGAACACATGATGATGAAGTGCAACAGAGACAACAACCAGGTAGACGTGTTAAAGGTCGAGGTAGAAGATGTTTTACAGGCAGTCATATATTGTAGGTTTGCATTATTGTTCCAATTACTGTTATATTTGCTGTCCCTAAAACATTAGTTGTGTACTGAATGATGATTAAGTAAATTGTATTTGAAGCAAATGTTGTTTTTCTTCCGTTTTTAGGGACTAATAATTAAAACTTGTGGACTTTATCTTTTCCATTTCATAACATGTTACTAAAGTAGGCATTTCAAAATATTAGGAAAAACGAAAAAGTTTATAGTTAGAATTGTTGACAAGCACTTTTAAACCCCCTAAAAAGGTCTGCAAAAACACGAAAAATATGAAAAAGTTGTTATTTTTCCCATTTTTTAAGGATTAGTCATTGCAACTGTGACCTAAAAAATTTGAAAAGTGACTTACTAATTAATGCTTGAAAAGTTCCATAAACATAAACATTGGAAATTCATGAAAGGTACATAGAATACATGAAAGCTACAGAAGACAATCAACATAAACAAAACAGAAATTAAATTAAAATGAAAAAGTCAGGATATTTTTTTCATCTTCGTAAATCGTTAGTCAGAACTGTCATCTTCATCTTCACCATGTGGATGAGATGCCCACCAGTCAACAAACTCGCGTTCCTCAATTTCCTTATATTTGACGCGATAGTCTTGATGGATTTTGTCCAGCGCTGCTCTTCTTTCAGTTTCACTGATGCGATTCGCATCTCTATCAGCATTCACCTTCCACTTTGCACTAAGACTCTCATCCATTATAGGACCCGCGTCAGCTGGGAAGTGCCAATATTCTAACTGGGTTGGTACCCAGTCTTTACCCATCCTTTCTCGTCGTGCCTTCATGACTCGGGCCTTTTTCTTTTCCAAACTCCTCGTTTGATAGTCCTGCATTCTTCTCTCCCTTTCAGCTTCAGAGATCCCCCCAACCGACTGCACAATACTTTTCAGGCTTGTAACCCCAGTTAGACTCAGAAATTTCTTGAGCATAGCTTTATCACCCCCGTTTTCACTCACATCTCCCGGATTCATCGGTTTCTTTCCCTTATCCATTTGATGCATCTTACCTACAATATATTATGAAAATGATTAGTAAGAAAGTGTACAAGTATATTCAAACTCTGAAACTCTCAAAATGATTAGTATAGGGTACCATTAGCTCACTTATCCTTTTACTCCCTTCTTACCTTGACTCATATCATCAGCATTCATTGGTTTCTTCCCCCCTATCCATTTCGTTTTGCTATAATTATAAAAGTACATTTACATGATTTCAGATATGATTATTTATAGAGAAATAAGAAACATAACTTCGGTTTGCATGTGATAACATACATGAATTACTTTGCACTGTTAGTAATTGACAAGACATGTCAATTTTTTCAACTTTGCAGAACTTTACTTTTACTTTGCAGCTAAATGACAAGACATATCGAGTTTTTCAACTGATTTATTAGTTTCTTCCCCCTATCCATTTAATTTAGCTATAATTATAACTTTGGTTGGCACGTGATTAAACATGAATTATTTTGCACTGTTAGTCCTTGTTGTGGACAATTGACAAGACCTATCGAGTTTTTAAACTTTGCAGAACTTTAGGTTTACTTTTACTTTTACAACATTGTAGGACGTAACTTTAACTTTACACAGTTAACATTGCAAAACATTTTTTTATGTTTGCTGATAGAGCTTCTATATGGTTGCTTGTTGAAAGTACAATATCTTTAAAGGTACCTTTTATAACCCCTATAAATTCATCACAACTTTCTTCTCGATCAATACACATAAAATGAATTCATCTAGAGCTGGTAAATGGTTGATTGTAGAAAGGGATGACGATCAATACACATAAAATGAATTAATGTGATATTTTATTGTTTAATGTTGTTGAATGTTGTTTAATTTACCTAAATGGTAAATTTATGAGAGTTGTTATTTCTATGTATTGTTAAATTGATGTTTGTTTTAATGAAATGACGTGTCTGAATTATGTGCTTTTTGTCATGGAAGTTAAAGAATAAACTCAACATAAACTTTACATAATCATAATTAAGATCATAATAATTAAAGTTACATAAAAATAAGAAAACAACTTCTTAAAAAGCACTAAGGTCAACGGCTTTTGTTAATTCTTTTTTTCCAGCCTTATAGTTTTATGTCTATTTTTGACATTGTATACTGACATTAATTGATTAGTCATTTGCTATGTTAGCTGATGTCATATAAATAGATTTTGTAAATATTAGTCAAGTAAGCTACCTTATAGGTAGATTTTACAAGTCCAATAATTTCCAATCAATAATTTAACTTTAATATTACATAATGAAGAAACACACATAAACAAACATACAAACATTACATAAGAAGCATAACAAACTAAAATAACATCTTACAATCCACTTTCATGGGAGACTAAGATCAACGGCCTGTGTCAAATCATCATATCCATCATCATCTTCATTTTCAGTCTCAACAATTTTCATTTTCTCCCCTTTACCGAATGCCTTGTCATCAGCCCTCTTCATTACATGCTCAAATGAAGCATCGAGTTTGGCCCAAGCAGTCTTCATTTCATCCTTAGAGATTTCTCCAGCACGATAACATTGGTAATAATACCTTTTTTTATAAGACAACTGTAGTTGGATCATTTCCATTTTGTTGTACTTCTTTTTATCAATCCCTGCTAGAAAACTCTTCCAAGTTGGGTATTTTTGTTTTTTGTAATGTACCCCTTCCATTATGGGATGCCCCTTCTTCTTCAAATCTTCCACAACGTTTATCAACCAATACTTTCCTCGTTCCATTCTTTCAAACTCCAACTTCTCTTCCCGCTCCACTACATTCAATAAAATATCTAAATTCTTTTCATGCTCATCAACATGGGGATCAAGACTTGGAATGCAGAAGCCTACTCTCTTCCCCTTCTTAATTTCACTTGGATATTACTTTAACTCTAGCAGCTTTAATTTAACAATTAATTTTCAATTCCATTTTGGAATAATCCAAAACTCATGACAGTCATACATATAATAAAAAAACAAAATTAGGCATACAATACAATTATTATTGTGAACATCACACACTAATCAACACGTTGTGGACATCTTAAACTACGTCTTGTATGTCCTTCTTGACCACACCGACTACACTTCTTCCCTGTCCTAGGCGCATCCATCTCGGTTCGAATTCGAACTGATTCCCCCTTCTCACCGCGTTTTTTCTTAACCTTCATTAGCCTCTCATCGGGTACTAATGTGCCATACTGCTGTCAACGCCTCGGTAATACATAATTCCAATACTCAGTTGGTTGTAAAGGCAATATCAAAGGTTCCCACAACTTGTGCAACTTCATGGTATAATGGTAAGGCTCTATCCATTGCCTCCAGTTAATGTTCTGTTGCATACATCCAGCCACGACATGTGAACAAGGCATGTGGTGGCACTCCCATTTTCCACAAGTACAAGTAAATGTACGTATATCAACATTCTGCCTGTGACCACCCTTCCACATTGATTTCAACCGATATCGGTGTGTCATCACCGAAAATATGCCGCGTTGTCGACTAAACGTATCCACCTTATGTGCAGTTGCCTTCTTCTCAATTTTCGCCAACATTGCATTACTCCTAGCACATAATTCCTCGCCTTTTTGCATGCTATCCTCGACACTGTTTCGCCGATTGTTCACTATCTTCACAGTTTTATAGAAGAGGTATTCCATCATCGCCGTTACCGGTAGAAATCGGGCCATTCTAATGTTCCCATTAAAACCTTCCATAATATTTGTTGTAGCTTGGCCGAAATGAGCACCACCAGTGTCATGTGCTAAGGTCCACAATTCTGGTGGAATGTTGCGTAGGTATTGTAAGGCAGGAGGTGAGATCTCACCGATTTGCTTCATGTAGGCTTCGTGTTTCCTTACCTGGGTGGTTATACCAGCTAACCACATCAAATGCTTTAGCTCTCCCCCGGGGTGGTGTGAGGAAAAATTACTTCGCACATGAAACAAGCAAAGTCTATGCACGCCCAAAGGTGGTGTAAATCCATTCCTTGAGTCCCTCATCGCAGCAAGAATACCCGGTGCTCGGTCCGAAATTATGCAAACACCATGCCTTTCCCTACATACGTGTTTGCGCAACAGTCTTAAAAACCATGACCAGTTCTCGGTTGACTCCTCATCCACCAACGCATAACATACAGGATATTGATGGTTGTTTGAATCCACACCCATAGCAATAAGTAACTTGCCGTTATACCTTCCCTTCAAGAACGTACCATCAATTGAAAGTACAGGACGGGCATGCTCCCAACCATCCATCATTGCTTTTAAACACCAGAAAATACGCTTGCATACCGAGGACTCGGATTGGGTTTCATGACTAACAGCATCAATCACAGCAACACTACCAGGATTTGAATGTACCATTGCCGTAAAAAACATTGGCAGATCATCATAAGTTGTACTCCATTTTCCATATACATCCTCCACTGCAGACTGCTTCCCTCTCCATGCTCTCAGATAATTCACACGATGATTATATTCATCATTCACCATTGTAATAACAGTCATGATGGGTATATTAGGCCTCTCCATGACCTGTTACAGATTTAACAAATATTCACATCAACTAAAATACTAAATCAATCAACAACATATTAATTTAACAATTCTATTTCACTTACATGAGGTTTAATGAGCCTAGCTATTAATTTTGCAGATATCTTCCTGTGATCCTGCATGGGCTCATTATTCAAACATGTGTGATTACCCCTCATCTTTGTTATTTCAAACATACCGTGTTTCACCTTTTTAGCAGCTCTTAATCTCCATGGACAGTAACCGTAAACATACTTTGCAATGAACTGAGTTGGATTACTCTTAAACACTTGGTAGTTCCGGTCACTCTTGATATGAACCCCCCTTACCGCTGCTATAAGGGTTTCCTTATCACGAAACATACAACCAACTGATAATTCTGAATGTTGTGGATCGAAACCACTAGACATGCCATACTCATCTCGCACCACAATCGGGTTGTACTCTTCATTTTCAAACCAAGGTGCACCAGCTATATGGTGGGCTTGATGTATATGCGTCGGGACTTCTTCTAATTCATCCCCGTCATCCATAGAGTTATCGCTATCATCCTCGTACTCATCCCAATCCTCACTACTTGAATTATGTGCATCAAATTCTTCATTTTCATGGATGAGGGCCAAGTCTCTGCCAGCACTTAGTGTAGTTGTATCCCGTGGGGGAGAAACATAAGCATCAACATTTTCATGGGGGAATCGATTTTCGAAGGCCCTACTTGTGGAACCACCAGTATTTACTTGGCTGCTTGAACCGCCAACATACGTTTCGGGGTTACCTCCTCTACCAAAATAGTAGTCCGACCAACCCGGAGTGCCGTACTCAGGAAACTGTCTTGAACCATAATCAGGTAATTGGCTTGAACCATACATTGTTTCACATGTTGCATGTGTCAGTTGTGAGTACCAACCCTGGTTAGACATATGAACCTCGTCCGGAATAATCTTTTCAGCCTCTACATACAAGGAAACATCACCTATTCCCATCTGCATCTGCCTAGGCACACTGAGCATCCTCCGTACATCATCATCACATGTTATATCAGCTATATAGTATCCCGACACCAAATTACCTACACCTAACTGGGGATATTTAAAACTCATCTTCAAATTCCAAGATGAACTGTTAATATTCATTAATACATACACCACTTCCTTCAACTCTTCATAAGAAGTTCCCCATTTAATATATTGCATTCTTTTAGGGTCTCCAGTACTATATCTTATATCATCATCTCGTCTGATAATTTCTCCACCCCAAAAAAAATTCACGTTGACGTAATCTTCCATTTTTCCTATTTTCAACACCAAAATACATATTTTCATACTCAATTACATATTAACAACACATACAATTTTAAACATATGTATCAATACACATAATATGATAAATAATTATAATATTATAATTATGCTAAAAATTATTATTTATTAATTCTTAACTAACATGCAGTTACAACAAAAATTCTGTTAAACTCAAATTTGAAGACAATTTATATAAATTTATCATACTCAAAATGGCCTTAATCTTAATCTTATAATAATAATATTCACTTTACGAATTTAGACTTTCATATTAATATCATTGTCATTTTATAATGTAATCCTCTATTGTTAAAAAGTTTAATATTATTATCATAAAATACTTTCAAAAAATACTTGTCATATTATTAACAAATTTAATATTATTATCATAATTATAATATTAATATTTCTATAATAATATATTTTAATATATTTATCATATTTGTCAATTTATTATAATATTAATATTAAAAATATATATTTTATAATATAATACTCTTTTAATAAAAATACTGGTCATTTCATTAAGAAAATTAATATTATTGTCATATTTATAATATTTTAATATTAATATTAACTTAATATATTTTATAATATATTCTTCTTCTAATAAATATTAATAAATTTATTATTATTATCATAATTACATATATTACATATATTAATAATATTATCTATTATTCTCTATATTAGTAAATTTAACATGCGTTAATACATAATTTAACATGCGTTAATTAACAACACATACAAATTTAAACATATGTATCAATACACATAATATGATAGATAATTATAATATTATAATTATGCTAAAAAATTATTATTTATTAATTCTAAACTAACATGCAGTTACAAAAATAATTCTGTTAAACTCAAATTTGAAGACAATTTATATAAATTTATCATAATCAAAATGGCCTTAACATAAATTCTAAACAAACATGTATGAATATATAATATTAATGAAATGACATATCACATTTACAAGCAATCGTAAACAAAGTAACAAAGTAAGTAAATAACCTCGAAGCAGGAGAGTAGAACGTTTGAGAGGCAAGCCGGAATAAAAACTAAACTAACATGCTTAAATATATAATAAAAACTGACATATAATCACAACATATTAAATTGACAATTATAATATTATTTTGAAATTATAAAAGCATACCTAAGCAGAGGTAACGAAAACTACAAAGCAAGCCACAAAACAATTAAGCAATCTGAAGATGCAGCAGCAAAGCGCTCGAACAAGCAGCAGAACCGAGTGTGAAAAGAGGAAGAATAAATTACAAGCTGTGAATGTAAAATGAAGGTACATATAGGATAAAATAATATACAAACAGAAAATGCAGATATTCAGGTAAAAGTAGATTTTCAGATAAGATAAATCATATAGTCAGATTTTCAGATAAAGATAACATAATTGATTTCTAAACGTAAATATTTTAAAATATAAAATATTTTTTAAAATTATGTGGTAACCGCCATGAGGTTTGGCGGAAACTATTATTTTCCTTTTTCCATGCACGCCAGATAGCATGGCGGTCATCACAACATTTTTTTATCTCATGCACGCCACATAGCATGGCGGTCATCACAACATTTTTTTATGTTCTAAGTCGCCAGATAGCATGGCGGTCATCACTGAAAATTAACAAAGCTGCTAGCTTTTGATGACCGCCGAGAAAGGCTTTTGGCTGTGCTACTTCTGAAAGCATGAACGCAGATGTCCCATTTTTGCAATCGAGTTCCACAGCTGTCCCAGTAAAGAAATGGAGCCGGAAAAATAGTGTCACAGTGGGCCTTTTCTCTCGTGACTGAGAAAACGAGAATGGGAAGCGCAAAGAAACCTTTTTTTTTTCTTTTCTTGATTTTGTGGGTATTTGTGTTATATTTATGAAAAATGCCCGAGACACCAAAATTTTTTCCAAATGCTGAGTTATCATGTGTATAATTGTAACCTTCTTATAATAATTCGAAACCTCACGTACATACATATGCGTACACAAATTAAAATAAATCGTGTGTCATGTCACGTCATTTAGTAAAAAAAAATGAAATAATATTTGAGGTCTCTAACATTATTTTTTATTTATTAGTAAAAATATTTATTTTAATGAATATAAATATATTATTTAAAAAATAATAAAAATTACTATGTAATTAGACATTTTAAGTTGTGGTAAAAGTAGGGGTAAAATCTGAGATGATCCGAAACCCGATACGAATTGGACACGGAAAAATATTATTTAGAGTCGGGTTTTTGCATTTTGGGTTGAGTTGAGGTTTGGTAAATTTTTATCCGTGTTCGTTCGGATCGGGTTTGGGGTAATCCATAATACCCGATCCAAAAAATTAATATACATAATATATAATATATAAATTTAAATTTATTTTATAAAAAATATAAATTTGTGATATATTTACATATTATTTAAATAATTATATTCAAATATCATCTCATAAAGTTAATATTATATATTGTTTAATAATTTATAAATAAAAATAATTATATATAAATAAAATAAATAATTTTTAATAATTTTCAGGTTAAAACAGGTCATTCGGGTTGACCAAGTACATAACAAGTTGGGTTTGAGTTGAAATTTTCAATCCGTTTCAATTCGGATTGATCCAGAAACAAGACCGGGTACAATAAACTCGATATAGATCCGACCCGTTATCCGAAATTGACACCCCTAAGTAACTTATATATATTGTATTATAACTTGAAAATTTATTATATTCATAAAATTTTCGTGAAAATGATTTTATAAATGAAGGTGTCCATGAATACAAGTTCGCGAGCGATATTCATATTTATGAATATTAATTTATGATATATATATTTGTGAATTGTTCACAAATATGAGTTCGTGAATTGTTCATGAATATGAACATACATATTTTACTAACAAGTCAAATTCAAATAAAATATTCGATTCAATAATAGTTTGAGTTTTGAGTTCAGATTTGAAAAATTTTAAATATACTAAACAATCATTCATTTTATAATTTACTAATGATTTTGTGTATTCAACGATGATTAGTTGGAGGTTAATGGAAAATTTAAGTTGAATATATGCTTTAAAATATTTATCTAGTTTCATATAAAATATATCAGTCCTTTAAAATCGTTTAACCTTATATTTGATCGAAAATAATAATATATTGATTAGTAAGTGTAAAAAAGTCTCTCACTAAATTTGTTAATTTATCTTTCATTATATTAAAACAGAAGATAGCAGAAGTCATTCAAGTTTATGTGTCACTCTATTGTTAAATGATGGAATCATCAATCTTATGTGTCATTTTCTTATTAAATTGATTACTCCCTCCGTCCCATAAATACTGTCTTTATTTGACTTTTGAAAATCAAATTATTTCAACTTTGACTAACAATTAAAAAATATTAATTTATTATTTTTTAAATCTATAAATTAATTCATAAAATAGGATAATCAAAGTTTGTTATGATATTTTTTTAAAAAATACATATTATTATTTAATATATTTTATTTGTTAGTCAAAATTGATTAATTTGATTTTGAAAAGTCAAATAAAGACAATATTTATGGGACGAAGGGAGTATATCAATGATCATGTGTCATGCTCTACTTAAGTCTCATTTTCAGTCCATTTATTTTATACTAACACATATCTCTCTTTCCACTAACTCTCTTTCATCCCTAATTCTCTTTTATCCTCATATTTAATTTTCATTTAACACTCCTTCTTACTTCTACTAATTATCTTTCTTTTAATCTTTTTAAATCTTTTTTTCAATAATATTTACACAAATATTTATTAAATCATTTTAATTTTTTATAGTTAAACAAATATTTACTATTATCATTAAATATATGTTTAATACTACTTCTTATAATTTTATTTCCTGCAATAAATTTATATTAACTAAAATAAAGCTCATTTTTGACCCATTTATTTTATAACATTCTTTCTTTTTCTACTAATTCCCTCTCATCCTCATATTTAATTTTTCTTAATACTTGTTCTTATTTCTACTAATTATCTTTCCTTTCATTTTTTATATTTTTTCAATATTATTATTTACAAAAATATTTATTAAATTACGGTTAATTTCATGTGTATGTTTATTAGTTGATTAATGAGTTTTGATTCTTGATTGATATATTTTATTGACAAATTCTATCAAAGGTTTAATTTTTATATGATATTAGCAGGAGGATGATGGGTAGTGCTAGTTCTCCCATGGAGAAGGAGAAGATTGTTGTGCACGCACTGACCCTGACACGTCATGTGAATGGTCAAGACTCAAGAGTGTAGATGTAGTGAATTCTACACTATTGATATGCGCAAACGGGAAGTGTCTCAATGCCCTCATGTCTAATAGATGACTTGGGCTTTAGTACCATGGTTTCTCTGGGCTCTGTTATCTACGTGATTGGCAGTCTAAAATATGACCTCATCATCAGGTGGTGCAAAACCCAACTAGTTGCCCATTCTCAATGTACCCACCTTCACAAGCACATGTCTTATCTTGATCTGGACAATGACACAACGGTGATGGATGGAAGGAAGGCCCTTGCCCGAGTCAACGCCTTGTCCCTAACCCTGTTGTTGTTGTGTTTGGTGGTAAGATATATGTTATGTTTTCAATGTTATTAGAATGCTCTATTTATATTATCTTACAAGTATACTATGCAAGGTGAAGAGAACCTCAATATGTTATGTTTTCAATGTTATTTGCAATTATTGCATGCATGTGGATCAAAATTAATTACTCTATTCTGACCATAAGATTTGTAACTCCTGAAATATAGTTCCTTAACCATATTGCAACATCTTGGGATATGGGGAAACCTGCTTGGATTTTATATCAACTGGATCGTCATCGTCAGTGCTGTGCCAGCAGCAGGATTGTACACAATAATGTTCCGCCTATGTGGACACTATGTTTGTGAGTTTTCCTGCCGGGTTAAATGGCTAAATCATAACTGAACTCAAACTCAATTTACGGTTGAATTCTCAAACTCAAAAATCTTACGGTCAACTCATAAAACTAATAAAAAAACTTGCATTTTAATAATTGCAGTTAACAATTATAATAGAATTGACAGAATTCTAACGTGGCACGTGACCCCATCCGAACTCACCATAACTAATTCAAAATAAAATTGGCCAATTCTTAAATACCTTTGGGGGATCACGAGTCGTGACTAAGTGTTTGCAGCACTCGATAAATGTTCTCATAAAACAGAATTTAATAAAGAGATTTTGCAAGTACCTCGCTGCAGTTGGGGAAAACAAATGCATATAATAAAAATGTACCTCTTTTATTAATTAATTTCGACAACATCATAGTCCAGAAGAATTTTTTGGGGTCAGAGTATTTGATCAAATGTGGACTATAGAATGATAGTAATACACAAACTGATCAGACATGATGCAACTCATTACTACTTGGTCATATAAATATAATTGATCGTAGTTTTTCAGTTTTCATTTGTCTTTCTCTTTACTTATCTTCTCATCATTACAGTTCTCCCCATCCAGCAATTGAGTAGGCGTGTGTTCCTCTTCTTTCGCTTTGGTAATTGCAATACTGCCTAAGAAGCTGGGCTGATTCGTTGAAGAAACAAGCCTTGCCCACATCCTATCAGTTATCACAACATGGTTTCTCTTTTCATTAATGCGCTGCACAGAATTTCCAATAAACAGTTAGACCACATTGATGGAAAAAGAGAAAGCAGGAAGAGGTAGAGAATATTCCAAGGACTGAACCTTTAGTTCAAAAATGCATTGCTAGACAATTCATTATTATCAGAAAATACCAGAGGTCTGGTATTGAGTCTAGTATCGATAGATATTAAAGTAAGATGTTTTCTCATGGATGTCTATCTAATCCTGCACTTACATCGAAAGGGATGTATGTCTGTCTCCCATTAACAAGCCCACTTGTGTAGCCTGTGTACCCTGCCATTGCTCCATGAACGCAACTTTGAGCAAGGAGAGTGCAATAGACACTGTCAGATGCATTACTCGGAATAGCACGGATCATGTAGGTAGGATCTGCCAATATAACAAGGTCACCTCCAAGTTTATTGCATAAATTCTATTGTTCACGCAGAGGTAAATATTAGACAAAGGTGCACCGAAACTTGCTGACCTATATATTTGAGAGTGAGTGACAACTTATTCCTTGCAAAATGATCCTACAACAGAAGGAAAGAGTAAATGTATAAGGCACCAGAATAATATTAATTGAAAAGTTACTAAAAATATTGCATTTAACAACTTCTCTCTCTGGTTCCATAGATGATTTCTGTAAAGGACTCCAAAATATGTGCACTAATGTCAGGAAGAACATATATATACGAATCTATGCTAGTATAGTGTAAAGCTGAAGAAAACATAGATTGCCTAGACAGTAAGTGCACTGCTCAGTGAGGAGGTACTCTCTGTTCCTAACCGATTAGGAATAAAAATACAAACGTATATCTGTACTACAAAAGATAGCAGGCTCACAGGCTCCATGCTGCTGATAAATTGATTACAAGAATAGATTCAAATTAAGGGCCAGGATTTTATTTTTTGCCACATAAACATAGGTGATAAGTAACCAACTCTCCCAAGTCCCAATTAGTAAAGGTTTTAAGAGAGCTGGTGACTTAACATGGTATCATAGCTCAGTTTGGTGAGTGATTTTGGGTTCCCACCCCAGTACATATGGTAGTACAGTAGTACTTAATAAGGAACACAAAGTAAATTGAGGACGAGGGTTTGAATCCAGGACACCTGACACAAATAGCTTATGGAGTTTTAAATTTTCGCAAGGAAAGGGTAAAAAAAAAAAAGGATAATGCAGTAGTTTAGAGTTTAGACGACATAGAAATTACAAGAATTTGTAAAGGTATTTTTTATCAATCTGATGAACAGGACCTAAGAATAAATTGAGTTGATGGGGTGCATATGTATTTAAATTTTGGTAATTGACCTTTACTAAAAAAGAAGTTATTCTCAAGTGTAGAAAAACAACATAGAATATTTGAGGGATTATTAAAGAAGACATGAAAAATTAAGTATAGCATGCTAATACCTTAATCTTTTGAGAAATCCACAACCCATTATCTGCAAGTAGCTTGTTCCCTGAAGCATCTTGCTCATTTCCTAAGCTCAGATCCTTGTCAAGTAGATCCTGACCAGCTCCTTCAGCTATAACAATAACCATGTGTCCATCTTCTTTAAGTCGTTTTTCTACATATTCAAAAAGTCCACCTTCTCCTTCAAGATAGAATGGCGACTCTGGAATTAAGCACACATCTACATCTCGGCTGGCAAGAGTGGCATACATAGCAATGAAACCTACAACAACATATATGAAAGAATAGAATGGCATAAATACCAATGACGGCAAAATATATTATAACATCAATTGATGAGCATACATATTTATGGTGCCAAACAATGGGCATCACATAAGTTAACTTTATCAAGTTCTTCGTATCTTGTCAGTGATCTATATCACTATTGTTTGAAATCTGGTGCTTCAGTAGATAAAGCATTCATCACGTGTGACTTTGATCCAAGAGGAGAAGAAAAAGAGGTATTAGTCATCTGGGCAACTAATATAGAAATGTTCTGTTGCCCTTATTTACCCTTTTCTATATTAAATCTGTACTAAGTTTTCGCCTCTGTAAACATATGCTACAGACCTTAAAACTCACAAAAAATAGAAAGTGAAAACTCGGCATGGTTGCACAAAATTATCATGGTACACTCTAGGACAAAAAGTCCCCAACAATGAGAAGGTTAAAAAGACAGTGCCTTTCTTCAATGGTAAAGGGTGACAGTTCTCCAAAAAAAAAGGAGGTAAAGGATGACAGTGAGTCAGAGCTATAAGGGATTCAATATGCTTTCAGTCCGCAGATCCTTTTATAGCTTTAGGGAAACTAAGTCAATTTTAGCTGTAATTCAGATTTTACAACTGTATCAACACCTCACTGCCACTCTGTGTTATTAATCTATTTTCCAACATATATATAACTGGTAAGGTGGTACCTCATTAACGATCTTTTCTACATAATATTACAAGGTATACAAATTTAAGTACCACAGTAACGGCCCATTAGCTTCACTACCCCAACCCCATTCTCTGCACTTTCAGCTTCCACATGTGCAGCATTGATGGCGCGTTGAGCCTCCTCGACAGCGGTATCAAAACCAAATGACCTATCAATGACCTGAGCAAAAAAGGGTCTATCAGAGCATATAAAAGATATCAGAGCATATAAAAGAGGACATAACATCAATAGTCATAGATGCAATATTATATGGAAAACTTTTGAGCATAATACCCGTGTTTAAACCAAATCCAAGGATTGGAAATAGACAGGACAAATAAGTTCAATTTACTAATGCCTCGGCTTGCATTAAAAAGATTTATATTCAACTAATTCAAAAATGATAATACCGGAATGTCATTATCAATAGTTTTTGGGATCCCTGCAATAGCAACTTTCAGACCACGGCGTCTAACTTCCTGCAATGAGTATCACAATTTTTAAGAAACAGGTCACATATTTTTTTACATATAAGATTCTAGAAATATATCATATCATGTACTAGGCCTTATAGGAATCAGGATATGGTGGCAGACATTGTTGATTCACAAGATGATTAGTGCAAGTTCAAACTCCCAATTCCACCCCATCCCCTTTCCACATATGCTGTGGTAGTTATGAAATCTTAATGGTACCTAAAAGGAGAAACATAAAATGTACTGATGTGACAACTGCGACACTTAACAGAGATAACTACTTCATACCTCATGATGATATTTGAACGTGGTCTTACTCATATAGGATGTGAATGATATACTTACTACTGATTCTGTAATAATAATTGTTAATTAAGAGCTCCCATAGTCAACTATGGTGTAATGAACATTGCTGCATTTTTTAGTTAACTTTTCCTGAAGTATACACATTACAGGATAAGTGACTGAAAAAGTACATGCCATAAAATTCCACGGGAATGTGTAGTAGGACAAGGACAATAATGTGAAGAGCAAGGGGCCAAGAAGAGAATGATGTGTGCAAAACGAATGTGATGACTTTCAAAAAATTATAAAGCGTCATACTGTTTAAATACAAAATAAGAAGCACATTAAAAATACATAAGAAACTAATTAATTTCCTTCTGCAATATACCTCAAAAATGACTGCAGCACCTTTTTGGGTCCCATCCCCTCCAATAATATAAACCTTAACCAGGATAGCATAAGCAGTGAGAAGATTTTGTCAAAGAAGCAAAAAAGTACTCAACAAATATAAAAAAGAGAACATTTATGAACCCTCACACAGTTGAAAATGATAGTAATTAGTAAGAATTATAAAATTTCCCGGACCTGATTAATTCCTCGATCCTGAATGCTGTCAACAATCTTCATTGTATCATGCCCCCCACGAGATGTCCCAAGGATTGTCCCACCACGTTTGTGGATGTCATTTACAATCTTAGGTGTTAAGGGAATGGTATTTCTTGAATAGAAACCCCTATATCCTCCCTGCACGGCATAGTCATTAGACGATCAGAAAGCAATACAGTATTGTTGAATACATTTTGACCAAATCATTTGAGAGTGGGATGGAAGATCCAAAACCAGAAAAATGAAACTTGCGAGCAATAAAGATAATAGAAAGATCCAATCAATTCCCAAGCAAGCAATGCTTCCTGGTGCAAGTAAAGATATTGCTTCATACACACCTAACAATTAACTTAACCTAGAAAATGGTCGATAGTGTCACAATCATTCCTACTGATACATGCAATAGATCATCCTAATGCAAATATATTTTTAAAGCTACAAAATAAAATTGACATATATGTTGCTTTTGAATCTAGAGATTAATGAGGAAGCATACAAGAAGCAGAAGATTTAGACAGAAATAAAACTTAATTTATAAGTGCTTTCAAATATAAAATTTACTGAAAACAAAAATATTGACCCAAATAAATCAGCCTGACAAACCTCTATTCCCAGGACTCTTGTGACGCCATACATGTGATAGAGAGCACATACAATTTCTCTAATCACTGTATTTAGCCCAGGGCACAATCCGCCGCATGTTACAATACAAGCATGCACCTCATCTGAGCTGAAATACACCTGTGGTGTTGAATACATGTGTCAGCAAAACTATATGTATCAAAAATTATTTCTACTAGAACTGGAAATCGCAAACCTTCTGGCGAGGCCCCGCACGTCGAAAATGTATCCCCCTTGGACTATCCTTATGAACCACAACCTATAACAGTTACGAAAATATAGAATTGTCTCTAATATACATGTTAAGCAACTCTGAAACTCGATTGCCCATGTGACATTGGATTCTGTTGATAATGTGTCAAAGATAATATAGTATACATATGCAGAGAAATAAAGACACTAAGGTTGTGTTCACTTTGTGAGAATGGAATGAAAAATTATAAACAAATTTATGAAGAAAGAAGAATGTATGAGTGAAATTGTGAATAAACATGAGTGAGTCTAAAATTTAGACTCACTCTAAATTTTCTATGATGAGGATTGTAGGAAAATGGTGAAAAAATGGAATGGAGCATTCCTTCCAAAACATGCGGGTTAGAATTCTAGTTCAAATAATTTGGAATTGAATGAAAGAAACAATGAAGATTATAAACATTTTCCCTAATCTCACCCAAATAAGAGTATAAATTTCATTCCTTTCCATCAAAGTGAACACAACAAAATAGTAAGGCAATAACTTAATAGGCCATGTTTCGAAAGAAAAAATAATTACGAGCCAGACCCAAGAAAAAATAATTATGAGCCAGACCGACTTATATCTTCTTTAACGCACAAAAAAATAGTACACAACAAGAATTGAAGCATATAGTTGTGGTTATCATGAGTTTTTGCTAACATAATGGATCCATATTGCTATTGTTGTTGCTACACAAGTAAATAGTGAAAATTAACTTGTTAAAAAAAAGAGACAGGTAGAGAGTGGATCTGTATTATTGCCATAGCATTATATTGATGAATGGAAAGAGTGATAGGTAATTAACCTTTTGGGGTACAGTATCATCGTCATTGACAAAGTACTGCCTGAAATTAAAAACCAGCAGAACAGCTTAAAGTTCTGATCAATTATAATCAACAGCAATTGAATGTAATAAAATATTGGATAAGGGAACAATATAGCATTTTTTACTTACTTCACAACTGAATATGCAGGATTAGACCGCAATGGATTAGGATAGGTCTGTCAAAAAGAAACATGATCATTTTACATTGAGCAGATAAAATCTGATTCGCAAGGTAGCAGAAACTCTAGAAAGGTAGAAGAAAAACACAATCTCACTTTATCAATCATTTAAAACAAACAAACAAAACATAGATAAACTTTCAAGCCTGTAACACAGAAAAAACTATGTACATGTAAGCAAAAGAACCACATTCCAGGAACATAGTAACTTCATATTTCTTTTTCTTTATGTTTCAATATTAACATGAATAACAAATGCTATTTTCTCTATACATGTAAGCAAATTCACTAGATCACACATTTAGCAACTAAATTACAAAAAAAAATCTTGAAAGATAAATAGTACCAAGATTAGTCTAGAATATTAACATTCAATAAGGGGCAGCCCAAGATAGATCTAGCAAGTTAAAACTACTACAACTAACAAAAATCTAGTCAGCAAACTTACATACATACATTATACAATTATACAGAAAGAGAGAGAGAGAGGGGGGGGGGAGGGAGAGAGGGGGGGGGGGGAGGGAGAGAGGGGGAGAGAGGGGGGGAGGGAGAGAGGGGGAGAGGGAGAGAGGGAGAGAGGGTGAGAGAGAGAGAGAGAGAGAGGGCTTACAGGAAGGGCATCCAGGTAATCACTCAAGTGAGGAACATCTTCAAGAACATACCCATCACCACCATTTTCAACTTTCATCATCTGGGGATTGCTACCATTGCTATTTCCTTTGTTTTCTTTCATTAAATTTAAATATCTCCTTCTCCTCCTCCTCTCTTTCTTTATCTATATCTATATGACTATATCTAATACTCCCTCCGTATCTTATTACTTTTCCTGTTAATCATGTGCGCGTTTACCAACACACATTTTTTTATCATTAATATCTTTAATTTCGTATTAGTATTAAATATAAAAAATTTACTGTATTAAAGTACTCACAAATACGAATCAAACAAAATCACTCATGACTATATTTTGTCTTATAAATTATGTGTAAATTAATAGTCAATCGCTTATAATGAACAGTACAAAAAGTCAAAACATGAAAAGCTTTCCGAGACGGAAGGAGTATCTACTACTAGTAGTATCAAATAGTAGTATAAAAATTTAATTTAATCAATAAAGAAAAACCCACTAATGATGGGAATCAACATGCGACCATCTGCTGTGTACTAAACCGGTATATATGTGTGAAACTGCTGTGTGTGTATAATATATAGTCCAAGAAAAACCGTGGGAAGAATATAAATATATTGAAAAAGGAGTGGATGCATAAACCCCACCTTTCGATATTAATTTTCTGTATGCATATGTATGTATATATTGTAAAACCCGTCATATTTATTTTTATAATTTATTTGCTAATATCTACTAGTTATTTTAGTTTAGAATAAATTATGTGTTTAACTTAAATATAATTTTTAGTGATTCTATAAATATATTCTTTAAAAAAAAATTAGATAAGTCAATACTAATTCGTATCTACTACGGGATCAACTACTAGCAGAGATATTATATATAGAGATATATCTTATTTCCTTTATTTGAGGACTATAAATTAGGAAGCAGTCAACTCTGTTATTTATAAAAACACAACTTGTTAATATACGATTATATTAACAAGAAAAAGGAGGAAGCATTGGAAGTTTTCAGTCTGTGGCAAGAAACAGAGCCGAGTAGTACTATTCATTTAGAAGCACTAAAAAATCAATACAAGACCAGGTAATACTAACAAACTTGTTTGACATGTATATATTATATATACACATGAGTAAGCATGTTTAATTATTATCATGAGAATTTAATATTTGTAATGGTGAAGGATGATAATACTTGCATGTTATTTAGTTCTTATGTGTGCATTGCATGTACTCTATTTAAGAATTTTATATGCTAGTTAGCATGAAAATTAAGAGTTATGTTATTTAATACTAGTATTAATATCTATATTAATTAATTTGTTAACGTGATGATATATACGACATGTATCAGTTTTATATGCATAATTCTTTTGTGTACATTAATGGATATGTATTAATGATTTGGCTGTAATTATATATTCATTAAAAGAGTATAAAATCATGATCCCAAAAACATATTATAGTACATATTTAATTGATTATGTGCCCTTATATCATGATAATACTTTACAATACTTTAATTATCACCAGTATTTTAAGTTATTAGCAGCACTATCTAGACTAGATTTATATTCATGTTTTAAGACGTATACAGTATGTTTTATATGTACATGTTTTCCGTAATGTTAAGTCAAGTTAGTGCTTTAGTTCATTTTATTTTATTATATTATGATAATGTTTTTTTTAAAAAAATAATATTTGATTGTTTGTTTAATTAAAGAAAAATTTGTTAAATAATTGTTCCAATTATTTGTGCATATTATTAAGTACACACCCATTTATATAGTTGTTAAAAAGTTAAATTTTAATTCAAATCAGTTTATTTAACTTTTCGGTAACCAAGGATTTTATAATTTTATATGTGTAGTATGTGTTATAAGCAAATACAAATCTATTAAATCGTGCTATAAGTCTAGTTGCATGTCATGATTTTAGCTTAGTACTTTAACAAAGACTGTGGAACATAATTTATTTATATTGAGATGGCAGCAGTAATAGCATATTGTTAAGCTCTTGTTGATTAGTGGTGATCATATAGATAGTTATTAGTTACTGACTTAATATATGAAATTGTGTAATAATTTATACTTTACAATTATCAAATATGTACTAATTTATAATTACTGACTTTTAGATTTGAATAAGTGGATTTTCTTGATAATTCCGAATTAGTGTTATCTACTTGAGGTACGAATTTTTGTTCCTTCTTCTCAATTTTAAATTATAATTATTAGTACAAGTTTTTAATCCTTTTTCTCAATTTTAAAGTATAATTGTTAGTACAAAATTCTGATCGTCCTTTCTCAATATTAAATATTATTTACTCATTATATTTATTGTCGAGTCACTTTCTAAAATTGTGATCCCATTGTACTCTGGATATACTTGTTAGTATATATTCTCAGTTTTGTTTCATATCCCTATTTTTGGAATTATTATTGCATTGATTCTTCTATGTTTATTTCGTTTCGCTTCGCATTTTTATTGGAATATTGTTCTGTTCTATTCTGATTAAAGAGTCGGCAACTTTTGTAACCTATGTGATGGGATCTTAAACCTATATGTGTGGTCAAATCACAGATGAGTTCATGGAGTTTGGAGGTCTGGTGAACTCGACACTTACTCGTATCGGTGTTGTGAGTATACGGACGCGTCTCTAGAGTATGAGATTGTGTAAAGATCATAGTCGTTATTGTGTGTTTTTTTCTCGTGAATTACCGGAGAAGGATTCTCTGTATTGTTGGAATGCTTTGTGCATTTCGTGTGTTTTTTTCTCGTGGATTACCGGGGAAGAATTCTCTATTTTGTATCTTGCTTCGTGCGAGTATATGATTGTATAAGAGACTCTTATGGATACCTACTTTAATTGTGATTCAGCCATATATTCTATTTCATTTTGTTTTGTTCGCATTATATTGATTCAGTGCACTTATTATTATGCTTCTCTCTTTGTGTTGGTAAGACACAATTCACTCAGCTACATCAAAATATTTTTCTTTTAAAATTATATGCGTACTGGGCATTTGGCTCACTCGTATTATTTCCTTTCCTCAGGTATTCAGGGGATAAGCGGGAAAAGTGATGAGTGCTACCTGGACCTTAGTTTCAGTTTGTCTAGAACATTTCGAGAACTTGTTTTGATTAATTTTAGACTTATTAGTTTTTTTTATTTAAAAAATTTAGACATTCATGTTTATCAAGATTTTTAGTTATTTTCTTATCGTAGTTTATTAATATCAAGATTTGTTTTTAAAATTTTCCCAATTAAATAATGGTATGAAAAGTCAGGCGGTTACATATATACTGTACGGTCACCGCTGTATTCGGTGTGTTTTTTTCTTGATACAATCTGTCTTCTGCAAAGCCAAAGAGATGTATTGAATTAAAAGTTAATTTTATTATATTTTTTAAGTGTATTGTTTTACATCATTCGATATTGTTATGCTTATTTATTTTAACAAGATCACAAAATTTAAAAATAATTTAAAATTTTTCTGTATGGCAATTAATTTAAAAAACAATTGAGGTATTTTATAATTTATTTATATATATTGAAATTAAATGATATTTAAAAAAGGAAACGAAAAATGAGTATAAAAAATGATTCCATCGAGCGGATTTGGTAAAGGAGTTTGTATGGTCAATCAGATTGGACTAAGTCGATATATAGTAAAAGTAGGTAAATATGATCAGATATTTAGAAATAATTAACATAAAGAGCATGTCGTTTGTTTATAATACATTGGAGTTATTAATTTTCGAATTCTGGCGTTATTGAATTTTTCAGATTTTTTTAGAGAGTTCATAAAATTATGAACAAGAATGTACGTGATCATTGCAAATTCGACAAAATATATATTTGGAAAATTGATTTTATTTTTCAATGAGAATATGCGGCACAATTAGTTACTTGAATATCTCATATACTCATATAATTATATATATTATTCATTAATAGTATAAAAAATATTTATTCAAAAAAAATAAAAATGAAAAGGTGAGAAATAAAGTTTTGAGTAGACCTAAAGCTTATTCTTGTCGGTCCCGGTCTGGTTCGACTCTGGTTTATCACAAAAAATTATTTAGAACAGATATTCACTGCTCACTAGTCACTTTCTAAGGTTATAAATCAAATTTTTTAAAAAAATATGAAGAAAGTATGCGCCAGGAAACAATTCGCCTCCTGAATTATTGGGCCTCAGATCTCATATTTTATAAAGCCCATTAATCTAAAGTCCCAGTCCACGTGGATAAAAAAACTAGAAAGTAGAATAATACTCCCGGCGTTTAATAGTTAAATTAATTAAATTTTGATTATAAATTTAAAATTATAATTTTATAAATTGAAAAAACACATTTTAAAATGAATTACATATATTTTATAATGATATAATTTTTAAAATATTTTTAATTATATATTATATATAATATTTGATCAAAATTCGATTAATTTAACTAACAAAAATAAAAAACAAGATACCTATTACGAGATATGGGATTAATAAACTTTAGTTATGTTGTCTATAATAATTTATAAATTAAAAATATATACTTTTAATTAATAAATTAAATGGGGGCTTCTTGGCCTGATCAACCGTTTTAATATTAACTTAACATTTCTTTAATCGTAAACATGACTTAATTTATAAATAAATCAGTATCTTAAAGCAAATGCAATACATAATTAAATGCTGATCTTATACTTATAATAAAAAAATTAAAATTAAGAAAAATATTACTCTAATCATAATTATAATTGAATGAAAAATAATGATTCAATTATAAAAAAAAGTATCCAAAAAAATAAAAGAAATTAAGCTCTTACCAAATTAATTAAAGCCAGAAGTATTTATTTATTTATTTTTGCTCTCGATAATTGATCTCCTCTTGCATAAATTTTAGTTATCCAAACAGCCGCCGGGTGTACATATAGTTGAGCACCTGTCTCTTGAAACACAAATATTCATGTAATGGGAGTTCCATCAGAAATGAGAGATATGTGGGCTGCTTCAAGAAAAAATGCTTTGTTTATTGCTTCTCCTTCTGAGGATCAGAGGCTCATCAATTCAAAAAAGTGCACCCAAGGTACTAAAGAGTACAACTTTTTATTTCTTGATTCATCAAAGATTCAATCTTTTTTAATTTTCATTTGGTATAAGTTCATTTCTTGATCTTGGTTATTTTTTTGAGGTTATGGGTTGTGGAAATGTGTATAAAAAGTGTTTCTTTGTTTATGTTTTTGAAGTAAGTGCCTTTACTTTTGTCATTTTTGTGACCTAAGTTGTTGAGGAAAATTGGGTGTTTGAAGATATACACAAATCTTGAAAGTGACTTGCATGATTTGGGGATTTTTGAAATTGAGGTACTTTCATCATTGTGTTTCTGGGTCTAATTGGGTTAATAATTGACTATGAAGATCTGGCATGAGAAGTAAGTTATACATATTATCTGGGGTTTGCATTTTGTAGCATTGAAATTGAGGTCAACTTTGCAAGAAATGAAATAAGTATCTGAGATTGTACGGGTTATGCTAGAAGCTAAATTGATCATCTGTCTTAAACGAGTACTTGTCTACGAGATCACAACTAGTTTTTGGTTAATCGTCTGCTTGAGGTTACATGTATACACTAGGGTTATGCACTTGTGCTTATAAATTTCCGGTAATGATATGGCAATTGATTTCATAGTTTTGAATGAATTGCAGAGGGTGTCCGAGCAGGAGCTAAGGCAGCTTCAATTGCTTGTGTTGTCACTGCTGTGCCTACTGTATGTACACTTTATACTTGTATATGATCTCTGTGAGTACAGCTTTGGTTTTGAGGATAGATGCACAGATATATTCACAGTTTACAATGATTCCCGTTGTTATCAATATCATGGTGCTATTGATAATGTTAGCAAGTTAGAACTGTGTCCTGATTCTTGATTCTTTCTCTTCTAAATCTTTTCAGTTGGCTGCTTGTCGTATGATACCCTGGGCTAAGGCAAACCTCAACTATACTGCTCAGGCTCTCATCATATCTGGTGGTATGCTAACGATTCCTGCCAGACAGAACTTCTCATCATTACCAATTTTGTTACTTTACATTTCTAAAGCAGCTGAAATTTTGTGAATTATATGTCAAAAATATTTTACAAAGTACATTATTGTAATCACTACTCCCGGCCTTAGCTGACTAAGGTTTACATCAAACTTCATGATCATGGGGAAGGGTGACTTGGCTTTTATATTTTTGGTTTGATTAGTTATGTTATAGTTTATACAACCTTAGATGTAGCATGAACTTTTTGTATGGATGTCAGGTATTTAACATGATCATCACGAGCACATTTCCGTGCCAAAACACCATAAAAAGTCTCCTACTTAAGAAGTCATGAATGAGTGTAATAAATATGTTTAAGCTTCAAGAGAATTCTCTAGTTTTGTGCTGGGAGATATAGATTTTAAAATGAGAATCTCCCTCTTTATAATGTCTAGTAGCTGTAGACAACCTAGATATTGCTTGGAAAGTATATGTAATTTGATTTAAGGAAGCAATTAATAAAATTATATCATAATTTGTAACTTAGTTGGAGCAATTGTCAACCTAGATATTGAACATTTTCTCAACTTGCCATTGAGCTGTTTTGTAACTCTGCTGAGTTTATTTTGTTTTCTGGTAAATAGCATCTATCGCTGCATACTTCATTACCGCTGACAAAACAATCTTGGAATGCGCAAGAAGAAATGCTGAGTATAGGAAATCAGCTCAAGGCGGAGAATTCTGATCTTTGTGCATTTCATGTTCTGTATACAACTCAAGAAGCTTTTGTTCGATGTTACTTGCAGTGATAAAAAGTTGTTTTGTTTTGCATCCTGATGTTTCCTTTTTGTGTAATGGAGAAAATAAGTTTCAGACGTAGGATTTTAATCCTTTGTGTTTCTGATGTCCTTTGCGCAAATGAAGATGTTCTGTTTTGTTACTTTACTCTGATTTGCTTTGATATTTTTCGAATATAACAGTTGATCTATTAAGCTTGAAGAAAAAAACAGCAATGGAGAAAGTTATTTGTAATCACAGATTTTTAAAGTCTTTTACTTACCATTTATAGTCTCTCTATTCCAAATTTTAGCTTTTTCTTTAATTATTATTATTAAATTAGGGACGGAGGTTCACTGTTTTATTTCTATAGTCTGTAACTACAAAATGAAAAAAATAGCCACCAAGAAAGGAAAATAATATAGCCAACGCCTAACTTCCTTATTTTTCTCTATTCTATTCTTTCCAGGTATAATGGTTGTATCTTTTAATTTCATTTTCACTGCTTTGTTCATTAAATTTCACAGTAGAAACAAACAAGAAACAACAGATAACAAAATGGGGTCCGAAGGATCCAGAGGTACCTTCTTTTTCTTTTCTTTTTTGCTTATAATGATGTCACAGATCAATGTATGTTGCACTACTTTATTGTATCATCTCAGGGATATGCTTATATTTGTTTATAAGTTTTTCGTTTACAAGATTTACTGTTTTTATTCTCCAGTCTCACACATTTATGATTGTATATGATTGTGTTTTGATAGACGGGAATGCTGATGTTCGAAATGCCATCTTCGTGGGCGTTAAAAGTGCTGCCATTACGAGTTTTATTACTCATGTTTCTGTTGTGAGTTTATACATCGAGTAATCTTATATATCAAACACACCCTTGCTATCCTTTCAATATTTACTACAATTTGCACTCTACCAGAGTACCACATAATGTATATACATTTTACATTAAACATTGTGATTCTTGTTTCAAAAATTTCAGACGTTGGCTGTTCGTCATATTTCCTGGGCAAAGAGGAATCTGAATCATACTGGCCAGGCATTAATCCCGTGTGGAGGTACATTTTATAAACAACAAGGATGATCTAATTTCCACATTAAAAGTATACAAACTTCAAATTTTATCTTCTCTTTTTTTATTTGTTTCCTATTACATAAAGTCCTCTGCAAAGTGTTGGTAACTTTTAATTATTTCATCTTCTTGGCTTTTAAATTACAGCGGCGCTGTTCATGTTCGCTCTTACGACAGATCAAGTAATCTTAGAAACGCAGAGGAAAAATACTCGCTATAAATGAGTTTCAAACTCTGGTGGTCATTCTGGTATTGGTATATATTCATTAGTTTTGTATATAATTGTATACCTTTTTCAAGCAGATTTGTACCTGATTGCTATACCTTTTCAACAACAAAACAAATAAAATTCAATGCATCTTATATAATTTTCTATCCAGCATAGAGTAAAACTGATTTCCTGATTTGTTCTTCAGTTCTTTAGTTATACTATCATCAGTCATTAAAGGACAACAATGTTACAGAGTTAAATGTTGAAAAACTATGATGCAATACATTCAAGCATCAACAAATTGAAGCTATACTCATGCTCTACCTAAAAAAGAAACATATCGTGGCTTCTTTGTCTTCAAAGTTAATACTATGCTTTGCTTTGATTATCGCAAGTATTACGATTACTGAATAATATGAACAAAACTACTGTCATTATCCACAGACAAATTCTTACTTTTCCTGTAACTAGATAGATAAGTAGCTGCCGGCGAGCTCCCGAGGAGCGGTGCAACATCAAATTCGCCTCCTTTCTTACCATCACTACTTTCTGGTGGACTTGAACGTTGAAGAATCTGCAAAACTTCTTTCATTGAAGGCCTATCAGAAGGCATTGTACTAGTGCAAATCAAACCTAATTTAAAAACTGTCTTCATTTCTTCCAAGTAACAATCTTTCTTGATGTCCTTTTCCAGTATATCAGCAATGCATTTTTCCTCTCCATAGTGCTTCCAAGCCCATTCCGCGAGATTTATGTGATTCTCACTTCCATAATTAGGCTTTCTTCCTGTCACAATTTCTAAAAGTACCACTCCGAAGCTGAAAACATCAATCTTTTCGTTCACTTTTGTCGTATAAGCATACTCTGCATTCGAAACATTCATTAGTAACACAAAAGCATAGACTGCATTGAATGAAATGACTAGCATAAATATTTTACCTGGAGCAATGTAACCAAATGAGCCAGCAATAGAAGACATAGTGTTAGCCTCATCACCCTTCACCAAAATCTTAGCCAATCCAAAATCTGCTATTCTTGCGTGGAAATCAGAGTCCAATAATATATTGCTGGACTTGACATCGCGATGAATTATAGGTGGAGAGCAGTCGTGGTGCATGTAGCATAGGCCTTGAGCAGCACCAATGGCTATTTGCATTCTTCGCGGCCAATCCAGTGCAAAATGAATTGATTTGGTCGTCTGTGATGCGATTTTCCTATCCCCATGTAGCCATTTGTCAAGACTCTGATTCTCCATGTACTCGTAAACAAGAAGCTTGGAGTTCTCACTTGAAATGCAACACAAAAGCTTCACTATGTTAGAATGCCTAATTGAACCTAAGATTCCAACCTCAGCAAAGAACTCTTTTTCAAGTGTGTGATCCAGTTTGTGATTACTCCAAATCCTCTTAACAGCAACATATTCACCCGTTGAACCAACGGGGATCTGATAAACTTTTCCTGATCCTCCACTTCCTATCATATTATGATCAGTCAAACTAGACAAGATATTGGCCTCTGTGAAATCCAATCTTTGAAATGAGGTCAATTTCCATGTAGCTATATCGCGTTTCTGCTTCTTCCTTTGATGATCTCTGGCCAAAAGAAGAGTGGAAACAATAGTAGCTAGCAGAACAACTAGTGCTAAAACAAGAACAATGGCGAAAGTGTTGTTTGACACTTTGTTGTTGTGGGGAATTTTGGTGTAACAATTACCAAGGCTCAACTCAGGTGTATTGGCACACAGTCCAGAATTGTTTAAGAAACTCTTATCATATGCCATATTATCAAACTCAGCAGGGACTTTTCCAGTAAGTTGATTGGACGATAAATTCAAAGAAGTGAGCCTCAACTGACCTAATTGAACTGGAATAGCCCCCGAAAGCTTGTTTGCAGATAAATCAAGATCAAGAAGATCTGGCACAGACCCTATGACAGAAGGAATTGATCCCGAGAGGTTGTTTCTTGCTAAATTTAAGGTGTTAAGTGATCTCCACGACTTGATCTCCACAGGAAGCTCACCAGATAAGAAATTCCCATCAAGATTTAGAGTTGTCAGCTGAGAAAGACTAGTGAGCTCTACAGGAAGATAACCTGAAAACAGATTATTACTAGCCTTAAACACGACCAAGTTTACCCAAGAAGAAACCCCAACAGGAATTTGACCCGAAAAATTGTTGTTACTAATCTCCAACCGTGATAAATTCCATGCTAACTTACTAGGAAGATGACCCGAAAACAGATTATCACTTAACATCATATTTGACATGTTCGGACCTGTCCAAAGGCCTAATGGGACTTCACCTGTAAACTTATTACCATACAGTTGCAGAGTCATTAAACTTGCACAATCCCCAAGTGATTTCGGAATCTCCCCTGTTAGATTATTAGAAAAGGCAACCACACCGGTCAAACTCTTACCAGAGCACAGATTCTCAGGCAGCTTTCCTGTGAACTGATTGTGAGAAACTTCGAATGCTTCAAGTTTGGAGTGTAGGCCTAATTCAGCTGGAAATTCTCCAGTAAAATTGTTCCGAAAAATGCTCAAGTCTGTAAGTGTTGTAATCTGAGCTATCCCTGATGGAATTTCACCTGTCAAATGATTTGAAAACAAATTAAGCAACTCCAAATTCTTCAATTTTGAGAACTCTTCCGGAATTGAACCAGACAAATTGTTCATAGAGAGATCAAGTTCAGTCAAATTGAGCGATTCAATAACTAAAGGAATTGAGCCTGACAAGTTATTCTTGAACAAGAACAATTTTTTCAAATTCTTCAACAAAAACAATTCTTTTGGAATAGAACCTTCTAAACCATTTGAGCTCAAATCCAACCTTTCTAACCTCGACAATCCCGATACATTTTCAGGCAACTTTCCGACTAAATTTGTATCAGACATCCATAAAAAGACTAAATTCTTCAATCTTCCAAACTCCGGTGGAAATTCCGACGGTGCAAAATCATTATAAGCCAATTCCAAGAATTGAAGATTACTCAAGTTTCCAATTTCCACCGGAAAAGTTTCATCAAACAGATTCTGATACAAAAGCAGCCCTTCAAGTTCCGGCAACATTCCGATCGCCGGAGGAATATCTCCGGTGAAGTTATTGGCGCCAAGATTGAGCCATTTGAGAGTTTTCATTTTATCGATATCATGTGGTATTAATCCGATAAAACAATTTTGAGAGAGATCGAGTTCGAGAAGATTCGAGCAGTTGTAAAGAGCTTTCGGGAACTCTCCGGGAATGTAATTGTCGGAAAGATAAAAGTTTTCAAGGTGTCTAAGGTCACAAATTGATGGTGGAATTGGTGATTTGATATTTTTCGAACTGAGATCAACTCCGATGACTTCTCCGGTGACTTTGCAGTCAATTTCCGGCCAATTGCAGGGCGAGGAAGTGTGATTCCAATGTTTTAGAGACGAGGGGTTGTTGAATTTTTGCCGGAGATTGAGTAGAATTTTTCGATCGGCGGCCGAGAACTGTGAATTTACTTTTAAGGACAGGAGGGTGAGGGAGAGTAAGAGAAAAATGAGAGGGAATATTTTGAAAGAGGAGGGTATTTTTGTCTTTTTAGTCATTTCCCGAGGTTAAAGTTTTACCGGGGGATGAAATAATAACGGTCTGTTGGTTTTCAAATGAGGCGGGCTAAGCTGTTTGGCTTTATAGATCGTAGGCTCTTGCGTAGTGATGTAAGCGTGGTGCAGTTTAGTTCGATTTTAATCTAAAACCGTATAAATAATCAATATGTGCAGTTTTGAAATTTAAGAACTAAAACCAAACCAAACATCACTGGTGCGGTTCGGTTTTATTATATGTGGTTTCGATTTTAAGTGGTGTGGTTTCGGTTTTAAAACTAAAAATTATTGATTATAATATTTATTGATTAACTAGACATGTACAAAATATTGCATATACTAGCAGTAGTAAAAGCAACACTAAAAATGTTATAAGAATTCGTAGGATAAACAAATATAGAACATGAAAAATAATCAAAGTACACCTAATTATTAACTATTAAGAAATTAAGGTTCAGTACAAAAGTATGTTATAAATGGAATGGATCTTGCTCTCTCAATTGTTTTTATATATTATAATGTAACATACTAACAAATGCATATTGATTGGATATATAGTTAATCATATTTATTTATATTAAAATATTATTCATATGATATATTTTATTATATATATAATAATAATTATTATCATAAATCTTTTTTCGGTTCGATTCGGTTTGGTGTTTATTCGATTTCTAAAATTTTAGAAACCAAACTGTAACCAAAGTATCAATGCGGTTTTTATTCGGTGTGGTTTTTAATCGATTTGAATTTTTTCAATTTGATTTTGTGCGGTTTTATGCAGTTTTTTCGGTTTGGTTTCGGTTTTCGGTTCAGTTTTTGCTCATCCCTACTCTTGTGTTTCACTCGTGTTAATACTTCCCATATATCTTTTTCTAAATGATAAATTTTTATTTAAAAATATTAGTTTAAAATAAAGAGAGTATCTTAATCATCTAAATGATCTCACCTTTTCAATAATTTTGTATTATTAATGAAAGTATATAAATATGAAAACACATGGTCAAATAAGATTTAATATTTTGTATTTAATTTAATTTTGTATTTTTTCAATTATTTTTAAATTATCATCCCTTATATTTGTTAGTAATATTTTTTAATTTAATAATATGTATAATAAATTATTATGTATTATGCTACGATTCAAACTCTTAAATATTGTTAGTGTTTAAAGAATTAGTTATATATTAAATTTTAATATATTATTGATAGGATTTAAAACCTAAATTTGTGTTATTATCTTTAAATCTATGTTAATATTTTTAGAGTTGTAAATATTAAATTTAAATAAATTATAAGTAATTATTGTGTCAGGATAATATAACATTCTGATAAATCCTTCTCCTAATATATTAAGGTTTAAAAAAAATCAATAATTTAACATGATATCATAATCTATTACATACAAAAGTAAATTATTGTCTCTAAAAATAAGTGCTTCTGATTTATTTTTCAAATCTAAAAATGAAATTTCAGGTGCGAGAGAATGTTAGAATTATATATAATCATCCTCTAAAACTCGAAACTTTGAACATTGTTAATACTTAGATAAAAGTTATTTTATGTGTATTATAGATAAGATATAAATAAACAAATAATCAAATATTATATTTATAAATGATTTGTATTATAAACAAACAATAAATTCTCAACATTTTTATCTTCGAATATGTACTTAATTTTATTAAGACTTGATAAAGTTTGTAATGAGACAATATTAACACGACTTTGAGCACGGAAATCCGATCCAAAACTTGCAATTAACATTTAACAACCTTATTATTGCTTGAAATAAACGTTTGGCAGAGGATTGTATAGAATTCATATCTTAGTCAAAACTCAAAACAATAGTCCGTAACATGAGAAAAAGGATTTCTTTATTATGGGTTCCACCAAACAACACTTTAAGTGTGCCAAAGAAATTTCACGTGCTATAACAGTGTGACAGTGGTTATTTTCAAAAGTGAGTGTTTTTAACTGTGTTTTCTTCGCATCACATTTTAAATACCGTGGTAAAAATTCTCTTTTGTAGTAAATACTCTGTGGAAGGTTAGGTCCCGGTTTCAATATACATCATTTGCATACTACTTTTATTTTTGAGTAACTCCTTAATACTGTGCTTAGGCCTCTGTAACTTAATAATGCAATCAAAATTTGTTAGGAACCAACGATTATAATTATAATTTTGGTTTAACAAAAATTGTTAAAGAAACTTGTATTATCACTTTATTATATAGGTACCGTTTGTTTACATTTATAAGCTACTTATAAGTTAGAAAATACATATATTTTTTTTAATTTATAAATTATTTATAAAATAAGTCAAATGGGCTCATAGAAACAAGTTAAGATAACAAATTCAATTTATTTGTCAAAAAAGTTAGTACTCGTAGATAACGGTATCCAATCTAAACATTCTCATCTATCTTGTGATATAAATATGACTCGTGTGAAAAAGAACGATTCCAGTTATTATACCCTAAATAATGGTTCCTTTTTCTAATTCACAGCAGCCTTTGCGTTAACAATATTCATATACGTATTTATAAAGCATGCTAAATTCAATATTCTTAAAACGTACTGATGAATGATGATGAATCGGAAGATACAAAATTTACATTAAATTTCTCTACCGAAAGTAATATTAATACAACTGTATAGTATTAAAGAATATAATAATGGCTTTTAAATGCTGAGAATAGATATAGGGGGTGTTTGGCTTAGTTTATAAGTAATAAGTTACTTTTTTTAAAAAAATATTTTCATATTATTTTTTTTAAAATTAATATTTATTTTAGAAATTTAAGACCAAATCTTATTTTCAAATTTGAAAATTTGAAAATAATTTACTTATTTTCAGAAAAAGTACATATATACCAACTTTTTCAACTTATAATTGTTTATAAGCTTAGACAAACATGGCCATAAAGTGGCTGCTTTGTTATATATGCAAATAAAGTCGAGGGGAACCGGTGACCAACTTTTGTGTAGCATCTAGAAGAAAAATTCATTTGCTACCCATACAACATACAATGTCAAAAGCTAAGGAACAAGATGAACAACAAAAATATCAGAAAGGACCTAGAAGACGCAGTTCCATCATATATAATATGTATCAATGAAGTTTTACAACAACAAAAAAACAAGATGCATAAAATTTAAGATGGTTTGGGAAATAATTACAAGGCACACTAATGTATAGAAGTACCATTTATATAAGGATCGGTGGGACGAAATGCAGAGTATAATGGAATTTCGAATACGGTCAAACTCGAGTTCAAATTTTATCAGAAAATCAATTTTAGAAATAAAAATGAAGGAGTATGTTTGTTTATACGAGATTACGGTTTGCATGGAATCGTCCATGTGATATCGAAGATCACATCCAAATTAGCACTGTGTTACGCTAATTACGGACCTCAGTTTCGAGATGTAACATTAATCGATGAATATGTACAACATTGCACTATATTTCCACTTGGGTGTACAAATTGTACTCCAACTTTTACCTTTAGAGTTCATTTATTCTTTTAATCATTTTCCACGTGCATTTACAGTGAATTTTCGGTGTCGAGACAACTATGGTACCTGTGACAAAAGTCTAGGTTCTGGCCTAAATAAGACTTGCAACTTGCAAATTGTTACCGATAATTTGTAACTGAATTAGGACTTTGAAAGTCATTTTATACTAATTAATGGTTGAAATTGAAATATATATTGAGCGGTGACTAGAATTATTAGGAAAAAATGTGTTTTGTACTCTTACATTAATTTTTAATGGCCTAATTAAGAATCTTAATTCTTAAATAAAGCTAATCATGTATGCAAAGTGATGTAAACATGACGTTTGTTTTAGCGGTCATATATGTATTCTTGTCATTGTGTAATTAGATATATTATCAAGACAATCATCGGATAGTCCTGCAAGAATATTTTCAATACATTTCTGTTGAGGCAAGAAATCTACTATCACATGGATGGATATGGGAACGACAACTGCCAATCACAAACAAGAAACAAGTAAAGAACGTTAGGCCCAAGGAACACCAGAAGTGGTGGCGTCCGAAGGGACTCCAACGCTCAAGTTAGTGAAATATCCAAATAAATAAAAAGTAAAGAGAAATAAAGCATAAAAGAGATAAAGTAGATTGAATCCAGCCGTTGGATGGTAAGGTAGGACCCTTTGTGAGGGAGGTTTGGCGTTGAAGGAACCGTATGCGACCGATAACTTTAAACCCTGTAAGTTAATATGTATCGTAGACTAGTAGAGTAATATGTAGAGGAAACTCAGTTGTATACTGAGTAGTAGAGAAATAAAGTGTATTCAATTCATGCCCCCATAGTTGGCTCAATAATGTATATATAGGCGAGTGGTTCAACGTTTGATCCGAGATTCCTGATAACAATATTTATCATTATCTCCTGATAAGGGTTATCATGTAGTTGTAGTTGAGGGATGTTCCATGATATTCGGGTATTTGAATACCCATGTTTATATATATTGTAACATCCCACATCGAACAGAATGTGTGTGTTTGGGCCCTTTATAAGGACAAGTTAATAACTCATGTATACCTAAAATTGCTAGCTTTTTATGGGTTGACCTGTGGTGGGTTGTTGGGCCTGATATGCATTCAGTTATGGGCTTGGGTTGTTATAAATGGTATCAGAGCCATACCCGGCCGGAAGTGCAAAGGCACTGCCCGGGTTTCGTAAGTTTGTCTGTGGGCTCGACGAGGACGTCGACCCAATAAGGTGGGGTGTTTGTAACATCCCACATCGAACAGAATGTGTGTGTTTGGGCCCTTTATAAGGACAAGTTAATAACTCATGTATACCTAAAATTGCTAGCTTTTTATGGGCTGACCTGTGGTGGGTTGTTGGGCCTGGTATGCATTCAGTTATGGGCTTGGGTTGTTATATATATATATATATATATATATATATATATATATATATATATATATATATATATATATATATATATATATATATATATATATATATATATATATATATATATCCGTAATCAATCGTTCCAACTAACTAGGTGGTTATGATCAATGGGCCGATTGGCTTTCTATCAAGACGAATTAGGTCTTGCGCAGTTGACTGGTTTGAACGGTCCATTAGTGACATGGGTTAGACCTGTTCTAAATATATAGTTGGTTCAAATATTATTTTGGGTATTACAGTTTGCCCCTTTACTCTCTAGATTGGACTAGGTAAATTTAGAGAGTAAAATTTGTAATTTTATGGATTATAAGTTGTAGCATTTGTAAAAATTCATTTTCAAATGACATAAAATTTATTTTCAAATAATATAAAATTTATTTTCAAATGATATACTTAATTCATTTTGCATCCATTAAATATAAATCAAAATTGCTAAAAAAAATCGATGTAATCGAGTTACATGACAATGAAAATATAAGTATATATTTTTAATATATACGTGGTGAGTAAAATGGTTGATTAAACTAAATGTTTAAAATCATGGCACATGTTACTTGGTAAACTGTGACCTCGTGGTTACTCGCCATTGAATGAAAACATAAATGGGCCGGACTAGCAAGCCCAACTAAAATGATTTATTTGATACACGAGTAATGGAAATCAGACTGTGTGCCGTTGTCTTCTCTATTACAAAAATCGTAATTCGCGATGTCTGAATCTAAGATGTACTTCCACGGTGCTTCGTCTTTGTTGCTGGTATGTTTTTTCCTTTTTTTACATCCAAACTTTGAATTTGACTACTATTCCTCTTCAAAATATCCATTGGATTCTCAATATGATATAGAATGGTTGTTAGGAATGAGTTTGTTAAAAACTATACAGAGGGGAGGGGGTGAATGTATAGTTGATATCTATTTTTCGATTTGTGTTTGATTATATAACTGACCAAGTATTTTAGTTTTGTTATCCTTAACAGTGTTTGAATGAGATATATAATTTCAGTAAATACACCACAACTAAATATCAATATAATCTTTTTATTAGAATGATTTGCTACAATCTGAGAATGTGATTGTAATTCTCAGCTTCTTGCTCTTGAAAGAAAGACAAGGAAAAATATAATTTTTCTTCACACTATCTAGTGAAGCTCTCTTCTAACTATATAGACACTAGTCTTGTTTGCACATGCTCTCACTAGTCAGACATGCTAAAACTAGAAACAGATAAAATATGCTTTACATTTGACTACCATCTATTTCTAGCTAACATAAATCTATGACAGTCTTTTCATTATACTTTCTTTCTTCTATCTTTGTCTTCTCTTCCTTTCAAGTTTTATTGTAGACTTGTCATTATCTTCACAGGAAAGTCTGTTCTGATCATGACAATGCTTCAGATTATTTATCTTATGCTTCTGCAAATTTTCTTGAAACTAGCTGTTTAAATCAACCGAATACTCATCTCCTTTGTGCTTCGAGAAGTCAAACTTTGAACTGTTTAATTGAGGACTTGTGGGACTTCTCAATTGATCTTTAACTTGAGACTTCTCGAGTGTATAGACTTCTCGATTGATATGTCTGTTGATGACTTCTCGATCAAGCTATACTTCTCGATTGAATTAGACTTCTCGATCAAGCTCGATTTCACACACTTCTCGACTGACTTGTTTCACAGACTTCTCGATTGATTCTTTAGCTAATTTACCGATTTGTTTAACTGGACTTCTCGAATGAACATATCTCTGCACTTCTCGAATAACTCTATGTTCATGACTTCTCGACTGAGTAGACTTCTCGACTAGCTTGCATTCATGACTTCTCTATCAGTAAAATGCCTTAGAAACAATCTTCTTCTGCAAATCCTTATTTGATGTAATGCTTTATTTTCCTGATGCATGATTCACAAAATCTTCTACCATAATAATTATTTTTGATATTACTTATTTACAATTGGAAATGCATTAGAAACAAGCTTCTAACTGCAAATGCATAATTAAAATAACCAAGTCACTATTTAATATATGAAGCATTTGAATGTTACAATAAGACAAATAAATACAATAATGGTTGGCTTGATTTGGTCCAACAATGGTGTTGAGCCCTAATAAATTTGAATACACGTGTTAGATAGTATCTGCAAAACTGGGTTTATATAATATGGTATCCAAAATACTTGTACATATCTGGTTTGATGTTAGGAGTATTCCCCTCTTTGGCTCATTATTCCATTTTGTTTGAGTTTCACAATATCTCAAGATTCTAATTTTCGTATTCGGGATATTACCAACTCTTGATTCTCGAAATATACCACTACATAAGATTTTACGCAGATCTTCAAGTGTGTGAGTTAAATAAAAGATTATAGACTCGAAAGTGTGTAATTGATTTTTATAATTGCTATTTTTCTTCAAAACCTACCTTTTGAACTTATTTTTATGTACTTTCCTTTTTGCAGGTGGCTCCCTTTATTTGAAGCTCAAATCCGTACTTATAAATTGTTATTCCTCTGTTAAGATTGTAATTCTTTCTTATGCATCATATGCACATTTATGCTTTCGTTTTTGTTGTCGTAGAAGCTTATACATACAAGATCTAGCCTCTTTATCCTTTGTAATTCGTGAATATATGACTCTGGTTTACTATGAAATATGTCCTTTGATAAAAAGCCTTCGCTTAATGTACAACTATTTTGCTCACTCTGAAACACAATATTGTGCTTGAAAACTTCTTGAAATGCTTTACAGTCTCATTTCTAGATTTTTGATAATTTTCACAATGCACTAGTCGCTTGCTTTTAACAAGTTTTTATAGTAACAGCCTTATTTTATACTTGGACTTAATCCATTTGGGTTTTATAATTTAAAACTTGACAATGTTAATGCTTGTTTTCCAATGATTCTTGATTTCCTGTATATGCTTACGCAATCTCTTGAATGTTTGGATTTCGCTTATCCCTAATGTGTAGTAATAAATTTTGAAACTAGACAACTCCACTACGTCTTGCCCTAGCGTACTTGGCAATAGATTTTCTTATAATTTTCTACATCTTCTACGGGTTCATTCCCTCCTAGAGCTTTAAAAAATTGCCTTGCCTTTTCATGTAAGAACTTTATGTAAACTATTATTTACAAATAGAGCAGCTGAGGCGTATGGCTAAGAAAAATATTCTATGTCACCAGTATCCAAGTATAAGTTTGATTTAATTAAAAGCATTTTTATTTTAGAGAATGTATGTTACTGGGTCTAATTGATGAACCATAATAAACGGTCTTGCTTGTAGCCAGTCATACAGACTTTTCATGAGATTCGATGCCTTATTACATATATATATATATATATAACTCACTCACTTTTCTCTTTCTTGTGTAGGTGTCATGTCTTCATTGTCGCCCCCACCATACGACGACTTCCAATCCGATATAGATGACTCGACTATTGAGGGTGATACAACCCGTATAGATGATATAGAGGATACATCATACGAGATTTCTGATTCTGATGTTACCTTATCAAAATGCATTACTATAGCTATCGAATCACTCATTCTATGTGGTTATCCCTTTGAGAGTATAGATGGTGAGGCTGGATCGAGCGGGGCTATAGTAAAAGGTAAAGCTTATCAACGAGGCTTTTTAAAGGAGAAATACAATGTGGCTTCCTCGATTACGCCACCTAAAATTCTTGAATTGAGGGTGCTTAAAAAGATCCATCCAGATATTGACATACTAATTCCAAGGATCAATGAAAGAATTGATAGTGAGCTAAAAGAATGGTGTCCTTTGTATACTTGTGTATTTGATTAGGAGTTTTGATTTCCATTTCCACCATTTATCTCGACTCTATGTGAGTATTACCAAATAGATCTCAGTCAGTTGATGTCCAATGCCTGGAGGATAGTTCTTAGTATTGGCCGGTTATATGAGGTGTTTGGGGTTGGTAAAGGTTTGCATGAGTTCTTGAGCCTTTACTATTTAAAGGAACACACTAAATAAAAGGGTCGAATACTAGTGTACACTCGTTCACGTAAGAGGACATTGATCACTGGTATTACCTCCAACTATAGGTACTTCAAGAAGAAGTATTGTTACTTCCGTGAAAATCATATGTTCTCAGAGAAAGCTCTCAAGTTTCACCTTTGTTGCAAAAAACTAGGTATGCATATTAGTTTGACATTTATAGTTGACTCGATTGAGCTTCATCTATCTTCTTCGTACCAAGTTAAACATCGATCCCAATAATAATAAAGTAGAGTAGAATCGGGGGAACCGTAGCTAATTGAACCAACTGAATGGATGAAGTATGGATACCACACAAAATTACAATCGAATAGACACACACATGGTTTGATGAACTTTAAATGTGAGAAGTCATGAATGCTATTATATCTGTTACAATATGTCTGTTACTTCATTACAATTTATACATAATTGTGGCCGAATGAAATTACATATAGTTCGTTGAATTGATATATTGTTGAATTGATTGTTATTATGGCGCGTTGCATTATAAGTTGGTGCTAACCATTTGACTATATCTTTTACAGAGCATAGTCTCAATACTGTATCAAATCTAGACAGTTACCAGAAAAGCCGCATCAAGGAGTTGTTTAAAATATCTAAAACTCAAAGAAGCTATCAGTTTCTTCTATATAAGTTAGATCTTCCTCACAGCATACTTTGGAGTGGGATCGCTGAATAACCAACTAGTGATAATATTTTCAAGAAACCTCATTCTTTACTTGAACTTGTTAATAGATGGTCTTTTAAAGTACTCCACGGGGCTTCTCCTCATTTCCCCCCACTTACTGACCAAGAACATGCTCTTGTTGCTAAAGTAGAGATGTCTTACTACCTCTTGGGTTGATAACTATGGCTAACAGGAAGAATGAGAAGGTGTTGACTGGATCCAAGTCAAATGATAGCATTGCTCTCATCACATCCAAGCCTCCATCCAGGGCAACCAAGGTGCATTCAAAGAGGCCAAGGACTGACAGTAGTGATGAAGATTCCACCATGGTTGTCATTTCAAAGAATGCTGGCATCTTTGATGACCCTCCTAGTGTTGATGGTTACCTTGAGTCTTTGGTCAGTTCGTTGGATACTCTCAAGTTGAATAAGCTTGGGGAACTTGGAGCTGCTGATGAGGCATTGTACTCAAGCTATAAGGTATGATTTATACTTTGTGTTGTACCAAAATACTAATTTGGTTCATGTAGCGATCAAGTCATATGGTTGATTGAATTGATTAATGTGTGCTTAATTTCAGGGATTCGTGACAAATACTGCCACACACAAGGCACTCTATGATAAGGTTGCATTTTTCTCTTCTCTTCAGAAGGAGAAGGATTGAAAGGCATAGGTGTACTAACTTGTAACACTTAATTACTATGTAACTCAACTAAGTAAAAGATAAAACAACAGCAAAACAAGAGAAACTGAAGAAGCACATGGAATCAATCAACTGAAGAAATGGTAATGATACTTGGTAACTACAAGTAATTAATTTGGTTAATCAAGGATGCCTGAGTTAGAAGAAGTTCAATCTCAGTATTGCTCATACCCTAACTTATCTAATGGAGAATCAAATTAATGTCAAAGAAGTATCAAGAAGACCAAAGTGATTTCATGTAATGTATATCAACATCTGGATAATGTAAAGGTTAATCAACAAATGAGAACTGACATTCAGAAGCAAGAACCCCTACAAGACTAGTCACTTATGAACCAGACCATTGCATCAAGTGTCAGGACATTGGAGGCAAGTTCATGTCAGTAATAGAAGATCTCATTTGAATTGAGTGAGGAAAAGAAATTGAAGAAACAAAGAAAACTTGCTCATAAAGGTTAATTCTCAATTAGTCACTAAAGAAGGTCAACATTGGATGTGTGCATATTTGCTAAGGCAAATGTCGATCCACAGCAGATCGAGATGCGGGTCGAGATTTACAAGTGAAGTAAAACACTGCAAAGGCAAATCTCGATCCAGGCGATAGATCGAGATCGAGATTCTCCCAGATCGAGATCGAGATCTTCATAGATCGAGATTCTCCCAGATCGAGATCGAGATCTTCACAGATCGAGATCGAGATGGGTCCAAGCGAAGATCGAGATGCGGGTAGAAATGTAACATTTAATGTTCAAGGGACAAGTGGCTTATTGTTAACGGTTGATCCAGAGTTGTTGTTAAAGTACTTTTTGTTGTCGAAATCCTGATTGGGCCACGTACACAAAAAGGACAAGATCAAGACTACATGACATTATAAAAGCAACACTTTGTTTTTATTTAGTTAAGTAACTTGTATCTCTGTATTTTTCAACAATAATTTTTAAGAGAGAACATTTACTGTAAAACAAAAAGTGAGAGAGAGGATCAGTTGAATCTAGCTTTAATTGTTGTATTTATTGTTCAACTGATCATGATGCTTTTATGAATGTTGTAGCAAATCCATCAATGAATATAATGATATATTCTTGAAATTATGTGTCATCATTTATTACCTGCATATTGTTTATTCTCTCATAAATTTCAAACAGTTGTATTCACCCCCCCCCCCTCTACAACACTTGGGACCTAACAAGGATATATTGGATGGTAGAATTAAGTCATTAGAGAAAGAGAATGAGTCTCTCAAAGGGAAGATCGGTCGAGTAGAAGCTCTTGAAAGCAAGTTGAAAGAAGTCGATGGCAAGTATCAAGAGCTCTCTGAGGGTGTCAAGCGAACACTTGAGGATGCGACTATGAAGTCACGGGGAGGGTTGCTACTGAAATTCAAGTTGGGCAAATATGTTGCATGAGAGATTGATAAGTTTCTTGATGAATTCAAAGAGTTTCTTCCAGATGACTATGAGGAGACCTACCAGCATGTCACTAAATGTGATGGGAGTCTTGATGCAGATGGCTCGATTGAGGCTCATGTTGACACTTCTTGTGCTTGATATATCACATATGCATTGACTGTATTATATCTAGAACTTTTATTTCCTAGGTACTTTTTGATGATACTACTATGGTGTCTCAATTTTGTATGTTAGTTTGAGCCATACTTGTAGTACTTTTGCCTTGTACTCTATTTAGGTCGACAACGTTGGTCGCGCCGATACTTTACCTATATTCTAAATTTGAACGACCTTTATGAAATTGACATGTTCTTTTGAAGTAGTTGAGTTGCATGAGGCAGTTAATGAGTTTAGCATCATAAGCCAATATTTTTTCATGAGTAGCTAAAAATGAATAAAAAATTTATTCAAGCATAATACAATCATTGGCACATATACAACACATAATTGATGCTCAAGTTATTGATGTGACGCCCTCCAAATCCCGGGGTCTAGATTTGGGGATCACCAACCAATCAATAATAAAATAATATAAATCAGGTGCGCACTGACCCCGCCAAACAACCAAGGATCGCTAACAGGTTATAGTATGAAATCAAGCAGCCAAAAACTAAAAGTAAACCAAACCACTTTATTACAAACCACACAGTAAATCCAAAACTCAAAACCATAAGTTTAGATAAGTTTTAAGTCTAGATCCAGTTTTATTACACATTCTAACAACAGCCAAAAGGTAAACAACTAGATATCTGGGAAGTCCAAGAAGCTAGCCGCCCTGGCACCTAAGGCTCTCTACGCCCGCTAGAGCTACTATTATGACTCATACCGGAAATCTGACAAGATTTAATAGAGAGCAAGAGTGAACCAAAGAATTGCTCAACAAGTATATATAAAGTAATCGAAATAAAACCAGGATATAAAATCTAAATAAAGAACGGAATGTAAAACAATTTATGATAAAAACTGAACAGTAAATAAATCACAGTTTAAATATCGAATCTGAAACAATGCAGTATGTCATAAAATTGAATCATCTACCGATTCAAAATATATAATAGCCATGCTGACAATATAGATTGGCTAAACATATAAACACTATTGCCACCTGATCAGTTCAAAAGTAATAGGACCTCTTTATAGTCTATCGGTACATTTCTATACCCATAGTTATAACAAGAATTCTCTATAATGGGTACCAAATAGACAAGTAATGTTAGCCTATAGAAAGATGGATTGGTTACTATATCCTTCTCAATAAATGTTGGAACTAACTGATGACCACTTACGCTAAATAAATTTCAATCCAATAGAGCATCCGAACTCAAAGGTATGCTTATTTTTAAATACAAATCATATCCACGTTATTTACTACGATAATTCGCTGGATATGATGAGTTTATTATAATCAACTTCTAATATCAAGAGTACCAATATCAAGTAAGTCTGTTGCACAAAAATATTTAAGAATTATAAAAAGTTATGAACAATAACTATTTATCATGATACGAATAATCGAAAACAGTAAAATAAAAGTGTTTAGGATGATCAAGGAGAAAATATTTGCTTGATATAAGAGCTGGTAAAGTACTGACTAAATACTGATAAGTTGGTAAACTACTCTGACCCTCTGTATGGTACTCCGCTCGTATCTACAAATAGAATATTCTATTTTAGACAGCTAGACAATCATACAACTCTAAACATGCGTCTATCTCATGTTCTAGTATCTACTCATACGTTGTATCAATATCGAATAACATTTAATAAATAAGTAGCATCAATTAGTTGGCACATAAATCACATAGCAGATAAGACCCACTAATAACAGATCAGTCGAATAATTAATAGTAAACTCTAAATATTATTCGAGTCAAATTGGATCGTTATTATCCCCTCTGGATAATTATTGGATCTCCAAAATATTTTATAAAATATTATAAATTTGGGAATTTAAACTATTTTTACCAGTTTTGAATTATTTTTAGGGTCTCAAACAAATATGTTTCATTTAAAATGGGTAAATGAATTATTAAATAAATAGAAATAAATAAATCATTTTTATTTCACAAAAATAATTAAATTCAATTATTTTTAATTATATTTAAATAATATTTAATTAATTAAATTAATTGATTAAAATAAATTAATAAATTAATTTAAATTAAATAAATTATTATCTAAATAAATTAAAATAATTAAATTAAATCAATTTGAAATCAAAATAATTTATTTAAGTTTTAAAAATATTTTTCGAATTAAATAATAATTTTTGAAATAATTTTGAAAAAAAAATAAATCCTAGAAACATTTTCAAGTTGGGTTTTAAAACTATTAGAGATCAAAACTACTCAAACAAATAACACCCCCCCCCCCCCCAGCTTGGTTCTACCTCCATTCACAAACAACATCAACCCATCAGCATCCTACACTCACTCATATACACCAACGGAATTTGGGACTAATTCTCTAATCAAGTCGCCGGGTCCAGGCCGGAAAATTCTCCGGTGATTCCAAAATCAGTCACCAAACTCAACCTAAATGGCACCTACAAGCTGCTAAACATTCAACTAAATCAACTATGTAAACAAGATCAAAAACTGAGCTTTGAGGCTCGTTTCCCAACCAAAAACAAAGCACAGGCCATGGATTCCGGTGAACCAGCAAAACACAACAACATACACAACAAAGACTCAACCAAAAGAATATCACTACGAAGCTTCTGCCACCATGAATTTATGTACAACAACAGCTTTGAAATTAACACAACCAATTAGATAATCCGATGAAGTCGGAATATGTTTCTGGTAGCCGAAAAATGAATAGCAAAAATGATATCAAAGCTCAACCAAACTAGTATCAAAACAAAGAAGCTGCTCCCAGAAATACATACACAAGCTGCTAGTATCCTGAGCAATACAATCCTACTAACTAGATCGAGAACATCGCACAAGAACCGATTTTCTGGCCAACATCTCACAAGAACTGATGTTGGTCCCTGATATTGTAGAAGGGGGGGTTGAATACAATATCAAAAATTAATCGCGGAATAATTTGGATTAAAAATATTATTTTAATTACTCGCGAAATATTAATTATAATGAAATACTGTTCAAGTGAAAGATATAATTTTAACTTGATTAGTATTACAAAATTAATATTTAGAAAACAGATATATAATTGAAAAAAAAAGTCTAGAATAAATTCGACATGAAGTGTTCGTGTTTAATCAATTATATTCAAACTCAGCACAGAAATCTGTGAATATTACAATGTAGATAAATTACTGAATTTGATCTGATTTTCTAACTTCTCAACAACTGAACAACTGAAAAAGTGAAGGCTGATTCTCATATTTATAGAGAATGAAAAAGGCTGCTATGACCTTTTTCAGTATGACTTAATTTCAAGAAAATAAGTCTGTATGATTTATTTTAACACTTGTATGACTTATAAAAACTGGGCATGACTTTTTTTCACTCGGTATGACTTACAGAAATTCGGTATGACTTATTTTATTAATAAAAAAAATCGGTATGACTTTTTTTAATTAAATAAAAAATCAATCCACTTGCTCCAGCATGACCTTTTGAACTAAGAAAATTCGGTATGACTTATTCTTAAGTCATATTCGAATTTTCCTAATTAATATAAATCAGAATGACTTATATTAAAAAGAAAATTCTCGGTATGACTTATTAAATCAAAGCTCGGTATGACTTTTGATTTTCTCAGTATGACATTTAAATTCTCGGTATGACTTCTTCAACCAACTGCCAATTCATTTCTCTTTCTCTTGAATGGACACATGGCATGCTCTGATTGGCTCCTTTAGAAATAAAGCTCCTGCCATTTCAAATTGCAATTCAAAGGGGCTTATTTCGTCCTGTAGTGACTGGCTCCGTAGAAATGCTTTTCGACCCGCACAGCTTATAATCTTTGATTAATAAATAATAAATTTAATTCATAAATTATAAAAATAAATATCTAATATTATTTAGATATTTATAAATATAATTTACTAAATAAATAAAATATTTATTAATTAAATAAATCCTTACGCTCTAAGCTGCGGTCTTCTGATGGTCTGGAACCAAACTCCTTTTGACTTGGAAATGATAAATCAATTCCAACCGGGGTTCCACCTTTACAAATATATGACTCTGCATTTCTTCCGTGTCAATACTTTTTCCGTCTTGTCTTAAAGTCAGTACTGTCAGGCCTGTTTAGCTGTTTCTGCATCCCTTGAGCTTCCAGCTTCTTTCTTCTGTCATTCTAAAATAATTCTAAATTAATTAATCCTTTAATTAATTTAAGAAATAAATTAATTCTGAGAGAATTAATTTACTAATTAAATTAACTAATTAATTTAATTAATTAACAGAGAATTAAATTAAAGGCTTGACTATTGTTGATGTAGATAAAACTCTTCTGTTCTTCAACAATAACCTTTTTTTTTTTAACCACTTAAACTTTTTGATGACGAATCTTCACTGACACTGTTGACACCCTGTGCACTGGTCTGGTTCACGGATGACTAACTACAATGTTGATTCTCATTTCTTCTGTAGTGGTCTTTGTGTCTTGTCTTGCTTCTAGCTTTGTCTTCACTATTTCTTTTCTTGGAATCTCTTTGTAGTAGGCACTTGAAATCTTTTGTATCTTCTGAACTCTTCTGAAATACTACTCCTTTATTTTTCGCCGACGCTTGAACATATTAATGAACTTCTTCCGGTGTAGAGTAGCAGCTTCATTAGAATACTTCTGATATTAGGATTCTTTGTGTCTAGTTGACTGTCTTCATCTTGATTCCTTCCTCAGTATTTATTACTTACTTGAGTTGAGTTGTCATCTACTTATTACAAATAGGCCTTGACATATGCCTTTCAATCTCCCCCTATTTGTTGTTAAGCATTTAACATACAAATTCTTAGAGGATAACTCAACTAACAACTAAGAAAATAATATGACATTTAAGAACTGTAAGTAAATAAATTGTTCTCTGGATCATATAATACATTTCCAGATTTTTTGAGTAACTGAAATGAAAGATGTTTGTTCCTCTAGCACTGAACATATTATACATGTAGTATTATCTTCATTTCTCAGACTCATCACTACTCCCCCTTAGGATGTCAGAGATGAAGTCTTGTTCTCTTCTTACCATATAACCTCTTCTTCAACTTCTGTCTTTACTTCTCTTCCAAGGTGAATTCATTCTCCCCTTACTTGAATTCTCCAACCAATTTAATAGAGGTAACAACAGACATGGCATACATACAACATTAAACCATCGCAAATATAAAAAATGCAAACTATGACATGTTATGTATTTTAGAAAATCCGATTAATTCCTATATACAAGAATTTTCTAAAATCAAATGGATCCAATCCAAGCATGTTGTTATTTCCCCTTTGGATCTTGTTCAACAATTCTCCCCTTTGGATCTACTCCCCCTTAGTTGAACACTTTGGAGTAATCCTCTTAATAATTCTCATTCTCCATTCTCCTAATAATTCTCCCCCTTAGTTGAGTAATCCTCTTATTCATTTAAAAGTCCTTTTCTGGAGAAATTTCCACCTGGTTGAGTAACATTTGAAATCTGTAACAGGGAATTGGGAAAGGGATTCGGTAAGTGTGTTAGTGTGTGATTTTACTTTGTGTTCCTCACAAGTGTTTCGCTCATATACTCTCTAAGTGTTTCACTCATAGAATATATATTTTCACTCTTCCTTACTTGTGTTTCACTCTTTTCTCACATCACTATATCTCTCTCAGTACGGATGACTCAGTCTTTTGTACCTGCAAGAAAGATCACCATAGCCCCTTCAAGAGAGGTCACTGATGGTGCAATGGGGTTTCGTAAATCCCCGTCCTCAACTGAATCTATTAAAATAGTTTAATTTGAAAACTGAATTGCTTCAGGAATAGATTCAATGAGTTGCTGATCATCTAAGATGATCTATTCCATTAGGAATCCAGATATGTTCCATCTGGGGAGGGAGACAAGGATCTAAAATGTAGCACATGATCCAAGTTTCCTCCTGACGCCTGTGAATGCATGTTGATTCAGTCAGAATCATCAATTATTCTTCCTTCCTTGATATGGAAGTTTAGAAAAAATTGCTTCCGTCAATTCATCCTTCCTGTGACATTTCAACTGCTCCCTCTTGGTCCCTTTTGGTCCCAAGTATGTCCTTAATTTGTTGGTCCAAAATGCCAATTGAATTGGTCCATTGTTGGTCCTTAAAAATAAGACAATATTTGTGGTTTCTTGAAAAATGTCAGATGAAATTAACTCTTTGCTGATAGCCTTGGCTGACAGGCTGAATTCAATAGACTCACTCTGTTGAGAGAATGAACCTAGTAACAGTTTTGCCTTTTCCAAGTCTATATCCTTTTGAGAGAACACAGATGAGCTAACAGTTGTCTCAGTTTATTTATATGAAACACCTTTCTGGAGACAGAGCTGTTGGTTCACTTACATTACCAACCTTATCAAATGCACTCAAGGCATTGACTCCCTCATTTTGAACAAATAGGTATTTTGTTTAATGGTTAGAGAGATGGATGTGATAGTGTTTGTGTGTTTGGTTCTAAGATCTTGGTTAGAGATTGATGCCAATGATTAGGATCTCACTTTTAGAAACTATTGGATGATCAAGCTCATAGATCTTTCCTACTTCTCAAAAGAGACTTGAGAATAATCAGCTTATATTTATATAGAAATAAACATAAAAATAATAAAAATAAGGATGCCAAAGTTGAAAAACAAATAAAACTATACATACATATATACTAAACAATTGTTGATACCAATTGTTGGAAATAATAAACATAATATAAAATATATTTACAGTAAAGATGCCAATGAAATAACAACTGTACAAAAATAAGGAAAATCTTTTTGAGTTTTCTTTTTCAATTTATTTGTTTGTTTTTGAAATATTTTAAGGAATATATACAGTGTATTTACAATGCTTGAAAATAATTATGCAATTTAAAACAACATGCAATAATTAGTTCATGTTTAACATCCCTAACTCACTAACCAACTTAGAGAAAGTGGATTCATCAAGTGGTTTTGTGAAGATGTCGGCAATTTGATCTTCTGTGGGTACAAAATGTAACACCACAGTTCCGTTCATGACATGCTCTCGGATAAAATGATACCTTATGTCTATGTGCTTGGTCCTTGAATGTTGTACAGGATTATTGGAAATTGCTATGGCACTTGTGTTATCGCAAAGTATTGGAATTTTAGATAGCGCAAGTCCATAATCATTCAGCTGATTCCTTATCCACAAGATTTGTGCACAACAACTACCTGCCGCAATATATTCTGCTTCGGCTGTTGAGGTAGATACTGAGTGTTGTTTCTTGCTGTACCAGGAAATCAACCGTTGTCCTAGAAACTGACAACTTCCAGATGTACTTTTCCTGTCCATCCTGCATCCTGCATAATCTGAATCTGTATAGCCTATTAGTTCAAAACCTGTACCTTTAGGGTACCAAATTCCAAGATTCGGTGTACCCTTCAGATATCTAAAAATTCTTTTAACAGCTATACGATGAGATTCTCTAGGGTCAGTTTGAAACCTTGCACATAAGCATGTTGCAAACATTATATCGGGTCTACTAGCAGTTAGATATAATAATGAGCCTATCATACCTCTATAGCTTGTGATGTCAACCTTCTTACCAGTTTCATCTTTGTCAAGCTTTGTGGCTGTTGGCATAGGGGTTTTTGCCGGTGAAGAATCTTCTAGATTGTATTTCCTTAGAAGATCCCTTACGTACTTTGATTGGCAAATAAAAATCCCATCTTCCATCTGCTTCACTTGCAATCCAAGGAAGAATGACAGCTCACCCATCATGCTCATTTCATACCTACTCTGCATTAACTTAGCAAATCTCTTGCACAAGTTTTCATTAGTAGAACCAAATATAATATCGTCAACATAAACTTGGACAAATATCATATCTTTATCATGTAATTTGTAAAAGAGAGTTTTATCTATGACACCTCTAGTAAAACCGTTTTCAAGTAAAAACTGAGAGAGAGTGTCATACCATGTCCTCGGTGCTTGCTTGAGTCCATAGAGGGCTTTGAATAAGAAGTATACAAAATCAGCAAACTCTGGATTTTCAAAGCCAGGGGGCTATTCCACATATACTTCCTCTTCTAACTTTCCATTCAGAAATGCACTCTTCACATCCATTTGATAGACTTTAAAATTGGAATGTGCTGCGAATGCCAGAAATATTCTGATGGCTTCATGTCTTGCAACTGGTGCGAAGGTCTCATCATAATCAATTCCCTCTTCCTGGGAGTAACCCTTTGCAACCAGTCTGGCCTTGTTCCTTGTAACAATGCCATCACCGTCTAACTTGTTCCTGTATACCCATTTCGTGCCAATAACAGATCTATCTTTAGGCCTGGGTACCAGTGTCCATATTTCTTGCCTTTCAAACTGATTGAGTTCTTCTTGCATGGCAAGAACCCAATCTGGATCGGTTAGAGCATCTTCAATTTTCTTTGGTTCTTCTTGAGATAGAAAAACCGAAAATAAACATTCATTTGAAGTTGCACTTCTGGTTCTAACACCAACATCTGGATCACCTATGATCAATTCAAAGGGATGATCTTTGCTCCATATCCTTTCCCTTGGAAGGTTTGATCTTGATGATTCGCCTCGAAATTCATTGTGATGTTGTGTTCTGCCAGTTGATCCTTCATCTCCCCCTGAGTTGCTGCCTGGATGACTTGTTGATCCACCACTGGTATTAGTAGTATCTCTAGTATTTCCATTGTTTCCACTACTATTACCTGGATCATTACCATCATTGTTGTCATCATCATTTCCTGTTACAACCTCAGGCTCTTCTTCATTATCCGAATCTGAGTCTGGATGATTGTCAAATTTTAATGACTCAGAAGGATCTTCAGTTTGGATGCTCGGGAGTTTAGTGTCATCAAATGTTACGTTGACACTTTCTTTTACTTGGTGCTGATCAATTATGTACACCCTATATGCTCTTTTTGAGTAGCCGATAAAAATTGCTTCATGTGCCTTGGCCTCAAATTTGCCACGATGTTCATCTCCATCTTTTAGCACAAAACATTTGGCTCCAAATACATGAAAGTATTTAAGTGTTGGTTTCTTGCCAGCCATTAATTCGTAGGGCGTCTTCATATGATCCTTGTTGATTAAAGTTAGATTCTGGGTATAACAAGCTGTGTTTACTGCTTCAGCCCAGAAGTAGATAGGCAACCTTGATTCACTTAACATTGTTCTTGCAGCTTCAATCAAGGTTCGATTCTTCCTTTCTACTACTCCATTCTGTTGCGGAATTCTTGGCGCTGAGAATTGTCTTGTTATCCCTTTGTCTGAGCAGAAGCTATTCAGAATTTCATTCTTGAATTCTGTTCCATTATCTGATCTGATTGCCCGGACAGGTAGCTTTGAATCTAACTCAATCAGCTTTACGTGATCAATCACCAGCTGTGGAGTTTCATCCTTAGAGTTCAAGAATAAAACCCACGTGTACTTTGTGAAGTCATCTACAATCACTAAGGCATATTTCTTCCTTGATATAGACATGATATTGACTGGACCAAATAAATCCATGTGTAGGAGTTGAAGTGGTTCAATGAAGTTTGTAGTGTCTGTGCCTTTGTGAGTTGCTCTTTTTGACTTCCCTTTCTGACATGCCTCACACAATCCTTCTTGTGTAAATTCCATCGGAGGCAGTCCTCTCACCAAATCCCTCTTGACTAGAGAGTTCATTGTTTTGAAATTCAGGTGTGAGAGCTTCTTGTGCCATAGCCAACTTTCTTCTGTTGAAGCTTTTGAATAAAAACAGTTTGTTTCAGCTTCAGTTCCCGAGTTGAAATCAGCTACGTACAAGTTTCCTTTCCTTACTCCACGCAAGGCTAGTCTGTCTTCTTTAGAATGAGCTATTAAGCACTTCTCCTTGATAAAGTTTACTTTGTAACCTCTATCACAGAATTGACTGACGCTGAGTAGATTGTGCTTAAGTCCTTCCACCAAAGAGACGTTTTCAATGATAACATTTCCAGTATTTAACTTGCCATATCCCGTAGTCATTCCTTTGCTGTTATCTCCAAAGGTGACGATCGGGCCAGCTCTTTCAACCACGTCTGATAGCAGGGCTCTATCTCCGGTCATATGCCTTGACGATCCACTGTCTAGGATCCATACAACCCGGTTTACCTGTTTAACTCCCTGCACATATCAAACGGATTAGATCGACTTCGGAGCCCAAAATTGATTGGGCCCGGCATACTTAAAGAATTGACCTTTGTCAGCTTTGACAACAGATCCTTTTCGAACAACAGCCGCATCCTCCTTGACTGTACTTACTTTCCTATAAATAGTCTTAACAACTTTTTGTTTAGACTTAGGAATATATTTTTCCTTCTTGACAGGTGAAGGAATAGCAGTCTTGGATTTTGCAAATTTATTATTGATGTGTTGTCTCGGTGTCATGTTCTTTTTATTAGCAGTCATGCGTTTGAAATAAGCAGTCATAGCATTAAAAGCACATAACATACAATTTAACATACCACAAGGTTTATGGCATACATCAATAGCAGGCATGTTATTCACAGCAGTAGGCATTTTAATAGTTTCTACTTTAACTTTTTCATCAGATTTAAAGTTTTCAGTAGAATGACATCTATTGTTACTATCCCTACTTCGAACAAAATTATTGTTAGGTCTGTTCATTTTATTCTTTAAGTTTTTAGCACCTATACCAGGTTTGTGGAAATCAGAAGTTCCCACAACTTTCACTGGTGTCTTGGGTGTAACTTTCTCTTCTTGGACATTTACTCCTTTTATGTCCCTTGCTTGTTCTCCTCTTTTCTTCTCTTCCTCTTCATCCTCTAACTGCATCTCATAAGCGATCAGTATAGAGCTCTCGAGGATGGGTTCAGCTACAGGTGTAATGAAAAGAGGTTTGCGTGCGTCTTTAACAACATGAGGAATACCCCTTTCTTCAGCGCTTTGCTTGAACGGGGTAATGTTGCTTGGCTTTCCTACAGATTTATTGTACTCGAAACCTATTCCAACTTTTCGGTTTATTTCCTGTTGGTCAACTAGGTTCTTTACAATATAAGAGGAATTTTTATAAGCTAGACACCTTTGCTTTTCTTCTTCAATTTTATTCCTTAAAAAAGCTTCAATCTGAACATAGCAGTTGACTCTATTAACTTGAAATGCAACATCTTCAGTTAATTTATCATTAATAAGTTTCAGCTTTTTCAGTTCATAATTCTCTTCTGATAAAACTTTGTTTTCGAGAATTAAGACTTTTATTCGATCTCTAGCATCAGTTAAATTCTCACCTATCAATTTAAACATTTTAGGACAGCTAGGGTTTACCTCAATTCCTTGTCGAGGTGGAGATTGTGATCCTTCAGAAGAAGAGGCCATTAGAGCAAGATTTCCCATTTGATCTTCTTCATCATTGTCGGAATCATCCCAGCTTTTTCCTGCTGCTAAGTATGATTTTCCCTGATGTTTCTTCAGTAGAGCGTCATATTTCTGTTTGAGCTCGTCATATGAATCCTTCTTTCTTTCCTGCCTGGGCTTTCTACAATCAGTAGCAAAGTGTCCCATTTCATTGCAGTTGAAGCAACGGATCTTGCTTCTGTCTACCATCCCTGTCTTGTATCCACCTCTGGTATTGGATGAGCTAGAAGAACCACTTGTCTGAAATCTATTTGCCATAGGCTTGAATTTGAAACTAGGATTCCTCCTGAATCTTGTATTTCCAAATTTTCTAGCAATCAGAGCCAGAGATTCATCCTCAAGTTGATCGAGTTCTTCCATTGAGTAGAATTCACTATCAGCTGAATTCATTAGAGTTGCACCAACTTCTGCAACAATACCCTGATCAATGATGTTGACTGAAGAAGATTCAGTCTTAGCTTTTCTGTATTCTGGTTCTTCTGCTACAAGAGCTGTAGACTTGCTAACCACCTTGCCTGTACCATATATTTCTTTCTGTTGAATCTGCTCTAGCTCATAGGTCTTCAGTACGCCATAAAGTCTTTCCAATGAAATTTCATTCATGTCCCTTGACTCCCTGATGGCAGTAATCCTATGCTCCAAGTGTACTGGCATTGTCAGCAAAAACTTCCTACTGATCTCTTTGTTCGTATAGTGTTTGCCATTGAGATTTAGATCATTTATCAGTTTGTTGTATCTCTCAAAAACCTCAGAGATACCTTCTCCAGGATTTGATCTAAAATGCTCATATTGAGACGTTAAGATTTCCAATCTATTCTCCCTTACTTCTTCTGTTCCTTCATTTAGTATCTCTATCGTTTCCCAGATGTGTTTAGCATTTTTGCAATTAACAACATGATTGTACATTCCGGGATCAAGAGATTCTACTAAAATTAACTGCAGGCTGGTGTCCAAAGAATCCAGTTCCTTTTCTGTTTCAGTGTACTCCTTAATATCTTTATCATATTGCCTGTGTGGAATGAGTACACCATCTTCCATATGCTCAGGAACGATTACTATAGGAGCAACAACACCAGTCTTCAAAATATCCTTGTACTTAGGGTTTGCAGCTCGAAGAAACAAGGTCATCTTCCTCTTCCAAAGATTATAATTTTCTTTATCAAATTGTGGAATTTTAATGCTACTAACTCTTTGAGTACTCATTTTTAAATAAGATTAAAAATTAATTGTTTCAAAAAATATTTTAATTTTTGACTTAAAATAATTTTTGATCAAAAATAATTTTTCGGAAAAAAAATTATTTCGAATAAAAAATTATTTCGAATTTAAAATAATTTTTGAGATCTGAATGAGTTCGCGGAATTTGATTTGGATCTGATATGAAAATATATCAACCGGCTCTGATGCTAATTATTGGTCCCTGATATTGTAGAAGGGGGGGTTGAATACAATATCAAAAATTAATCGCGGAATAATTTGGATTAAAAATATTATTTTAATTACTCGCGAAATATTAATTATAATGAAATACTGTTCAAGTGAAAGATATAATTTTAACTTGATTAGTATTACAAAATTAATATTTAGAAAACAGATATATAATTGAAAAAAAAAGTCTAGAATAAATTCGAAATGAAGTGTTCGTGTTTAATCAATTATATTCAAACTCAGCACAGAAATCTGTGAATATTACAATGTAGATAAATTACTGAATTTGATCTGATTTTCTAACTTCTCAACAACTGAACAACTGAAAAAGTGAAGGCTGATTCTCATATTTATAGAGAATGAAAAAGGCTGCTATGACCTTTTTCAGTATGACTTAATTTCAAGAAAATAAGTCTGTATGATTTATTTTAACACTTGTATGACTTATAAAAACTGGGCATGACTTTTTTTCACTCGGTATGACTTACAGAAATTCGGTATGACTTATTTTATTAATAAAAAAAATCGGTATGACTTTTTTTAATTAAATAAAAAATCAATCCACTTGCTCCAGCATGACCTTTTGAACTAAGAAAATTCGGTATGACTTATTCTTAAGTCATATTCGAATTTTCCTAATTAATATAAATCAGAATGACTTATATTAAAAAGAAAATTCTCGGTATGACTTATTAAATCAAAGCTCGGTATGACTTTTGATTTTCTCAGTATGACATTTAAATTCTCGGTATGACTTCTTCAACCAACTGCCAATTCATTTCTCTTTCTCTTGAATGGACACATGGCATGCTCTGATTGGCTCCTTTAGAAATAAAGCTCCTGCCATTTCAAATTGCAATTCAAAGGGGCTTATTTCGTCCTGTAGTGACTGGCTCCGTAGAAATGCTTTTCGACCCGCACAGCTTATAATCTTTGATTAATAAATAATAAATTTAATTCATAAATTATAAAAATAAATATCTAATATTATTTAGATATTTATAAATATAATTTACTAAATAAATAAAATATTTATTAATTAAATAAATCCTTACGCTCTAAGCTGCGGTCTTCTGATGGTCTGGAACCAAACTCCTTTTGACTTGGAAATGATAAATCAATTCCAACCGGGGTTCCACCTTTACAAATATATGACTCTGCATTTCTTCCGTGTCAATACTTTTTCCGTCTTGTCTTAAAGTCAGTACTGTCAGGCCTGTTTAGCTGTTTCTGCATCCCTTGAGCTTCCAGCTTCTTTCTTCTGTCATTCTAAAATAATTCTAAATTAATTAATCCTTTAATTAATTTAAGAAATAAATTAATTCTGAGAGAATTAATTTACTAATTAAATTAACTAATTAATTTAATTAATTAACAGAGAATTAAATTAAAGGCTTGACTATTGTTGATGTAGATAAAACTCTTCTGTTCTTCAACAATAACCTTTTTTTTTTTAACCACTTAAACTTTTTGATGACGAATCTTCACTGACACTGTTGACACCCTGTGCACTGGTCTGGTTCACGGATGACTAACTACAATGTTGATTCTCATTTCTTCTGTAGTGGTCTTTGTGTCTTGTCTTGCTTCTAGCTTTGTCTTCACTATTTCTTTTCTTGGAATCTCTTTGTAGTAGGCACTTGAAATCTTTTGTATCTTCTGAACTCTTCTGAAATACTACTCCTTTATTTTTCGCCGACGCTTGAACATATTAATGAACTTCTTCCGGTGTAGAGTAGCAGCTTCATTAGAATACTTCTGATATTAGGATTCTTTGTGTCTAGTTGACTGTCTTCATCTTGATTCCTTCCTCAGTATTTATTACTTACTTGAGTTGAGTTGTCATCTACTTATTACAAATAGGCCTTGACATATGCCTTTCAACTGACTAAACAATCTGGCTACTCAAAACATAATCAAAACTCAAAACTAAAGATGTTAGCAGATTCATAGCAAAGCAAGTAACATATCCAAGTACATAAACTCAGAAACAAAGCTCATTAGGACTGATTCCAGCCAAAAACGAGCTAACGCCGATGAGAGTAAATTAGACTCAGAAAATCAAACAAAAATACAATCATGCTCGCAGGATTATGACCAGCTAGTTATGCAATCGAATTAACTCAACAATCAACAGAGCTTCATTTGGAAAAAAAATCAAAACGAAGACAGTCCAAAGCATGATTACAAAACATAAGCTTTTGACTAAAATTGAAGGTACATCAAGGCAACATAAATCATAAGTTTTGAACGGATACTTATAATTAAAAAATGAAATTCTAATCACCTTAAAAGGCTTTACTTTGCAAACCATGATGAACCCTAGCTGAATCCTTATTCCCCCAATTTATTAAGTGGTAGTAAATTCTTTTTTTTAATAAAGTTTTTATTAGTAAAAACTATTTATAATTTTGGAAAGATTTAGGGGCTTAATTTGATTAAAAGATAAATTATCCTATAATTAAAATAAAAATTCTAAAAATAATTTTTATGGGATAAAATATAAAAATAATTATTTTTGAAAGAATAAAATATTTACATCAAAATTCCCCAAAAATTATAAATGTTCCAAAAATAATAAAATAAATTCATTTTAAGGATTTTACCATTTTCATAAAAATAAAGGTAACAAAAACAAGGTCTCAAGTCTACTATAAAGGGCTGAGTCCTATAATCATAAATCAAAATAACCTTTTTCTAAAGATAAAAAAAAACTGCAACAAAATAGAATAAAATATTTAAACTATACAGAAGTCACATAACACATATCGGGTAATTTTTCTATATAATAAAAATCCAAACACAAATAGTTACATAAAAAAATAATCTAAAACACAATAAATTATAATAAATGCAGATTTAAATATTATAAAATACACGTAATTTCCCCGGTCGTTACCACTGATATACCTTCGGTGTTTGGTGCTTCTTCTAAATGATTGAAGAATATTGATGTCAAAGACCTAGTTTCCCCTAGCTTTGATGTTGGTGAAGCTATTTAGCAAGATTGAAGCTACTTGATGATTGAAGTCCATGTGACTCTAAACTGTCGTGCAACAGAAAGTTTGTGTGCTTTGAAGTCGCATCTTACCACTCCTTGAATTAGTTCACCGGTTGGCTTAATGAGCACTATTCCTAATCTGGCATTGAAGGGACCGTATATGACCGATAACCTTAAAACCTGTAAGTTATTATGTATCATAGACTAGTAGAGTAATATGTAGAGGAAGCTCAGTTGTATATTGAGTAGTAGAGAAATAAAGTTTATTCAATTCGTGCCCCCATAGTTGGCTCAACAATGTATATATAGGCGGGTGGTTCAACGTTTGATCTGAGATTCCTGATAACAATATTTATCATTGTCTCCTGATAAGGGTTATCATGCAGTTGTAGTTGAGGGGTGTTCCATGATATCCGGGTATTTGAATACCCATATTTATCCTTTATATATGTGTGTGTGTAGGTGGTTATGATCAATGGGCGGATTAGCTTTCTATCAAGATGAATTGGGCCGTGTGCAGTTAACTGGTTTGAACGGTCCATTAGTGACATGGGTGTGACCGGTTCTAAATATAGAGTTGGTTCAAATATTATTTTGGTTATTACAATTTCTTGATTTCAATTGGTGTCCTCTTGATTTGTTTGTATACTTGCAGGGTTTGAAATTTGTTTGTATACTGCAGGTTTGAAATTTGGACGAGGATTAGGAAAATGTAAAGAAGATTTTAATAAAATTAATGAACTACAAACCAATTCATAATATACGGTTTGTAAATGATTCAACTTACAATTATACTACAAAAATTATGAATTTTTTTTATATAAAAGACTAACATTTTAAAACGGGGTGAGTATATTAATGGCACACTGTATAGATAATTTGAGTGATTTGATGAATATTGGACTGATTTATATATGTTCGTACATTAGGCTTTTAAGATGAACGAAAATACTAACGTAAAATGTCCAACCTATCTTCTGTGTTTGGTCCAGTGTATATAAATGGGTTTATAACGCTGATTTTAATTTGTTGTCCCAAAGGAGTCAAGTGTGAAAGTTTCGATTTGTTAATATGTAAATTTAATATAAATCAAAAGTATAAGAAGCCGCCTAGTTATAAGATATGATATAGGAGTAAAATTTGGTAACATATTAGTTCTTACATTTGAAGCATATTTATTTTAGGATTGTGATATATGCACACTCTCAATTTATAGTTGCGTACCCTTCAACCATATTTCACTAAATTAATTTTATATTACCAAATTTAACCTCATATCAATATTAATTTTGAAATATAATTTTTTGTAAATTAACTATTTTTATATCTTTAGTGATGTATTTATTCAACATTTTATTTTTTTTTAAAATTTTAAAAATTTATGTGCGAAGTAAAATGATCCTTCATAACAAATAATACTATATTATATTCATTTTTTCATCGAGATTATAAATTAGATTTTTTCTAAAATTCTAAATTTTTATAATCACGTTATGATATTAACGTATTAATGTATAAAAAAGGCGAAAACACACTTAACAAAAAAAAAAAAAGGCAAACGCATAATTTTTCAAGAATATAGTTTTTTTTTAAATAAATATAATTTTTACTTACAATTTTAATAATTTTTAATTTTATATAATACTATATATAAAAACAGTCAAACTCTAGCAATAGCAAAAACTAATCTTATAATTTGAAAAATTATATTTGAATATTTTACTAGTCTAAAAAATTAAATTTAAAAAATAATTAATATATTAAAAATACATTAATATGTGAAATTCAAATTATAATTATAAATGAATATTAGGGGTAAAGTTAACAAAACATATATAATTAAGTCAAATATGAGAAAAGGGTGTGCAACTATAAATTTAGGGTGTGCAAATATCACAACCCTTATTTTACGGTCAATCTCTCAAGTGGATATGTTTTTTAAGAAAAATTTATCATTCATACAGTCCATTCATGAAAAAGCAGCTTAGCTAAAATTATCAGTGATAGCAAATAAGAGATTAAAATTTGAAAAATGTTACATACTTCAAAAATACATTTTGATAGATTCGTTGGAGTTGGGATAAAAAAATAATACTCATGATCAAAATAAGAAAATAAATACAGAAGAAGAGGATATAAGTTAAGAAATTTTGAAAACACAAGATAAATAATTTATGTGAATGGTAGTTAATCAGTATTTATAGATAGATTTGAAATATTTTTTAAAACAAAACTAGAGCGGGTGTTTGAAAATTTTAAGGGCTAATATAATCTATTATATGAAAACAAAAAGTTAGTTTTCTTAATTTTAATTTTTATTTTTGGTATATCGCCAATAATTTCACGACAGACCGAGTATGATCTCATTAATTCGACCTATAAAATTCTAATCCATTAATTAAAAAATATACATGTAAATGAATATATTAATTATGTATTTAGTTGGGTCGGTTTGAATTGAGTTATCGGGTTGAAATAAAAATAATTAATAAAAAATACTCGTGTTTTTTTTTATAGTGAAGTCATTGTATCAAAATATTAGTGTAGTGATTATGTGTTAGAGTTAGTATATAAAAATTAAATATTTTGATTAAACTATAACAAATTAACAGACAACAACATACCAAAAAATTCGTTTGACTACTTCTAAACGATAATGAAAAAAGGGTTAAATCTCAAAGTGCTCACTGAAGTGAAAGGCTGATACCAGATTAGTCACTCTAGTTATCGGCATCTCATTTGCACCACTCTAGTTGACAGTGATGACACTGCCGTTAGTCAACACAAGTTGACTAACGGAAAACGTTAAATTTTAACAGAAAATATTAAATATATATTCAGAATTTATTTAAAATCAGACTAAGATTTTTTTAAAATTTTAAAATCAGAATTTTTTTAAAAAAATTTTAAAATCAGATTAAGATTTGAAAATATTTTTTTTTTAAATTTTAAAATCAGAATAAGAATTTTTTAAAAATTTTAAAATTTTAAAATCAGATTTTTTTTTTTAAATTTTAAAATCAGATTAAGATTTGAAAATAATTTTTTTTAAATTTTTTTGAAATCAGAATAAGAATTTTTTAAAAATTTTAAAATCCGATTTTTTTTTAAAAAAAATTAAAATCAGAATTTTTTTTAAAAATTTTAAAATCAGATTAAAATTTAAAAATAATTTTTTTAAAATTTTTTTAAAATCAGAATAAAATCAAATCAGATTAAAAAAAAAAATTGATTCTGATTTGCCACGTCACCGATTCTGATTTGCCACGTCACCGCCACGTCACTTTCCGTTAGTCAATAAGTCAAACAAACGGACTTGTCATCACTGTCAACTAGAGTGGTGCAAATGAGATGCCGATAACTAGAGTGACTAATCTGGTACCAGGCTCTCACTTCAGTGAGCACTTTGAGATTTAACCCAATGAAAAAATGAGAAAGACTAGGGCGATATAGTAAAGTAACAAAATTTCTATTAATTCTATAATTTTTATATGGGTTAAATCTCAAAGTGCTCACTGAAGTGAGAGCCTGGTACCAGATTAGTCACTCTAGTTATCGGCATCTCATTTGCACCACTCTAGTTGACAGTGATGACAAGTCCGTTTGTTTGACTTATTGACTAACGGAAAGTGACGTGGCGGTGACGTGGCAAATCAGAATCGGTGACGTGGCAAATCAGAATCAATTTTTTTTTTTAATCTGATTTGATTTTATTCTGATTTTAAAAAAATTTTAAAAAAATTATTTTTAAATTTTAATCTGATTTTAATTTTTTTTAAAAAAAAATCGGATTTCAAAATTTTTAAAAAATTCTTATTCTGATTTCAAAAAAATTTAAAAAAAATTATTTTCAAATCTTAATCTGATTTTAAAATTTTAAAAAAAAATCTGATTTTAAAATTTTAAAATTTTTAAAAAATTCTTATTCTGATTTTAAAATTTAAAAAAAAAATATTTTCAAATCTTAATCTGATTTTAAAATTTTTTTAAAAAAATTCTGATTTTAAAATTTAAAAAAAATCTTAGTCTGATTTTAAATAAATTCTGAATATATATTTAATATTTTCTGTTAAAATTTAACGTTTTCCGTTAGTCAACTTGTGTTGACTAACGGCAGTGTCATCACTGTCAACTAGAGTGGTGCAAATGAGATGCCGATAACTAGAGTGACTAATCTGGTATCAGCCTTTCACTTCAGTGAGCACTTTGAGATTTAACCCATTTTTATATTTTCAAAATATAGATATTTTTTTTATAAAACTAATGCTATTAAAAAATATATAAAACGATTTAATTTTTAACTCTCTCTAAAAGGCAAATATATCATACAAAAATATGAAAAATATAAATCTATACATATACGCATGTATAGAATTATACATGTGTATATTTTTTTATTCAATATTGTATAATTTTGGGTGAGCTTAGGACCTTGGATAACAAGTCATAAATCTTTTATCTGAATTGTTAATATTTGTGAATGATTACTAATCTGGATGATTAATTTTCATTTATTTTTTCTGGATGAAATAAATAGATCATAGATAATAACATATTTATTTAAATTAACATAAAAATTCAGTTTTACGGATAAATATATATTTGAAACGTTTTTAAGTTAATGCACTAATTTACTAATATGAGATTACCATAGTGTAAAATTCATAATATTTAAAAAATTAAAATATTATAAATTAAAATCTTATGTACACCATAAAAAATAATTATCTAAGTCTAGTTGATCTATACTATATTATTATAATCGAAGTTGAGACCTTTTCTAGTCGATTTGGTTAAACCAAATACAAACGTTAAATTTAAAGTAGATAGACAAAAAACATTTAAATCTAATACTAAATTTTTTTATATTATATCTTAATCTAGTTTAATTATTTAAGTTAGTTCTATAATATAAATTAAATAATTAGTCTTTAATATAATAATTTTATATATTAAATAAAAGTTAAAAAACTATTAAAAATATTAAAACAAATTTATAAAAATTATTATTAAAATATAAATAATAAAATATATTAAAGAAAATCTTGTATCTTACAACCTAATAATAATATTATAAAACAAAAAGCCTACTAGTCTTTTTTTTTTTAATTAATATTAATTATTGAATTTTTTTTTCTTTTATATTAATTTTAGTATCATAATTATCATAATAATAAATTTATGTAATATAATATTAATAGGATATATTTTTTTAATACTAAAGCTACATATGTAATATAATTGAATTATATAATAATAATAATAATTGAAGTACAAATATGATGTGACAGATTATACGAATCATTCAGCTTGAATTTGGAGTCAGTTTCGTCCAGAAGATTTTAAGAGTCGTCTAGCAGATGATATTATTAACAAACAATCTGAATTAACCTATCTCTCTCGTCTAGCAAGTAATATTGCTTATCAAACAATCACAACTATTGAACCATTTCTGTTCAGATATTTTAGTATGGTTCAGTGCATGGTTAACAAATGAGGCCTAAATATTACCATTTGAATCATTTTTTAGTCGTTACTCTAGCAACAAAACTCAAACTTTCCTTAAACTCCACCGGTCTACTACTCTCATCTAAAACCCCCAGTCTCCACCGGTTTAAATGCTGACACCACTGTGTAAAACGGTAGATAGACAGTGTGCGTAGTTTTCTTATGTTACTTGTTCCACAGCCTAAATTATAATAATAACAATATATACTAAGAAGGAACAAGGAATTTAAGGTCATATGCGCATACTGATAAACATGCTTTGAAAAATAACAAGTTAGAGTTTTAGAAGAAAGGATTATTTCATTTAAAACATACAAGATTCATTATAATATTGGATTTTTCTCAAGAAATAGTGCGTTTCTTTCTATGAGACTAGGTTTTAGAAGAGTCATGAAAGAAGAAAAAATGTTATATAAGAGTTATTTGAATTTGCTTTGATTTTATTTGAGATAACGAGAACAATTAGTCCATCAGATCTTGAGGTACTACAAAAGTTGTTGACAAGAATTCGAATTGAAGAAGATACACAATTTTAAGTTCAAGCATCGACCTAATATCAATATCATCTTAAATCTTACAAATGTTATTAAAGAGGTAACTATGTTCTTTATCTTTAATTTTAACATGTATTATTTGTCAAGATGCTCTGAGTTTGAAATTATTTAGTGTTTGTTTGATTGGATTATTCTTTGTGTAATTGAAGAATGTCAAGAATCAGTTGGGGAACTAACTCATCTATAACGTACATTTTGTTTATACATGTGAAATTATATTTATATATTTAGAATAATAAAATATATTAAAGAAAAACAAAAAGGCCACTAGTCTTTTTTTAAAATTAATATTAGTTATTGAATTTTTTCTTTTATACTAATTTTAGTATCATAATAATAAATTTATGTAATATAATATTAATAGGATATATTTTTTTAATACTAAAGCTACATATGTAATATAATTGAATTATATAATAATAATAATCATAATAATAATAATAATAATAATAATAATAATAATAATAATAATAATAATAATAATAATAATAATAATAATAATTGTAGTACAAATATGATATGAGACAGATTATACGAATCATTCAGCTTGAATTTGGAGTCAGTTTCGTCCAGAAGATTTTAAGAGTCGTCTAGCAGATGATATTATTAACAAACAATCTGAATTAACCTATCTCTCTCGTCTAGCAAGTAATATTGCTTATCAAACAATCACAACTATTGAACCATTTCTGTTCAGATATTTTAGTATGGTTCAGTGCATGGTTAACAAATGAGGCCTAAATATTATCATTTGAATCATTTTTTAGTCGTTATTCTAGCAACAAAATTCAAACTTTCCTTAAACTCCACGGTCTACTATCATCTAAAACTCTCAGTCTCCTTACTTTCCAAAAATAGAGTACATTTTTCTGAATCTTGTTTAAATGCCGACACCACTGTGTAAATACGGTAGATAGACAGTGTGCGTAGTTTTCTTATGTTACTAGTTTCACAACCTAAATTATAATAATAACAATATATACTGATAAGAAACAAAGAATTTAAGGTCATATGCTTTGAAAAACAACAAGTTAGAGTTTTAGAAGAAAGGATTATTTCATTTAAAACATACAAGATTCATTATAATATTGGATTTTTCTCAAGAAATAGTGTGTTTCTTTCTATGAGACTAGGTTTTAGAAGAGTCATGAAAGAAGAAAAAAGGTTATACAAGAGTTATTTGAATTTGCTTTGATTTTATTTGAGATAACGAGAACAATTAGTCCAATAGATCTTGAGGTACTACAAAAGTTGTTGACAAGAATTCGAATCGAAGAAGATACGAAATATTAAGCTCAAGCATCACCCTAATATCAATATTATCCTAAATCTTACAAATGTTATTAAAGAGGTAACTATGTTCTTTATCTTTAATTCTAACATGTATTATTTATTAAGATACTCTGAGTTTGAAATTATTTAGTGTTTGTTTGATTGGATTATTCTCTGTGTAATTGAAGAATGTCAAGAATCAGTTGGGGAACTCATCTATAAGGTACATTTTGTTTATATATGTGAAATTATATTTATATATTTAGAATAATGATACATTAATCTATACTAACAATAGTGACATACTAATTTATATTAAAATTTGGGGTTTTTTCAAAAATACCTAAAGATAAAAGTATTTTTGTAAAAATATCAACCTTTTTTATTTTTTTTTTGCAAAATATGAATTTTTTATACAAATTTGTAAAAATATTTTTTTCTTAAATTATTTTGTAAAAGTGCAATTTGCAATTTTATAATCATATTTGCAACGGATATCAAACAAAATCAACCACAAATGTAACTTTAAAATTTAGTAATTATAATTATATTTGGTTGCATAATGCATTGCTTAACAAGTTGCATAAGTTAAATCAAATGCAACTAAAAATGCAATCCAAAATAACTAATTTCAACCCAATAAAATTACACAAACACCTATATGCAATCAAAATCAATCCAAAATAAATTTATAAAAGCCATCAAAATCAACCTAAGCAAATCTGAAAACAACTAAAAACAACTAAATTTTATCGACCCAAATCAACCGATTTTATCAAAATCACCAAAATCAAATTTGAGACCCTTCTGCGAAATATAAAATCAACAAAAATAGCTCAAAGATAGAACAGGTCCCCCTGACTAAACAAGGCTAGTGGTTATTTATGACACGCATTCATAGAAGGACAGTAATAACTAGCATAAGGAAGATTGTCGAGGAAATTATCTTGTTATACTGAATTTTCTGAATGTCTAAAACTGTCTATGAAAGGTCAGGAAACTACAACTTATATTTCGCAGAAAGGTCTCAGCTTTTTTATGTAAAAATTTATTCTGCCCCTAACTCAAAATATAATAGGAGAGAGAGGGGATAACAGATATGCTGATGAAATTATAAAAGTAAAAGAAAGAGTATTCAATTGAAGATAATGAATGAAAGATGGTATATTTTCAATTAAGATAGTATATTTGCAATGATTTTGAAAAATAGTATTTTACAAAACAAACTAGTAAACCTAGTATTTTTGATAATTCCCTTAAAATTTTACTTCCACTAGTTATATTTAGAATACTGTTTCATTATTATCCAATTTTCAGTTTTTAAGATAAAAATATCGAAATATTCAGTACAACGAAATTTTTGTCATGCACTTGATTTGAAAAACTGTAACTGGATAACAAATGTGTGATTGTTTAGTTATGATTGCATGAAAATTATAACTTATAGTACCTAATTCCAGATTTATTATAATTTTTTCTAATAAAACTTGCTTAGATATATTACCACCGTATATGAGACTCCTTACAAAAAGAAGCTGTGTTTGCTTCCACCTCGTAAGCAAGTACTCAAGGATCCCTATTTTCTGCGAAGAATATATATGCGGGTTCGTTTGAAATGACTTTTATATTTGATAAGTCAAATGTGTATGTCGTGGGATATATAACATCCGAAGAAAATAAAGGTAAAGGTGTTTGCACCAAGAATGAATGAAAGACCAACCTTGAACAGGGATTTAGAAGTAAGTTCTGATGAAGACTTTATTGATGAAAAAATAGAAGATGTCATTGATAGGGTCGAAGAGATTCTTGCATTTCGTTATCTAAAATCCGAATTAGTGCAAATTAATTTGTCAGGGATATACCAATTTGCAAAGAAAAGCAAAAAAACACAAGAGCAAATTGAAACTGAGTCAAAAATAATTGGAGAATGCAATATTTAACTTATGCAAGAAAAATGTCTCACTTAAAAAAGAAGCGAAAGCGTTGTTAACAGTGGTTCAAATTTTACCTGAGACTTGAAGGTTTAAGGAGATTGATAAGTTTGTGTGTCTAAATTACGAAAAGGGGATAGAATTAGGGACATGGTTAGCTGATCTACAAATCAAATTATCAAAAATATCAAAGAAACTTGTAAAATGGTTAAGAACCTGAAAACATTTCACACATGATATTGACAGGAAAAGTATTATTTTAGGTACAGAAGAAGTTGTAGATGCTATTTCAATCGCAGATGATTCAAGTGGTGTTTTTTTTTATAATATCCCATATTTTTTAGAATAATAAAATAGATTAATAATAATAAAAGTATTAAAATTGGATAGAGATTAGAAATTAAAATAGATTAGAAAAATGGAGTTTTGAATACGGGTCGGATTTGAATCATAGTAGATGTTAGTATAGGATTTTGAAACTCTATATATTGATTAAGATATCCTTATTCTTTTATATTATTTTTGAGCCACCAATACTTAACAGTTGTAAATCTCTCCGGATACAATTCTTCATATTTTTTCTTCATCTTTGTTCATAAAATTCGCAGGATTTTTCATACACAACTTAGTTTTCTTGTAAAATTGAATATTGGTTTAAATATGTTGTGAATTCTTTGTTTCCGTGGTTGAGGTAAGTAACTATCTATTGCTTCGTATTATTATGAAACATGTTTTGTGTTGTTAGATTACTTGTCATCAACTATTTGTTTCAGATATCTATTGGCATGTGATTAATAAGAAAATAGTTTTCGAAAATCCCCAGTTTTAGTTGTGTATCGAATCATAGAATCCGGTCAGTGGATAATGTGACACATAGAACTAATTTACACACGTTTCGGAACACATCGATATCTTGTCAAGATTCGGTTTCACTTGATAAGGGACGTAAAATGGCCTCATAGAATCATCGAATTATATGTGTTACTACTATAGTGTGACCGTGATTTAGAACTGTGGGAATAAAAATATGGATACCTTGTTAAGATTTATTTATTGATTAAGAATTTTGATTATGTGATTTATAGAATGTGTTGTGAATTAATATGTTTTGTGAGAATCTATATGATAATTATATCGAGTATACTGTGTGCAACTATGTGATAAATATTTTGTGGTACGTGTTTAAGTTGTGTTTTTTTGTAAAAGATAAAATATTATTTTGAGTCGTTGGACGGTAGTTGCTTGCTGAGATTCACAGCTCATTTTTTTAATATTTCATGTTTGGTGTAAGAAAAAGTTGAAGTGCATTCGATTTCGAGGATCTTAAATTTGGAATAGATTAGTTTTGTATATGTTATTATTAGTTGTGCTTTTGTAATAGTTACCTTCGTAATAGAGTTTTGTATTAATAAATTGTTTTGTATTTTAGGTTTGCTCAAATTAATAGTCCGAAAAAAGTCAGGCTGTTACATTTTTCCTCGTAGTTTGATCTCACGATATTGGCGATTGTGGATGGGCGCCAGGCCAGTTACATATGAAGGGACATACTCCTCTTTTCCGGTTGGTCCTCGAAGAAGTGGAGGGGGAGGGGAAGATTATTTCCTTCCCAAGACGTGGCATCCTATAAATTGGGTTACGACCTCCTTGTGGAGGCAAAACAGTAGTTGAAACTTGTAAACCGGGTGGTGCGTTAGCGATCATCGGATGCACTTGCTTGTAAGTCAACGAAATGATAATCGCAGGAGCGTTCATGCCTATAAGGGCATCAGCAAGGGTCGTAGAGAGAGTGACTACGTTGATTGCTTCATTGTTAGGTAAAGGAGGTTGATCTTCAGCCCTTACAGTACTCCGTGTTCTTGCCATGGTCGATATTATCTTCCCACAGACGACGTCAAATGTTATGGATAAAAAAGTAAGGTTATTGATTACGTACCTTAGAGCGTGACGCTAGTCATTGCACATGCTAGAAGCGTGGCTTTCGATCTTCACAGAAGGATTGGTTATCAAAGTTATGGATGTTCTTCTGTTTCGAGACTAAATCGGTCATCAACAAGATGTCTACGTATCTCAAGTGTATTGATAATAAAGCCAAAAAGTAGTTCTAAAAATGAGGGATTATGCCCTTTATATATAGACGTTGAGAGTCTTAGAATTTGATTAGGGTTAGGATCCTTGGTGGGCAAGCCACCTCCTTGGTGGAAGTTTCCACCTAGAATATTGTTTGCTTGTAGGATTATGTTTCTCGGTAATAGAGATATCTTGGGGCTACTCCTTGGAGTAGTTTTCTTGTATTTGGACTCAATCAATCAGCTGTATATTTAGCTGATTAATTAATTACGAATTTATTTAATAATTAGAGTTTTGGACCTTATTAATTGAGCCTTCCATTTGGACCAAATTAGGTCTAATTAATGTGACATTAATTGTGTTTAGGGCTTATTTTCTAGTAAATTCATCGTAAGTCGGAATTCAATGATTTTAGACTTTTCAGAAAGATCTTTTCGTTCTCTACGCTTTCGTATTTTAAGTTTTTTTAGAAAACATCATTTGGAGGGTCAAAACGGTCAAATACAGATCTGGGCAGAATTGGAGTTACGAAGAAATTCGACGTATGAGATGTGACGTTTTCGATTGGGTACTAAAGATTTTATTCTTTTAATTTATTAAGGAATTGTTGCTAGGAAATTAATTTGTTCTTGGTACAAATATGAAGGTGCTTTAGATGCTGTAGTATTGATTAATGATTACTAAATGATGTTTTTCAACTTTCTTATGAACTTTTGGAAGTTCATGCACTTTATAGCAAGAATAGTGTGAGCAAAATGTACAAGTGCTCTGCCTTACTGCTCCATTGAAATTTCTTTGCTTGTTAGTATATTTTCGGCATTTATCAACTTGTGGTATTGCATTGTTGCTAACTTGCTATTTCGTATAATCTAGGATGTGAGAAGCAACATGAAGTAACTTTGACCTAATTCTAGAGAAAGTGCTGTTATGGTAAGTATGTTCTTCTTTCATAAAATGATAGAGTGAATCTGTGTTGTTTTGGTAGTTTAAGAATTTAAGTGTTAGTGTTGCTAACATCCAAGTACGCACTTTTGCCATTCTACCCGCGAATGGTCCAAAAATATTTAAATGCACTACACTTGCCGATGAAGAGAGTGGATATGAACAGCTTAATTAACATTTCATTTCTGATTCTGTAGCTTGAGCAAGAATAAAGGTGGCAACATCGTGTATGGTGAGGAGATATAAGATCTTCACTAGCCTTAATTTAAGAAGAGAAGAAGTGATACCTTAATGCCCTTGTATACTTGATTAGGGATTAGGACTTGGGGTGTTGTTTAATTAAATATCCAGCTGAAGGCGGGTGTATATTTTTCTGAAAAACTATTACCATGAATCTTTCTTGACTTTATCCCTTCTCACTGTCATAAATGCACAAGTTGCGATGGTAATCTCTTGCAATTCTTCTCATGATAGGCTGTTACAAGAAGCTGTTTCTATGCACGCTTTGCTGCTCAGAAGTCATTTCAGTCTGTTTAAGCTTTGCTGCTCAGGCTATGCACAAGTTTGTTTGTTCATTGTTGATGTTTTGATTAGGTACTAAAACAAGATTGGTCAGTGAATATTGAATTTTTTTAAGAGAGATTTGCAGACATATTACTAGATTACTTGATTCTTACAAGGATACCAATACAGTACAAGTTTTGCAGTAACGAATAATAATCTTTTTGTTAACAACTAATTTGTAAAAAATAAAGCAATTAGAACAGCGAACTGATGAATTTATATTGGTGCATTTTTATTAGATTTTTAGGGATTGGATTTATGAAATTTATATTTAGCAAAACAAAAATTAAATTTAAATTGACACTTTTTTTACTGTATTTAAATTGACACTTTGTAAACCACAAGCACATGTAAGGTCTTCATAATTATTTTTTAAACCTGGTGAAAAAATGAAGTGCCATCACAATTCATATATAAATATACCTAACATTACATGGATTACATGAACAATACAAATTTTAAAAAAAGTTGTCATATATGCACACCCTAAATTGATTCATGCACACCCTTTAGAGTAGTTGACCATAATAACCTTACATTTGTCTTTTCAATTTTTTTAATATAATAGTATGTTAATTATTTTCATTGAATTTCAATAAATAATGTTCACAAATTAATTTTACAAAATTCTAATTTTGATGTTTTATATACGAAATATTTAATAATAATAAAACTATTTCAAAATATGCATAGTTAATCAAAATAAACACATTTTAATAGAATGAATGAATCGTATTAAAAAATGTGAGTCATTCTATTTATGTATAATATTATATAACGCAAATTATATTTTTACCTTAACAAAAAACTTATATTTTTATAACTTAATAAAAAAAAAGCAACAAAAATATCTAAAATAATTACAATGCAATTTAAAATAGAACGGGTTGACTTATTCTTTTACCTGGTCACAAGAACATATGACCTAACTTCCTTTAATTTTATTTAAGATCAATATTTTGGTATTCTTTAATGTTTTGATAATTAGATTTATTAATTTTATTCTTATTAAACATTTTTTCATCTTTAGTTATTTGTTATATCATAATCAGGATGGTAAAAAATATGTTCGTTTTAAAATAAAATTCAAGTTGAGTTTGGGATAATAACTTATTTTAATTATAAATTTTGGTCTAGTTTTGATTTAAAAATCTCAAAAAATTATTAAAATTAGAGATATCATATTGTTAAAGACGAATGTGATCAAAATGTAAAAAGCAAAAAAAATGAATTTAATTGAATAATATTTGAATGAAGAGATATAATGGGTAGAATAAGATAAACTATAGATAATTTAGTCAAATAAACATAAAAGGGTGTGCAAGAATCAATTTAAGGTGGGCATATATTACCACACTTGAGAAAAAGTGTCAATTAAGTCTATTGCCAATCGCAATCGAGTCCAGACTCTGTAGAGTACAATCTCAAAATAAGATGGGAACAAATCCAAATGTAAATAAATTATAATCATTATTAAAATTAAGATTAAAAAAATCATTATTAAAATTTGGCTGCACTTCAATATTACTTGCTTTTTGTAACCAGTTTTTTTCAAATATAACTAATTTTTTGTTCAACTCTTACTTTCAATTAAAGTGGACCATTTTGCTCAACCTTTCTAGTTAATCATATGATGAGGATGATTACACACATTTTTAGTTCTAAATATATAACCAATTATCTATTTATACATATGATTATGTATTATAATAATTTATTTATAGTTTTAGTTCCATAGAACCAGAACCGAATATAAGTATGTATGGGTCTTGCTCCAACATCTATACTATATTATTAAAATCGAAATATTAAAATTTTGGTAGTCGGTCAGTATTTGGGTTAAATAGTTATTATTGAGTCTAATTTTTAAAATTAATCTCCTAACTAAAAAATCACAAATTAATCTCCTAACTAATACGCATCTCTAAATAAAATATACAAATATTATTTTATTGAACATTAATCTCCTAACTAAAACACATATCAAATTAATCTCTTAACTAATACATATCTCTAAATAAAATACACAGATATTATTTTATTGAACATTAATTTCCTAACTAAAACATATCTTACATTAATCTTTTAACTGATACACATCTCTAAATGAAACACCCAAAAATTATTTTATTAAAATACAAATATAAAAGTATATGAAAAAAATTATATATATATATATATATATATATATATTTATAATATTAAATAAGGTTTAAATTATTATTATAAAATTTTAAATAAATATCATATAAAGAAATATTAAAATAAGAATTATTTAAAGTATTAAAGAATTATTATATATATATATATATATATATATATATATATATATATATATATATATATATAAAATAGGCCAACAAGAGCCAATTTAATCCAGCTCAGAAGGAACGTCAATCCACTAAATAAATCAATTTAGTCCACCTCAGTGAAATCATATCTCTGTATTCTCTTGAAACGGTTGCACTTCTATAAACAATTATCGCAATCGGCCGTGTCAGCTTTATACCACCGCTCAGACACCTTACATATCTATAATCTAGCACCCACGAATGAATTACAAGCACATCTAACATTGGTTTTATAATGAAGTGCAAATTATAAATGCCAATTCTGTAAGTAGGGGTGAACATAATCCGGCCAACCCGCCCAACCCAACCCTTGTTTCGGCCGAACAAACTAAACCGTCCAAAACAGAGGGTTGAACGGTTTAATTTTTCAAAAATTCGTATAAATTGGGTTGGGCTAGGGTTTAACATATTTTGACCCTAACCCAACCCGACCAACCCGTTTACACATATAGGCAGCCCATTAGGCCCATTTAGTATTGTGAATAGCCAACACAATAGTCACGTATAACCCTAATCAGTAATCACCCGTCTCCAATCTCTAGTTCTACTAAGTAAGTTTCCTTAATTTCATTTGTAATTTCTATATTTATAATTCCGCCTCTCACTCTTACCTGTTTACACATATATTTGTATGTATATTTATGTTTGTTTATATGTTCATATCATATGTATGCTTGTTCGAACTCTCAAGAGTTAAGCCTCTGTTTTTATAAAAAAAATTGTATATAGATAAGATCCTGATTTGAAAGAGCATGTTACTGGTTTATAAGAACGTGTCTGTTAGTTTTTGGAATCATAGATTCACGGGGTCTATTTGGTTTCTTCATGGCTATTGTGTGATATTGATCCAGTGCTTTCTTGTTGACATGGCTGAATTGCCGCAGCTGCTCATTATATGATTTATGTTTATATTTACAGGAACAAAGTTATGGAAAAGAACTTCCCAAATCAAACTCCAATGGCAGTCACCACTACTACCCCTAACACCACCCCTACTGATCCTACTGCCCTTGATACCACAACTACCACAACTGATCCAATGATTACACAAGATGATAATGCTACTATTCAACTTAAGTCGCCAAAAAAAGAAGTCAATGATAAACCACCCAATTCAAAGAAAAAGCCTACTCGAACCTCAGATGTATGGGATCACTTTATTAAGGTGAAAGATGGAGATCCCGAAAACCCTAGGTGCACGTGTAACTACTGTGGTGCAAATTATGCTTGTCATAGTCAAAGAGTTGGCACTAGCAGTTTATGGGTTCATTTGGACAAATGTAAGAAGAATCCACAAAGGTTAGTCGATAAAAAGTAAAAGGTGCTTAGTTTTCATGGGATGAATTTATTGGCGTCTATTTTTAACGCAGTGAAATGTCAGAGTGCTTTGGCAAAATTTGTGGTAAGAGATGAACAAGCCTTTAGAGTTGTCGAGGGTGCAGGTTTTAAGGAGTTTATTAATGAGTTGCAGCCTAAGTTTAATATCCCTAGTAGAATTACTGTTGCTAGGGACATTTACCACCTATTTTCTGAAGAGAGAGCAAAACTGAAGAAAGAATTGATCGCTGCTGGTCAAAGAGTTTGCTTAACAACCGATTGCTCGACAGCCCGAACTCAGATTTCTTATATGTGCATCACTGCGCATTATATTGATGCCAACTGGAATTTGCAAAAAAGGATTATAAGCTTTTGTCAAATTTCAAACCATAAAGGTGATACAATTGGTAAATTGATCGAGTCGTGTTTGCTTGAATGGGGGATAGAAAGAGTTTTTACTGTGACAATGGATAATGCATCAGCCAATGATGTGGCTGCTGGTTTTGTAAAAAGGAGGGTCAATGCTTGGAAAGGATCAGTTCTTGGTGGTGAGCATCTCCATGTCAGATGCGGTGCTCACATTATAAATTTAATCGTGAATGATGGGTTACATAAACTGCATGATTCAATAGCTGTCATCCGCAATTCTGTGAGGTATATTCGTTCATCTCCAGCTAAGTTATTGAAGTTCAGAGCTTGCGTGGAGAAAGAAAGAATTGATTACAAGGGGAGACTGATTTTAGACGTGGCTACAAGGTGGAACTCAACCTATATGATGCTAGATGTGGCTCTCAAATTTGAGAAGGCATTTACAAGATATGAAGAGGAAGATGACAAATTTCTCAATTACTTTATGGAAAAAGAAAGTGGTAAGACGAAGATTGGACCTCCTACCTCTGCTGATTGGGAATGTGCTTCCGTTTTTGTGAAATTCCTAGCTACTTTCTATGAAGTCACCTTAATATTCAGCGGCACTTTGCACGTCACGTCAAATAATTTTTATCACGAAATCTGTGAGATTCAGGCTCAGGTGAATGATTTAGCGGATGCGAATGATCCCTTACTATCTACCATGGCTTCTAGTATGAGGGACAAGTACGATAAATATTAGGGCAATGCAGATAATATAAACCCCTTATTGTTTCTTGCTGTTGTGCTAGATCCCAGATACAAAATGAAGTATTTAAAGTTTTGCTTTGAATATGTGTATGATTCAACGATTGTTGTTAGGCTTCTTGTCAAGGTGGAGTCGCTTTTGCAATCTCTGTACACATGCTATGCTGCTGGATCGAATGGTGTTGTTGGCAATAAGGTTTGTTTCATATTCTTTTCCGACGTGCTTCTGTTTGCTTTTCACCGCTTATTTCTTTTAACGGATTTTGATATTAAATATTCTATTTGCATTAAATCTTTAGCAGCACAAGTTTTCCAGACTTATATCTAGGTTACTCATAGTATCCAGGCTCAGGAGATAATTATAAAATAAGTTAAGGAATGAATTTTAAGAACTTGCAAAACTAGGTGCATAATTTAAATGCAAAGTAGAGTTCATGTGTTTATATTATTCTGTCTTTTCCGCAGGATATTAGAGACGATCCTGCACCAAAAAGTGTTGCTGGCAGAAGTAGATTATTGGACAATTATATGCAAAGTCAGCAAACAGAGACAATCGGGAACAAAACTGACCTTGATAACTATTTGGCCGAAGAACCTCTCAATCCAATGACAACTTCATTCGATATACTATTTTGGTGGAAGGATAATTCTATCAGGTACAAGACTTTATCATTGATTGCTAAAGATGTTCTTTCTATTTAGGTATCGACAGTTGCCTCTGAATCTGCATTTAGTACTAGTGGCCGTATATTAAACCCATTTCGAAGTTCTTTGAGTCTAAGAATGTTGGAGGTACTAGTGTGCACTCAGAGTTGGTTAAAGGAGCGTCATGATGGAAAAAAATTCAATGAATATGTGGATGATATTCAGTCCTATGAGTTTCTTGATAAAGGTAAACCAAACTGATTTAATTATAAGAGGATGTTCTTTATTATTTAATCTAACCTCATAAATGTTTTCATTTTTTGTTTTAAATTTGTAGGTGACAAAAATAATATTAACATTGGTGCATCGAAGGAGAAACTCAAGGTCAATGTTATCAATGTTATTGATGATTGATTCGTCACAAAAAAATGTTGTTTTATTTATTTTAAGCTAGCCAATTGTTATTGGACTATTTAATATTTTGAGTTAGCTTTTGGATTGTATTTGAATATTTGGTGACTATTTATATTTTATGTCAACATTTAGACTATTTATTTGTTATGGAAAATTGACAGTTGGCAGAGGTAGACTATATCAAAGTTATGTTCAGACTTGTTTACAGTTTTGTTGCTTGAAGAAGAGGGTTTAACCCAACCCAACCCGAATTAATTGGGTTGGGTAGGGTTGGGTTACATAAAAAAAAATTATTAAAGGGTTCAGTTTTTATCAACCCGAACTAATTGGGTTGGGTCATTTTTTTGTTAAAACCCGCCCAACCCGACCCGTGTTCACCCCTATCTGTAAGTATGAATAATCCAAACAGTAGCACTGAAAAAACTAATGTAAGGAAATTAACATTTAAGATTAAAGTGAAACTAAAACAATCTAAACCAAAACAACAAAAGTTGGAGACCAACCTAAAGGTAGAACTAATAAGAAAGGAACCAAGGCAACTTGGGTACCAAAATCAACATGATTGTTTTTGAATGTGCAGGGAAAAAGGAAGAATCTTTGGTGCTTGGACAGTGGTATTCAAGGTACATGATTGGAGATAAATCCTTGCTCACACAGTTTGAGGAGAGAACTGGTCCTGGAATGATTTTTGGAGATGACAGCAAGGGTTACACCATAAAATATGGCTTGATTTCAAAAGAAAATGTCATCATAAAACACGTTGCATTGGTTGATGGCTTAAGACACAATCTATTAAGCATTAGTCAATTATGTGACAATGGAAATAAAACAAGATTGGTTAGTGAATATTGAATTTTTTTAAGAGAGATTTGCAGACATGTTACTAGATTACTTGATTCTTACAAGGATACCAATACAGTAACGAATAATAATCTTTTTGTTAAGAACTAATTTGTGAAAATAAAGCAATTAGAACAGCGAACTGATGAATTTATATTGGTGCATTTTTATTAGATTTTAAGGATTGGATTTATGAAATTTATATTTAGCAAAACAAAAATGAAATTTAAATTGACACTATTTTTTACTGTATTTAAATTGACACTTTGTAAACCACAAGCACATGTAAGGTCTTCATAATTATTTTTTTAACCTGGTGACAATTCATATATAAATATACCTAACATTACATTGATTCACACCGTAAATTGATATATACGCACCCTAAATTGATTCACACACACCTTTAGAGTAGATGACCATAATAACCTTACATTTGTCTTTTCAATTTTTTTTAATATAATAGTATGTTAATTAATTTCATTGAATTTCAATAAATAATGTTCACAAATTAATTTTACAAAAATTCTAATTTTGGTGTTTTATATACGAAATATTTAATAATAATAAAACTATTTCAAAATATGCATAGTTAATCAAAATAAACACATTTTAATAGAATGAATGAATCAAATTATATTTTTACCTTAAAAAAAAAAACTTATATTTTTATAACTTAATAATAAAAAAAGCAACAAAAATATCTAAAATAATTATAATGCAATTTAAAATAGAACGGGTTGACCTATTCTTTTACCTGGAGTCACAGGAACATATGACCTAACTTTCTTTAATTTTATTTAAGATCAATATTTTGCTATTCTTTAATGTTTTGATAATTAATTTTATTCTTATTAAGCAATTTTTTCTCTTTAGTTATTTGTTACATCATAATTAGGATCGTAAAAAATATGTTCGTTTTAAAATAAAATTCAAGTTCTATTCGGGATAATAACTTATTTTAATTATAAATTTTGGTCTAGTTTTGATTTAAAAATCTCAAAAAATTATTAAAAATTAGAGACATCAGATTGTTAAAGACGAATGTGATCAAAATGTAAAAAGGAAAAAATGAATTTAATTGAATAATATTTGAATGAAAGGATATAATGGGTAGAATAAGATAAGATAAGATAAGGGTAATTTAATCAAATAAGCATAAAATGGGGTGCAAGAGGGCGTGGATACATAACACTCTTAGAAAAGTGTCAATTAAGTCTATTGTCAATCGCAATCGAGTCCGGACTCTGTAGAGTACAATCTCAAAATCACATAGGAACAAATCCAAATGTAAAACGGTTATAATCATTATTAAAATTAAGATTAAAAAAAATCATTATTAAAATTAAGATTAAAAAAAATCATTATTAAAATTTGGCTGCACTTCAATATTACTTGCATTTTGTAACCAATTTTTTTTAAATATATCTAGTTTTTTGTTCAACTCTTACTTTCAATTAAAGTGGACCATTTTGCTCAATCTTTCTAGTTAATCATGTGATAAGGATGATTACAGATATTTTTAGTTCTAAATATATAATCAATTATCTATTTATACATATGATTATGTATTATAATAATTTATTTATAGTTTTAGTTCTATAGAACCAGAACAGAATATAAGTACGTATTGGACTTGCTCCAATATCTATACTATATTATTAAAACCGAAATATTAAAAGTTTGGTAATCGATCAGTATTTAGGTTGAATAGTTATTATTGAGCCTAATTTTTAAAAATTAATCTCCTAACTAAAAAATCACAAATTATTCTCCTAACTAATACACATCTCTAAATAAAATACACAAATATTATCTTATTGAACATTAATCTCTTAACTAAAACACATATCAAATTAATCTCTTAACTAATACATATCTCTAAATAAAATACACAAATATTATCTTATTGAACATTAATCTCCTAACTAAAACATATCTTATATTAATCTTTTAACTGATATACATCTCTAAATGAAACACCCAAAAATTATTTTATTAAAATACAAATACAAAAGTATATGAAAAAAATTATAAAAATATATATATATTTATAATATTAAATAAAGTTTAAATTATTATTATAAAATTTTAAATTCATATCATATAAAGAAATATTAAAATAAGAATTATTTAAAATAGTAAAACAATTCGATTCGTACATCGTACCGAATATAAGCTAATACTACATTGAAACAAAAGACCACCTAATCGATAGAAAGGATATACTGAACATATATATTATTAAAGAGTAAAAGCTTGCCTAATAAATTATATATCAAATATTTTTAATGCAAAGTTGCAAACCCAAATCTAACAAACAAAATACATATCTAACAAGTCTTTCCTGATAATTTACTTGTTGAGAAATATACGTTGGATACCCTATCTTCCGTGTGAAGTCACATGATGTATCAGGCGTTGCCTTTTCTTTTTTGGACTCATTTCCCTTAGTAATCTGCATTCTCCTTGCCCCTTTTAGACACCAAAATACCAAATCCCCCGTGGAGGCAGCTAAGTTATAATAATATTAATTTATTATTATTATATAATTATAATATAATTTATATAATATATAATAATATTAAAATATAATACTACAATTCGTATATTATAATTTTAAAATATAATTTATTATTATGATAATACAAATAGACATATTTTTAATTTTTAATAATATTTATTTATAGTGTATAAATTAATATAATATATAATAATATATAATTTAATATTATAATTCCTGTATTATTATATTATTATATAATTTATTATTATAATAATAATAATAGATAATAATATTAATTTATAGTAATTTTCATTTATATATTTGATGAATAGTACTTAATTAGAATATATATTTACTAGAATATATAATAATATAATAAAATTAATTTATTATTAATATAAAATTATAATATAATTTATGGTTACAATAATAAAAATAGATATATTTTTAATTTATATTCATATTTCATTTATAGTATATAATTTAATATAATATTATAATTCGTATATTATTATTAATCATTATTATTATATATATATATATATATATATATATATATATATATATATAATATGCCAACATGAGCCAATTTAATCCAGCTCAGAAGGAACGTCAATCCACTAAACAAATCAATTTAGTCCACCTCAGCGAACATGTACACGTCATATCTTTGTATTCTCTTGAAACACTTCTATAAACTATCATCGCAATCGGCCGTGTCAATTTTATACCACCGCTCGACACCTTACATATCTATAATCTAGCACCAACGAATGAAGACATCTAACATTCGTTTTGTAGTGAAATTATAAAACCAAGTGCAAATTATAAATGCCAATTCTGTAAGTATGAATAATCCAAACACTAGCACTGAGAAAATTGAGGTATGGAAATTAACATTTAAGATTAAAGTGGAACTAAAACCACCAAACCAAAAGAACAAAAGTTGGAGACCAACCCAAAGGTAGAACTAATAAGAAAGGACTCAAGCCAACTTGGGTACCAAAATCAATATGATTGTTTTTGGATGTGTGCATAGAAAAAGGAAGAATCTTTGATACTTGGACAGTGGGTGTTCAAAGCACATGACTGGAGATAAATCCTTGCTCACATAGTTTGAGGAGAGAGCTGGCCCTAGAGTGACTTTCGGAGATGACAACAAGGGTTACACCATGAGATATGGCTTGATTTCAAAAGAAAATGTCATCATAAAACCTGTTGCATTAGTTGATGGCTTAAGACACAATTTATTAAGCATTAGTTAATTATGTGACAATGGAAATAAAGTATGCTTCACAACAGAAGCATGCATAATTTTCAGCAAGAAATATGGAAGTCTAGTAATGACTGAGAACAGAAAATGAAATGTGTATATAGCTGATTTCAACTCAACAAATGTTGATTCAATGACTTGTCTTCTTTCAGAAACAAGTACATATGAGAGTTGGTTATGGCACAAGAAGTTAGCTCACTTAAATTTCAAAGGCATGAATCAATTGGTCAAGAAAAGTCAAGTGAGAGGATTGTCACATATGGAATTTGTCAAGTATGGACTGTGTGATGCTTGCCAAAAAGGCAAACAGAGAAAAGTATCATTCAAGTCAAAATTGGAGTCATCAATTGAGAAATCACCTGAGTTACTACATATGGATTTGTTTGGCCCTGTCAACATCATGTCCATTGCAAAGAAAAAGTATGCTCCAGTCATTGTGGATGATTTCTCAAGGTTTTCTTGGATTTATTTATTACATTCTAAGGATGAGACAAGTGAATTGATTATCAAACACATCAAGGAAGTAGTGAAAAATCTTGAATTGGATGTAAAGAAAATAAGAAGTGATAATGGAACAAATTCAAGAATGCTACAATGAGGGAGTTTTGTGAACCCAAAGGAATCATTCATACTTTTTCTGCACCAAGAACGCCTCAACAAAATGGGATAGTTGAGAGGAAGAATAGGACACTGATTGAAGTAATAATAACAATGTTGGAAGATGCAAACTTGCTAAATTATTTCTGGGCCGAGGCCATCAATGCAGCATGCTACTCACAAAACATTTCCAAGTGCAAACTATGTTGCTAGAAACTCTTGTGTTCTCCCTAGTCGCAGCTTTGATGAGCATTCTGCTGCAGCTGAACTCAAAACCCTGATGTATTCGGATTATATTGTAGTCTGCTTTGCTTCTCAAAAAAAGGGTTCATTTTACATTAAACACCTTATTTTCATTTTTCATCCAAGACAATATTTTCAGACAAATAACTAATGTAGTTTCAGACAAAGAATGTTTAAACATTGAAAAGAGTTTAGATCCATGCTGCCAAATAATCACAACCTTAGATGTAGCATGAACTTTTTGTATGGATGTCAGGTATTTAACATGATCATCACAAGTACATTTCCGTGCCAAAACACCATAAAGAGTCTCCTACTTAAGAAGTCATGAATGAGTGTAATAAATATGTTTAAGCTTCAAGAGAATTCTCTAGTTTTGTGCTGGGAGATATAGATTTTAAAATGAGAATCTCCCTCTTTATAATGTCTAGTAGCTGTAGACAACCTAGATATTGCTTGGAAAGTATATGTAATTTGATTTAAGGAAGCAATTAATAAAATTATATCATAATTTGTAACTTAGTTGGAGCAATTGTCAACCTAGATATTGAACATTTTCTCAACTTGCCATTGAGCTGTTTTGTAACTCTGCTGAGTTTATTTTGCATCCTGATGTTTCCTTTTTGTGTAATGGAGAAAATAAGTTTCAGACGTAGGATTTTAATCCTTTGTGTTTCTGATGTCCTTTGCGCAAATGAAGATGTTCTGTTTTGTTACTTTACTCTGATTTGCTTTGATATTTTTCGAATATAACAGTTGATCTATTAAGCTTGAAGAAAAAAACAGCAATGGAGAAAGTTATTTGTAATCACAGATTTTTAAAGTCTTTTACTAACCATTTATAGTCTCTCTATTCCAAATTTTAGCTTTTTCTTTAATTATTATTATTAAATTAGGGACGGAGGTTCACTGTTTTATTTCTATAGTCTGTAATTACAAAATGAAAAAAATAACCACCAAGAAAGGAAAAATAATATAGCCACCGCCTAACTTCCTTATTTTTCTCTATTCTATTCTTTCCAGGTATAATGGTTGCATCTTTTAATTTCATTTTCACTGCTTTGTTCATTAAATTTCACAGTAGAAACAAACAAGAAACAACAGATAACAAAATGGGGTCTGAAGGATCCAGAGGTACCTTCTTTTTCTTTTCTTTTTTGCTTATAGTGATGTCACAGATCAATGTATGTTGCACTACTTCTTTATTGTATCATCTCAGGGATATGCTTACATTTGTTTATAATTTTTTCGTTTACAAGATTTACTGTTTTTATTCTCCAGTCTCACACATTTATGATTGTATATGAATGTGTTTTGATAGACGGGAATGCTGATGTTCCAAATGCCATCTTCGCGGGCGTTAAAAGTGCTGCCATTACGAGTTTTATTGCTCATGTTTCTGTTGTGAGTTTATACATCGAGTAATCTTATATATCAAACACACCCTTGCTATCCTTTCAATATTTACTACAATTTGCACTCTACCAGAGTACCACATAATGTATATACATTTTACATTAAACATTGTGTTTCTTGTTTCAAAAATTTCAGACGTTGGCTGTTCGTCATATATCCTGGGCAAAGAGGAATCTGAATCATACTGGGCGGGCATTAATCCCGTGTGGAGGTACATTTTATAAACAACAAGGATGATCTAATTTCCACATTAATAGTATACAAACTTCAAATTTTATCTTCTCTTTTTTTATTTGTTTCCTATTACATAAAGTCCTCTGCAAAGTGTTGGTAACTTTTAATTATTTCATCATCTTGGCTTTTAAATTACAGCGGCGCTGTTCATGTTCGCTCTGACGACAGATCAAGTAATCTTAGAAACGCAGAGGAAAAATACTCGCTATAAATGAGTTTCAAACTCTGGTGGTCATTCTGGTATTGGTATATATTCATTAGTTTTGTATATAATTGTATACCATTTTCAAGCAGATTTGTCCCTGATTGCTATACCTTTTCAACAACAAAACAAATAAAATTCAATGTATCTTATATAATTTTCTATCCAGCATAGAGTAAAACTGATTTCCTGATTTGTTCTTCAGTTCTTTAGTTATACCATCATTAGTCATTAAAGGACAACAATGTTACAGAGTTAAATGTAGAAAAACTATGATGCAATACATTCAAGCATCAACAAATTGAAGCTATACTCCTGCTCTACCTAAAAAAGAAACATATCGTGGCTTCTTTGTCTTCAAAGTAACTACTATGCTTTGCTTTGATTATCGCAAGTATTACGATTACTGAATAATATGAACAAAACTACTGTCATTATCCACAGACAAATTCTTACTTTTCCTGTAACTAGATAGATAAGTAGCTGCCGGCGAGCTCCCGAGGAGCGGTGCAACATCAAATTCGCCTCCTTTCTTACCATCACTACTTTCTGGTGGATTTGAACGTTGAAGAATCTGCAAAACTTCTTTCATTGAAGGCCTATCAGAAGGCATTGTCCTAGTGCAAATCAAACCTAATTTAAAAACTGTCTTCATTTCTTCCAAGTAACAATCTTTCTTGATGTCCTTTTCCAGTATATCAGCAATGCATTTTTCCTCTCCATGGTGCTTCCAAGCCCATTCCGCGAGATTTATGTGATTCTCACTTCCATAATTAGGCTTTCTTCCTGTCACAATTTCTAAAAGTACCACTCCGAAGCTGAAAACATCAATCTTTTCGTTCACTTTTGTCGTATAAGCATACTCTGCATTCGAAACATTCATTAGTAACACAAAAGCATAGACTGCATTGAATGAAATGACTAGCATAAATATTTTACCTGGAGCAATGTAACCAAATGAGCCAGCAATAGAAGACATAGTGTTAGCCTCATCACCCTTCACCAAAATCTTAGCCAATCCAAAATCTGCTATTCTTGCGTGGAAATCAGAGTCCAATAATATATTGCTGGACTTGACATCGCGATGAATTATAGGTGGAGAGCAGTCGTGGTGCATGTAGCATAGGCCTTGAGCAGCACCAATGGCTATTTGCATTCTTCGCGGCCAATCCAGTGCAAAATGAATTGATTTGGTCGTCTGTGATGCGATTTTCCTATCCCCATGTAGCCATTTGTCAAGACTCTGATTCTCCATGTACTCGTAAACAAGAAGCTTGGAGTTCTCACTTGAAATGCAACACAAAAGCTTCACTATGTTAGAATGCCTAATTGAACCTAAGATTCCAACCTCAGCAAAGAACTCTTTTTCAAGTGTGTGATCCAGTTTGTGATTACTCAAAATCCTCTTAACAGCAACATATTCACCCGTTGAACCAACGGGGATCTGATAAACTTTTCCTGATCCTCCACTTCCTATCATATTATGATCAGTCAAACTAGACAAGATATTGGACTCTGTGAAATCCAATCTTTGAAATGAGGTCAATTTCCATGTAGCTATATCGCGTTCCTGCTTCTTCCTTTGATGATATCTGGCCAAAAGAAGAGTGGAAACAATAGTAGCTAGCAGAACAACTAGTGCTAAAACAAGAACAATGGCGAAAGTGTTGTTTGACACTTTGTTGTTGTGGGGAATTTTGGTGTAACAATTACCAAGGCTCAACTCAGGTGTATTGGCACACAGTTCAGAATTGATATTTTTCGAACTGAGATCAACTCCGATGACTTCTCCGGTGACTTTGCAGTCAATTTCCGGCCAATTGCAGGGCGAGGCAGTGTGATTCCAACGTTTTAGAGACGAGGGGTTGTTGAATTTTTGCCGGAGATTGAGTAGAATTTTTCGATCGGCGGCCGAGAACTGTGAATTTACTTTTAAGGACAGGAGGGTGAGGGAGAGTAAGAGGAAAATGAGAGGGAATATTTTGAAAGGGGAGGGTATTTTTGTCTTTATAGGCATTTCCGGTGTTAAAGTTTCACCGGGAAAAAGCGGGGAAGGGGATGAAATAATTACGGTCTGTTGGTTTTCAAATGAGGCGGGCTAAGCTGTTTGGCTTTATAGATTGTAGGCTCTTGCGTAGTGACGCAAGCGTGGTGCAGTTAAGTTCGATTTTAGTATAAAACCGCAAAAGTAATCAATATGTTCTGACCAGCTGAATTGCTTTAATCTTCTGACCGATGCACATGCTCTTACGGTCTGTTGGTTTTCAAATAAGGCGGCCTAAGCTGTTTGGCTTTATACGGTCTGTTCGCTTTTATTATACTCCAATGTGATTTCGGTTTTAAAACTAAAAATTATTGATTATAATATTTATTGATTAACTAGACATGTACAAAATATTGCATATACTAACAGTAGTAAAAGTAACACTAAAAATGTTACAAGTATTTGTAGGATAAACAAATATAGAACATGAAAAATAATCAAAATACACCTAATTATTAACTATTAAGAAATTAAGGTCCAGGTACAAGAGTATGTTATAAATGGAATGGATCGTGTTCTCTCAATTGTTTTTATATATTATAATGTAACATACTAACAAATGCAGATTGATTGGATATATACTTAATCATATTTATTTATATTAAAATATTATTCATATGATATATTTTATTATATATATAATTATTATTATTATAAATCTTATTGCGGTTCGGTTCGGTTTCTAAAATTTTAGAAACCAAACCATAATCAAAATATCAGTGCAGTTTTTATTCGGTGCGGTTTTCAATTAGTTTGAATTTTTCCAATTCAATTTTGTGTGTTTCATATAATTTTCAATTTAGTTTCTGTTTTCGGTTTTCGCTCATCCCTACTCCTACGTTTCACTCCTGTTAATATTTTCCATATTTCTTTTCCTAAATATTAATTTTTTTATTTAAAAATATTAGTTTAAAATAAAGAGAGTATCTTAATCATCTAAATGATCTCACCTTTTCAATAATTTTGTATTATTAATGAAAGTATATAAATATGAAAACACATGGTCAAATAAGATTTAATATTTTGTATTTAATTTAATTTTGTATTTTTTCAATTATTTTTAAATTATCATCCCTTATATTTGTTAGTAATATTTTTTAATTTAATAATATGTATAATAAATTATTATGTAATATGCTACGATTCAAACTCTTAAATATTGTTAGTGTTTAAAGAATTAGTTATATATTAAATTTTAATATATTATTGATAGGATTTAAAACCTAAATTTGTGTTATTATCTTTAAATCTATGTTAATATTTTTAGAGTTATAAATATTAAATTTAAATAAATTATAAGTGATTATTGTGTCAGGATAATATAACATTCTGATAAATCCTTCTCCTAATATATTAAGGTTTTAAAAAAATCAGTAATTTAACATGATATCATAATCTATTACATACAAAAGTAAATTATTGTCTCTAAAAATAAGTGCTTCTGATTTATTTTTCAAATCTAAAAATGAAATTTCGGGTGCGAGAGAATGTTAGAATTATATATAATCATGCTCTAAAACTCGAAACTTTGAACATTGTTAATACTTAGATAAAAGTTATTTTATGTGTATTATAGATAAGATATAATTAAACAAATAATCAAATATTATATTTATAAATGATTTGTATTATAAACAAACAATAAATTCTCAACATTTTTATCTTCGAATATGTACTTAATTTTATTAAGACTTGATAAAGTTTGTAATGAGACAATAACATTAACACGACTTTGAGCACGGAAATCCGATCGAAAACTTGCAATTAACATTTAACAACCTTATTATTGCTTGAAATAAACGTTTGACAGAGGATTGCATAGAATTCATATCCTAGTCAAAACTCAAAACAATAGTCCTAAACTTTAGGACCTAAAGTAGTAACATGAGAAAAAAGACCAAACAACACTTTAAGTGTGCCAAAGAAATTCCACGTGTGCTATAACAGCGTGACAGTGTAAAGTGAGTGTTTTTAACTGTGTTTTCTTCGCATCACATTTTAAATACCGTGGTAAAAATTCTCTTTTGTAGTAAATACTCTGTGGAATACAGGTAAAAAGTGGTCACGCTATGAATTGGGTGGATAATTTTAATTTTTTCCAGGAAGGTTAGGTCCCGGTTTCAATATACATCATTTGCATACTACGTTTATTTTTGAGTAACTCCTTAATACTGTGCTTAGGCCTCTGTAACTTAATAATGTAATCAAAATTTGTTAGGAACCGACGATTATAATTATAATTTTGGTTTAACAACAGTTTGTTCTAAAAAAATGTAATTTGTTGTCTAAGATCAAACCAGTTTGAAAATATAAATTTACTAATTTTATAAATATATAAATACAAATCATAAATTTTTACCGATCATTCCAACACGTATTTTAATTGTTCCTCAGTTAAAATTTACACACTTTCTCGACTTTATAAAAACTACTTTTCATAAAAATCTCCAAATCTACCCTGGTCTATGGGAGAAGTACAATTAGCAAAAGCTACAATTTAATTTCAAATGGTTGGCATAGAATAAGCAAAATTAACGAGGGTGCAATTACTTGAAGCTAATTAACACACCTATTGCAACTTAAAGGACTAACATTATTAAACAAACTTATCACTTTATCATAGTCTTTAGATGGAACAAGTTAAGATAACAAAGTCAAATTATTTGACTAAAAAGTTAGTACTCGTAAATAACGGTATCCAATCTAAATATTCTCATCTTGTGATATTCCTATCATATTATGATCAGTCAAACTAGACAAGATATTGGCCTCTGTGAAATCCAATCTTTGAAATGAGGTCAATTTCCATGTAGCTATATCGTTTCTGCTTCTTCCTTTGATGATCTCTGGCCAAAAGAAGAGTGAAAACAATAGTAGCTAGCAGAACAACTAGTGCTAAAACAAGAACAATGGCGAAAGTGTTGTTTGACACTTTGTTGTTGTGGGGAATTTTGGTGTAACAATTACCAAGGATCAACTCAGGTGTATTGGCCCACAGTCCAGAATTGTTTAAGAAACTCTTATCATATGCCATATTATCAAACTCAGCAGGGACTTTTCCAGTAAGTTGATTGGACGATAAATTCAAAGAAGTGAGCCTCAACTGACCTAATTGAACTGGAATAGCCCCCGAAAGCTTGTTTGCAGATAAATCAAGATCAAGAAGATCTGGCAAAGACCCTATGACAGAAGGAATTGATCCCGAGAGGTTGTTTCTTGCTAAATTTAAGGTGTTAAGTGATCTCCAAGACTTGATCTCCACAGGAAGCTCACCAGATAAGAAATTCCCATCAAGATTTAGAGTTGTCAGCTGAGAAAGACTAGTGAGCTCTACAGGAAGATAACCTGAAAACAGATTATTACTAGCCTTAAACACGACCAAGTTTACCCAAGAAGAAACCCCAACAGGAATTTGACCCGAAAAATTGTTGTTACTAATCTCCAACCGTGATAAATTCCATGCTAACTTACTAGGAAGATGACCGGAAAACAGATTATCACTTAACATCATATTTGACATGTTCGGACCTGTCCAAAGGCCTAATGGGACTTCACCCGTAAACTTATTACCATACAGTTGCAGAGTCATTAAACTTGCACAATCCCCAAGTGATTTCGGAATCTCCCCTGTTAGATTATTAGAAAAGGCAACCACACCGGTCAAACTCTTACCAGAGCACAGATTCTCAGGCAGCTTTCCTGTGAACTGATTGTGAGAAACTTCGAATGCTTCAAGTTTGGAGTGTAGGCCTAATTCAGCTGGAAATTCTCCAGTAAAATTGTTCCGAAAAATGCTCAAGTGGATAAGTGTTGTAATCTGAGCTATCCCTGATGGAATTTCACCTGTCAAATGATTCGAAAACAAATTAAGCAACTCCAAATTCTTCAATTTTGAGAACTCTTCCGGAATTGAACCAGACAAATTGTTCATAGAGAGATCAAGTTCAGTCAAATTGAGCGATTCAATAACTAAAGGAATTGAGCCTGACAAGTTATTCTTGAACAAGAACAATTTTTTCAAATTCTTCAACAAAAACAATTCTTTTGGAATAGAACATTCTAAACCATTTGAGCTCAAATCCAACCTTTCTAACCTCGAGAATCCCGATACATTTTCAGGCAACTTTCCGACTAAATTTGTATCAGACATCCATAAAAAGACTAAATTCTTCAATCTTCCAAACTCCGGTGGAAATTCCGACGGTGCAAAATCATTATAAGCCAATTCCAAGAATTGAAGATTACTCAAGTTTCCAATTTCCACCGGAAAAGTTTCATCAAACAGATTCTGATACAAAAGCAGCCCTTCAAGTTCCGGCAACATTCCGATCGCCGGAGGAATATCTCCTGTGAAGTTATTGGCGCCAAGATTGAGCCATTTGAGAGTTTTCATTTTATCGATATCACGTGGTATTAATCCGATAAAACAATTTTGAGAGAGATCGAGTTCGAGAAGATTCGAGCAGTTGTAAAGAGCTTTCGGGAACTCTCCGGGAATGTAATTGTCGGAAAGATACAAGTTTTCAAGGTGTCTAAGGTCACAAATTGATGGTGGAATTGGTGAATTGATATTTTTCGAACTGAGATCAACTCCGATGACTTCTCCGGTGACTTTGCAGTCAATTTCCGGCCAATTGCAGGGCGAGGCAGTGTGATTCCAACGTTTTAGAGACGAGGGGTTGTTGAATTTTTGCCGGAGATTGAGTAGAATTTTTCGATCGGCGGCCGAGAACTGTGAATTTACTTTTAAGGACAGGAGGGTGAGGGAGAGTAAGAGGAAAATGAGAGGGAATATTTTGAAAGGGGAGGGTGTTTTTGTCTTTATAGTCATTTCCGGTGGTTAAAGTTTCACCGGAAAAAGTGGGGAAGGGGATGAAATAATTACGGTCTGTTGGTTTTCAAATGAGGCAGGCTAAGCTGTTTGGCTTTATAGAAAAAGTGGGGAAGGGGATTGTAGGCTCTTGCGTTTCGGTTTTCAAACCAAACATCCACATCATTGGGGCAGTGAGTTCGCTTTTATTATACTCCTGTGTAATTTCGGTTTTAAAACTAAAAATTATTGATTATAATATTTATTGATTAACTAGACATGTACTCCACAAAATATTGCATGTACTAACAGTAGTAAAAGTAACACTAAAAATGTTACAAGTATTTGTAGGATAAACAAATATAGAACATGAAAAATAATCAAAGTACACCTAATTATTAACTATTAAGAAATTAAGGTCCAGTACAAGAGTATGTTATAAATGGAATGGATCTTGTTCTCTCGATTGTTTTTATATATTATAATGTAACATACTAACAAATGCAGATTGATTGGATATATACTTAATCATATTTATTTATATTAAAATATTATTCATATGATATATTTTATTAAATACTCTGTGGAATACAGGTAAAAAGTGGTCACGCTATGAATTGGGTGGATAATTTTAATTTTTTCCAGGAAGGTTAGGTCCCGGTTTCAATATACATCATTTGCATACTACGTTTATTTTTGAGTAACTCCTTAATACTGTGCTTAGGCCTCTGTAACTTAATAATGTAATCAAAATTTGTTAGGAACCGACGATTATAATTATAATTTTGGTTTAACAACAGTTTGTTCTAAAAAAATGTAATTTGTTGTCTAAGATCAAACCAGTTTGAAAATATAAATTTACTAATTTTATAAATATATAAATACAAATCATAAATTTTTACCGATCATTCCAACACGTATTTTAATTGTTCCTCAGTTAAAATTTACACACTTTCTCGACTTTATAAAAACTACTTTTCATAAAAATCTCCGAATCTACCCTGGTCTATGGGAGAAGTACAATTAGCAAAAGCTACAATTTAATTTCAAGTGGTTGGCATAGAATAAGCAAAATTAACGAGGGTGCAATTACTTGAAGTTAATTAACACACCTTTTCCAACTTAAAGGACTAAAATTGTTAAAGAAAATTATGACTTTATCATAGTCTTTAGATGGAACAAGTTAAGATAACAAATTCAAATTATTTGACTAAAAAGTTAGTACTCGTAAATAACGGTATCCGATCTAAATTTTCTTATCTATCTTGTGATATAAATATGACTCGTGTGAAAAAGAACGATTCCAGTTATTATACCCTAAATAATGGTTCCTTTTTCTAATTCACAGCAGCCTTTGCGTTAACAATATTCATATACGTATTTATAAAGTTATTTGTTAGAACGTATAAAAAGCATCTGCATTGTTCTCTTTGACCATTCTTTATATATTTACTTGTATATATATAAATACATTTACTTGTAAGAGTGTATCTTTGAAATATGTTAAATTGTGGTCAGCAATAAGAGAATACCAGGTCTAGATTCTAGAAATAGTTAAAAACTTCATTTAATTGGCAAGCGAATTTCATTGAATCAAATAACATATAATAGTTATCCTTATAATGCAGACAATAGAAGTGGAAAACATGAGAATGGTCAAAGAGAACAAACAATGCAGCTGCGAGAATAGTCAAAGAGAACAATGCAGATGCTTTTTATACGTTCTAACAAATAACTTTATAAATACGTATATGAATATTGTTAACGCAAAGGCTGCTGTGAATTAGAAAAAGGAACCATTATTTAGGGTATAATAACTGGAATCGTTCTTTTTCACACGAGTCATATTTATATCACAAGATAGATAAGAAAATTTAGATCGGATACCGTTATTTACGAGTACTAACTTTTTAGTCAAATAATTTGAATTTGTTATCTTAACTTGTTCCATCTAAAGACTATGATAAAGTGATAAGTTTGTTTAATAATGTTAGTCCTTTAAGTTGCAATAGGTGTGTTAATTAGCTTCAAGTAATTGCAACGTTAATTTTGCTTATTCTATGCCAACCATTTGAAATTAAATTGTAGCTTTTGCTAATTGTACTTCTCCCATAGACCAGGGTAGATTTGGAGATTTTTATGAAAAGTAGTTTTTATAAAGTCGAGAAATTAGGACTTGGAGTGTTGTCTAATTAAATATCCAGCTGAAGGCGGGTGTATATTTTTCTGAAAAACTATTACCATGAATCTTTCTTGACTTTATCCCTTCTCACTGTCATAAATGCACAAGTTGCGATGGTAACAACTAATTTGTGAAAATAAAGCAATTAGAACAGCGAACTGAAGAATTTATATTGGTGCATTTTTATTAGATTTTTAGGGATCGGATTTATGAAATTTATATTTAGCAAAACAAAAATGAAATTTAAATTGACACTTTTTTTTACTGTATTTAAATTGACACTTTGTAAACCACAAGCACATGTAAGGTCTTCATAATTATTTTTTTAACCTGGTGAAAAAATGAAGTGCCATCACAATTCATATATAAATATACCTAACATTACATGGATTACATGAACAATTAATACAAATTTTAAAAAAGTGTCAATTAAGTCTATTGTCAATCGCAATCCAGTCCAGACTCTGTAGAGTACAATCTCAAAATCTTTTTGTTAAGAACTAATTGACACTAATCACAATACAGTAACGAATAATAATCTTTTTGTTAAGAACTAATTTGTGAAAATAAAGCAATTAGAACAGCGAACTGATGAATTTATATTGGTGCATTTTTATTAGATTTTAAGGATTGGATTTATGAAATTTATATTTAGCAAAACAAAAATGAAATTTAAATTGACACTTTTTTTTACTGTATTTAAATTGACACTTTGTAAACCACAAGCACATGTAAGGTCTTCATAATTATTTTTTTAACCTGGTGACAATTCATATATAAATATACCTAACATTACATTGATTCACACCGTAAATTGATATATACGCACCCTAAATTGATTCACACACACCTTTAAAGTAGTTGACCATAATAACCTTACATTTGTCTTTTCAATTTTTTTAATATAATAGTATGTTAATTAATTTCATTGAATTTCAATAAATAATGTTCACAAATTAATTTTACAAAAATTCTAATTTTGATGTTTTATATACGAAATATTTAATAATAATAAAACTATTTCAAAATATGCATAGTTAATCAAAATAAACACATTTTAATAGAATGAATGAATCAAATTATATTTTTACCTTAACAAAAAAAACTTATATTTTTATAACTTAATAATAAAAAAAGCAACAAAAATATCTAAAATAATTATAATGCAATTTAAAATAGAACGGGTTGACCTATTCTTTTACCTGGAGTTACAGGAACATATGACCTAACTTTCTTTAATTTTATTTAAGATCAATATTTTGCTATTCTTTAATGTTTTGATAATTACTTTTATTCTTATTAAGCAATTTTTTCTCTTTAGTTATTTGTTACATCATAATTAGGATCGTAAAAAATATGTTCGTTTTAAAATAAAATTCAAGTTCTATTCGGGATAATAACTTATTTTAATTATAAATTTTGGTCTAGTTTTGATTTAAAAATCTCAAAAAATTATTAAAAATTAGAGACATTAGATTGTTAAAGATGAATGTGATCAAAATGTAAAAAGGAAAAAATGAATTTAATTGAATAATATTTGAATAAAAGGATATAATGGATAGAATAAGATAAGATAAGGGTAATTTAATCAAATAAGCATAAAATGGGGTGCAAGAGGGCGTGGATACATAACACTCTTAGAAAAGTGTCAATTAAGTCTATTGTCAATCGCAATCGAGTCCGGACTCTGTAGAGTACAGTCTCAAAATCACATAGGAACAAATCCAAATGTAAAACGGTTATAATCATTATTAAAATTAAGATTTTAAAAAAATCATTATTAAAATTTGGCTGCACTTCAATATTACTTGCATTTTGTAACCAATTTTTTTTAAATATAACTAATCTTTTGTTCAACTCTTACTTACAATTAAAGCGGACCATTTCGCTCAACCCTTCTGGTTAATCATGTGATAAGGATGATTCCCGACATTTTTAGTTCTAAATATATAACCAATTATCTATTTATACATATGATTATGTATTATAATAATTTATTTATAGTTTTAGTTCTATAGAACCAGAACCGAATATAAGTATGTATTGGACTTGCTCCAAAATCTATATTATATTATTAAAATTGAAATATTAAAACTTTGATAGTCGGTCGGTATTTAGTGTTGGTCCCTGATATTATAGAAGGGGGGTTGAACACAATATCTGAAAATTAATCGCGGAATAATTTGGATTAAAAATATTATTTTAATTACTCGCGAAATATTAATTGGAATGAAATACTGTTCAAGTGAAAGATATAATTTTAACTTGATTAGTATTACAAAATTAATATTAAGAAAACAGTTATATAATTGATTAAAAGTTCTAGAACAAATTTGACATGAATTGTTCGTATTTAACAATTATATCCAAACTCAGCACAGAAATCTGTGAATATTACAATGCAGATAAATTACTGAATTTGATCTGATTTTCTTCTCTTAACAATTGAACTACAAACAATGAAGGGCTGATCTCATATTTATAGAGATTTGAAAAAGGTTGCTATGACCTTTTTCAGTATGACTTTATTTCAAGAAAATAAGTCTGTATGACTTATTTTAACACTTGTATGACTTATAAAAGACTGGGCATGACATATTTTGGTCGGTATGACGTACTGAAACTCGGTATGACCTTTTGAAAGTTCGGTATGACTTATTTAAAGTCATATTCGGATTTTATCTAATTAAAATAAATCGGTATGACTTATTTTAATTAAACAAAATTGGTTCAGTATGACCTTTTGAGCACAGTACTCTCGGTATGACTTATACAATGAGCTCGGTATGACTTATCAGTCGGCTGTTCCGGTATGACTTATCTTTAACAGCTTCGGTATGACTTTCTCTTTATTCAGTCAGTATGACTTTTATTAATATAATTCGGTATGACTTATTAATAAACAGTCGGTATGACTTATTTATTAGTCATTTGAATTATATTAAAAGTCATATTAAGTCATATCTTTTATAATAAATTAATTCTACTTAAATTAATTAGTTAATTTACAAATTAAATTAAATTCAAATTGAATTAATTTAATTAGATAAATTAAATAATCAATTAACATTTGATAGTAGAATTAAAATACTATTTCGTCTTGTATTACCGTGCTATCAGTCTTGAAGTCTTTCAGTCTTCGTTGTGTCTTTTGTCATAAAACCACTTGAGCTAGATGATGAATATTTATTATTTTAGTTGACACACAAATGTACTGTCTGGTTCATTTATGTCATACTATAATAAATATTCTTCATCTTTAACATTAAGCTGTGGTCTTCTGTTCTTCTTCTACTTCACTGGCTTCATTCTTCTTCTGGAATCTTCTGTAATAGCCACTTAGAATCTTCTGAATCTTCTGAACAACTGCTTCTCTATTTTTCTCTGACGCTTGGACATATAAATGAACTTCTTCCGGTGTAGAGTAGCAACTTCATTATAATTCTTCTGACAAGTTGATTCTTTGTGTCTAGTTGACATTCTTCGATTTGATTCCATCCTCAGTATTTATTACTTATTTTAATTTCTTACATGAGTTGAGTTGTCATCTACTAATTACAAATAGGCCTTGACATATGCCTTTCAATCTCCCCCTATTTGTTGTTAAACATTTAACACACAAATTCCTAGAGGATAACTCAACTAACAACTAAGAAACTAATATGACATTTAAGAACTGTAAGTAAATAAATTGTTCTCTGGATCATATAATACATTTCCAGATTTCTTGAGTAACTGAGATGAAAGATGTTTGTTCCTCTAGCACTGAACATAATATACAAGTAGTATTATCTTCATTTCTCAGACTCATCACTACTCCCCCTTAGGATGACAGAGATGATGTCTGTTCTCTTCTTACCACTTTTCCTCTGTTTCTCCAACTCATGTCTTCTCTTCTCTCCCAAGGTGAATTCATTCTCCCCTTACGTGAATTATCCAACCAATTTAATAGAGGTAACAACAGACATGGCATACATACATCATTAAACCATCGCAGATATAAAAAATGCAAACTATGACATGTTATGCATTTTAGAAAATCCGGTTAATCATATTTACAAGAATTTTCTAAAATCAAATGGAATAGAATCCAAGCATGTTGTTATATACCCCTTTTTCTTGTTTAACAATTGAGTAATCCTCTTCTGGAAAAAGCCTTTGTTTACTTCTCCCCTTTTTATCTACTCCCCCTTAGTTGAACACTTTAACATTTTGGAGTAATCCTCTTAATAATTCTCCCCCTTAGTTGAGTAATCCTCTTAATAATTCTCCCCCAATTGTAGATAGGTAACAATTGTTGGTCCTTTTCTGAAGAAATTTCCACCTTGGTTAAGTAACATTTGAAATCTGTAACAGGGAATGGGGAAAGGGATTCGGTAAGTGTGCTAGTGTGTGATTTTACTTTGTGTTCCTCACAAGTGTTTCACTCATATACTCTCTAAGTGTTTCACTCATAGAATATATATTTTCACTCTTCCTTACTTGTGTTTCACTCTTTTCTCACATCACTATATCTCTCTCAGTACGGATGACTCAGTCTTTTGTACCTGCAAGAAAGATCACCATAGCCCTTTCAAGAGAGGTCACTGGTAGTGCAATGGGGTTTCGTAAATCCCCGTCCTCAATTGAATCTATTAAAATATTTGATTTTTATAAACTGAATTGCTTCAGGAATAGATTCAGTGAGTTGCTGATCATCTAAGATGATCTATTCCGTTAGGAATCCAGATATGTTCCATCTGGGGAGGGAGACAAGGATCAATAATGTAGCAAATGATCCAAGTTTCCTCCTGACGCCTGTGAAGGCATGTTGATTCAGTCAGAATCATCAATCATTCTTCCTTCCGTGATATGGAAGTTTAGAATAATTGCTACCGTCAATTCATCCTTCCTGTGACATTTCAAATGCTCCCTCTTGGTCCCTTTTTGGTCCCAAGTAAGTCCTTACATTGTTGGTCCCTTGGTGTTGGTCCCTAAAACATAAGACAAAATATGTGGTTTCTTGAAAAATGTCAGATGAAATTAACTCTTTGCTGATAGCCTTGGCTGACAGGCTGAATTCAATAGACTCACTCTGTTGAGAGAATGAACCTAGTAACAGTTTTGCCTTTTCCAAGTCTGTATCTTTTTGAGAAAACACAGATGAGCTAACAGTTGTCTCAGCTTTTGTATATTTGAATCACCTTTCTGGAGACAGAGCTGTTGGTTCACTCACAATACCAACCTTATCAAATGCAATCAAGGCATTGACTCCCTCATTCTTAACAATTAGGTATTCTGTTTAATGGTTAGAGAGACGGATGTGATAGTGTTTATGTGTTTGGTTCTAAGATCTTGGTTAGAGATTGATGCCAATGATTAGGATCTCACTTTTAGAATCGATTGGATTATCAATTCTCATAGATCTTTCCTACTTCTCAAAAGAGACTTGAGAATAATCAGCACATATTTATATAGAAATAAACATAAAAATAATAAAAATAAAGATGCCAAGTTGTAAAATAAATAAAACTATACATACTTAAATATACCAATTGTTGAGAGCAATTGTTGGAAATAATAAACAATATATACTAATTGTTGGAAAACAAACATAATATAAAATATATTTACAGTATAGATGCCAATGAAATAACAATTGTACAAAAATAAGGAAAATCTTTTTGAGTTTTCTTTTTCAATTTGTTTGTTTGTTTTTGAAATATTTTAAGGAATATATACAGTGTATTTACAGTGCTTGAAAATAAATATGCAATTTAAAACAACATGCAATAATTAGTTCATGTTTAACATCCCTAACTCACTAACCAACTTAGAGAAAGTGGATTCATCAAGTGGTTTCATGAAGATGTCGGCAATTTGATCTTCTGTGGGTACAAAATGTAACACCACAGTTCCGTTCATGACATGCTCTCGGATGAAATGATACCTTATGTCTATGTGCTTGGTTCTTGAATGTTGTACAGGATTGTTGGAAATTGCTATGGCACTTGTGTTGTCACAAAGTATTGGAATTTTAGAAAGCACAAGTCCATAATCATTCAGCTGATTCCTTATCCATAAGATCTGTGCATAACTACCTGCTGCAATGTATTCTGCTTCTGCTGTCGAGGTAGATACTGAGTGTTGTTTCTTGCTGTACCAGAAAATCAACCGTTGTCCTAGAAACTGACAACTTCCGAATGTACTTTTCCTGTCCATCCTGCATCCTGCATAATCTGAATCTGTATAGCCTATTAGTTCAAAACCTGTACCTTTAGGGTACCAAATTCCAAGATTCGGTGTACCCTTCAGATATCTAAAAATTCTTTTAACAGCTATAAGATGAGATTCTCTAGGATCAGTTTGAAACCTTGCACATAAGCATGTTGCAAACATTATATCGGGTTTACTAGCAGTTAGATATAATAATGAGCCTATCATACCTCTATAGCTTGTGATGTCAACTTTCTTACCAGTTTCATCTTTGTCAAGCTTGGTGGCTGTTGGCATAGGGGTTTTTGCCGGTGTAGAATCTTCTAGATTGTATTTCCTTAGAAGATCCCTTACGTACTTTGATTGGCAAATAAAAATCCCATCTTCTTTTTGCTTCACTTGCAATCCAAGGAAGAATGACAGCTCACCCATCATGCTCATTTCATACCTACTCTGCATTAACTTAGCAAATCTCTTGCACAACTTTTCATTAGAAGAACTAAATATAATATCGTCAACATAAACTTGGACAAATATCATATCTTTATCATGTAATTTGTAAAAGAGAGTTTTGTCTATGACACCTCTAGTAAAACCGTTTTCAAGTAAAAACTGAGAGAGAGTGTCATACCATGTCCTCGGTGCTTGCTTGAGTACATAGAGAGCTTTGAATAGAAAATACACAAAATCAGCAAACTCTGGATTTTCAAAGTCAGGGGGCTGCTCCACATATACTTCCTCTTCTAGCTTTCCATTCAGAAACACACTCTTCACATCCATTTGATAGACTTTAAAATTGGAATGCGCTGCGAATGCCAGAAATATCCTGATGGCTTCAAGTCTTACAACTGGTGCGTAGGTCTCATCATAATCAATTCCCTCTTCCTGGGAGTAACCCTTTGCAACCAGTCTGGCCTTGTTCCTTGTAACAATGCCATCACCGTCTAACTTGTTCCTGTATACCCATTTCGTGCCAATAACAGATCTATCTTTAGGCCTGGGTACCAGTGTCCATACTTCTTGCCTTTCGAACTGATTGAGTTCTTCTTGCATGGCAAGAACCCAATCTGGATCAGTTAGATCATCTTCAATTTTCTTTGGTTCTTCTTGAGATAGAAAAACCGAAAATAAACATTCATTTGAAGTTGCACTTCTGGTTCTAACACCAACATCTGGATCACCTATGATCAATTCAAAGGGATGATCTTTGCTACATATCCTTTCCCTTGGTAGGTTTGATCTTGATGATTCGCCTCTATATTCATTGTGATGTTGTGTTGTGCCAGTTGATCCTTCATCTCCCCCTGAGTTGTTGCCAGGTTGACTTGTTGATCCACCACTGGTATTAGTAGTATCTCCAGTGTTACTATTGTTTCTACCACTATTACCTGGATCATTACCATCATTGTTGTCATCATCATTTCCTGTTGCAACCTCAGGCTCTTCTTCATTATCCGAATCTGAGTCTGGATGATTGTCAAATTTTAATGACTCAGAAGGATCTTCATTTTGGATGCTTGGGAGTTTAGTGTCGTCAAATGATACGTTGACACTTTCTTTTACTTGGTGCTGATCAATTATGTACACCCTATATGCCCTTTTTGAGTAGCCGACAAAAATTGCTTCATGTGCCTTGGCCTCAAATTTGCCACGATGTTCATCTCCATCTTTTAGCACAAAACATTTGGCTCCAAATACATGAAAGTATTTGAGTGTTGGTTTCTTGCCAGCCATTAATTCGTAGGGCGTCTTCATATGATCCTTGTTGATTAAAGTTCGATTATGGGTATAACAAGCTGTGTTTACTGCTTCAGCCCAGAAGTAGATAAGCAACCTTGATTCACTTAACATTGTTCTTGCAGCTTCAATCAAGGTTCGATTCTTCCTTTCTACTACTCCATTCTGTTGCGGAGTTCTTGGTGCTGAATATTGCCTTGTTATTCCCCTGTCTGAGCAGAAGTTATTCAGAACTTCATTTTTGAATTCTGTTCCATTATCTGATCTGATTGCCCGGACAGGTAGCTTTGAATCTAACTCAATCAATTTTACATGATCAATCACCAACTGTGGAGTTTCATCCTTAGAGTTCAAGAATAAAACCCACGTGTACTTTGTGAAGTCATCTACAATCACTAAGGCATATTTTTTCCTTGACATAGACATGATATTTACTGGACCAAATAAATCCATATGAAGCAGCTGCAGTGGTTCAGTAATATTTGTAGTGTCTGTGCCTTTGTGAGTTGCTCTTTTTGACTTCCCTTTCTGACATGCCTCACACAATCCTTCTTGTGTAAATTCCATCAGAGGCAGTCCTCTCACTAAATCCCTCTTGACTAGAGAGTTCATTGTTTTGAAATTCAGGTGTGAGAGCTTCTTGTGCCATAGCCAACTTTCTTCTGTTGAAGCTTTTGAATAAAAACAGTTTGCTTCAGCTTCAGTTCCCGAGTTGAAATCAGCTACGTACAAGTTTCCTTTCCTTACTCCACGCAAGGCTAGTCTGTCTTCTTTAGAATGAGCTATTAAGCACTTCTCCTTGATAAAGTTTACTTTGTAACCTCTATCACAGAATTGACTGACGCTGAGTAGATTGTGCTTAAGTCCTTCCACTAAAGAGACGTTTTCAATGATAACATTCCCAGTATTTAACTTGTCATATCCCGTAGTCATTCCTTTGCTGTTATCTCCAAAGGTGACAATTGGGCCAGCTCTTTCAACCACGTCTGATAGCAGGGCTCTATCTCCGGTCATATGCCTTGACGATCCGCTGTCTAGGATCCATACAACCCGGTTTTCCTGTTTAACTCCCTGCACATATCAAACGGATTAATTCGTCTTCGGAGCCCAAAATTGATTGGGCCCGACATACTTAAAGAATTGACCTTTGTCAGCTTTGACAACAGATCCTTTTCGAACAACAGCCGCATCCTCCTTGACTGTACTTACTTTCCTATAAACAGTCTTGACAACTTTTTGTTTTGACTTAGGAATATATTTTTCCTTCTTGACAGGTGAAGGAATAGCAGTCTTGGATTTAGCAAATTTATTATTGATGTATTGTCTAGGTGTCATGTTCTTTTTATTAGCAGTCATGCGTTTGAAATAAGCAGTCATAGCATTAAAAGCATATAACATACAATTTAACATACCACAAGGTTTATGGCAAACATTAATAGCAGGCATGTTATTCACAGCAGTAGGAGTTTTAACAATTTCTACTTTAACTTTTTCAGCAGATTTAAAGTTTTCAGTAGAATGGCATCTGTTGTTACTATCCCTACTTCTAACAAACTTATTGTTAGGTCTGTTCAAATCATTCTTTAAGTTCTTAGCACCTAAACCAGGAGTGGATGAACTAGCAGAGTTCACATTTTCTATTGGTCTTTTAGGTACATATTTCGCTTTCTGGACATTTACTCCTTTTATGTCCCTAGTCTGTTCTTCTCTTTTCTTCTCTTCCTCGAGATCCTCTAACTGCATCTCATAAGCTATCAGTATAGAGCTCTCAAGGATAGGTTCAGCAATAGGTGTTATGAAAAGAGGTTTGGGTGTGTTTTTAACAACATGAGGAATACCCCTTTCTTTAGCGCTTTGCTTGAACGGGGTAATGTTGCTTGGCTTTCCTACAGATTTATTGTACTCGAAACCTATTCCAACTTTTCGGTTTATTTCCTGTTGGTCAACTAGGTTCTTTACAATATAAGAGGAATTTTTATAAGCTAGACACCTTTGCTTTTCTTCTTCAATTTTCTTCTTTAAAAAAGCTTCAATCTCAACATAGCAGTTGACTCTATTAACTTGAAATGCAACATCTTCAGTTAATTTAACATTAATAAGTTTCAGCTTTTTCAATTCATAATTCTCTTCTGATAAAACTTTGTTTTCGAGAATTAAAACTTTTATTCGATCTCTAGCATCAGTTAAATTCTCACCTATCAATTTAAACATCTTAGGACAGCTAGGGTTTACCTCAATTCCTTGTCGAGGTGGAGATTGTGATCCTTCAGAAGAAGAGGCCATTAGAGCAAGATTTCCCATTTGATCTTCTTCATCATTGTCGGAATCATCCCAGTTTTTTCCTGCTGCTAAGTATGATTTTCCCTGATGCTTTTTCAGTAGAGCGTCATATTTCTGTTTGAGCTCGTCATATGAATCCTTCTTTCTTTCCTGCTTGGGCTTTCTACAATCAGTAGCAAAGTGTCCCATTTCATTGCAGTTGAAGCAACAGATCTTGCTTCTGTCTACCATCCCTGTCTTGTATCCACCTTTTGTGTTGGATGTGCTAGAAGAACCACCTGTCTGAAATCTGTTTGCCATAGGCTTGAATTTGAAACTAGGGTTCCTCCTGAATCTTGTATTTCCAAATTTTCTAGCAATCAGAGCCAGAGATTCATCCTCAAGTTGATCGAGTTCTTCCATTGAGTAGAATTCACTATCAGTTGAATTCACTAGAGTTGCACCAACTTCTGCAACAATACCCTGATCAATGAGGTTGACTGAAGAAGATTCAGTCTTAGCTTTTCTGTACTCTGGTTCTTCTGCTACAAGTGCTGTAGACTTGCTGACCACCTTGCCTGTACCATATATTTCGTTCTGTTGAATCTGCTCTAGCTCATAGGTCTTCAGTATGCCATAAAGTCTTTCCAGTGAAATTTCATTCATGTCCCTTGACTCTCTGATGGCTGTTATCCTATGCTCTAGGTGTAATGGCATTGTCAGCAAAAACTTCCTACTGATCTCCTTCTTCGTATATTGTTTTCCATTGAGATTTAGATCATTTATCAGCTTGTTGTATCTCTCAAAAACTTCAGAGATACCTTCTCCAGGATTTGATCTAAAATGCTCATATTGAGACGTTAAGATTTCCAATCTGTTCTCCCTTACTTCTTCTGTTCCTTCATTTAGTATCTCTATCGTTTCCCAGATGTGTTTAGCATTTTTACAATTAACAACATGATTGTACATTCTGGGATCAAGAGATTCCACTAAAATTAACTGCAGACTGGTGTCCAATGTATCCAGTTCCTTTTCTGTCTCAGTGTACTCAGAAATATCTTTTTCAAATTGTCTGTGCGGAATGAGTACACCATCTTCCATATGCTCAGGAAAGATATTTATTGGAACAGCAACACTAGTTTTTAAAATATCCTTGTACCTAGGATTTGCAGCTCGAAGAAACAAGGTCATCTTTTTCTTCCACAGATTATAATTGTCTTTATCAAATTGTGGAATTTTAATGCTACTGACTCTTTGAGTACTCATCTTTAAATAAGATTAAAAATTAAGTGTTTCAAAAAATATTTTAATTTTTGACTTAAAATAATTTTTGATCAAAAATAATTTTTCGGAAAAAAAATTATTTCGATTAAAAAATTATTTCGAATTTAAAATAATTTTTGAGATCTGTATGAGTTCGCGGAATTTGATTTGGATCTGATATGAAAAATATCAACCAGCTCTGATGCCAATTGTTGGTCCCTGATATTGTAGAAGGGAGGTTGAATACAATATCTGAAAATTAATCGCGGAATAATTTGGATTAAAAATATTATTTTAATTACTCGCGAAATATTAATTGGAATGAAATATTGTTCAAGTGAAAGATATAATTTTAACTTGATTAGTATTACAAAATTAATATTAAGAAAACAGTTATATAATTGATTAAAAGTTCTAGAACAAATTTGACATGAATTGTTCGTATTTAACAATTATATCCAAACTCAGCACAGAAATCTGTGAATATTACAATGCAGATAAATTACTGAATTTGATCTGATTTTCTTCTCTTAACAATTGAACTACAAACAATGAAGGGCTGATCTCATATTTATAGAGATTTGAAAAAGGTTGCTATGACCTTTTTCAGTATGACTTTATTTCAAGAAAATAAGTCTGTATGACTTATTTTAACACTTGTATGACTTATAAAAGACTGGGCATGACATATTTTGGTCGGTATGACTTACTGAAGCTCGGTATGACCTTTTGAAAGTTCGGTATGACTTATTTAAAGTCATATTCGGATTTTATCTAATTAAAATAAATCGGTATGACTTATTTTAATTAAACAAAATTGGTTTAGTATGACCTTTTGAGCACAGTACTCTCGGTATGACTTATACAATGAGCTCGGTATGACTTATCAGTCGGCTGTTCCGGTATGACTTATCTTTAACAGCTTCGGTATGACTTTCTCTTTATTCAGTCAGTATGACTTTTATTAATATAATTCGGTATGACTTATTAATAAACAGTCGGTATGACTTATTTATTAGTCATTTGAATTATATTAAAAGTCATATTAAGTCATATCTTTTATAATAAATTAATTCTACTTAAATTAATTAGTTAATTTACAAATTAAATTAAATTCAAATTTAATTAATTTAATTAGATAAATTAAATAATCAATTAACATTTGATAGTAGAATTAAAATACTATTTCGTCTTGTATTACCGTGCTATCAGTCTTGAAGTCTTTCAGTCTTCGTTGTGTCTTTTGTCATAAAACCACTTGAGCTAGATGATGAATATTTATTATTTTAGTTGACACACAAATGTACTGTCTGGTTCATTTATGTCATACTATAATAAATATTCTTCATCTTTAACATTAAGCTGTGGTCTTCTGTTCTTCTTCTGCTTCACTGGCTTCATTCTTCTTCTGGAATCTTCTGTAGTAGCCACTTAGAATCTTCTGAATCTTCTGAACAACTGCTTCTCTATTTTTCTCCGACGCTTGCACATATAAATGAACTTCTTCCGGTGTAGAGTAGCAACTTCATTATAATTCTTCTGACAAGTTGATTCTTTGTGTCTAGTTGACATTCTTCGATTTGATTTCATCCTCAGTATTTATTACTTACTTTAATTTCTTACATGAGTTGAGTTGTCATCTATTAATTACAAATAGGCCTTGACATATGCCTTTCATTTAGGTTGAATAGTTATTATTGAGTCTAATTTTTAAAAATTAATCTTATAACTAAAAAAATCACAAATTAATCTTTTAACTAATACACATGTCTAAATAAAATATACAAATATTATCTTATTGAACATTAATCTCCTAACTAAAACACATATCAAATTAATCTCTTAACTAATACATATCTCTAAAAAAAATACATAAATATTATTTTATTGAACATTAATCTCCTAACTAAAACATATCCTACATTGAAACAAAATTCCAATAAAATAATTCTTTATATCATATTTATCTAAACATATTAATGTAGGAGTCGTGGTTTGATAATGCTCGATCCTTAATTATGTTTAACTGTTGTACCGTATCATGAAAACAAGCTGTTGCGTGGGTCTCTGCACTCATATATAGCTAGTCATTTTCTGCTGCCTTTGATTCCATAATTATAATTACGGAGTATAATTAATTACTAGAACATTTTCATATTTTCATGCATGCAGGGAACATGTTACATGCATGTTTATATATATATATATATATATATATATATGCATCTGTAATTATCTGTTTATGCTGCATCATGTCTGTTTAATTAGTAGATGATAATGAAAAGGTGAAGGTACTTAAGATGACTGCAGGCGGCCGACGATGAGAAATTATGACCTAAAAAGTCGAGGTGTGGTCCATGTTATTATATATAATTACAACTATATGTGTATATGTTTTTATGGTGGGAACGGAACGCACATGATTTCACATGGCCGTTTGTAATATTGCATTACCTTCGTTTTGACTTCCTCTTTCCATTTTGTAAGGATGTTAAAAATATTATAAATTTCAAATTATTTCAAATAAAATTGAAAATTTTAATAGATTACTGTTTGTTTGAATAATTTTATTGTTGTAGGTATATTTCTGAGTTGCTTATAGAATTAATTAAAATTGTTATGAAATTTATAAATTGTACACGTGAATGGTGATATTAATTTTCATTTAAATAAAATAAGCCTTTTCAGAAAATCTGAACCACTTTTGACTTTACATTATATATTTTTAATTTCACATAATTTTTTAATTTCTTACATAAATATATAATTTAAAATTTAAAATTTAAAATACTTTAAATACAGCTTAAATTAGTTGAAACAAATGGACATTTATGTTGTGGGGGAAATATTATAATGAAATAAACAGAAGTAATGGGTCGTTTGGTTCGTGATATTTAGGTATCAGATATGTATTTTATTCATTTCAAACTCATGGTGTTTGGTTTAAAATTTTGATATTTAAACCTCATATATCAAACTCATAAGGTATGAGTTTTTGATAACATAGGAGGTAGGTGGGTATCATGAGAGATCAAACTAAAAATTATTATTATTATCTTTATTTATAAAATTGAATATTATTTCTTGAAATAAAAAATTTATAATGATATTATTTAATGTTTGAGAAATAATAATGATTTATTTTTCATATTAACTATTTATATTTTTTATTCATTAAAAAATATATTAATAAATTAATTCCACTATTCAACCAAACACATGATATCAGGAATGATACTTCATACTCATACTACTTTACTTTAACCCTGTCAATATAACAGTCAACATATATTAATTATGTCAACAGAAAATCACAGAGAATCTCAGTAAACTCTTATCCGCACCGTCTGAGCTTTAGTTCTCCCCTCCCAAGTCCGAACAGAACACAAACCCCTTGAGTTTAACTTATGTCTGGTAAAACTATCAAGCTCTTTTAATGTCTAACTTGCAATATTTAGCTACACTAATGAATTTGTTAATTGATATTTGATATGGAATTATGATGAAGATTATAGATCTATTGTTTTTTTAGAGTAAATTAGTTGTAAATGTAAATCGCTCTCTCCCTCTCTCTCCCTCCCCCCTCTATCGCTCCCTCTCTCGCTCTCTCTCCCTCCCTCTCTCTGCCTCCTCTCGCTCCCTCTCTCCCCTCCTCTCTCTCGCTCCCTCTCTCCCCCACCTCCTCTCTCGCTCCCTCTCTCCCAAATATGAAATTGATTAGACCTCTGCATATTATTTTAATTCTACTGCGATTCTGTTTGGCAGCACCATTTTGTCCTTAAATTGTGAATTAGTAGCTTACTTTAACAATATTGAATATTAATTTGTCTTTGTTTTGCAGTATTCAAGATGGTGATATAGATATACATTAGGAAATTATGATAATATCTGTGTTTTGACAGTCCCTGCTATTAAATTCAGTTTTTATGAGTAATTACTTTAATCTCAGTCTAAATCTGTATAACATTAGGTGATGTAATTTGTATTTACAACATGCATATCAGAATTCTTCAAAGAAATAAAGTGAATACTGAAGTAGCAGCACGTTACGATTTAGTGCAGAGTATATATTTTCCCTTACAATACTGGTACCGAATTTTAAATAATATTTTAAATAAAGAACATATCATATAAAGAAATATCAAATAAAGAAATATCATATTATATATTTTAAATAATTCTTATTTGATATTTCTTTATATTTTAAATAATTCTTATTTGATAATTTCTTTATATGATATTTAAATAAAGAACATATCATATAAAGAAATATCAAATAAGAATTATTTAAAATATTAAAACAATTCGATCCGTACATCGTACCGAATATAAGCTAAATCCTACATTGAAACAAAATTCCACCTAATCGATAGAAAGGATATCCTGAACATATATATTATTAAAGAGTAAAAGCTTGCCTAATAAATTATATCAAATATTTTTAATGCAAAGTTGCAAACCCAAATTTCAAAATAAGTACATATCTAGTACACGTAATACATAATATTTGTCGCAAACAAAACAAAATACATATCTAACAAGTCTTTCCTGATAATTTACTTGTTGAGAAATATACGTTGGATACCCTATCTTCCGTGCGAAGTCACATGATGTATCAGACTCATTTCCCTTAGTAATCTGCATTCTCCTTGCCCCTTTTGGCCTTTTAGACACCAAATCTCCCGTGGAGGCAGCTAAGTTATAATAATATTAATTTATTATTATTATTATTATAAAATTATAATATAATTTATACAATATATAATAATATTAAAATATAATACTACAATTCGTATATTATAATTTTAAAATATAGTTTATTATTATGATAACACAAATAGACATATTTTTAATTTATAATAATATTTATTTATAGTATATAAATTAATATAATATATAATAATATATATTTTAATATTATAATTCCTATATTATTATATAATTTATTATAATAATAATAAAAATAGGTAATAATATTAATTTATAGTAATTTTCATTTATATATTTGATGAATAGTACTTAACTAGAATATATATTTACTAGAATATATAATAATATAATATAATTTATTATTAATATAAAATTATAATATAATTTATGGTTACAATAATAAAAATAGATATATTTTAATTTATATTAATATTAATATTTCATTTATAGTATATAATATAATATAATATTATAATTCGTATATTATTATTAATCATTATTATATATATATATATATAATAGGCCAACATGAGCCAATTTAATCCAGCTCAGAAGGAACATCAATCCACTAAACAAATCAATTTAGTCCACCTCAGCGAACATGTACACGTCATATCTCTGTATTCTCTTGAAACGACTGCACTTCTATAAACTATCATCGCAATCGGCCATGTCAGTTTTATACCGCCACTCAGACACCTTACATATCTATAATCTAGCACCCACGAATGAAGACATCTAACATTCGTTTTGTAGTGAAACTATAAAACCAAGTGCAAATTATAAATGTCAATTCTGTAAGTATAAATAATCCAAACACTAGCATTGAGAAAATTGAGGTAAGGAAATTAACATTTAAGATTAAAGTGGAACTAAAACCATCAAACCAAAAGAACAAAAGTTGGAGACCAACCCAAAGGTAGAACTAATAAGAAAGGACTCAAGCCAACTTGGGTACCAAAATCAATATGATTGTTTTGGGATGTGTGCAGAGAAAAAGGAAGAATCTTTTGTACTTGGACAGTGGGTTTTCGGAGCACATGACTGGAGATAAATCCTTGCTCACACAGTTTGAGGAGAGAGCTGGCCCTTGAGTGACTTTTGGAGATGACAGCAAGGGTTTCACCATGAGATATGGCTTGATTTCAAAAGAAAATGTCATCATAAAACTTGTTGAATTAGTTGATGACTTAAGACACAATTTACTAAGCATTAGTTAATTATGTGACAATGGAAATAAAGTATGCTTCACAACAGAAGCATGCATAATTTTCAGCAAGAAATATGGAAGTCTAGTAATGACTGAGAACAGAAAATGAAATGTGTACATAAAATTTAATATAATTTATGGTTACAATAATAAAAATAGATATATTTTTAATTTATATTCATATTTCATTTATAGTATATAATTTAATATAATATTATAATTCATATATTATTATTAATTATTATATATATATATATAATATGCCAACATGAGCCAATTTAATCCAGCTCAGAAGGATCGTCAATCCACTAAACAAATCAATTTAGTTCACCTCAGCGAACATGTACACGTCATATCTCTGTATTATCTTGAAACGACTGCACTTCTATAAACTATCATCGCAATCGGCCATGTCAGTTTTATACCGCCACTCAGACACCTTACATATCTATAATCTAGCACCCACGAATGAAGACATCTAACATTCGTTTTGTAGTGAAACTATAAAACCAAGTGCAAATTATAAATGTCAATTCTGTAAGTATGAATAATCCAAACACTAGCACTGAGAAAATTGAGGTAAGGAAATTAACATTTAAGATTAAAGTGAAACTAAAACCATCAAACCAAAAGAATAAAAGTTGGAGACCAACCTAAAGGTAGAACTAATAAGAAAGGACTCAAGCCAACTTGGGTACCAAAATCAATATGATTGTTTTTGGATGTGTGCAGAGAAAAAGGAAGAATCTTTGGTACTTGAGGCACTACAAAAGTTGTTGACGAGAATTCGAATTGAAGAAGATACGAAATATTAAGCTCAAGCATCTTAAATCTTACAAATGTTATTAAAGAGGTAACTATGTTCTTTATCTTTAATTCTAACATGTATTATTTATCAAGATACTCAGAGTTTGAAATTATTCAGTGTTTGATTGATTGGATTATTCTTTGTGTAATTGAAGAATGTCAAGAATCAGTTGGGGAACTAACTCATCTATAAGGTACATTTTGTTTATATATGTGAAATTATATTTATATATTTAGAATAATGATACATTAATCTATACTAACAATAGTGACATACTAATTTATATTAAAAATTGGGGTTTTTTCAAAAATACCAAAAGATAAAAGTATTTTTACAAAAATACTAACTTTTTTAAATTTTTTTGGCAAAATACGATTTTTTTTGTAAAAATTTGCAAAAAATACCTTTTTCTTAAATTATCTTGTAAAAATACGATTTTCAACTTTGTAACCATATTTGCAACGGATATTAACAAAAATCAACCACAATTGTAATTTTAAAATTTAGTAATTATAATCATATTTGGTTGCATAATGCATTGCTTAACAAGTTACATAAGTTAAATCAAATGCAACTAAAAATGAAATCTAAAATAACTAATTCCAACCCACTCAAATTACACAAATAACTATATGCAATCAAAATCAACTCAAAATAACTTTATAAAAGCCATCAAAATCAACCTAAGCAAATCTGAAAACAATTAAAAACAACTAAATTTTATCAACCCAAATCAACTATCAAAATCACCAAAATCAATTTTGAGTTCTGCAAATATAAAATCAACAAAAATAGCTTAAAGATAGAATAGGTCTCCCTAGCCCCGACTAAACAAGGCTGGTGGCTATTTGTGACACACATTCATAGAAGGGGAATATAGTAGTCGATACTAAGAACTAGCATAAGGAAGATTGTCGAGGAAATTACCTTGTTATACTAAAATTTCTATATATCTAAAACTGTCTGTGGAAGATCAGGAAACTACAACTTATATTTAGCAGAAAGGTATCATCTTTTTTATGTAAAAATTTATTCTGCCCCTAACTCAAAATATAACAGGAGAGAAAGGGGATAATAGAGATGGTTATATTTGCAATGATTTTGAAAAAATAGTATTTTGCAAAACAAACTAGTAAACATAGTATTTTTGGTAAATTCTCTTAAAATTTTAGTTTCACTAGTTATATTTAGAATACCGTTGTATTATTATCTATTTTTCAGTTGTTAAGATAAAAATATCAATAAATTCAGTACAACAAAATTTTTGTCATGCACGTGTTTTGTAAAGCTGTAACTGGATAACAAATGTGTGATTGTTTAGTTATGATTGCATGAAAATTATAACTTATTGTATCTAATTCCATATTTATTATAATTTTTTCTAATAAAACTTGCTTAGATATATTACCACTGTATATAAGACTCCTTACAAAAAGAAGTTGTGTTTGCTTCCACCTCATAAGCAAGTACTCAAGGATCCCTATTTTCTGCGAAGAATATATGTGGGTTCGTATGAAATGACTTTTATATTTGATAAGTCAAATGTGTATGCCATGGGATATATAACATCCGAAGAAAATAAGGTAAAGGTGTTTGCACCAAGAATGAATGAAAGACCAACCTTGAACAGAAATTTAGAAGTAAGTTATGATGAAGACTTTATTGATAAAAAAATAGAAGATGTCATTGATAGGATCAAAGAGATTCTTGCATTTTGTTATCTAAAATCCGAATTAGTGCAAATTAATTTGTCAGGGATATACCAATTTGCAAAGAAAAGCAAAAAAACACAAGAGCAAATTGAAACTGGGTAAAAAATAATTGGAGAATGCAATATTTAACTTATGCAAGAAAAATGTCTCACTTAAAAAAGAAGCGAAAGCGTTGTTAACAGTGGTTCAAATGTTACCTGAGACTTGAAGGTTTAAGGAGATTGATAAGATTGTGTGTCTAAATTACGAAAAGGGGATAGAATTAGGGACATGGTTAGCTGATCTACAAATCAAATTATCAAAAATATCAAAGAAACTTGTAAAATGGTTAAGAACCTGAAAACATTTCACCCATGATATTGACAGGAAAAGTATTATTCTAGGTACAGAAGAAGTTGTAGATGCTATTTCAATCGCAAATGATTCTAGTGGTGATTTTTTTATAATACCCCATATTTTTTAGAATAATAAAATAGATTAATAATAATAAAAGTATTAAAATTGGATAGAGATTAGAAATTAAAATTATATTAGAATAATTGAGTTTTAAATACGGGTCAGATTTGAATCATAATAGATGTTAGTATAGGATTTTGAAACTCTATATATTAATTAAGATATCCTTATTCTTTTATATTATTTTTGAGCCACCAATACTTAACATTTGTAAATCTTTCCGGATACAATTCTTCATTTTTTTTCTTCATCTTTGTTCATAAAATTCTTAAGATTTTTCATACACAACTTAGTTGTCTTGTAAAATTGAATATTGGTTTAAATATGTTGTGAATTCTTTGTTTCCGTGATTGAGGTAAGTAACTATCTGTTGCTCCGTATTATTATGAAACATGTTTTGTGTTGTTAGATTACTTGTCATCAACTATTTATTTCAGATATCTATTGGCATGTGATTAATAAGAAAATAGTTTTCGAAAATCCCCGGTTTTAGTTGTGTATCGAATCATAGAATCTGGTCAGTGAATAATGTGACACATAGAACTAATTTACACACATTTTGGAACACATCGATATCTTGTCAAGATTCAATTTCACTTGATAAGGGACGTAAAATGGCCTCATAGAACCATCGAATTATAGAAGCGTGTCACTGCTATAGTGTGACCGTGATTTAGAACTATGGGAATAAAAATATGGATACCTTGTTAAGATTTATTTATTGATTAAGAATTTTGATTATGTGATTTATAGAATGTGTTGTGAATTAATATGTTTTATGAGAATCTATATGATAATTATATCGAGTATACTGTATGCAACTATGTGATAAATATTTTGTGGTACGTGTTTAAGTTGTGTTTTTTTATAAAAGATAAAATATTATTTTGAGCCGTTGGACGTTAGTTGCTTACTGAGTTTCACGGCTCATTTTTTTTAATATTTCATGTTTGGTGTAAGAAGAAGTTGAAGTGCATTCGATTTCGAGGATCTTAGATTTGGAGTAAATTGTTTTGTATTTGTTATTATTAGTTGTGCTTTTGTAATAATTACCTTCGTAATAGAGTTTTGTATTAATAAATTGTTTTGTATTTTAGATTTGCTCGAATTAATAGTCCAAAAAAAGGCAGGCTGTTACATTTTTCCTCGTAGTTTGATCTCGCGATATTGGCGATTATGGATGGGCGCCAGGCCAGTTACATATGAAAGGACATACTCCTCTTTTCCAGTTGGTCCTCGAAGAAGTGGAGGGAGAGGGGGAAGATTACTTCCTTCCCAAGACGTGGCATCCCATAAATTGGGTTACGACCTCCTTGTGGAGGCAAAGTAGTAGTTGAAACTTGTAAACCGGGTGGTGCGTTAGCGATCATCGGATGCACTTGCTTGTAAGTCAACGAAGTGATAATCGCAGGAGCGTTCGTGCCTATAGGGGCGTTAGCAAGGGCCGTAGAGAGAGTGATTACGTTGATTGCTTCATTGTTAGGTGAAGGAGGTTGATCTTCAGCCCTTATAGTACTCCGTGTTTATGCCATGGTCGATATTATCTTCCCACAGACGACGTCAAATGTTATGGATAAAAAAGTAAGGTTATTGATTATGTACCTTAGAGCGTGACGTCAGTCATTGCATGTGCTAGAAACGTGGCTTTCGATCTTCACAGAAGGATTGGCTATCAAAGTTATGGATGTTCTTCTATTTCGAGACTAAATCGGTCCTCAACAAGATGTCTACATATCTCAAGTGTATTGAGAATAAAGCCAAAAAGTAGTTCTAAAAATGAGGGATTATGCCCTTTATATAAACGTTGAGAGTCTTAGAATTTGATTAGGGTTGGGATCCTTGGTGGGCAAGCCACCTCCTTGGTGGAAGTTTCCACCTAGAATATTGTTTGCTTGTAGGATTATGTTTCTCGGTAATAGAGATATCTTGGGTTACTCCTTGGAGTAGTTTCTTTGTATTTGGACTCAATCAATCAGCTGTATATTTAACTGATTAATTAATTACGAATTTATTTAATAATTAGGGTTTTGGGCCTTATTAATTGAGCATTCCATTTGTACCAAATTAGGTCTAATTAATGTGACATTAATTGTGTGTTTAGAGCTTATTTTTTAGTAAATTCATCGTAAGTCGGAATTCAGTGATGTTAGACTTTTCAGAAAGATCTTTTCGTTCTCTACGACTTTCGTATTTTAAGTTTTTCTAGAAAACATCATTTCGAGGGTCAAAACGGTCAAATACAGATCTGGCAGAATTGGAGTTATGAAGAAATTCGACGTATGAGATGTGACGTTTTCGATTGAATACTAAAGATTTTATTCTTTTAATTTATTAAGGAATTGTTGCTAGGAAATTAATTTGTTCTTTGTACAAATATGAAGGTGCTTTAGATGCTGTAGTATTGATTAATGATTACTAAATGATGTTTTTCAACTTTCTTATGAACTTTTGGAAGTTCATGCACTTTCATGGCAAGAATAGTGTGAGCAAAATGTACAAGTGCTCTGCCTTACCGCTCCATTGAAATTTTTTTGCTTGTTAGTATATTTTCGGCATTTGTCAACTTGTGGTATTGCATTGTTGCTAACTTGCTATTTCATATAATATAGGATGTGAGAAGCAACATGAAGTAACTTTGACCTGATTCTAGAGAAAGTGCTGCTATAGTAAGTATGTTCTTCTTTCATAAAATGATAGAGTGAATCTGTGTTGTTTTGGTAGTTTAAGAATTTAAGTGTTAGTGTTTTTAACATCCAAGTACGCAATTTTGTACATTCTACCCACGAATGGTCCAAAAATATTTAAGTGCACTACACTTGCCGATGAAGAGAGTGGATATGAACAGCTTAATTAACATTTCATTTCTGATTCTGTAGCTTGAGCAAAAATAAAGGTGGCAACATCGTTTATGGTGAGGAGATATAAGATCTTCACTAGCCTTAATTTAGATATCATATTTCTTGTTCTAATTAAAAAGAAGAGAAGAAGTGATACCTTAATGCCCTTGTATACTTGATTAGGGATTAGGACTTGGGGTGTTATTTAATTAAATATCCAGCTGAAGGCGGGTGTATATTTTTCTGAAAAACTATTACCATGAATCTTTCTTGACTTTATCCCTTCTCACTGACATAAATGCACAAGTTGCGATGGTAATCTCTTGCAATTGTTCTCATGATAGGCTGCTACAAGAAGCTGTTTCTATGCAGGCTTTGCTGCTCAGAGGTCATTTCAATCTGTTTAAGCTTTGCTGCTCAGGCTATGCACAAGTTTGTTTGTTCATTGTTGATGTTTTGATTAGGTAGTAAAACAAGATTGGTCAGTGAATATTGAATTTTTTAAGAGATATTTGCAGACATGTTACTAGATTACTTGATTCTTACAAGGATGCCAATACAGTACAAGTTTTGCAGTAACGAATAATAATCTTTTTGTTAAGAACTAATTTGTGAAAATAAAGCAATTAGAACAGCGAATTGATGAATTTAGATTGGTGCATTTTTATTAGAATTTTAGGGATTGGATTTATGAAATTTATATTTAGCAAAACAAAAATGAAATTTAAATTGACACTTTTTTTTTACTGTATTTAAATTGACACTTTGTAAACCACAAGCACATGTAAGGTCTTCATAATTTTTTTTAACCTGGTGACAATTCATATATAAATATACCTAACATTACATGGATTACATGAACAATACAAATTTTAAAAAAGTTACTCTAAATTGATTCATGCACACCCTTTAGAGTAGTTGACCATAATAATCTTACATTTGTCTTTTCAATTTTTTTAATATAATAGTATGTTAATTATTTTCATTGAATTTCAATAAATAATGTTCACAAATTAATTTTACAAAAATTCTAATTTTGATGTTTTATATACGAAATATTTAATAATAATAAAACTATTTCAAAATATACATAGTTAATCAAAATAAATACATTTTAATAGAATGAATGAATCGTATTAAAGAAATGCGAGTCATTCTATTTATATATAATATTATATAACACAAATTATATTTTTACCTTAACAAAAAAAATTATATTTTTATAAATTAATAATAAAAAAAGCAACAAAAATATCTAAAATAATTATAATGCAATTTAAAATAGAACGGATTGACCTATTCTTTTACCTAGAGTCACAGGAACATATGACCTAACTTTTTTTAATTTTATTTAAGATCAATATTTTGGTATTCTTTAATGTTTTGATAATTAAATTTATTAATTTTATTCTTATTAAGCATTTTTTCCTCTTTAGTTATTTGTTACATCATAATCAGGATCTCGTAAAAAAATATGTTCGTTTTAAAATAAAATTCAAGTTGAGTTCGGGATAATAACTTATTTTAATTATAAATTTTGGTCTAGTTTTGATTTAAAAATCTCAAAAAATTATTAAAAATTAGTGACATCAGATTGTTAAAGACGAATGTGATCAAAATATAAAAAGGAAAAAATGAATTTAATTGAATAATATTTGAATGAAGGGATATAATGGTTAGAATAAGATAAAATAAGGATAATTTAATCAAATAAGTATAAAAAAAATGTGCAAAAATCGATTTAAAGTAGGCATATATTACCATACTTAAAAAATGGCAATTAATCTATTGTCAATCGCAATCCAGTCCGGACTCTGTAGAGTACAATCGCAAAATCACATAGGAACAAATCCAAATGTAAAACGGTTATAATCATTATTAAAATTAAGATTTTAAAAAAATCATTATTAAAATTAAGATTAAAAAAATCATTATTAAAATTTGGCTGCACTTCAATATTACTTGCATTTTGTAACCAATTTTTTTTAAATATATCTAATTTTTTGTTCAACTCTTACTTTCAATTAAAGTGGACCATTTTGCTCAATCTTTCTAGTTAATCATGTGATAAGGATGATTACAGATATTTTTAGTTCTAAATATATAATCAATTATCTATTTATACATATGATTATGTATTATAATAATTTATTTATAGTTTTAGTTCTATAGAACCAGAACAGAATATAAGTATGTATTGGACTTGGTCCAATATTTATACTATATTATTAAAACCGAAATATTAAAAGTTTGGTAATCGATCAGTATTTAGGTTGAATAGTTATTATTGAGCCTAATTTTTAAAAATTAATCTCCTAACTAAAAAATCACAAATTAATCTCCTAACTAATACACATCTCTAAATAAAATACACAAATATTATCTTATTGAACATTAATCTCTTAACTAAAACACATATCAAATTAATCTCTTAACTAATACATATCTCTAAATAAAATACACAAATATTATCTTATTGAACATTAATCTCCTAACTAAAACATATCTTACATTAATCTTTTAACTGATATACATCTCTAAATGAAACACCCAAAAATTATTTTATTAAAATACAAATACAAAAGTATATGAAAAAAATTATAAAAATATATATATTTATAATATTAAATAAAATTTAAATTATTATTATAAAATTTTAAATTCATATCATATAAAGAAATATTAAAATAAGAATTATTTAAAATATTAAAACAATTCGATTCCTACATCGTACCGAATACAAGCTAATACTACATTGAAACAAAATTCCACCTAATCGATAGAAAGGATATACTGAACATATATATTATTAAAGAGTAAAAGCTTGCCTAATAAATTATATATCAAATATTTTTAATGCAAAGTTGCAAACCCAAATCTAACAAACAAAATACATATCTAACAAGTCTTTCCTGATAATTTACTTGTTGAGAAATATACGTTGGATACCCTATCTTCCGTGTGAAGTCACATGATGTATCAGACTCATTTCCCTTAGTAATCTGCATTCTCCTTGCCCCTTTTGGCCTTTTAGACACCAAATCTCCCGTGGAGGCAGCTAAGTTATAATAATATTAATTTATTATTATTATTATTATAAAATTATAATATAATTTATACAATATATAATAATATTAAAATATAATACTACAATTCGTATATTATAATTTTAAAATATAGTTTATTATTATGATAACACAAATAGACATATTTTTAATTTATAATAATATTTATTTATAGTATATAAATTAATATAATATATAATAATATATATTTTAATATTATAATTCCTATATTATTATATAATTTATTATAATAATAATAAAAATAGGTAATAATATTAATTTATAGTAATTTTCATTTATATATTTGATGAATAGTACTTAATTAGAATATATATTTACTAGAATATATAATAATATAATATAATTAATTTATTATTAATATAAAATTATAATATAATTTATGGTTACAATAATAAAAATAGATATATTTTTAATTTATATTCATATTTCATTTATAGTATATAATTTAATATAATATTATAATTCATATATTATTATTAATTATTATATATATATATATATAATATGCCAACATGAGCCAATTTAATCCAGCTCAGAAGGATCGTCAATCCACTAAACAAATCAATTTAGTTCACCTCAGCGAACATGTACACGTCATATCTCTGTATTATCTTGAAACGACTGCACTTCTATAAACTATCATCGCAATCGGCCATGTCAGTTTTATACCGCCACTCAGACACCTTACATATCTATAATCTAGCACCCACGAATGAAGACATCTAACATTCGTTTTGTAGTGAAACTATAAAACCAAGTGCAAATTATAAATGTCAATTCTGTAAGTATGAATAATCCAAACACTAGCATTGAGAAAATTGAGGTAAGGAAATTAACATTTAAGATTAAAGTGGAACTAAAACCATCAAACCAAAAGAACAAAAGTTGGAGACCAACCCAAAGGTAGAACTAATAAGAAAGGACTCAAGCCAACTTGGGTACCAAAATCAATATGATTGTTTTGGGATGTGTGCAGAGAAAAAGGAAGAATCTTTTGTACTTGGACAGTGGGTTTTCGGAGCACATGACTGGAGATAAATCCTTGCTCACACAGTTTGAGGAGAGAGCTGGCCCTTGAGTGACTTTTGGAGATGACAGCAAGGGTTTCACCATGAGATATGGCTTGATTTCAAAAGAAAATGTCATCATAAAACTTGTTGAATTAGTTGATGACTTAAGACACAATTTACTAAGCATTAGTTAATTATGTGACAATGGAAATAAAGTATGCTTCACAACAGAAGCATGCATAATTTTCAGCAAGAAATATGGAAGTCTAGTAATGACTGAGAACAGAAAATGAAATGTGTACATAGCTGATTTCAACTCAACAAATGTTGATTCAATGACTTGTCTTCTTTCAGAAACAAGTACATATGAGAGTTGGCTATGACACAAGAAGTTAGCTCACTTAAATTTCAAAGGCATGAATCAATTGCCAAATAATCACAACTGTTTATTACATGATCTCAGATACAGATATAAAATTGGATTCTACCATACTCAAAAGCAAATCAATACAGTAGTTGGAATTCATATTTCTAAAACTTCTTGACATCTTCACAATCGTAATGCAGTATACAGGTAAGATAATTGAGAACAGCAGCAGAAATTATACTTCACAATCGTATCACGAAGGATGAACTCCTATAGGCATGAGATAATGAGATTAAAGCTTGTTGTTGTACCAATATATCCCTTTGTTTTGGTCACCTCCATCTTCCTCAACGTAGAGACAATCTTTTATAGCACTCCACACTGATTTATAAAATAAGGTGCCATCATACCTGTAGTACTCCCCTAGTATAGGTTTAATTGCTTTGGTGGCTTCTAGTGCATGGTAATGTGGGATTGTTGTGAAGAGATGATGTGCAACATGAGTATTAGTTGATTGATAATAAACCGTGTCGAGAATTCCATAATTTCTGTCAATGGTAGACAGAGACCCTCTTAACCAATCCCACTCAGTGGAATCATAGTAAGGTACCAAAGGGTGAGTGTGGTGAAGTAAAGCCACTACGAATAGCATAGCAGTATGAACCAGGTATGGTCCTCCATAAACAAAAGCAACCCATGCAAATCCTTTTAGTAAAACAAGTTTGTATAGTCCATAGACCATGGCAAGAAATGCAGCATCAGAAAGTAAGATTTGAGCACGTTGGTTAGGTAAAAACATTGAACTAAACGGATAGAAATGGGAGGAAAATCGACCATAAGATCTACCACGGAAGTTTACAAGCAAGTATAGAGGCACACCAAAAATTAAAACAAGAGTAATAACCAAGAATCTTGGTGCAGGATGTGTGGTCAGGTGTTTGATAATCGATGGAACTTGAGACTTGAGCAGTGGTACGTCTAATTCATCTTGTTCAAGAGATCCAGTGTTCATGTGGTGACGATGGTGTGTGTACTTAAACGGAAAGTAAGGAAACAGGAGGAAGGATTGGAGGGTAAATCCGACTGTGTCGTCTAGCCATTTATACTCACTGAAAGCATTGTGACCACATTCATGGCCTATGATCCAAAATCGAGAGAAGACACAGCCTTGAATTACTGAATATACAATCCAAGTTACGTAAAAATTCAATCGAGATGGTACTAGCACTGGTTGTGCTATGATTGTTGTGAAGATGTAGTAAAGAGAGAAGAAAATGGTGACATCGAAGAGAAGGTATGAAAAAGAGCGAAGAGCAGATCGCTCAAAACAATGGGCTGGTATAGCTTTCTTAAGATCACCAATAGTGAATGCAGGTTTTGAGTTGGGAACTCTTGATGCTTTTTTTTCAGCAGAATCCAACTTTTGATCCATTTCCCTGCAAAGATTCAAGTGGTACAACAACACATTCATCAGTTCGAGTAGTAAGTTTAATTTGTGTACATGGTCCTAAATTTTAATTTATGGATTATCATTTTAAAGTAAATTTGTAAACACTTAAAAACATATCAACATAAGAGTTGAGGTTATCACAGAATGTACCTCGCTTGCAGTGTCTTCATTTCTCTTGGAATATATTGTTCCAATTGTGTCGGTCTATAAGTAAACAGGCAAACAACAGCTATTTATAGGCACATAGAAACATGCCCTGTTTACGCTAGTTTAGTTACAAGGCTACAACCTAGCTACTGGAATTTGTTTAAATTGTTCTAATTATTTTTCTTAATATATCTATATATATATATAATATTTAATTAAAAGTTTAAATGACCATATATTTAATTAAAAAACAAATGTTATCATCTTACGCAAGTCAATTATCTAATAATCGTGCTATGAAATCATTTGCTTTAAAACGTGATCAAATTCACATGAATTTATTTTTAAATACTAGCTTAAATTCCCATGGACACCTTTTAAATTTTTAAAAAGTATATTTATTATAATTATGTATTAATTTTTATATATAATGTCATTCTTATTTTGTATTCTAATACTTTTAATTTTATATAATATTGAGTGTGAAAATATTATTCTATCGTTAACTGCATTTACTAATTATTTATATAATTATTTTATGCATATTTATAAAAATATTAAAATCTAATAAAATATAATATTTCCAGGTTATATGTTTTTTATTTAATTTTATATTATATAAAATTAATGTTGTATAATATTTTTTCCCTTATTTAAATATTATTAAATTTTAATTGTACTAATTATTTACTTGTATTTTTATTTTAAAACACATAAATACGTATAAAAATTATAATATTATCATTAAAAGTTTTTTAATAATTATTTTTTATTTTCATTTATATTGAATAAAAAATTAGTTAAATTTATTTTAATTTATAAAATCTCTTTTTATATATGAGAATCGGTCCCTGACATGCGATGGTTCAACAACCATTTATCCGCGTTTTTTCTGTGAATAGGAAAAAATTCTAGCTAGTCTTGCAGAAACGCGGATAGATGACAGTGGTCCACTACATTCACAAAAGCACGGACAAATGATTGAGACAATGAATTATCAGGATTTTCTGACTTTTTCCGCATTTCACTCCAGGACTAAGCATACATATATAATTTTCACTTATATAAGAAAATTTTCCTAATTTTTAGTCACGTGTTGTGCGACAACCTACCACAATAATTACCTTATTTTAATTATATACAAAATATAATTTACTAAAAGATCCCGTATTAATAGAATTATTTAATTATTTTTTATCTTATCCATATCAGATTTGCTTTAAATGCCATGGACACAGGGATGGAACTGGACGGCACCGGGGATCCAAAGGTTCAACAACAACCTTCCATTATCGATGTTGTGTGTATATATACATGTGTGATATATAAATATGAAGCCATAAATCTTAATATTAAGAAAAATGTTACGAAGAGAATGACAGATGAGGAAGATTATAAAAAATATAATAACTTTTCCCATAAATTTTAAAGGTGATAAAAACGTGTGGATAACAATTTATGCTAAATTACACCTTTATCCCCAAAATAATTGAAATATTATGTGTCTTGTCTTCCTTTCTGTTATTACATAGAACAATATCAATATATTTGTATAAGAGGGTTAAATACAAATATAACAATTTTTAAGATTTTTCTCTTTTCTTAAATGGTTTGAGAAGTTTTGAATGCGAACATTGAACAACAATGATTGAAATAAATACTTGAACAAGATATTTAAAAATCACTGATGGATTAGTTTTTCCATCCGTGAATATATTTGCTCAAATAACCTAGGTTAAGAAAACCTAGCTATTTTTTACAAAGTTAGAAATAAAATTAATTGTTCTTACAAAGTACTTTAATACTGAACAGTTGATTCAGAATGATGTTCTAACTCAATTGATATTTCTAACAATGTCACCACTCTTGTTTATATAACACAAAAGTGTTTACAATCTCGAGAATAGTAAAACAAAACTACGTATTCTATGAATGTTACTAAACTATCCTTCCTATCTGTTTATTTCTATTTTGAGAAATACCTTCATCCCGAAAGGACAACTTCAATTTGAGTTTTCACAGTCAATCTAGACTATCTTCCATAGACATGCTTTAGTCTTAGAATTCATGACATTTTGTCTTATTGTGCAGTCCCTATCAATTGATGATTTGTTGTTAAGCATATCAATTGATTCTTTCTTATATCCATTATCTGATATTTTTCTTTAATTGATCTTATATTCATCGATTGATAATAACTGTTGACTTTTCAATTGATAGATGTTATTAATCAATGGTTCTTCATATCAGTTTATGATCTTCAATCTCTGACTTGACTTGTTATCAATTGTTCTTCTATCTATTGATGATTCCATATAATTACAATTTGACAGTCTAAGTTACACATTAATTGATGATCAATATCAATCGACTATAGTATCAATTGATGAGAGAATTATCAATCGACTAAAGTCATATCAATTGAAATAGACTAAGTATACCTATGCTACCATCCATATTATCAGTTGATTCACATAAACATTTCAACTAATAAATGTTTCCTGATCAATTGATATTTATAATTTTCATATCAATTGATCAATTACAATAAAATATAATTTTATGATTCTAAGGTTAAACTTATTAATATTAATTAATATTCTTAATAAAAAAATAATTAATTATTAAGTCCATGAATAACCATAAATAATTATTTTTATTTTTGTATATACTCTTTCAATTGTATTATATTAAATGTATCTATTTAAATTAATCCTTGTAAAAATATATTTAAAAATATTTATTTTATTAAATTGCGCCAATCACTGAAAAGTGGAAACCTTCTAATGAGTCGTTTAGTCCGCAGAGTGGTATGAGTTGGAATCAGGTATCAGGTTAAGAAGATATGAATTTGAGGTATCATTTCTAATATCATGTATTTGGTTGAGTGTTGGAATGAATATATTTGATTTAATAAATTTTGAGTTATTAATTATAATTAATTTAAAATATTAATTAATTTATTATTTTAATATATTTTTACATCATTGATTTATTTCATATTAAATATTTACATTTAATTAATTAAATAGAGATAAAAATATTAAAAATAAAATGATTCATCATACCCCTCTTCCATACTCTCCTCCCTTTTGGGTATAAAAAACTCATAACTTATGAATTTGAAGTATGAGTTTCAGATTTTTTTTTCAACCAAAAATCATGTATGAATTTGAAATGGAAGAAACTCATATCTGATTATACAATGAATTGAACCAAACAACTCCTAATCTGTCCCGGCCGGGTATGTACTGTATGTATGTACAGGGACACCCGACATGCCACATGCAATGCAATGATGCAAGATTGCAAGCTACCCCAAGACGGACAAATCGAATCTAACTCTCAAGATTTTTAACATGTCTTAATTGAGATTTTTAAATTTATTATTTATTGGTGATCAAATTTATTTTATTACTTATTGAATATTATAATTTGTGAAAATGTCACCTATTTCCAGAAGAAGAGAAACAACAAATCATCGAGCATTGAAAAATATATTTATATAATTTTTATTCAATTTTATAGTTTGATTCGCTTTTAATTTTTGGTATAATTTCGATGTCATGTGAAAAATAATGCCAAGCAATATTTGTATCCTAAAGAGAGAAATTATATTTAGTTTAAACCCCCCTCCTATCTCAGCTCATTTTTGTTTACTTTCGGGTTCAGTTATAATAAAAAATCAATTTTTTATTTTTTTAATTAGATTGGGCTACTCACCCCCGCCTCCAGGCCCTCTATCATTACTCGAATTGTGATCATATCACATCCTTCCGTTTGCAATAATTAGAGTTCTCTGGGGTCAGAAAAATTTATCAGGCGTCTTAAATATCCTCCCCATTTTAAAATAATTATTTTGTTTCAACTATTGATCAAATTGATCAAATTTTAATCGAATATTATACATAATATATAATTGAATAAATTTTAAAATTATATTATTAAAAAATATATCTAATTTTAATCAAAATTTAAAAATTGAACCGAATCGGTGTCAGTTCGGTTCTATTTTTTAAAAAAAATATCAATCGATTCGATTTGTTTGGTTTAAATCAAAATTTAATTTCATTCAATTCGGTTTTGAATAAAAAAAATTAATTCAAACTGAATAACCGAATTATATATTATATATTTAAATTTTATCTATAAGTTTACATTTTGTATGTATCCATGGTTTAATGTATTTAAATTAAACTTGAAAATTTACATTGATGAAAATATTGGTTGGCTGCATGTTTCCTTTAAAATAAATTTTTAAGTATAGCCTAAAGAGTAAAGACTACCCGAGTGAACAAACTGTAGAATTGAACTGACATTATGACTTGTATAATTTAAAGATACATTCGATACCGGAATATCATCCTTAAACACTAGATAACTAGAGCGATATTTTTCCAGAAGTTCGAAAACATTGTGGTTTGCAAAATCTTCAAACTGAAAATCAATGTCAAATGATTAAAATAGGAGTAAATTTTGACGTACATACATGTACAGTACAAACTCACTGCCTATAAATTAGGAACATATTAGGGTTCAATTTCACGTATTTCTTAAACTGATAACTTTCTTTTATTTTTTGTTTTCCGTTTGAAAGTAACAAGTCTGTTATTAAAATTCTCTCTCTCTCTCTATATATATATTTAAAATTTTCTTAGATAAAGATCTATCATCTATGTCATCTTTAAAAATATTATTTTATAAATTATAGTAGTTTATTTCTATAAGGTTAAAAAATTATGGTTATATAAATATGTTAAAATATTTATAACATGTTATTATATTTAAATTTTGTGTTGAACACAATTATATTTAAAAAGTATGTTATACAAAAATATCAAAATAATATTTTTATAGAAAACTATAATTTTTTATCCTTATAGAAATAAACTACTATAATTTATAAAATAATATTTTTAAACAATGAGGATTTTCTCCCCATAGTTCTGTTGGGAGTAATTAAAAACTACACAACAACAATAGGGCAGTTATATGAACAACTAACAAGAGCAGACAGATTAAACCAATTAACAAAACAAAACACGAAGGTAGAAACAAGATAAATAAATCAGTAACCGTAAAAACAAGAGAAAAGATAGAAATTTTAGCTCTAACAGAAGCTTTTTCGCATAAATTGATAGAACCAATTAAACAGCTGAGTCGCCAAACCTTGCAAGAAGTCTTGACTATTCTTAAAGAGATTATTGTCCCATTACGCTGTATTGGGTTGCAGCAATATCACTTCCATGATAAAACAGCACAGAGTACTTCGTCCACAAATACGTAGCACTCAACAGCGACCTGCACCTCAGTTCGCCCAGAAAACCTATGCAAAATCTGTATAATATGAATGTGGAAGATACAAAGTATGATTGTCAAGGTTTTCTCAAACTTGTGTCAAACTTTCGTCATCCCTTTATTTCCACCGTTTTTATGTATATATAATACAATAATACGTAACAGCAAATAAAACATTAATTAAAATAATTATTCTGACTTAAAAAGTATTTAATAGAATATATATCAGAATCAGTAACAGTCATCAGAGTTTAGCTAAAGTCTGATCAGGCCCATCAGAGTTTATAAACTCTGACCACCTTCATCAGAGTTTATCTGCTAAACTCTGATCAGCAAAACCATCAGAGTTTATCTACTAAACTCTGACCTCACCCATCAGAGTTTATCTGCAACAGTTCCATCAGAGTTTATAAACTCTGACCATATCAGTTCCATCAGAGTTTATCCGGTAAAACCATGTCATGTTAAACTCTGATAGAGCTAGTCCATCAGCTGTTTGTAAACTCTGATCAATCAATCACTTACTGCTGACTCAATATTCATATTAAAATAATATTCAAGTGATAATTAATTTAATTAATCATGTAATAAAATTCCTCACCCGCGTATGCGAGACGCCGGGACATTCGCCCTTCAACCCGATCCGAGGCGGCGTGTGTGTGTGCGCGAGGGCACACTAGTACACCATGCACACTCACATACCTTAGTAGTTGACATTACTCTTGCACATATATACATATAAAACACTCACACCCATATTACATATTCTATGTGGGACAAACACTTTTAACATATTTCAAACTAGCAACTTCTACTCAATTTATTTATGGATTACACTAAGAAAATGTCTTAGATCCAAACATGAAAGTTTAAATTCTTATAGCAAGGAACAACTTCCGATAATTAGTTTTCGGAAATTACATCAAGCACATATATATAATATGTCTTAAACTTTCCATTTACTGACGGGTTCTGCTTAACTAACTCCTCCAGAAGCTCTGCATATTCCTAATTGCAGGAAAATTAAAATAAAGTGATTATTAATTGTACGGAAGCACATGTTATATAAACCACAAGCACATGTAAGATCTTCATAATTGTTTTCTCAACTTGCAAAAAAAGAAAGTGCCATCACAATTCATAAATAAATATATCAAACATGATTACATGAACAAGCTGACAGAGTTTAGAAAAGAGTCAATGAAGTCTATGATCCTGTCAACCATAATCAAGTCCAGACTCTGTTGAGTACAATCTGAAAATCACAGAACATGCTACATTAAAACAGAAGTCCACCTAGTCGATCGAAAGGATATATCTTCATGTCGAACATATAATAAAAGTTAAAGCAAATGCCAGTAACAAAAATAAGCTTTAAAAAATATTATTAAAGATTCACTTCTTGAGAGATATAGGTTGGATACTATATCTTTCGTGAAGTCACATAAGAGCATCTCCAATAGGAGAAATCTTTAGCTAAAAAATCCTTTGTGACAGATATTATAGATAATATGTATAAATTTTGAATCTCCAACCATCCAAAACCCTTAGGTAAAATTATAGTCAACCTCCTTATACTGACTAAATTTGTCGAACCTCTCAAGAGCTGTAATAAAGTTTTACATATAAATTTAATCATTATAGTCAACCCCATTGGAGCACATTACCTTACAGATTCGATAAATTTTAGCCAATCATTATTTTATATTATTTTAACCAACCATTTTAGCCAACACAGTTGGAGATGCGATCGGAGAAATCAAGACTTTGCCTTCCTTTTTTTTTTTTGTTGATGAGCCATAAGGCATTCTTCTTGCATTTTTTAGAATACAAATATCTAGAGTCTGTTGGAGTCAGCTAAGTTGTCAAATGTGGCAGCAGGAGATATTTTCTTGCGTTTCTTTAACTTTTTTTTTGCCTAGAAATCTTTTTAGACGATTTCAACTTTTTTTTTTCCAATTAGGTTTTAGCATTATACTTGTTTCTAAAATTATTATCCATTTGCATATTTCAATTTTCAAGTGACAAGATATAATTTATGAGTTTTTCTGTAAAAAAACATAGTTCACTTGGAAACAAATATTAAACAATTTGTCAACGAGTATTAGGAGATCTTTGAAACACCAAAAATCCACCACCAAGGGGAAAAAAAATTATACTAACATTTTCACAATACAACTAATGTGTGAACCTTATTGGTTCTTCGATTCCCACATTTAAAAGTATGATGAATTACATTATAGCTTACGTGATCTCAGATAATGGATTCTACTATACTCAAAAGCATGTCAATACAGTAGTTGAAATTCATATTTCTAACGTCCACTGAAACTTCTTGACATCTTCACAATCGCAAGGCAGAATATAGGCAAGATAGTTGAGAACAGCAGCAGAAATTGTACTTATAAGTTTAAGATAACTGCCATAAGTTGGGGTGTACATGCAGCTCTCAGCAAACTTCACCAGTTTCCTGGGACGGGGGAGTCACAAAGCAAGGCCTAGAGAGCAAAAGATGATGTCAACGATGATCGGGAAGAAAATGAACTCAGTAACTGAATATTGAAAGTTTGACCAAGTAAAAAAGAACGAATGAAACCTTAATGACCAAAAACAATAAACAATTCAAACCATAGGTTCCCTTGTTTAGTTCAGCTCACTTCGACCATCAATCAAATCATTCAGCCACTTTAATAGCATATCTTGAATCACCAAACCAATAGTCTTTGCAAGAACAGCTTCCTCCCTCAAAACAATGGAATCGAGTTGAATCCCTCACAATAATTTTTCTCTCTACAATTTTGGAGATATATTTTAAGGAGGTATGGCAGTCAACACAAGTTATTAAATTCTTAAAAACTTTAATTGTGGTTCCCTCTAGAGTCGCAATAATCCCAAATGCAATTGCAAGCTTCTCACTATGGTAGGATAGATTTTGCTCCTTTTGTTCCTCTTCTACATCATGCAGCACATAGTCGGTCTCAGGGTTATACCCTTCTTCCTTCATTCTTTTCAACAGTTCCGACAGATAGTCGTATATTTTTGTAGAATATGGGTGGGATGTATCTCCTACCATGAAAGTGTGGACTTTTCCTTTAATCTCTGTCCAACTTATACCTGGTTTCTTGACAACTCCTTTATCGTTCATAACCTTTCTGAGTTTTGCCACTTCATCCCATTTACCAGCAGTGGCATATATATTTGCAAGAGTCACATAAGTAGCAGGATTATTAGGTTCAATCTGGAATAAGGCTTCAGCTGATCGTTTTGCCAATTCTATATTTCCATGAATTCTGCAACCATCAAGCAAGGAAGCCCAGAGAAACTTATCTGGTTTCATGGGCATGCTTACAATGATATCTTCGGCCTCTCTAAATCTGCCAGATCGACCCAGGAGATCGACAACACAAGCATAGTGATCTGCAGTGTGTTTTAGACCATGTTTCTCTTTTATGGAGTGGAAATATTCCAGCCCTGTCCACTAAACCAGCATGGGTGCAAGCAGAGAGAACTCCTATGAAAGTAATGTGATCGGGTTTATTACCAGACTTGAGAAGCAACTCGAATAACTGAAGAGCTTCGTGAGGTTGACCATTCTGAGCATATCCATTAATAAGAGAAGTCCATGAAACCAAGTCAGGCTGGGGTATCCCTTTGAAAACCCTATAAGCATTCTCAATGTTCCCCAACTTGGAATACATGTGGACCAGTGCACTAGTTGCAAACGCTAACGGATTACACCCGATTCGAATCATATGGCCATGAACTTGTTTTCCCAGATATTCTGCAGATTGAGTTGTACAAGCATTCAAAACCCCGGCAAAAGTAAATTCATTTGATCTAATCCCAGAACTTAACAACTCCACAAATAAGTCAAACCCTTCTTCTCTCCTTGAATCCTCAAAGTACTTATCAATCATTGCTGTCCATGTAACAACATCTCTATTTAAAGATTTGTCAAATATATGACGAGCTTCATCAATACTACCATATTTACCATACATATCCGACAACGAACTCCAAACCACTTGATCAGAATCCAACCCAGTCCTCACTATATGCCCATGTATTTCCTTCCCAGCCCGTAAAGATCTAGTAGCAGAACAAGCCAAAAGAACACTCGAAACTATAAACATACTACTCCCCACACCACCATTCCTCTCCATCATCCTCCAAAACAAACTCAAAGCATCACCAGGCTGATTATGTCAAACATACCCCGAAATCATAGCATTCCAAGAAAAACAATCTCTCTCAGGCATTTCATCAAACACCACCCTAGCAGCATCTACATCCCCTGCTTTCGCAAACCCAGAAACCATTATATTCCAAGAACAAACATCTCTCTGAGTCATTTCATCAAACACCTTGCGTGCATCAACAAGACAGTCACATTTACAATACAAATCCAAGAGACGATTGTATATAATAACCCCAGGTTTAAAACCCGCATTATTTTCAACATGAGCATGTACTTTCCTACCCAGATCAAGAGCTCTGTGTTGAAGACAATGATTTAAAAGATTTGAATAAATAGCAGGGGAAGGTCGATGAATAGAGCTTAGCAACTCAATTGCTTCAGCTAAACGCTTGTTTTCACACAAATAGTTAACATGTGAATCGTAATTAAACTTTATCGTCTTTTCCCGCCATTTTGCAACAGCTCTCATGTTGTTTTTTCTAAAATTAAATTATTACAAAATTATTTGAGTTTAATTATGTCACAAGACTTTAACGTTACCAAGTTTAATTATTTATCATTTAATATTAGTTATTTATATATATATATATATTATTAAAGAGAATTTTTTTAAAATAATAATCATAATAATTTCTATTATTTTATTGTCAATAATGATAATATAATCATTTTCAGTGCGTTTTAATGGCAAATGTATGTTTAGTAGTAGGGTTTTATTTTATGGTGTCAAATAAAATCTTAATTATATTAACATTGGTAATCTTATAAAATTTTAGAATTTATTCACTAGCAATAATTATAATTTGTTAGGATTCATATTTTGAAATTTCATAACAGCAATAATGATGTAATAAACACAAATAATGAGAGTTTCGGATCCATTCTGCCAAAGAATTATAACTGTTTATTACGTGGATGATCTCAATTCTCAAATAATGTTGTACAATAAATGGTTTCCACCGTACTCAAAAGCAAATCAATACAGTATTTGAAATTCAAATCTCTAACGTTCGTAGAAACTTGACAACTTCACAATCACACAGCAGTAGAAGGGTAAGATAGTTGAGAACAGCAGCAGAAGTTGTACTTCCAAGTTAAAGATAGCTGCGATAAGTTGGGGTGTACATGCAGCTCTCAGCATACTTGACAAGATCTTTCGGACGTGGGAGTCGCGAAGCAAGGCCTAGAAAGTAAAAGATGATGTTAACGATGACCGAGAAGAAAATGATCGCATTAGTTAGAGGTTCTGCAAAGTGCAAAGTGATAGAAAACTTACCTAATTCATAAGACTTGGCAGCTACTTTAGCTGCAATATGGGCAGAGATCTTTCTGATACTTGTGAATGGTGGATATATCAGTCCATTGTCATAGTTTTCTTGTGTCACTTGAGCAGCCAAAGCTTCCGCTGTTGCAGAGAAGGCAGGGATTTAATTACTTACATCTTTGTGTTTACCATTATAGAACATGATAGGAATTAGAAGACATGGTTGCAACTAACTCCGACCGCAGAAGATATATTTTTGATCAATCTCAACCTTTACATTCAGTTTCTTAGTAGTAGTAGTACAGTGGACTTTTTCTTAGTATGGGTATAAAATCAGGCCCTTTACCCTTAACATATGCTTTACTACTTGACCTACTAATTATTTACTTTTCAGTTTGTTATACTAACTGTAAAAATTAATCAGTTATTTGTAAATGAAATCAAAGACAATTACTTGGCCAAAAAAAAAACAAAGATAATTTTGTATCGTTCTTACATGCTGCTAAAAGCATATCATCATGTACTCGAATGGTACCGGACATAATTATGCCCAAACCAAATCCAGGAAAAATATATGCATTATTTGCCTGCAAAAAAATGTAGTGTGGAATTAAGTTTACTCAAAGTGCACCTGTGCTGAAGCACTAATTAAACAAAGACAAAAGCTAAACCTGGCCAGGAACATAAACTTTTCCTTTGTATTCAACAGGGTCAAAAGGGCTTCCACTAGCAAATATTGCACGACCCTGCATATCACAACACGGAACAGCGAGAAACAAAATGTCACTTTGCTCATAATAGTATGGAGGCATACTTTGATAGAAAAAGCTGTAGATTGACTACCTCACTCCATGTATAAGCTTCTTCAGCAGTACACTCAGCTTGTGAAGTAGGGTTGGAAAGTGCAAGAATGAGAGGTTTCTGCATGCCATTTATGTGTTAGATATAGAGTTATTATCATATTCTTGTGGTTGTGCCGTGTTGCATTGTGCATATGTACAAGGGAAACGGAGAGAGAAAACCTCATTCAATGATGCCATGGCCTCCACAACATCCTTGGTAAAAGTTTTTCCAACACCAGATGTCCCTATCAAAACTGTTGGCTTAATTGCCTGAGAGATTGAGGAAATAGAATGAGCTAAAAGGAGGTATAATGGCGAAAGGGAACAAATCTATAAGCATTGTAGTGCTCATTGCACTGACTTGTTTATTTGCATAGGAAACAGCTTCTCACATATGTTTTATTAATAAAACAGGAACTCAACTAAAAAGATATGATGATTACCTTGACAGCATCTAAAAGACTTTTAACAGGCTCGTGCTCGTGAGCCCATGGCTGCTTGAAGTGCTGCAGTGACTCTTTGCGGGAGCTAACAATAAGTCCCTGTACAAAAGGAAAAGATACTAATTAACTAAATGCAACAGGATGCAAATGTTCCCAAAAAAAATTACTTCAGCAGGTAAAATTCTAATAACATTACTTTAGAGTCTACAAGCCAAATCTTCTTGCGGTTTTCTTCCACTGAAGTACGTGTCTGCAATTACATTAAGTCAAACAGTTAGGAGGAAATCAATATTATATGTCTGTATTAATTGAAAAAAACCCAGTACATGATACAATAATAGTACCTTTTTAGATATCTCAAGAGCAATGAGCTCTGCTATGCCAGTGCCAGCCTTCAAATGTTTTAAAAGGAGAAGTCAGACACATAGTTGACATAATAAATGCACAGAAGGAAAACATATATTAATGTGTTCATTACGTCTCAATATAGGTTGGCGTATGCGTGTTTGCTTTTATATAAACTTTTTAAGTATAGCCTAAAGACTAATAGAGGGAACAAACTGTAGAATCGAACTGATATCATGACTTGTATAATTTATCCGCACAGCCGGTTAAAACACCACTAAAAAGAAGGGGCATCTGGACCTCATCAATAAACATGATCATATCTAACCTGATTTTTTTTCAAGTATCTATGTCAAAAATAAATCTAAGCTTATGAAATCTAAATTTTCTCTCTTTCATTTGTAGTATGTAGTACGTTTGATCTCACCAGCACAAGAAGTATAGAAAATGAACAATCTTAATGCAAAGTATAAAGATTACTTAAAGGATTACCTCTCCAGCACCAAGGAATAAGAATGTATGGTCAGCCAAGGCACCACCAACTAATTTTAGAGATGCAATGAGCCCAGCTAAAACAACAGATGCCGTACCCTGTGTTGTAGAAAATTACATGGTTTAACAAACATTCTGTAGAACAAAATGGTACAACTGCAGCAAATAAAAAAAAACACATTCGATACCTGAATATCATCATTAAACACTAGATGACTAGTGCGATATTTCGTCAGAAGTTCAAAAGCATTGTGGTTCGCAAAATCTTCAAACTGAAAATCAATGTCAAATGATTAGAATATATACATAGAACTTAAAAAAAACAACCATAATCTGCTTGAATGTTTGAAATTGACAAACAAACCTGTATGAGGATTTTCTCCCCATATTTCTGCTTCACTGCAGACATAAACTCCTCCAGAAGCTCGGCATATTCCTAATTGCAGGAAAATGCAAATAAAGTGATTATTAATTGTACGGAAGCATGTAAATTTATAAATTACAAAAAAGAAGATGAATAGTACCTGCCCAGTTGCCCTCTTTTGCTTGAGCCCAATATAGAACTCATCATCCAGCAACTTCTGGTTATTTGTACCAACGTCAATGGTAATGGGCAAGCACTGCAAAAACAATATACAGTTTAGAATAAGTATATGGCAAAATATCATAGTATATATAGGCAACTTCAACCTTAAACGTTAAAAACAACAAGTGAGCATTTAGATTTAGTCTTGAGACTTGTGTCAAAGTCAAACTACTAATGGAAAGTTGAAAACAAATAAATTTTAGATTGTACCGGTATTTCTACATCATTGATATTTGATAATGTTTGTATAATCTTTATCACTGTCGTTGAGTGGAAATGTTATAAAACTGGAATCAATTCTAACAAAAATTAGATAAATTACATGACATATTTTACTAAATAAAAACCAAAGCTTCATTTAAATATCTCAAGATATGAGAAAATTTTGGTCCATGCCTATCAATTGTTAACAAATTTAAAAGTCCATAATATTGGTAAAGAAACCCTTGATGATTGCAGTTCAGTCATGTATGCATTAAAATTTCAGTAAACTTGTCGCATGTCTACTTGAAGTAAAAAAAAATCTTAATTACTACACAATTCGCAACAGACTACGTCATTAGCAAAGAGTGACATTAACTTGTAGATCAAAATAAACAGAATAGTATAAACAAAGAAGAAACTTAGAATAGTAATAATAGGACGCAGAGTCTGTCAAATGCTTACTACTGAAGGACGAACCCCACCAAGTGCTGTGTATAAAGCAAGCTTTCCAACAGGAATTCCCATACCCTAAATCATTAAAATATATAGTAGATGATAGCCACAAAATATTCCAAGCCATTAGTTTTTTTTGTAAATGACATTAGTAATTAAAAAAGACAAACTCGACAAAATGCAAATGCACCTGACAACCAAGATCTCCAAGTCCTAGTATACGCTCACCATCAGTTACAACAATAACTTGAATACTCTTTTCAGGCCAATTCTTCAATACTTCAAGAATTCTCCCCCTGAAATTTTTCCACTAGTCAGAATTGCTTAAAAAACTCTGGGCATCATGCCCGAGTCCCAGCCTGAGATACTGATATTATCTAATTGAAACCCATTAAGAGAGTCAGAAATATAAATGTACTTCTCCTTCAAGCTGATGTAAAGACCCTGTGGACGCCTGAAAATGCTTCCATATTTCTGACAAGCTTCACCAACTACTGGAGTGTACACAATGGGGAGGAGCTCCTCAACATTATCGATTAGAAGCTTGTAAAACAACCTTTCATTTCTTTCCTGAAAAGTAGGAAAAGAAAGTTTGATGAGGCCTCCTGTTAGGCTGTTACCTCGAAACATCCTTAAACAATAATCATACATGATGGACAATAGAGTATTTCTAAAGCACTAACATGATTGGTTGATGTCGTACATAAAACAGGGGATGTACAAGTAGTAACAATAAATTAATTTACTCTTCCACTTATATGTTATTTTAGGTAGAGGAACACCTGAAGATCCATCATAGCCATGTACTTTTGTAGTGGAACTTCATAATTCCGGATATTTTGAATCATTTTCTTCTCCTGTCAAGCCAAATCAAAAACAATTTCTGAAGATATATAGAAGACAATATAGCCAAAAACGATGGACAAGACTCAATATACTGCATAATAAATCAACCTGAAGTTCCTGGGACAAAACCACTGGGGGTAGAAGGCCGCGCAAATAGTGAGCATCTCTCTCTTTTTCAGTGAAGGAAGTTCCTTTGTTATGTCGTGGGTCACGCAACAAAGTATGGCCACTGCAACATAAGTAAATGATGACAGTCTGTCAATAACTGTCATAACTATCTTTAGCAATAAATTTTGTTCATCAAATTCGTCAAAGTTAATGATCGCTATTCAGTCATAGAAGGCACGTACTATTTTATTTTGAAAAGTTAGCCAGATATCATATATGCAGGGAATTGATCACAATGAAGTTATCAACTACTACTAACACAGTAGTAAAAGCCTTTTTAGCTTTCCCCAACAAATTTATCATAACATGCATAGAGACATTCACACAAAGAAAAGCACATAAAGAAAAAATATAAGATGACTAACTTCACAGCATCACCACTCGCGAACATAGATTTAAATGTTAAATCGGCATATAATATTATCAGATTAAAGAAAACTCAAAGCTCCAACCAAATATGAAATATGTTCGAGGCAAAATGCAAAAACCACTACAGCCTGCAAATAATATGCAAGTCAAGCTAGAATAGACTTTTCTAAATCACTATACATGGCTTCAGAAAAACAAGATTTATTGGTAATAATTTAATAAACAGAAGCCACGCCAAGAATTGCATAAGATCAGAAAAAGACACAAGATACATCAAATCTAAAGTCCAGAATCACAACATTATAGAAGTATTATATTGCAACATAAAGACTTCCCTGCAGAATAAAGAGATATGATAAACAATAAGACAAAAACAAACTAAGCCCTGAAATTCTAAAACCCATATAAATAAATTAATTAATCAAAAGGTAACAAGATAAATCAGAAAGAACACACACACACATGTATAAAATAATAAAAAAAGTGAGAATGTTAATGTTACAAGTCACCTGGCAACAGAGATGGCCCAGGGAGTAATAGGCTGATCTTGAGTAGCACTATTCTCACCATACATATCCTCAACACCACCAGCAACACCAGATTTTTCACCCTCTAATTCACCATTCTTCATCTCTTTCAATGTACTATCTTCCGTTATAGCCCTTACTTTTTTGTCCACTCTAGACCCCAATAAACCAGAACCTATCTTCTGCAAATAAATCAACAACACTAAATTCCCAACAAAACACACACAAAAACACTTGTTTCTTGTTTATTAAACCAAGAAACACCCACCTTTTATAACCCAGAAAAATCAAACCTTTATTCTAGATTGTTTGACAAGAAACTACCCCTTTTTATGCTTATTTGTCAAAAGTTTGAAATTTTTATGACTGACCCACTTCATATATACACACACAGAATCAAGAAAATGATATCTTTGTGTATGTATACAATAAACACATTGTCATTAATATTACTATTATTCAACCATAAACAATAGACTATACAAATACCAACCATAAATTTTCTCCTGGGAATCATATTCAAATGGCAAAAAGTAATATAATAATGGTGTTAGTATGTGTTTATAATATATTTTCCGCGTATATAGTGTACCAGAAAAATAAAGAATTGAAATTTGAATTCTTGTTTTTTTAAGCTGCCTAATCAGAAAAGTCAAATAATATTCAAAGGAAAAATTCAAATTTTCTCTTCTTTATTCTTTTTTTAGTCACCTTCTTTCCGAATTAAATTAATACATGACAATTAAAATATTATTGTTTAGGTACTATTATGTATTAGGAGTATTTAATATATATGAATCACAATAATTATAAAGTATGTTACAAGATTTTATTTAAATTAATTAACAAAAGAATTCTTGATAATGGTATATTACATTTATGCATTGCACCTCAATTTTAAACGAGAAGCAAATCAAGGGAAAGAGAATTAAAGTAATATAATTTTCACTCATTTTTGTGTTTTTGAGTTATTTTAATGAGGAAAGCAAAGTGAAAAGGAATGAAAATTATAGATAATTTCTTTCCTAAAATTTTCACTCAAAAAATAAAATGAAAAGGAAAATAAATGGAGAAGAATTTTTTTAAAAAATAATATTATAAATATATCTTTATTATTTATATTCTAACTTTTTAATAAAATAATAAAGTTATAATCTAATAATTAAATATATACTTTACCCCTAATTCGAGAGTACATGAAAGAATTTTATTCTTTAATTTTTAAATTCAAAAACAAAATAATTAAATTATTATACTTCTTCTCATCTACTTTCTTTTATATTTTTTTTTGTTTTTCACACTTTAAAAACTCGAAAAGAGGCCACAGGTTTGTCAGGCGAACAAACATGGAAGTATACAGGCTGCAGCCATGGATGACCTAACGAATTTTTACGCACTTTTGTGATTTACGTTCAATTAATATTCTTGGTTTTGAGTTAGGTCAAGTCATAAAAGCCCTTCAATATGAGGTGGGAAGCCAAGGGATTAAAGGAGTATCACGCACCATGTTCACACATAGTAGAACTCCTTAAATGAATATTCGATAACAAATAATTTCGTTAAATAAATAATTTTTTCAGACCTAACATAATATAAATAGTATATTTTTTATCTCAATAAATGAATAATTTCGATTAATGAATATAATTTTCCGGTCCCAAATGTATTCATTTATCGAATTTTAGCTGTATAGTGACTCATAAGTTTGAACATTATATATTTCATTTCACATATTCTAGATTCAAAATCGATCGAGAGTGTTGTTATAAAGATGAACTAATATTTCAAAATTGAATTCGATCGGTAAATTTAACACTATAATATTTAAAATGTAATCGGACACGAATATATTTTATAAAATTTTAATGTGATGCATATATAAGTGCATAACGTACGCATTTGTAATGCATCTTCGCAACATGCAAATGTGTTGAAATTTGATAAAATTTTCGATATCTCGCATATTTCGCATTCATAATAATTCAATATATGTTAGAAAAACTTAATATTTTAGATTAAGTTGTGAACCATTTTGAGTCTCAATTTGAGTGGTAAACACTATATGTTAGTGTTGTGTAGTATTCTACTTTGTGAGTGAATTCCAACACATATTTACACCCTCAAAATGAATAAAGGGTGAATGAGAACTGATGTTCCAAAATATAACCATTTAAAGTGGTATTTGTGAAGTGTACCACATCGAGAGTAGTACAAACCTATTCCTTATTTTTTTTTCTTATAAATACCTTGTACCACATTGAAAAGAAAAATAAGTTCGTTCAAGTCTCTCCTTATAAATAGAGTCTTAGGATTTCGGTTTTACCAAGTTGAGAAAATTATAGCACTCTCTATAATTTTAACCTCTTCAGTTTTAAAGTTCAAAATATTCCGGTGATAGTTTCCAACTCAGTTCAAGTTCGCTGAGAGTATCGTTGATTTATCAGTGGTACTATATCTCGTTTTATCCTGAGAGGCAGGTCACTATGCACAGACGGTGATGGGCGAAACTGTTTTAAGGAGACAGATTTTCTAAACTCGAGATTAAATCCAATCTCTGTTTGTTTTCCCAAACTCTTCTCCTTATATTATAATTAATTCTATAATTGCATGATTGTATTGTTATGCTTTGTTATATGGATTAACTATTATATACATGAATCGTGATCTTCCATATCTGTTTCTTATATGGCTACGGTAATTATATATATGATTATGTTTATATCGTATAAGATTGACAACAATCTTAAAGCAGTTTCTGTATGTCAAACTTGTACTCCATCATGATTTATTTCTTGATTCCAAGAACATGTAAAAATCGTTAATTATTTTCGTGGGTTATCTTCACATCGATGTATGGCTAAATCTAGAGAATGTTTATGGTCTATTTGCACCTTTATGTCATAAAATATGATGTACATGATTATTAATTTTATGACCTTGATAAGTCCTCGAGATACAAAGATGGTGCACTTTTGGCTATTATAAATGTCTATACATGTTGTATGTATGTCAAGTTGATTTGTTTTGGAAAATTGAGATATATGGAAATCAATTATGTATATATATTTTCGTGTAAACCTTCTTTAATCGTGAGAAGTTGGTGCATTCGTATTCAATGACTTGCAAGACAATATATCTCTTGATTTATAAATTGATTATTGATTTATGTGGTATATTCAACTGATGTTATATAATGTCATTTATTCTTTGTCCCATGGTGAAAGCTTTGATAATTTATTATTTATTAATTGGGAATTATGACATATCATTTGTGCATATATATGTTTAATATGAAACAGTAAAATTTTGAGATTGGAAATAGACATAGTTTCGGTGATGAGATGTTAATAGTTTATTTCCTAATTATTATTAATGTCTATGAATATTGAATGAACAATATAAGTGATGAGACTTGACAAATTTTATGGATATTGCTTATTAAAAATCATGATATATATAATATATGTCATGGGAATGTAATTAATTTTCCATAAATATGTACGTGGTGTTGTAAGTGTATGTTGTGCAAGTATGAAGTCTATATGTGATTTTTGTATGATCTACCTTGACTTCATTAGATGGTTAACCATGAATTTCATATTGGTTGATTGATTCAGAGATATATTGACCTGAACACCTTGATTATGTGATTATTATAACCTTCTAATTAAGCAAATTGTTTAGTTAGTTATTTTGGTTATTTCTTAATGGAATATGTAAGAATGAGTTCACTTGAACTAAATCTTTTGTGGATATTGATAACGTTAAAAACCCAACGGACCGTGTACATTATAATTTTCTGGTTGAATTCGTTTCTGCAGTAAAGCTATTATTTCTCGTGTTGGTGTCTATATTGTTGTGGCAGTGACACACGAGCCTATTATGGTAGTCCATGTGATACCTTATATGATAATATTGTTATCAGCTCCGTATCCTAAAAATTTGGAGAAATCCAAAATGTTATTAATCCTAACGCATCAGTTGATTGAGAATCACTGAATGTGGATTATTGAAGGCTTATGTTCCTTCATGCATACTAGTTTGCCTGGTGTATTGAAATTTTGGTTCTTGTGAACCATATTGAAATTTTTGAAAAATTCAATGGTTGAATTTTAATGATAAGAACAATTAAATATTGTTCAACGTGATTATGTTAAAATCCTGTGAGGTTATTAATGAATGATGATGAAACCTGCTCTAACGAGAGGTAGTAACAAATTGTGATATTTTCTGGGATGACAGTAAAACATTTATTATGTGTACTCATTAAAAAGTAAGAATGACGTTATATAAAGAAGTTTAAACTCTATAAATTCGAGGTTGAAAACCAACTTAATTCGATAATTGAGATGGTAAATAATTACTCTTGTAGTGAATAATTACTGAGTGAAATTTGTTCACAAAGTAGATGTATTCATAACGGATATTACAAATTATTCGCATTAGTAAAATGGAGTATTTGTAGATTTGAATCACAATCTAGGGAAGATGTGAAAGCAAAATTGATTAATTCAGACTATCACTGAATATGAGAATTTTAGTCACCTAATGACTAATTATTCTAAAATAAGATACCATGAAAGGAAATAATAAAGTTTCCTATGGATTCTGAAATGTACTGAAATACTAAGAGTGTGAGGTATCTTGAAAATAAAATTATTAAATTTTCTTTGAATTCAGGAATGTAGTGAAACATTCTTAGAAATACTTGAAATGTGGGGGTATCTTGAAGATGTCTTGATATGATTACTTGGGAAAATAAATGAAGATCCAAAATCAATTAAGAGAATTTGGATAGATACATGAACGATAGTGGTGTCCAATGATATCTTGTGTATGAATCTAAATTATGAGATTCATAACTATGCAACTACGGAATCTAGGAATGTTTATATTAGGAGTTAAGTAGTTCCTTATAGATCCGTAAGTAATCCAAATGAATTTATGAATATTTGGATGTATGTGAGGATGATGAACCCAATAAGAGGGGAATACTTGGGACATGTAAATTTTGTCCAGATTCTTTGATGATTTGCCCAAAGATAAATCTATAAGTTTGGAAGAAGATATATGCTTATCTGATAATTCTTTGATAAAAGAATATATAAAAAAGGGAAATTGACTAAAGTTGATTAGTCAATGAGTCAAAATTTCTAGCATGTGTGTTAGAAAATGGACTACAATATTATATGAATAATTTAAACTCTTAATATAATCTTTTATGGGGGGAAATGGATGTAAAAGATATAGAGAGAGTGGTTCTATTATGCAGAATCATGTTTAGAAGTTATGGATCTTTCTCGAGATAGATGACATTAAGACCCAAATGAATTTTAATACGGGTTAAAGAAAGAGTACCTGGTCAGACTGATAAATAATGATTACAGTCAATGTGAAGACCTAGAATACTCTGAGATATATTCTCTTGTATGAGAATAAGGTTCATCGGGATGATACTTAAAAATTTTGTAGTTCGAAATTGAAAAGTACATCAAATGAACATTGAGATAGTCTTTCTAAATAGAGATTTGAATGAAATCTACATGAAATAATCTAAGGGTTCTTTTATTAATACAAAAGTATAAAGACTATGATTTGGTGGAAAATTTTGTGAATCAAAATGAATGCCAAAACAATGGCATATAAACATGCATGAATATTATCATTTTGGGGACGCGTAAACTTGGTAATGAGGATAAATTAAAATTAATAATTTTTGGGACGCTAAAAATTGGTAATGACAATAACGATTTGAGGCCTCGAAAAATGGTTGATAAAATGATTATCAAAATGTGAAATATGCCAAAGTTAAGATTATGAATTGATAAAAGGAAATCAATGGATTGACACGTGTGTATGAGCTATTTACATATGAAATGACAAGGTCATTATGGTTGCACATGAATGATCTAGATCATTACGAGAAGTAGTGACGAGAAGATCATCTTTATCATGTTTGATGAGACTTGAAGGTTAATAATTTCAGAGAGTCTCATAGTATGAAAGTCATATGACAATGACTCGAATTTTGAGAAGATCAACTAAATATTTTCTAATATAATTAGAATTATGTGAATATGAATTTTTACTGAATCCAAGAATGAAGGTAAAATGGCCTCTCAAGAGTGATTGAATGTTTGTTATACTTTTAAAATTGTACAAAATCAAACATGGACTACACAGTTGGTAAACTAAATAGATGCATGAGTATAATGGAAATTAGTCATTTAAAAGTGACTACAAGAAAATTAAGGTTATGTTACGTACTCGTGAACTTGGGCTGCATTGCAAGATATATCTAATCGGACTATGTGGATATAGTACGAAAGTTAGATGTTTGACTTTAAGAACTTAAAAGTCATTAGTGAATACAATTATAGTAGTAAAGCAGCATGTCATGGAAATCCTAAAGGTTTAGTATAGCTCGATTCATGATATAATGCGAGTCTATTGCATACGATATATGCAGGAAAGAGGCTAAATTGGTTGCCACTTTATAGAGGATATTCCTAAATGACAAGGAAATGTATCTTTAATGTGAAGTAATATTGTGTAATTAATGTGTAATTGAAAGATTACATTATGACTTATGCAATGGTAAATCTCGTCTTTATGACGAAGACACAATACCATTAAGCAACTGCTCTTAATGAGAATTATCAGGGTTGACTACGTGAAGTCAAATGATAATGTTATGGATCCACTAACCAGATGATTAAAATGAGAGATAGTTGTAAAATCATCGAGAGGGATGGGCCTTAGCCTATTGCTTAATGGTGTCATGGTGGACACCCAACCTTGCTGACTGGAGGTCTCAAGAACTAGGTTCAATGAGCCAACTAAATCATGATGACCAAATCACTGTGGGGGTAACCCCAGACCTATTCTTATGATGAGGAAACAGTGAGACCCGTATGGTACGGGGATAAGCTTTATGCTTTTAATGATCTTTCGGTGAATACATAGAGTTCAAGTTTGAAAGCATGGAATTCAGTTGAGTAAACGCGGGTTACTCTATAAGATAAAGATCACCTATGTGGGAGAGAAGTGGGGCCGCTTCAAAGGAGAATTGAGATGCACAATTCTTTAGAAACTCCTGCAGAACTAGGACGATGTTCTATGGCCAAAATGGACATAATCATGAGAACTGAACGAGTCAGGAAAGCTATAGTGATAAGTATATCATCATTTACAAAAACGGTCGAACAGTTCAAGGACAATCGCGTCTACTGTCTACTAGTAAAGTCGGTATGCTTACTTGAGCGGAGGTTCAATGAGCATTCTACCTACCTTATGTTATATCTAACCGTGGAAACTATCACCAAATCAAGCTCCCTGTCTGTCTATTTATATGGTGTGTGCTACTGGACCATCAATCTCATTTGTGGGGGATTGTTGGAAAAACTTAGTATTTTAGACTAAGTTTTAAACCATTTTGAGACTCAATTTGAGTAGTAAACACTATATGTTAATGTTGTGTATTGGTTGGATTGTATTCTACTTTGTCAGTGAATTCCAACGCATATTTACACGCTCAAAATGGATAAAGGGTGAATGAGAACTGATGTTCTAAAGTATAACCCTTTAAAGTGGTGTTTGTGAAGTGTACAACATCGAGAGTAGTACTCATTCCTTATTTTTTCTTATAAATACCTTGTACCACATTGAAAAGAAAAATAAGCTCATTCAAGTCTCTGCTTATAAATAGAGTCTTAGAGTTTCGGTTTTATCAAGTTGAGAAAATTATAGCCCTCTCTTTAATTTAAACCTCTTCAGTTTTAAAGTTCAAAATATTCTGGTGATAGTTTCCAACTCAGTTCAAGTTCTTTGATAGTATCATTGATTTATCGGTGATACTATATCTCATTTTATCCTAGGAGGCAGGTCGTTATGCACAGATGGTGATGGGCGAAACTGCTTTAAGGAGACAAATTTTCTGGACTCGAGATTAAATTCAATCTCTGTTTATTTTCTCAAACTCTTCTCCTTATATTATAGTTAATTCTCTAATTGTATGGTTGTATTGTTATGCTTTGTTATATGGATTAACTATTATATACATGAATCGTGATCTTCCATATTTGTTTCGGTATGACTTATTATATTAATTAAAAAATCGGTATGACTTTTTAATTAAATAAAAAATCACTCCAGCATGACCTCTAATTCCTAGTCACTTATTTATATATATATATATATATATATATATATATATAAATTTTTTTCGGTATGACTTATTTATATATGTATAAAACAGTCTCTCGGTATGACTTATAAAAAATCATCCGGTATGACTTATTTAAGTCATTCGAATATATATATATATATATATATATATATATATATATATATATATATATATATATATATATATATAAGTCATTCTAACTAGTTTCTTTTATGATAAATTGATTCTACTTTAAATCAATTAAATAATTTATAAATTAAATTAAATTCAACTTGAATTAATTTAATTAAATAAATTACATAATTAACTTACTTGATTTGTAGAAATAAAATATCATAGAGAACTTGATTCAACTGCAGTCTTCTTGATTTTTCTTTGACTTCTGATCTTGAAACCTCTTGATTAAATGAAGAATAAATATTTATATTTAGTTGACACACAAATGTACTGTCTGGTTCATTTGTGTCATACTAATAAATATTCTCCTTTTAATAACCTTGAATTAGAGGCCTTCTGTCATTTCTTCTGCTTCACTGTCTTCATTTTTCTTCTGGAATCCACTGGTTGTAACCACTTGAAATCTTCTGTACCTTCTGTCTTCTATGGAAGTACTACTACATTATTATTTTTACTGACGCTTGAACATGAAAATGAACTTCTTCCAGTGTTGAGTAGCAATCCTATAAAAATACTTCTGATACTTGGATCCTTTGTGATTAGTTGACTGTCTTTGTCTTGATTCCTGATTGGTGCTTATTATTTACTTCTTTTTATCAGCTAGAGTTGAGTTGTCATCTAATTATTACAAATAGGGCTAGTCATATGCCTTTCAAATACCCTCCCTTAAGTTAGAGAAGGAAGATTTTGAATGCCCAACTTGCACTAAACAAGACTTCGATTCTTCAAATTTCATCATCTTCTTTGTCGCCTTCTTCAATATCATCGACACTATTATTGATTGTCACTAAATCATTTATATGATCTCCTTATTTATCGTCACAATTACGAACTCTCTCAAGATTTTATTTTTTTTCACATCCACAACCTCTCACTTTTTTTTAATCAATCCACAAACTCTTGCAGGTCATTCTCTTACCCACGACCTCTCGTGAATATCTTTTTTTTTCACATCCCACAAACTCTTGTAGGATTTTTTTTCTCACTAAGCTCTCGGTATAATTTTATTTCCTCTCTTGAAGATTGTTTTCTCTCCTTCATCTCACCTATTCTCGTAAATAATCTAACGATGCCATGATAAAATTCTCAATCTCCCATCTTTCTCATTTATAATAATTCAATATATATAGATTACATGGTACTTGTTTTTATATATTTGATCTTGTTTGTGTTGTCATTCTTCCATCTTCTAGAAAATACAACAACTTTTCTTTTGGAACAACACCATCAAAAATATCTTTTATTATATGAACAACAATTAGCTTGTTCAAATGATTTTATGAGAGCTCTTCTTCAGGTTTGTTCTTCAAAGAATAAGGATATCTAAATGTATTTGCTTCTCCTCTGTAGACTTTGGCTTTTGAATCACTAATACCTCCCTTGTTTTTACCAAGTCTGGCATTGAGAGTCATGGTTTCAGATTTTGTCCACAAGAGATCAGGATTCTTCTTTCTACACATAGACTGTTGTTCTTCTTCCTCATCTTCAAAACTTGTTCCACCTGGAAGAAATGTAGTTCCAAGCATGGCGAGTGGAGTTTTTAGTTTTGATGAAGCTTTATGTTGAATTGTTTGAGATGACTTTGATTGAATTTCAACAGGAGCAGATACAATATGTTTTGCTTGAGCAGGTACCTTCTTCTGAGCTGGAGTTTTCTTTGAACTTACATATCTTTTCTTCTTTGACTGGACTTGAACATTGTCAATACCACCTTTCTTCAATTCTTCCTCTACAGCAACTAGATCCATTCCTGGATTTTCTTCTTCAAAAATTTTCTTTGCCAGTTCTGCATCTTTCTTGTTCCTTTCTTCAATATTTTCAGGCTTTTCTTCCTCTACAAGCCTTTTAGCCAATTCTTCATCTCTTCTTATTTGTTCAATGTCAACTCCACAATCAAGTTCCATCATAGTTTGCTGACTGTCTTAAACTTTTTCAGATCCTGAAGGAATCAGAGTTTAATCAGTCAGAGTTTGAGTTTGTATACTCTTTCCACCCTTATGACTCCCTTGGCTTTTATCAGGTAAACCAATGTCATCACCATCACCTTCTGGTTTATCAAAGTTTAAAACAGAGACCACTTTGCATTTGTCCTTAGATATTTTCTCCCCCTTTCTGACATCAGAAGAAATAGTGAGGAGGTATGCAATAGTTTGTAACATGGTCTGCATGGAGGTGACAACAGTAGCAAGTTTGTCAACTTTGGACTCCAAAGCATCCTGCTTAGTGGAAACAACTTTAATCTTAGATTCCAAGGCATGTTGAGAAATAGAAATAAAAACTTGAACTGAAGTACTTGTCTTGCTAATAGTGTCTTTAAGATCATAAACTTTACTATGAAGACACTTAGCCAATACAGTGGTAGCCTTGAGAACTGCCTTCATCTCATCAGAGTTTATTTCAGAGTCTGCTTTCTTGATGAGATCATGAACATGGGGCCAAAAAATGTCTTTATGGGAAAACTTCCAAGACATTTCCCAGATGTTTTGTCTTGTAAAGCTTAGAAGATCTGCATTAGATGGTTCCCCTCTGCTACTATCCCTCCTTATACCTTTTTGATTAAGAGCAAATTCAATATCACCCTTCAATTGTTCAACAACACAGAAGTCAAGATAGTCCATCCTCAGTCTGTCATGAGCATCAAACGCATCTATAGGACATCTTTTTGAGTTGTATCTCTGAGTGTAAGGAATAGAGAGATCAGTGACTTTTTCATTTAAAAATTTCTTAAGACGCCCATTAGTATTATCAAACAAAGTATCTTGAAAGTCGATGATATCGACCACTCTTTCATGCCTAGAATAAGCATGTCCACCTCTTTCTTCTTTGCCTCTTCCACCATGGTGGGACCTTTTTCTTCGATTTCCCTAACTTTTACCCAACAACTCACAAATCACAATTTCTAAATTTTATATACCCTTTTGATTTCTTAAACCCTAATTTCTTTTTCCTCATTTTCTTTGTTCTCCTTCCCCCGATTCCTTTCTTTTTTGTTGTGTCGGGTATTGTTTTTGTGTGTTTAGATCTCTCTTGTTTTTACAAAGATTGAAGTATAAAGACAACACATCATCACCAACATGTTCTCTTTTCCGGTGGTTTTATAGTCCTAATTTTCTATTTGATTATTTATATTTTGATTTTTATGCATTAGTACTTTTTGAATCTTTCTGGTGGTTTTATAGTCCTAATTGTTTATTTGATTATTTATAGTTTGATTTTTATGCATTAGTACTTTTTGAATCTTAAGTGCATCTCTTTTATTCTAGTTTGTGTCTGTCGTATTTGTAAACCTATTGCAATTTGTTGTTCATTAATGTAGCAACGATTTTTGTTTTACGATCATATGTAGGTCTAGGTTTTGTTTTGTTCGTTAAGGTGATTTTTGTTTTACGATCATATGTAGATCTAAGTTTTGTTTTGTTCGTTAAGGTGTTGCATGTTATGAGATAGGTGTCAGGGGTGTGGCGATAGTGATGTGGTGGCTAAATTAATTTCTTCTCTTGAATGTTCTTTTAATTTTATTGACTATTTTTTAGTCATGATTTACTTTTTAGTTTTGTAAAGTGGAATGTTTTTAATTCTTCAGTTACTTTTATTGACTACTTTCAATTTTCATAAATTAGTGTTAATTATAGTTAATGTAATTATATTATCAATTATATTTATAAATAGTGTTTTGACTAATCAGAGAATCTTTTTCATTTTCTATTTTGTTGATAATCAATTTTTTTAAATCTTTTACATCACTATTTTAGTTAGATAATAATTTATTGGTTTAATTACTAATTGATATTCTTGCTAAATTTTTGTATCATTTATTGGTGATGGACTAATATTTTGGTCCTTTAAGAGGTTATTGATATATGTGTAGCATTTATGAGTGACCATGATTGATGAATTTTATTTTGGGCCTTTAAGAGATAATTTAGTGCCATTTTGAGGCTTGTAGATTTCATATATGATTTTTTTTTAATTTAAGAGGTAATTAGTTTTATATATTTTGGTTCTTAACGGTAGAATATAGTTCTAAAATACAATTTTATAGTATTTATATTATTAGTTATATTTTTTTAAAAATTTAGTTTCTAACCAAAGGATCCCTTTAGTTAGAAAGTTACCACTGCATATTATTTGAATTACAATATGCTATAATATATTTAGTCTTATTTTATTTTATCGTAATCAATTAATTAGTTTTTGGTGTGTTTTATTTTGGTGGTTTTAGATGTATATAGACGAAAATTCCTTGTGAAACAGAGTAGGAAATTGACCGATTTCATATGTCATATAGGCAAGTATAGATGCAAAGCAGCAAAGAGAGTTTTAAGTTTTTGATTTTCAAAAGGCATGTGTGCGGCAAATAACTGGTGGTAATGAGGACTCACAAAATCAATAAGAAGTTTCAGTCTTTTGTTTAATAGGCTCGTACTGGTGGCAAAGTACTAGTTATAATTAGATATTTTTCTTGTATTTAGTTGTATTTAATAGGGCACACTTTTTTCTCCTTGAATTTTTTCTCATAGAGTTTTGCTCATGTGAGGTTTTAACGAGGTCATCCTCATGTGGGTGTTTTATTTTTAGACATTAAGGTGTTATAGTCTAAATGTCCGGAGGTAACATGCGTGCCTTTTGATCAGATGATAAACTTAATGAATGAAATAAACTCTTTTTTTAGGTATACTTCGTAACAATTCATCAATATTAAGTTATTTTTGTCATATATATATATATATATATATATATATATATATATAAATTATAAGACTTGGTCAACAAGTATAATATTTCTTAATAATGAAAACATATTATATCCCTATAAAATATTTTAATTTCAGCAATATATCTTAATATATTTCTCAACAAAATTGCATAGGAGTGTTAAGAAATTTGGTCACATGTACGATCAAAAACAAATTTGAAGGAAACATGAAAATAAATTCACGTGTAGTATGGTAGATTCTTGAATATAAGAATTTTTGTATACCTTTTTCAGCAGCCGATGAAAGCATGATTCTTCAGCCATTCCTTGCAAACTTTTAGCTACTTGATCAAGATTCAATCACACAGAGTTGTGTTGGTGTTGTATATATATAAGTGCAATTATCTGTATGTATAAACTCAAATTTATCGAAGCTATATATAGAGAATTGGAAGTGTAGCATAGCATAGTATATAACAATATATAAATCTCGAAAGCTAAGAATGTGTAAAGAGACTTGACTAGGAAAACAATGTGCTCAAGTAAGGAACTACTACAATATTTTTGTTCCCTAGTTATTCCATAAAGAAACAATATGTTACAAAATGCTATAAATTATGCATACATAAAATTAATACAAAATGTAAATCACCTATTATACTGCCAAAATGTTCCATGAAGCACTGCAAAACTTTGTTTATCCAATTAGGTTTTAGCATTATACTTGTTTCTAAAATTATTATCCATTTGCATATTTCAATTTTCAAGTGACAAGATATAATTTATGAGTTTTTCTGTAAAAAAACATAGTTCACTTGGAAACAAATATTAAACAATTTGTCAACGAGTATTAGGAGATCTTTGAAACACCAAAAATCTGCCACCAAGGGAAAAAAAATTTATACTAACATTTTCACAATACAACTAATGTGTGAACCTTATTGGTTCTTCGATTCCCACATTTAAAAGTATGATGAATTACATTATAGCTTACGTGATCTCAGATAATGGATTCTACTATACTCAAAAGCATGTCAATACAGTAGTTGAAATTCATATTTCTAACGTCCACTGAAACTTCTTGTCATCTTCACAATCGCAAGGCAGAATATAGGCAAGATAGTTGAGAACAGCGGCAGAAATTGTACTTATAAGTTTAAGATAACTGCCATAAGTTGGGGTGTACATGCAGCTCTCAGCACACTTCACCAGTTTCCTGGGACGGGGGAGTCACAAAGCAAGGCCTAGAGAGCAAAAGATGATGTCAACGATGATCGGGAAGAAAATGAACTCAGTAACTGAATATTGAAAGTTTGACCAAGTAAAAAAGAACGAATGAAACCTTAATGGCCAAAAACAATAAACAATTCAAACCATAGGTTCCCTTATTTAGTTCAGCTCACTTCGACCATCAATCAAATCATTCAGCCACTTTAATAGCATATCTTGAATCACCAATAGTCTTTGCAAGAACAGCTTCCTCCCTCAAAACAATGGAATCGAGTTAAATCCCTCACAATAATTTTTCTCTCTACAATTTAGGAGATATATTTGAAGGAGGTATGGCAGTCAACACAAGTTCTTAAATTCTTAAAAACTTTAATTGTGGTTCCCTCTAGAGTCGCAATAATCCCAAATGCAATTGCAAGCTTCTTACTATGGTAGGATAGATTTTGCTCCTTTTGTTCCTCTTCTACATCATGCATCACATAGTCGGTCTCGGGGTTATACCCTTCTTCCTTCATTTTTTTCAACAGTTCCGACAGATAGTCGTATATTTTTGTAGAACATGGGTGGTATGTATCTCCCACCATGAAAGTGTTGACTTTTCCTTTAATCTATGTCCAACTTATACCTGGTTTTTTGACAACTCCTTTATCGTTCATAACCTTTTTGAGTTTTGCCACTTCATCCCATTTACCAGCAGTGGCATATATATTTGCAAGAGTAACATAAGTAGCAGGATTATCAGGTTCAATCTGGAATAAGGATTCAGCTGATCGTTTTGCCAATTCTATATTTCCATGAATTCTGCAACCACCAAGCAAGGAAGCCCAAAGAAACTTATCTGGTTTCATGGGCATGCTTACAATGATATCTTCGGCCTCTCTAAATCTACCAGATCGACCCAGGAGATCGACAATACAAGCATAGTGATCTGCATGTGTTTTAGACCATGTTTCTCTTTTATGGAGTGGAAATATTCCAGCCCTCTGTCCACTAAACCAGATGGGTGCAAGAAGAGAGAACTCCTATGAAAATAATGTGATCGGGTTTATTACTAGACTTGAGAAGCAACTCGAATAACTGAAGAGCTTCGTGAGGTTGACCATTCTGAGCATATCCATTAATAAGAGAAGTCCATGAAACCAAGTCAGGCTGGGGTATCCCTTTGAAAACCCCATAAGCATTCTCAATGTTCCCCAACTTCGAATACATGTGGACCAGTGCACTAGTTGCAAACGATAACGGATCACACCCGATTCGAATCATATGGCCATGAACTTGTTTTCCCAGATATTCTGCAGATTGACTTGTACAAGCATTCAAAACCCCGGCAAAAGTAAATTCATTTGGTATAATCCCAGAACTTAACAACTCCACAAATAAATCAAATCCCTCTTCTCTCCTTGAATCCTCAAAGATCAATCATTATCGTCCATGTAACAACATCTCTATTTAAAGATTTGTCAAATATATGACGAGCTTCATCAATACTACCACATTTACCATACATATCCGACAACGAACTCCAAACCACTTGATCAGAATCTAACCCAGTCCTCACTATATGCCCATGTATTTCCTTCCCAGCCCGTAAAGATCTAGTAGCAGAACAAGCCGAAAGAACACTCGAAACTATAAACTTCCTCGAAACTATAAACTTCCTCCTCCCCACACCACCATTCCTCTCCATCATCCTCCAAAACAAACTCAAAGCATCACCAGGCTGATTATGTCGAACATACCCCGAAATCATAGCATTCCAAGAAAAACAATCTCTCTCAGACATTTCATCAAACACCACCCTAGCAGCATCTACATCCCCTGCTTTCGCAAACCTTATATTCCAAGAACAAACATCTCTCTGAGTAATTTCATCAAACACCTTGCGTGCATCAGCAAGACAGTCACATTTACAATATAAATCCAAGAGACGATTGTATATAATAACCCAGATGAAAAGCTCTGTATTGAAGAGAATGATTTAAAAGATTTGAATAAATAGCAGGGAAAGGTCGATGAATAGAGCTTAGCAACTCAATTGCTTCAGTTAAATGGATTCCACTGTACTCAAAAGCAAATCAATACAGTATTTGAAATTCAAATCTCTAACGTTCGTAGAAACTTGACAACTTCACAATCACACAGCAGTAGATGGGTAAGATAGTTGAGAACAACAACAAAAATTGTACTTCTAAGTTAAAGATAGCTGTGATAAGTTGGGGTGTACATGCAGCTCTCAGTATACTTGATAAGATCTTTCGGACGTGGGAGTCTGTCCATAATTATCATTGTCCAAACCCGCTGTTGAATATGAGGTGTTCCATTATAGTGCTAAAGACTTAAGAGCATGTTTGGAACAGCTTTAAGCCGTTCTGATTTTAAACTAATTTTCTGATTTTAACCCGTTAAAACTGACTTAAGTCACTAATAAGTCAGAAACCGACTTAAAGCAAGAAATAAGTATTATGTATTTTTTTCGGTGACTTTTTTTCCTATTTTGATAAAAATTATTTATAGGTAATAAATTACTCATAAGTCACTTTTAATTTTATTATTATATTTTTAAAAACTTATAAGTCACTCATAATATAAAATTACCCAAACGTATATTTTAACCTGCCGTGTTAAGTAATATAAGTGTTGCAGAAGGGGGGGAGTTGAATACAACTTGATTAATTATAACTATTTTTTGCTAACAACAAATAAGATTTATAATTAAAAAGTTTAATATGCAAGCAATCAAAGTAGATAAAGAAGACAATGTTTTTAAATTTCAAAAATAATTTTATTATTTTTGGTTTACTACAACTGATTGGAAATGAATTTCAGCTTCGATAAAAATAAGAACAATGAATTTGCTAATATTTCTATACTTGAGAGAAAATCTAGCTCAGTTGTATAGGGAAAAAGTACTTGTGAGATATGTGTATTTATACTGAAACACATATCCCACTTACATGTGCACTTTTTCTTGGTCCTAGAACAAAACTTGAAATAAATACTTTGTTTTTCTCGTTCAACCTTGTCTTCATTCCATTTGTAGATAAAGCAGCTCTGAGATATGCAGAAATCTTTGACTCCTTGAGCACGTTTTATCTTTTGCTTGTCTTCTCCCAAGTTGAAGTAGTAAACTTTACAGACTAGATAGACATGTCCTTATGTTTTCATTATCTTAGTCTGCTACCTGGAACAGACTGTCAACTTCAATAAAAGTGCACTGTCAACTTTTAGCTCCTCTATGGTGATAGTATCTTCGGCTCCGCATACTTTGCTGTCAAGCTTTGATAGTCTACTAAAACATACTGTCCTCAAAACTGCTGTCAACTATCCCTACCAATGTTGCTGTCAGTAAAACTTGTTGTCTTCAAATCTTCATTCTCTGCCAAGTTTATTGTCAAGGGAATAGTTGTTGTCACCTGCTCTTTTGTACTGTCACTTGAATATGTTGTCATAGGCTTGAGTGTTGAATGTTACTGTCGTGGATTTGAACCATTCTGTGCATGAACACTTTGTGAGCTTCTGCTTCATGTATCAAGTTATTACATTTGTACAAGACAGTAACTATTAAACTTACTGTCACTTATTTGGCTTTGTTAAACATACTGTCAATATACACATGACAGTATATTTTACTTAACTTAAATCTAAATTACACTAAGTAACTTCTAGTTGATTACATTGTTAACACCACAATCCCTAACAATCCCCCCAATTTTTTTATGTAAAATAAAGACAAATTCAAAGTAAATTGAAGATGTTAACTCAACTAACATAACTGAAGTGTTTGTACAGAGAAATATGCAGAAAATTACATGTACAATTTTTCTCAAACTACTAGCTCCTCTAGACTGAGCAAATCTTCAATTTCAGCTTGAGCTGTCATCCTTATCTCTTCTTGGGAGTCATCATTTCAAGTAGATCTTCAAGAGCTTTCAGGGCCTTCTTTTCATCATCATATTTGGCATAACCAGAAACACAGTCAAGAGCTAACTTCACAGGACCTTTGGAAATGCATAGATATTTAATTCCAAATTCATCTGCAATGAATCTGTCCTTTGAAGATGAGAAGATTTATTTCAACCTCATTCTATCTATTTCAGCATCCTTCTCAGATCTTGACTTAATGATTTCTCCAACCATAGTACTCAGATTTCTTTCCGTTTCCAGAAAAGATCCTGTGGTGAGTCTGTAGATTCTTCTTAGATTTTCAGTGTTGAGAGTCTTGAAATCTACAGCCTTCACTTCAATGCTGTCATTGATGATCTTTAAAGGATTAGATAAGACATGAGACACATAATTAGGCTTTCTTGAGAATTGGTCATTCAGCTTTGCACACTTCAAATCAATCTCTGATTTTTTAATCTGCCTATTGATTATGTCTATCTCCTTCTTAGTAGCTTCAACATCAGCTTCAAAATTCCTCTTCTTCTCCCTGACTTCCTTCTTCTTGAAATCAGATATCTCTAGGGCTTTGTTTTTAAGATCAAATATCTCAAAATTGGTGATATTGAACAATTTTCTCTTGATGAGTTCTGTGAATTGAGGCTCCTTCTCACCCAATGTCTTCAGATGCTCAAAGGTGATCTCTTCAGCTGATCCACCTGTATTGTAGAATATGATTCTTTCTGGATTTCTTAGAAGACATTGTTGAGTTCTCTCATCTTCCACATTCTTTTCATATTCCAGCTTCTTCTTTGATTTGATAAGCCTTTGGATTGTTAGAATGAGTTTCTTTTCCTCAGGATAAGGATACTTAGATAATTAATCCTCCAATTTGATTAGCAAGTCGGAGTTTTTATCCTGCAAGGAATCCATACTCTAAAATTCTTTGATTCTTACTTCATTTTCAAACATCAATCCATCAGAGTAGATGACTGGCTCAGGTTCTTCAGCTTCAACATCATCTAGAGGATGTGGCTTTAAAGAGTCCGTCAATCCTAGAAATTTTCTGATTAGTAATCCTCTGAAAACCCGAGTCTTGATATTTGTTCCTCTTATGAATAGAAACATTCTTCTCACCATGAAGTAGTCAACCTCTTTCATTTTATACCCCATTTCTTCAACTTGACCATTTGAGTAGAGAATGTTTACCTTGCTTAGAGTGTTGTACTCAGACCACTCAATAGTAACTTTAACAATTAAGTCTGCTTTGGTTTCTGCTAAGTTGTTGATTGTTAGTCTCTTGACATCCAGAAATTCTTCTTCAACTCTCTCAGTAAGCATGTTCCATTTTGAAATGATATGAATACTCTTCAGACATGCTCTGCTAGTAATGGACTTGGTTAATCCAATTCTGAAGGCTTCATCTCCAATTGGTCTGTTTGCATTTGCCTTTACCTTCATCCTTTTGACAGTACTTTCCCCCTTATTAATCCTGACAGCATCTTTGAAAGTTGCTGTCACATTGGTCATGACAGTAGGTTTAGGATCCTTGACAGTAGGTTCTGGTTCCGTGACAGTACCTTCCACCTTATCACTCCTGACATCATCTTACATGACATCATCTTTTTTGTCAGCTTCAAAACCAAGAATCATTTGCTTCATCAACCTTCCTTCTATATCATCTGTGTACTTCTTGTCATCCTCATCATTTTCATCTACCTTATTTCCAGCTCTAGAAGATCCTTCACCATTGTTGTTGGTTTGGCTTGAGCTACCTACACCTCCATCAGACTTTCAATCCTCATCACCATCATTATTTCCACCATCAAATTTTTTCCCATCATCTCAGCCTTCTTTCTTGCAAATCTCTCCATATCCTCCTTCAAAATTCTGACTACCTTCATTACTTCTTGAGTTTGAGGCAATTTGGAACATATCTTGGTTTACTTTGGCTCACTCTCTCAAGATTCATGGTCATGTACTTCCCATCATTAGAGTAGCAATACTTGATGCTCAGAGGATTATGAGTAATTTCTGACAGCTTTTCATTCACCATATTCAACAAAATTCTTTTCAGATTCTCATTCAAGAAGGATTTTTTAATTTTGATCTTGAGTCTTATGGCTTCAATTACAACAACTTCTTCTCTACTCAAATAACCCAAACTAATATACCAGCTCAATCCTCCTTCTATTCTTACAGTGATCACCCACTTGTTGCTTTTAATAACCAACACAGCTACTTAACATTTATTCTTTTGTTGAAATTTGAATCCTGGAATACTGCACTGTTTTCATTCTCATCAATCATAAGCATTGTAGCTTCCTCTTCAGTCAAATCTTTTTTCTCTTCTAGGAAATAATCATTTGGATTTTGAAGAACTACTTTGCCTTTACCTTTTCCAGTTACATGTATAGGGGCCTTCACAATTCCGTCCTTAATCACAATTTCTTTCTCCTTAGGCCTTTCTGCCTTGTCCTTATTACCTCCAAGCTTTTCAGCCAACTCAGTGGCTACTTTGGACAACAATGCCAAATGACTCTTCCCCTGAGATGCAGCTTGTGTCCCCTTATCATCAGACTTATCACTCCTTTCAACAAACACTTCAACTTCTTGACTTTTCTCCCCCTTAGTTGAGGTAGCAACTGCAAGGATTGAAAACTTAGCATTGAATTCTTGAAGCTTTTCAAACACAGCCTTGAACCCATCATTCATTATTTTCTCCAGACTTGACATTTTGTTAATCAGCTTGACCTGATTTTTCCCAACTGTATACAGGTTCCTTGAGAGCTTAGAAACTTTATGAGAAAGGGATTTTAACCTTTCAACAGTTTGTTTGGATGATTTTGGGGCTGAGGGGGTTCTCACACTCTCTTATTTTTCTTGGATGATCTCATCATCCCTCACCAACTCACTCTCAAGGCCTAGTGTCTTAGAAGATTTGGCTCCCACATTTTTCTTTTTCTTTTATCCATGCTCAAGGCCCTTTCATTTTTTCTATGATTTTCCCATCCTCTCATTTTTATGCTCACTTATCTGTTCTTTTATCTCTCTTTTTCTTTTCACACCCTCACTCAACCTAGGTGCATGAGACTAAACAAGTACACCATGCATAGGAGTTTTAGATTTTACCTTCAATAGAGTGGAGATTTGAAGATAGTCATTGGGCATTTCACCTTTCATTTGAGAAGTACTATCCTGATTATGAATGTTGACAGCATCCTGAGCACTTAAGTTATTGTCAGGAGGAGTGACAGTAACTTTGTCTTTAACAGTTATAGAGGCTGTGACAACATCTTTGGAGTGAAAGACAACTTTCAATGGATGTGTGATGTCTTCTACACTTTGAGTAGTAGGTTCTTGTGGATCACTTGTTGGTTGTTCATCCATGGATTGAAATATAGAGTTAATCGTTGGCTTCTCCACTGTTGCATAATGAGAAGCTCCATAGTTGAAGGAGCTTTTTTCCACACTCTCTAACCCAACACTGTGAATTTATTCAAGTGTAGGTTCATGTTGTGCAGACTCTTTACAAGGTGTCATGGGAGACTTGCCAAGTTTAATAAATATCTCCTATTGAGAGGAGACACCTAGAAAAGAGCTATTTTCCCTATTAAGATCTGTGCCTTTTTTAGAGGACACAGTCTGGCTTACAGAGGTTAGTACCTTTACCTTTTTTCTCCTAGGCTCACCAGGGCCCTCTATGGGTTCTATGGTCTAACTACCACCATTATTTGTTGCATCCAGTGTAGTTTCATCACCTACGCCCTCTATAGGTTCTATAGTCTAACTACCACCCTTATTTGCTGCATCTAGTGTAGTTTCATCACTTACCCGTGGAACAGTTTCTAGCCTAGGTGTATTGGTTCTCTTCCTTTTAGAAGCCTGATCCGTTTGAGAGGAATCAGGCTCTTGGCTAACTGATTTGGAAACTGTAGAAGCTCTAACACCTTGAAATGGTTTGGAGTGTGGGTTAGGAATGGTGAGGTCAACACCATTCTCATCACTCAAGGAGAAAACATAAAAATCACAAACAATTGATAAATTTAGTGATTTAATTGTTGAATTCATGTATTATGAAACAAACAACCCTAACTCTGAATTTAAAGGCTTGCTAGTTAACATAGAGTGAGTGTTTTTCTTAAGTGTGGGGGACTCCATACATTGCACACCATCAAGATTAATTATGCCTATTGTTAGGAATGAGTTAGCTCAAATCTATACAGAAGGGGGAGGGGTGAATGTCTAGGTTGATATCTTTTTAAATTGCCTTTGATGTTCTTTTCTGTGTGTGAACTGAACTGGTATTGTAGCCTTGTTTAACCTTATCAGTGTTTATATGAGATGCAGAATTTAACTTAACACTTCATAGGTAAATATCAATCTAATCTTTTATTACAATGATTTGCTACAATATGAGAATCTTTGTGGAATTCTCAACTTCTTGTTGTGGTAAGAAAACAAGGTATGAAAAACTATTCAACACACTGAACTGTGAAGCTGTGCATTCTACTTAATAGACAACATGTCTTGGTGCACATGCTTTCACAGTCAGTTATATTATAACTAGGAACAAACAAATGAAACTTTACATTTTACTCAATTCTATTTCTAGCTAATTCTTTTTCTTAGACAGTCTACATCATTTGCTCTCTATCTTCTGTCATTATCTTGGGCTTCCTTCAAACTTCATTGTAGACTAGTTATTATCTTCACAGGATTGACTGACCTGATCACAACAATGCTTCAGATTACTTGTCTTATTCTTCTGTAAATCTCCTTGAAAATAGTTGTTTGAAACAACCGAATACCCAGCTTCTTTGTTCTTCGAGAAGTCAGACTATGAGCTACTCAATAGAATACTTGTGAGACTTCTCGATTGATCTTTGACTTGAGACTTGTTGAGTGTATAGACTTATTGATTGGATATATCTATTAATGACTTCTCGATCAGGCTAGACTTCTCAATTGGGGTAGACTTCTCGATCAGACTTGATTTCACACACTTCTCAACTGACTCACTACACAGACTTCTTGATTGCTTCCTTAGCTAACTTCTCGATTTGTTTAACTGGACTTCTCGAATGAGCATTTGTTTGCACTTCTCGAATGACTCTATGTCCATGACTTCTCGATTGAGTAGACTTCTCGATTGAGTCATTTGAGACTTCTCTATTAGTTTGCACTTGAGACTTCTTTATCAATGTGACTTCTCTATTGATCAATTGCCTTAGAAATAATTTGTTCTGCAACTCCTTATTTGATGTAATCTTTATTCTCCTGATGCATGATTCACATAATCTTCTACTAGTACAATTATTCTTGATATTACTTATTTACATTTGGAGATGCATTGGAGATAAGCTTCTAATTGCAAATACATAGTTAAAATAAACCAAGTCATTATTTAATACAAGAAGTACTAGAATGTTACAATATGACAAGTAAGTACAATAATGGTTGGCTTGATTTGGTCTAACAATCTCCCCCAATTTGGGAAAAGACAATTTTATAAATTAATACAAGATATCAAGCATACCTTTATTGTTGTTGTTGTTGTTGTTTTCTGAATTGATCATATCTTTTTCTCTTTTCTTCTTGTTCCCTATAGTTGATCTCTTCAATGTCCTGGAGAATTTGTTGTCTGACCATAACTTCCTCAATTAGAATTGCATCCTTCAGCATGTCAGCAGCAATATTGAGAGTTTGCAAGGGATAATCATGGATAAAATTGAGCCTGATCTTGGTTGTTACTCCATTCCTCAGCTTGAACTCAACTCTATCAGGATCCTTGAATACCCTGTACCTTCCCTGTTTTCTCAATTCTTCAGATAATCTCTCAATCTCCTCATCTTCTTTTCCACAATTTCTTCCAAATATTTGACTTTGTCAATTTTCTTCTGGTACTTCCTAGCCAAGTACTTAGCCACTTCAACCATTTTCAACTTATCTATCATGCATTTCTTATCAAACAGACTGATCACTCTTTTAATGTCATGAGTGGTTGAAGTTGAGTTATCATGGTAGAAAGGTCTCTCTTCCCCATCAACAGTGGTCACAAACATTCTCTTGTCCCTTAACTCAACCTTCTTAATTCTGTCTGCCTTCCATTGTTTGATCTTTACTTTATCATTTTCAACAACTTCCTGGATATGCTTAACTGATAGACCTTTGTTAGGAACAATGAGCTGCTTTCTCCATTTAGGTTATCTAACTAGAAATGAACTAGTAGATTTCTTGAATTTTATTCTTGTGGCAGTGCTGATCTTGATCTGTTGACATGGCTTGTGCTTCTTATAATCCCAGTGATGACCCTTTACTTGTGCTTTTAGATTTTTTAGTTCAAGCAAAAATTCTTTATCTGCACAGGGTTTCAACACTTCCTTTCTTAGAATGACCCTTACAGTTGTTTGCCTTTCTGCCTCAATCTCATCCCTTCTTTCCTTCTCCCTCTTAGGGTTGATATCTTATTGCTGTTGTAGAAAGGAAGAGTGAGTAGGCCCGATGTGAGAAGAAACTTGCACTTGAGGAGCTTGGCTGTATGCAGGTATGGTGGATGAAAGACTTTGAATATTTGCCAGCTGGTTTGAGACATGTTAGAGAGTAATGCCTTGAGAAGACATTGAGGAATTGACTTCCTTTTGGAGAGAGCTTACATTTGCTACAACTTCATTGACATTGGTGGAGATTTTGTGTTGATATGCAGCCAGTTGCTCCACTTTTTCAGCTAACCTGGCAACTGTAAAGGCTTGAGCCTGCTCATCCTTTCCCTTGGACTGATAATACAGATCCACTTGAAAAGGAGTCATTTCATGCAACTTGACATCCTTTGGCAGCATATCAGCATGCCTGTTCTTGTAAAGAACCTCTACCATACTGTTTATTCTTGTTTGAGCCTGTTGAAGGTTAGCATTGGTCTCAACCATTTCCTTCAATGCTCTTTCCATTTTCTCTATTTTGTCATTTAACTCCTTCATATGAAGCCTTTTAAAGATGACTCAGATCTTGGAGCATGCATTCTACTAGGCATGAATTTTGCATCAATTGAATTCATTCTGCTTTCCATCTTGTTTCTGTGATCTTCAATTTCAGATTGGAATCCCCTAGCTAGGTAGTGGTTTGCTTGCAATTGCACTTTGGCAGCCTCATGAATGACATCATAGATAGTTGAGGGAGTGAAGGTCCTTTCACATGACCCAAGAGAAGTCAGATATTTCTCCCTCATCCACTGCAGCATCTCCTCCATGCTCACAGTTTGTGAAAGGCAGAGTGTCTAAACTTGTAACACTATAACTTATGTAATTCAACTAAAAGAAAAGATACTTAACTGGAAGACAATCAAGAACATGAAGCCACAAAGAAATCAATACTAAATGAAGACAAGGTAATTGATACAATTCAACATGTTAACTATGATCAAACAAAGAAGAAATCATTGAAAGAAGTTCAAGACAGAGTTGTTCATGCCTCGGTGATTTGTAACTTAAAGGTTCAAGATCATAACTATCAATATCAATAAGACTAATTGATTACAAGTGAACAAGAAGGAAAGCAATAATTGGAAAGCCACATTACTAATTGAATATGGTAATCTATTCAAGAAGCAGAGACACTATCAAGACTAGTCACTTATGAATCAGACCATTGCATCAAGTGTCAGGACATTGATAGCAAGTTTATGTCAGTAATAGAGATCCAGGTTCAAGAGCTTGTTGAAGAATATGGAAGACATAAAGAAATCACAAGTTCAAGATGTTGCATTGAAGTTTCAAGTTGAAGCCCGGAATTTCTCCAAGTACAAAATGTTCGAGATGGCTAAGTAGAATATTCCTATGTAGAAATTCTACTTAAATGTTCGAGATAGCCAAGTAGAATATTCCTATGTAGAAATTCTACTTAAATGTTCGAGATAGCCAAGTAGAATATTCCTATGTATAAATTCTACTTAAATGTTCGAGATGGCCAAGTAGAAATTCTCAAGTAGATGTTCTACATAGATGACAGTTTCAACATGACACATGGCATCATCTAATTGGCAGATTTCCAAGCTTTCAAGATAAGATAAGATTTATGTGGACATCATTGGCCCACGTATATCTTAGTCTCTGAAGACTACAGGACATAGATTACAAGTAGTATAAATAGATGTACTTGTGTATTATTTTAAGAGAGCAATATTTTCGAGATAAACACTTGTAAAAGAGAGAGAGTATTCACAGAGCTTAGTATCATTTACTACCCTCTTTAATTCTGGCGTACTTTGTAATGAATGTTGTAGCAACCCTTTCAAGTTATATATAAAACATATATTCCTTGAATCATTGTATTCATTTATTACATAGTATTTATTGCTTCTTAAATTCGAAAAGTTATATTCACCCCCCCCCCCTCTACAACACATTTGGACTTAACAATTGGTATCAAAGCTTCATGTTTAACATACAAAACATAGATCCTTGTGTTTGTTAGAAGATTCGTGAGTTTTCTTTTACAGATCTACTTTTCAAGTTTTTCTTGGAAAGTGTGCTTTAAGTTGTTTGACAGAGAAAACTCAGTCTAAAAATTATTTAAATACTCCAGGTGTGATTATCTAGCTTGGGTGGACTTTAGATAATTTTTGTGAATTATTCTGGGTACTTTGATTTTTGGTGTTCTTCAAGAAGTCATCATTGTTCTTGATAAAGAGGACAAACCCAACAACTTTTGATTACCTTTTCAAAAGACAAAAAGTGAAAAAGGTGTTATTGGCTTTTGATTTGACATATATCTCACAACAAAAAGTATTACAGAAGATATTCAGTACCTAGCACGTGGGTTAGGTGAGTTAGGTGAGAAAAGCCACAAAAGTCAAAGTGTGAAAAGTAATATTGTTTATTCAATATTAAAGTGACCTGCAACAAATTTCTTCTAAGGACAAAAGTTCTACATAGAATATTCTACTTGAATATTCAACTTGAATATTCTACTTGAATATTTGACTTGAATATTCTACTTCAATATTCGACTTGAAGTTCTACTTAGAGAATTTCGACTTAGGCAGTAGTTCTATATAGATATTCTACATAGATATTCTACATAGCCTAGTCTTGGGTACTTAGAAATTTTTTTGGTGTCCAGAACTTGAACCTTGATTTATTTTGAGATAATTTATTTTCTTTTAATTACTACTCAAGTAATAAAAAAAAGTTTATTATCTTTACTTTAAATCCACATTAAGATGGCACCTAAAAACAATTTCAAGATTCCAATGTTCGACCGAGATCATTATGAAGAATGGGTGTTGAGAATGAAACTTTACCTTGAGTCCGTCAATCCTGAATATCTGGAAGTCCTTGACAAAGGTAAATTTGTACCAATGGTTATTGTTCCTGAGCATATGGAAGGAGATGTGGTAGTACCACAACGGTCTAAGCCTAAGAAGGCAGTAGACTTTTCAGATGCTGATAAGGAGCAGATAGCGTTCGATACATCCGTTCGACAAACACTGATGGAATCCCTAGATCATGAGATGTTTAATGTAGTTAAAGGACTAACTACAGCGAAGAAAATTTGGGATAAGCTAGAGGTCGTCATGGAAGGTACCGCTGAGGTTAGAAGCAACAAAACACTTATACTCAAGATGGAGTATGATACCTTTAGAATAAGAAAAGATGAAAGCATAACAGATGTCTATCTAAGATTCAGTCAGTTAGTTTTGGATTTGAATCTGAGAGGTGTAACTCTCCTCGTGGTTGAAGTCAACACGAGATATCTAAGGAACCAGCCAAAAAGCATTGAACATAGAGTCTACGCTGTTAGAGAAACCAGAGATTTGCACACAACTTCTCTGGAAGAATATTATGGATTTTTAAAGACCTATGAGCTGGAGACCCTTCAAGATCAAGCATGTGATAATGATTCAAGAGGAAAGGAAGCGGCATCAGGATTAATTACTGACGAGGAAGAGTCTAAAAAGGCAATGATTGCAGAGAAACCTAGATCATCACCTGCACCACATCAAGTTGAAAATGATGACGAGTGCACATCAAATAGTGATGATGACATACATGGCAACATGGCAAGGAAGTTTAGCAACATAAGATTCAGAAAGAGTAACCGTCCACAAAGAAAATCTTCATCTTACTATCGGGTTACTAAGGGTGGTGGTAGTTCTCAAGGTTACAAAGGGAAAGCCAAGAGTGCCAGCTACAAATCACCGTTGGATTTCAAAATGAAGTTCAAATGCTATAACTGTGGTGAAGCTGGACATTTTGCTACAGACTGCAAGAAGCCGAAACAGACATATCCCAAAGAAACTTATGAAGCCCTCAAAGGCAAGTATGAAGCCCTGGTGAAGGAAAGACATGGAAAGAAAGCTTTAGTTGTAACAGAAGGCAGAGCTTGGGATGATTCAGATGAGGAAAAAGTTACTTATACAGTAAACTTTGCCCTCATGGCTGAGACATCAGATGAACCAGAGGTACCAGTTCTAACCCTTAAAGAGGAAATATATATTGATGATTATAAGGTGCAGAACGGGGCTCTTAGCGAAGAGATCTATATGTTGTGCAAAAGCCTAAATACTTCTCAAAAAGAACAGAAAACACTTGTTGCCAAATGCAGAATGCTTGAGGCAAATGTGGAAGAATTAGAGGCTGCTTGCACTATAGATACTTCCCTAAGAGACTCTATTAAAACTTTGAAACACAAGCTCAACCTTAAGGATGAAATAGAAGCATGTCTTAGGAATAAACTAGCTGAGTTAGAAACTAAATGCGAAGCTTATAAACTAGCAGCTAGTAAAGTGAATGTTGATAGTGGCACATTTAAGAAGATAACTGGAGTCGGTGTAGGACTTGACTATTCTAACTTATCTAAGAAAGAAGGAAAAAGGCCTGTAGACACTAGTTCTAGTGAGATTAATAAGGAAATACCTGATATTCTTAAATCTACTGTCAAACCTATCTTTAAACACTTCGTTCCTCGTGAAGAAGAAGAGACTGAATTATTAGTTAGATATGAGATAAAGATGGAAGATCGCAAGAGAGAAAAACCTGTAACTCCTACTAAATCAGTTAGAATCAAATCTCCTAGAGAAGAATCTAGACCAGGATTAGGATTAAGGCTATTAAACAACAGAGTAAAAAGGAAAAAGGCTTAAAAAAGGTTAAGGCATAACGAATAAAGAAAGCATGTTATCACTGTAAATCAACTGAACATCTTTCTTATGCATGTAAATCTAACATAAATATTCCTGTTGCACATGTCATGCATGTACCACACACAATGAATAATATGCATCAGAATCATGCACAATGTGGTCAACCAAATTATATGCCATACACTTTTAACGTCATGCAAACGTTTGTGAACTTGATGAATGCAACTAGCCAATCATGTCTAAATTCTTCTGCTAGTTCTAATGTCAAAAAGAAGCATGTAAGAGCTAATAATGTTAGTCCTCCTAAAGTTAGGAGTGACAAGGCCTCTCCTAAGACTGACAAATCCGTCAAGTCTGAAAAAGGAAAAGACAAAGTCGAAAGCTCTAGTAATGATAAAAAGAATGCATCTCCTGTTGTTAAATCTGATAATTCTCGATCTTATAGAAAAGCCGAGCCTAATCAATCTTGGGTTCCGAAGAACGCCTAATCAATCTGTTATTGCAGGGTATTAAGCAGAAAAGAAATAAAGTTATATGGGTGCTGGATAGTGGAGCATCAAGGCATATGACAGGAAACAAGTCCCTGCTTACAGAGTTGGTTATGAAGGCTGGCCCTTATGTCACCTTTGGAGATGACAGCAAAGGAGTGACAAAGGGATATGGCAAACTGAAGACTGGTAATGTCATCATTGAAGATATTTCTTATGTTGAGGGATTGAAGCACAATCTGTTGAGTATCAGTCAATTTTGTGACAAAGGTTATGAAATTGTCTTCAATAAGAAAGGTGTATCAATAACTCACATCAAGGAAGGTTCGTTGGCTTTAAGAGGAGTTCAGAAGGAAGATCTTTTTGTTGCTGATATGGATTCGGCAAACCAGAGTGAAGTCACCTGTTTCTACAGTAAAGCTTCAGATGATGAAAGATGGTTATGCCATAAAAAGCTATCTCACCTAAACTTCAAAACGATAAATGCTCTCGCGAGGCGAGAATTGGTGAAAGATCTACCTCAAATGGAGTTTGCTCCTAAAGGACTTTGCGAAGCATGTGAAATGGGAAAGTCAAAGCGAGCATCGCATAAGAGTAAAGAAATTTCTAGTATCACTGAGCCTCTGCAACTTCTACATATGGACTTATTTGGCTCAGTGAATGTACTATCGTTATTTAGAAAAAGATATGCGTTGGTAATCGTGGATGACTTCTCCAAGTATACATGGGTATTGTTCGTTATGACAAAAGACGAAGTACCTTTCCAAATCATTGATCACATCACTCAAATTGAGAATGTTTCAACACTCACTGTGAAGACGATTAGATCAGACAATGGCACGGAATTTAAAAATGCAATATTGAATGATTTCTGGGTTTCTAAAGGAATACATCGTCAGTACTCTGCCCCGAGAACTCCACAGCAAAATGGAATAGTTGAAAGAAAGAACCGAACATTGGTTGAAGCAGCAAGAACTTTGTTGTTTGAATCAAAACTTCCTCTATACTTTTGGGCTGAAGCAGTGAGTACATCATGTTACACTCAAAATAGAACCTTGATTATAAAAGATAAAGAAAAGACACCATGTGAACTAATGAATAATAGAAGACCTACAATCAAATACTTTCATGTTTTTGGAGCTAAATGCTATGTACTAATAGATGATGAAAATTTAGGCAAGTTTGAAGCGAAAGCAAGTGAAGGGATATTTGTCGGTTATTCTACAGATGTGGTGGCAGCTTATCGGGTATTCTTAGTGAGTGATCGAAAAGTGATTGAAAGTTACAATGTCAGATTCGGCGATACCAAACTCCCATCAATTTCTAAAGATAATAGTGAACCTGAGTCCCTAAAGTTTCAAAATCTGGACTTAGATGAAATTGAAGATGAACCTGAGTTGGTTGTTACTTCAAATATGCCAAGTGTTCGAGAAGAAATACCTGAGTCTAGTGAAAGATCAGTGGAAACTTCTTTTGCACGTTCCGGCAACATCTCAGGGGGAGTAAATAGCAGCTCAAGGACAAGTGGTCAAAGCTCAAGAAGAGATGACACTAGTTCTGTAGGAGCTGGCACTAACTCAGGGGGAGTTAGTGGAAATAACACAAGTAGTCAACACAACAATTCAGAAAGTCAAGCTGAATCATCAAGACAATTTCCAAGAGAACGTGTATGGAGTAGAGACCATCCGTTTGAATTAATTATTGGTGATCCAGATGCTGGTGTGACTACTAGAAGAACTGCAAGAGCTGATTGGGTTCTTGTCCAAGCTGGAACCTAAAGAAATAGAAGAAGCTCTTGGTGATGCTGATTGTGTGGTTGCAATGTAAGAGGAGCTCAATCAGTTTGAAAGGCAGAAAGTTTGGAAACTGGTACCCCGACCGAAGAACAGATCAGTAATTGGAACTAAGTGGGTATTCAGAAATAAACTGGATGAAGACGGACTTGTAACATGAAACAAGGCTCGTTTGGTAGCGAAGGGTTATTCTCAAAAAGAAGGTATTGATTATGATGAGACCTACGCTCCAGTTGCAAGACTTGAGGCAGTCAGGATGTTCTTGGCCTTTGCAGCACACAAGAACTTCAAGGTTTTTCAGATGGATGTGAAAAGCGCCTTCCTGAATGGAGAGCTAGAAGAAGAAGTATATCTGGAACAGCCACCTGGCTTTGTTGATCCAGAACTTGTAGATTTTGTGTACTTTCTGTTCAAAGCTGTCTATGGCCTCAAACAATCCCCAAGACGATGGTATGAAACCCTATCCTTGTTCTTAATTGAAAGTCGTTTTACTAGGGGAGTAATTGATAAAACATTGTTCTATAAAAATTTAAAGGGTGATTTAATACTTGTTCAAGTCTATGTAGACAATATTATTTTTGGGTCATCTAATGAACGCTTGTGCGAGAAATTTGCCAAGTTAATGCAGGATAAGTATTATATGAGCATGATGGGGGAGCTGTCATTCTTCCTTGGGTTACAGATCAGTCAGAGAAAAGAAGGAATCTTTATCTGTCAATCTAAATACATCAAAGATTTACTCAAGAAGTACAATCTAGAAGATGCGTCAGCAGCTAAAACTCCCATGGCCACTGCCACGAAGCTTGATGAAGACAAATCAGGTAAACCAGTTGACATCATAAGCTATCGAGGTATGATTGGCTCACTTCTTTATTTAACTGTAAGTAGACCTGATATAATGTTCGCAACTTGTTTGTGTGCAAGGTTCCAAACGGATCCTAGAGAGTCACATCTCATAGCCGTCAAACGAATCTTTAGGTATCTCAAGGGCACATCAAATCTAGGGATTTGGTACCCAAGAGATACAGGTTTTAATCTAATAGGCTATTCGGTTTCAGACTATGCAGGTTGCAGGATTGATAGGAAAAGCACATCTGGTGCCTGTCAATTTCTAGGAAGAAGATTGGTGTCCTGGCAAAGTAAAAAGCAACATACAGTATCTACTTCTATTGCTGAAGCTGAGTACATTGCTGCTGGAAGCTGTGTAGCTCAAATACTGTGGATGAGGAACCAATTGAAAGATTATGGCATGGAGCACAAAAAGATTCCAATCATGTGTGACAACACAAGTGTCATTGCCATGACCAACAATCCTGTAGACCACTCAAGAACCAAGCACATAGATATCAGGTATCACTTCATTAGAGAACATGTCGAAGAGGGGATTGTGGAGTTACATTTTGTGCCCACAATGCAACAAATTGCAGATATATTCACTAAACCTCTTGATGAAGTAACATTCAATAGGTTAGTTAGTGAATTGGGGATGCTTAACACAAGTTAGTGATTTCTCCTATCTGTAAAATTCCAGTTTTAATCATGTACATATGTTTTTAGTCTTGTCGATTGCCTATTTTGTTTGTGCATAGTTGAAAACATATGTAAATAATCTCTACAAATTGCTCAAAATATCACTTCTGCATCCTAATTAATCATTAAGGACTTAGACTTTAAAATGGTTAATTAATGAGTATTTTAGGATGCATGTTGTGTTATTTTACATAAATTCATTGTGATTTATGTGTAATTATTGGTTAAATCTTTGAATTTATGCTGGTTAGATTGCATGATCATATGGGGAGTTAAATTCATATTACTCTAAATTTTTCATGATTTTTAGATGAATTTACCTGTGTTTTTCATGTAATTTTTATTAATTTAGAGGCCTTAGAATTGTCAAGGAATGTGTTAGGTCCAAAGTGTTGTAGAGGGGGGGGGGTGAATACAACTGTTTCGAATAATGAGAGAATATAAAATAAATGCAGGTAATAAATGATGACACAGAATTTCAAGAATATATCTTTATATTCATTGAGGGATTTGCTACAACATTCATAAAAGCATCATGATCAGTTGAACAATAAATACAGCAATTAAAGCTTGATTCAACTGATCCTCTCTCTCACTATTGTTTTACAGAAAATGCTCTCTCTTAAAAAATATCGTAGAAAATACAGAGATGGATAAAAGTTAAATACAATTGAAAACAAAGTGCTGCTTTTATAATGTCGTGTAGTCTTGATCTTGTCCTTTTTGTGTACGTGGTCCAATCAGGACTTGACAACAAAAAGTACTTTCCCAACCACTCTGGATCAACCGTTCACAATAAGCCACTTGTCCCTTGAACATTAAATGCTACATATCGACCCGCATCTCGATCTCGGCCTGGACCCATCTCGATCTCGATCTTGGTCGACAATCTCGATCTCGATCTCGATCTCGATCTGTGAAAATCTTGATCTCGATCTATGAGAATCTCGATCTCGATCTGTGAAAATCTCGATCTCGATCTATGAGAATCTCGATCTCGATCTGCCGTGGATCGAGATTTGCCTTGCAATGTTTTTCTTCAATTATCAATCTCGATCCGCATCTTGATCTGCTGTGGATCGACATTTGCCTTAGCAAATATGCACTCATCCAATGTTGACTTTCTTTAGTGACTAATTGTGGATTAACCTTTATGAGCAAGTTTCCCTAGCTTCATCAATTTCTTTTCCTCACTCAATTCAAATAAGATCTTCTATTACTGACATGAACTTGCCTCCAATGTCCTGACACTTGATGCAATGGTCTGGTTCATAAGTGACTAGTCTTGAAGGGGTTCTTGCTTCTGAATGTCAGTTCTCATTTGTTGATTAATCTTTACATTATCCAGTTGTTGAGATGCATTACATGAAATCACTTTGGTCTTCTTGATACTTCTTTGACATTAATTTGATTCTCCATTAGATAAGTTAGGGCATGAGCAATACTGAGATTGAACTTCTTCTCACTTAGGCATTCTGGATTAATCAAATTAGTTACTTGTAGTTACCAAGTATCATTACCATTTCTTCAGTTGATTGATTCCATGTGTTTCTTCAGTTTCTCTTGTTTTGCTGTTGTTTTATCTTTTACCTAGTTGAGTTACATAGTAATTAAGTGTTACAAGTTTGTACACCTATGCCTTTCAATCTCCCCCTATTTGATTGTCTAACAATGACAACCAAATTCACAATGAGGATAACTCAACTAACCAGGGACTGAAAAAGATAAACTAACATTCATAAACGATCATGTCAACTTGCATAATGCTTGGCTTGATTAACTAGCTTCATGTCTATCACTGATACTTCAAGTGCCAAAATTGGACACCTGTTGGCTCGATCAAATGGCTTCATGCTCATCTAGATATTTTCTCTAAGTACTTAAGAGCACGGTCTACTCAATCTTCAATTATCCTTCTGAAGTCCTTTTAGCAGTATTACCACCGCCGAACTTCGCGAAATAATTGACGCCTAATATAAACCAGTTTCAAGACACTTAGCTAACTAACTTCTACCTTACACTACACAAGAAAACAGATAATGTACTTACAATGCAGGAAAACAAGAAAACAAATTACAACGCAAAGAAACATTACAAGCTTAATACATTAAAATCTCGATTTCTTGCGATCCTCTTCCTCACGAGCTTTCTTCTTGGCTGCCTTTTCTTTCTTCATGAACTCAGGGTTGCCGACTTCATCCATTCTTTTCTTGAGAAGATTAAGTCCTTCTGCTTCCACATGATTTCTGATCTTATAATCTCGAAACAACCTCAACCATCTTTCAACCATGCTGCAAGTGGTAAGCTTCGTGGGAATGTCTTCAAATCTCAGCTTAGTGACTTTGTCAGGATACCCCTTTTCACCTTTCTTCCTTATGACCAGCTGCTTAGGGTATCCAATGACAATAGCGGTGGTGCATTGCTGTAGCCTCTGAATATCAAGCTGTTGTCTTTTTCTACAGAAGTTGTCAAATGTGACCCTAAGATAATCCTGATCAAACTCGTCAACATCATCCATCTCATCAATCAATTCCCTTATGATACACAGTGTTTCATGACTGTGTTCTGCAAAGATGTCGTACTTGATTTCAATGACGGTTTCCACCTGATGCTTGTCTGTGTAGATCAGCAGATCATTTTCATTCTCAGCTATGCTTTTGACAAACTTGACATTTGCACCAACCACTGCACTAGCTTCCTCCCTTATTTCTCCTTCTTCAGGAATGTCTACTCTCGGATCTCCGTATCTCTGCACATACTCTTTTATTGCCTCTTCTTGCTGCTCGAATGCATAGTCTTCAGGCTCCTTCTTAACCACTGGTAGTTTGGCTTCAGGCAACTTGTATCTAACATCTTGCCTTCTTATCAACTTCTCCAAGTCCTTAGCCACCAGCTTCTTTTCCTTTGTTAGGAAACCTTTTGAGAGGACTAGCTTTGCAACTGCCTTCAGTACATTTACGTTCGGAATCAGTTTCGAGTCATGCAGATTTACAATCCTCAAGACCTTGTCATGGACATATCTGATCTGATAGGGATTTAGAATAATGTCAACCCCTCTGTCTTCAGCCATCTTCAATAGTTTCTCTTTAAACAGCACTCCAGTCTTGACAGAGGTGTCTACCTTGTGAGCATATTCTACCAGTTCACTAGCACCCCTTGCATGGAAGAATGCTACATCAACCATACACGGCTCGATTCTTGTAATGGGTTCCCAAGTAATCATCAGACTCCATGCTTTCTCCTTGAATATAACTTGAACAGAGGTGCATCCCTGTCTTATACAGTTTAGATAGTTCAGAAGCCCAGGGTTTAGATTTTCTAGCTTGTGGAGAAGGAAACTCAATCTTTCTGAGTCAGGAGCATAGGCTCTTGGTCCAGCTAAGGCTTCTCTAGCCTTGTCCCACTCGGGACCTTCCCTCCTTATGTCATCCTGGACCTTAGGATCTTTGATCTTTTGCATTTCATACTCATGCTGAGTTTTCTGAGCCACTCTCTTCTCTTTTGCCATTAGTTTCTTTTCCACGATTCCTTGAAGCACTTCTTAATTCACTCTTTTTCTGGCTTCCCTGAAAATCTCTTCTTGCATCTCCGCTTCTTTCGCTACTTCATCAACTTCTTCTTCCGGCACATGCTCGTCAGCAACCGAGTGGTCTCCTGCATCACCTGCAACTCCTGCGCCAGATCCGCCAGGATTTAGAACTCTTTCTTGTTCCCACTCTCTTGCCCGTTGCTCGACCTCCTTGCCACTAAGGCTTCTACATCCATCTCATCATCATCAGAATCTTCAATAAAGTCTCTCATAAATACATCGACGAGAGGTGTTTCTTTCTCAGCTCCTGCTTCTTCAACTACCATCTTCTGCTTGCCTTTGTCTTTAAGAGCCGGTTGAGCCTCCTCCACCTTTTCACCAGATTTGTTTGAGGACTCGATCACCGGACCCTTACTAGTCAGCTTTTTCAGACCCTGATCCTCCTTCTCCCCCTTAGGTGGGTTATCCTCATCAGGAGCATCATCATCATTTTTATCGTCACCACCACCACCGGTTGAAGGACCAGGTCCAGCCCTGTTACGTCCAAAGACAGCATCAAGTAATTCATTTACCTTCATCCAGACTTGAGACATGCCATGAGTGACATCATCTACTGACCGCCCAACCTCCACCTGTACCAATCCAAGATTATTTATCTTGTCAATCAACTGATTTTGAACGGCAATCAGGTTCTCCATGACTGTGCTCCAACCTCCAATCTTCCAGAGTGGGAAGAGACAGCAGCAGTAACACCAGCAACTCCAGCCTTCAAAACCTCCACCTTCTTCACTAGATCCTGCAATGTAAGGGACGGTGTTTGGCTTGGGTTAAACTGTTTACTCTCGCCGGGTTCTGTTTCACTCAAGATCCCTAAAGAGAAGGGATCTACTCTCCCTGTCTCTCCCTCGTGTTTAGAACCTAACAGAACTAGAGCCTCATCCACTAGTCGCTGGGGACTAGCGGTGAGTTGGTCGGCGATATCGGTCAGTGAGACTGAACCTTTAAACGCTGTGTCTACGTTAGGAGATGGCGTTATGACCATGTCATCCCCTTGTTCACCAAGAACCTTTTCTGGTTCGCTGGGCTGTTCTGGAGGCGTAGACCCACCAGTCACCAGATGTCGTTGCTCTGCGAGCAACTTGTTTTCTGATTTAGATGGGGAAGAGTCATCCGTGCTGGATTCGACAGACTCTTCCTCATCTAAACTTCCTGAGATTCTAGCATCAGAAGAGCTAGTCTCAGTTTGCCATTCCCCTTCCGAGAAATTGCTCAAAGAGCCCTGAGCGGACAACTCAGGGGAGGTAGGGTCAGCTCCTATTGGCTGTTGAGATGAACCCCCTCCTTGACTCTCACCAACATGCCAAGGCGAGTGCGAATGTGTTGGAATATTTAGGAGAGGTGAGCCACCAGCGTGAGGTGTGGTGGCTGTGAGAGGTGAACTATCCCTAACAGGTTGCGCAGTTGCCACTGGGATAGAATCCATCTTTTGCTTCTTTGAGGGCGGCAGAGCTGCTGATTTTACTACTCTCTCAACTCCTACACTCCCTCCACTCGATTCACTCGACTTAGATGGGCTTGCCTTCCTTTTATCACCAGTTTTAGGGCTGGCTGAATGTTTATGAACAGAAGGGCTTGCAGCCTGGGATAGAGCCTGGGGGTTTTCAGGCCCATGGCTGTAGAAAACAGGGGTTGGTTGAATTGAAATTTGATCAAGATCAGCAAGAATAGGTACCTGACTCAGAAGATCTTCATCCTTGTCAGCTCCAGCTTCTGCAACATTTGCTTCAGCCATTTCAACATCCACACCTGCTTCTCCCAAATTGCCAGACACTTGATCTCCACCAGCAGCTTCGTTGCCACTACCTTCCGCTTCTACTGCGGTAAACTGAGAAGCGTGCACCCTAGCATACTCATCTTGCAGATCCTGGAAGTACGGAGTCAGGCGCAACTCAAAAGGTCTGGACTTTTGCTGGGTTTCCATGGTGGAGATACTCTTTAAGGTCATATCAAAACATGCCATCCTTTCAGAGCCTTGAAATATTCTTCTGTGCTCCTCTGAAAGAACGTCATCCAGAACCATCTGAAGGAATCTTGGCATCCAACATTTGACTGGTCCATCTTCCGGATTCCGAGATGCATTCTTTTCCAGTGCCCACCTCTCAAGCAACTGAATCAACAGATGTTTGCCCACATTCACTCTTCTGTTATTTGCCACTCCATATAGAATTACTCGACAGCTGTTGTTCATTGGCCTGTAGTCTTTGTCCTTTGGGAACATGCAGCGTTGAATTGCCTGAACTACATAATCCCACTCAGCTGGTAACATACCTGTGTGAACCTTTGTTACTTTGATAGGACCCATGGGAGGGCGACAACCTATCTCCGTGAATAATTGCAACATTTCTTCCATAGTGGGTTCTGGAGCAAAATTTTCTGAAGGAAGCCCAAGAATCTCATTGAACTTCTGCAGACTGACCTTATATTTTGCACCACCGATAGTGAAGGATAAGCCTGTTGGATTTGCTTTACCACCCTGAATCTCTAATGTTGAGTAAGCAGCTTGAAGGGCTTCGACATTCAGGATGGGAGAGGTGGTTAAGGCATGACTTATCATGGATGTGTTGTTGAGGGACTCAATCCAGAACTGGTAGTGAATGAATCTACTAGTTGCTCGATCAGCAGAGAGATTAACAAAGTTGGTTTTGGGAATTGTGAAATTTGGGTTGGCCATTTGAGATTTGTGTTTGAGAAGAGAAATGTTTTGTAAAGATTTTGCAATGGAAATTTTAGAGAACAAGTTCTAAATTTAAACACAAAAAAACGTACACGAACCCCACTAATTACCCACGTAATAAAACTCCCCACTAATGACCACTTAACTCCCCACTAATGATCACTTAACTCCCCACTAATGATTAACGGTTTAGCTTTAGGAAATTAAAGTGAACAGTCGTTTTGTTTTGAAAAATGCGAATATCTCGGAAAAACACAAGAAAATGAAAAACACGAAGATACGAAATCAATAAAAACAAAATCACTCGAATAACAGGAGAACTGAACAACGATTTGCACGAACACTAATGTTAAGAAATGACGCAGAATATGCGCAAAAAGTTCAACAGTTTACTTTAAACAAAATTTTGACAGAGTTTTGCTTTAGTGATTAATGTTTTCAAGTAACAGTTAGTGATTTTTGTTTAAGAAAATCATAAGAAAAACTTGGTGTTATGGCAGGGAAGAGGATGCTGTGAATGTATGTATATGCGTGTGTATTTGCTTCAGCTTTTTGAACTAGTGAGAGAGATAAAGTTAAGTGAAATAATGAACAGTCTATATAATGCTATATTATATACTTGCACGCCTAAAAAGAAAGTAACTGAAAAGACAAGTCACATTTCGATCTCGAGATACACATCGCGATCCGCATCTCGATGTCGATCTCGATGTCGATCTCAATGGCGATCTCGATCTACATCTCGATCTACATCTCGATGTCGATCTCGATCTACATCTCGATCTACATATCGATGTCGATCTTGATGTCGATCTCGATCTACATCTCGATGTCGATCTTGATGAGGACAGATCGAGATTTACCTTAAACTTTTTAAGCATATCCTGCAAGTCAATCTCGATCTCGATCCAGAAACAGATCGAGATTTGCCTTAGAAAATTTTAATGAAATTATGTGAATTAAACATTTATATGTAAAATTCACGAGATTTCACCACAAATTTTCACACCATTTTAGAAACTTACAATTTTGAAATGACAGGGAATTTAGCAAATAAATCATGCATTACAAAATTAAGTCTAGCATTAAATCCTATCACATTATTAGACATTAATCATATGGATACACAGATCATCATAAGATTAATGTCATGAAACTTTCTAACTCACCATTTTATTGCATGCAACACAAACATCTTTGAAATTAAGTACACATTATTAATTATGAATATTCATGTACCACAACAATATGTACACAAACTGAATTATAACAGATAGGTAGAAAAAACTAACAAGTGTTAAGCATCCTCAATTCACCAACCAATCTAGAAAATGTTGATTCGTCTAGAGGTTTAGTGAATATATCTGCTATTTGACGTTCAGTAGACACAAAATGCAACTCTACAGTTCCATTTTCTACATGCTCTCTAATAAAATGATACCTTATATCAATGAGCTTGGTCCTGGAGTGATCCACAGGGTTGTTGGTCATTGCAATAGCACTTGTGTTGTCACACATGATAGGAATCTTAGATACTTCCACACCGTAGTCCTTGAGTTGGTTCTTCATCCACAGTATCTGGGCCACACAGCTTCCAGCAGCAATATATTCTGCTTCAGCTGTCGAGGTTGATACTGTGTGTTGTTTCTTGCTTTGCCAAGACATCAACCTTCTTCCAAGGAACTGACAGCTTCCTGAAGTGCTCTTGCTATCTATTCTACAACCTGCGTAATCTGAATCCGAATAGCCAACAAGATTAAACCCTGTATCTCTTGGGTACCAAATCCCGAGATTTGATGTTCCCTTGAGATACCTAAAAATACGTTTTACGGCTATAAGATGTGACTCTCTGGGATCCGCTTGGAACCTTGCACATAAGCATGTGGAGAACATAATATCAGGTCTGCTAGCAGTTAAATACAAAAGTGAGCCGATCATACCTCTATAGCTTGAGATGTCTACAGGTTTTCCCGCTTTATCCTCGTCAAGCTTCGTGGCTGTTGCCATAGGAGTCTTAGCTTGTGATACATCTTCGAGACCATACTTCTTTAATAGATCATGAATGTACTTGGTCTGGCAGATAAATATCCCGTCCTTCTTTTGACTAACTTGAATACCCAGAAAGAACGTCAGCTCTCCCATAATGCTCATTTCATACCTCGATTGCATTAACTTAGCGAATTTTGCACATAGCTTCTCATTTGCAGACCCAAAGATAATGTCATCCACATATACTTGCACCATTATTAGATCATCTTTGCATTTCTTGTAGAAAAGCGTCTTGTCGATTACTCCTCTGGTGAAACCACTTTCTAGTAAGAAGTCTGACAGAGTTTCATACCACTTCCGCGGAGACTGCTTAAGGCCATACACTGATTTGAAGAGACGATAAACATAATCACAGTATTTGCTGTCGACAAACCCAGGAGGTTGATCAACATACACTTCTTCATCCAGTTCACCGTTTAAGAATGCACTCTTGACATCCATCTGATAGACTTTAAAACCATGATATGCTGCGAATGCTAAGAACATCCTTACGGCCTCTAGCCTTGCTGCTGGTGCATAGGTTTCATCATAATCAATTCCTTCTTTTTGAGTATAACCCTTAGCAACTAGGCGAGCTTTATTTCGTGTTACAAGTCCGTTTTCATCCAGCTTGTTTCTGAATACCCATTTTGTTCCAACAACAGATCTATTCTTTGGTCTGGGTACCAGCTTCCACACCTTCTGCCTTTCAAACTGATTGAGTTCTTCTTGCATAGCAATCACCCAATCAGCGTCATCTAGGGCTTCTTCCACCACTTTAGGTTCCAATTGAGACAGGAACACTGAGTATAGACATTCATTCTCGGTGGCAATTTCAGCTCTAGCTTTTCGTCTAGTAGTCACTCCGGCATCTGGGTCACCAATGATTAGCTCAAACGGATGGTCCTTGTTCCAAGTACGATCCTTAGGAAATGTTCTTGATGACTCAACTTGATCTTGTAAGTGAATGTGACTTATTCTAGAATCACTTCCACTAGCTCCCCCTGAGCTAGTACTAGCTCCCCCTGAGTGAGCTGCTCCCCCTGAGTTAGTACCAGGTCTAACGGAAGGTGATCCCTCAGCCCTAGTGGTTTGCATAGGCGAAATACTAGACTCTTGATTAATTACATTATTTATCATTGGATCACTACCCTGCACTACAGACTCAGGTACTGTATCCACTTCATCAATATCCATATTTTCAAATCTTAGAGAAGTGGGCTCACTGTCTTTCTTTAGTATAGAAGGGAGCTTTGAGTCGTCAAATGTGACATTAAGGCTTTCAACCACCTTGCGATCATTAAGCAAAAACACCCTGTACGCTGCTACTACTTCAAGAGAATATCCAACGAAAACCCCTTCATCTGCTTTGGCATCAAACTTTCCAAGTTGTGCATTGTCTCTTAACACAAAGCATTTGGCACAAACACGTGAAAGTACTTGATAGATGGTTTTCATTTATTCATCAGATAATACGGTGTCTCATTATAGTCCTTTGTAATCAGGGTTCTGTTCTGTGTATAACAAGCCGCGCTAACTGCTTCAGCCCAAAAATACAGAGGAAGTTTTGACTCATACAGCATTGTCCTAGCTGCTTCAACCAGTGTCCTATTCTTTCGTTCAACTACCCCATTCTGCTGCGGTGTTCTCGGTTCTAAATACTGTCGTCTGATCCCTTTAGATATGAGAAATCCATTAACACTGAGTTCTTGAATTCTGTCCCGCTGTCGGATCGGATAGTCTTCACAGTCAGACTTGCTACGTTTTCAATGACCAGTACATGCCTAATGATCTCATGTGGCACTTCATCTTTCGATGTCACAAACATCACCGATGTGTATTTGGAAAAGTCATCGACAATCACCAGCGCATATCTTTCCCTTGACATTGACATAACATTAACAGGTCCAAACAAATCCATGTGAAGGAGTTGTAGGGGCTCGGTAATGCTGTTCACTTGCTTATCCTTGTGCGAGGCTCTTTTCGATTTTCCCATCTCACATGCTTCACAGAGTCCTTCTGGAGTAAACTCCATTTGCGGCAGCCCTCTCACCAATTCTCTCCTTACGAGATTATTCATTGCTTTAAAGTTCAGGTGAGATAATCTTTTATGCCATAGCCAACTTTCATCAGCAGAAGCCTTGCTGTAGAAACAAGTGACTTCAGACTGATCAGCAGAATTCACATCGGCTATGAACAAATTTGACTTCCTTACTCCTTTAAGAGCAAGGCTCCCATCCTTTTTGCTTCGAATCGAACAATCATGCTTCCCAAAGTTGACATCAAAACCCTTGTCGATGAATTGACTAATGCTGAGAAGATTATGTCGCAATCCTTCCACAAAAGGCACATCCTCAATGATAACATTTCCACAAACAATCTTGCCATATCCCCTGGTGTAACCTTTGCTGTTATCTCCAAAAGTAACCACGGAGCCGGCTCTCAACACCAAATCTGTTAGCAGGGACTTATTGCCAGTCATATGCCTCGATGCTCCACTGTCCAGCACCCATATGACTTTACTTTTTTCCTGTTCACTGCCCTGCAAATCCAGAAAGGTTAGGCGTTCTTCGGAACTCAATGATGTTTGGGCCCGGCATCAATAATTTTCTTTTTCTTATCAGATACAGAAGGCTTTGCCTGGTTGCCATCAGGGGCATCCATCTTGACTTTGTCTTTTCCCTTGTCAACCTTGACTGGTTTGTCAGGTTTGGGAGTAGACTGGTCACTCCTAACTTTAGGAGGACTTGAAGTCTTAGTCTTTGACCCAGCATGCTTTTTCTTACTACTACTAAATTTATGTTCAACAGATGCACCAGCAGTATTCATCAAGTTAAAATAAGCATGCATGATGTTTACAGCACATGGCATACAATTAGGATTATTGCATTTGGCATGATTTGCATACACGTTAGGCAAAGCAGTAGTTGCAGGCATAGTATTACAAACAGCAGGTTTTTCCTCCTCTACATAGGACGGGCAATAATAAGACAAATGATCAGTTTGATTACAAATATAGCATGCCTTCCTAGCTCGTGTAGATGTAGATACAGATACAGGTTCAGTTTTAACTGCCTCAACAGGTGTTTTCATTTGTTCTGACCCTGCTACCCATTGTTTATATGACACCGTCTTAGCCTCCTTGGTTCCTACACCTCTCTTAGCATAAGCAATCTTACTCGCTCTCTTAGAAGTTTTAGGTTCTACTACTTGTTCTTCCGACTCTTTTTCCATTTTAATCTCATGTTCAATTTTAACAGCAACAGGATCTATGGTCCTAGGCTCAAACTGCTTAAAGATAGGTGTTCTAACATCCCCTAAAACTTCAGGCACACCTTCTTTGACTAACACTGGTTCTAACAGCTCGGCAGCCCTATTTTTCTTTTTCTGTGTGTAGTCAAGTCCTATGTTTACTTTTTCATTTTTACTCTTGCCTGCCAGTTTCATGTACATGTCACTTTCTACGAAAACTTTATTAGCGGCTTCTTTAAAAGATTGACATGTTATTTTAAGCTCAGCTAATTCATTCTTAAGTTCTTCGTTAAGGTCTTCCCTAATCTTAAGCTTGTGTTCTAAAACGTCTACATGATTCATTAACTGCCTTTCTTTACTTTCTCCTGATTCTAATTCCTCTACCTTGGCCTCGAGAAGTCTATTCTTAAGGGAGAGTTTAGCATTTTCCTCATTAACAGCGATTAGATTTAGTTGGAGATTGTACATGTCTTTAGTCATGGCAGCTAATTCATTTTGATACTCAGAAATAGACATTTCATTTACGGTTAGAATTGGTACCTCTGATTGTTCTGAAGATCTTGCCATTAAAGCGAAGTTACATTGCTCCTGATCTTCATCTTCATCAGACTAGTCCCAACCCTTCCCTTCAGTCACAACATAAGCCCGGCTTCCCTTCTGTTGCTTGCTAACCAAGGCGTCATATTTCTTTTTCAGATCAGCATAGGATTCCTTGGGATGAACGTATTTGGGCTTCTTGCACTCTGTTACAAAGTGCCCCAATTCATTGCAGTTAAAGCATCTGAACTTGTTCTTGTCTACCAGGTTAGGTCTGTAACCACTACTAGATGAACTACCTCGACCGCTGTAACTTCCCCGGCCACTTACACTACTACCTATGCTGTTGCTGCTGCTTCGGCTGAAAGAACTACCAAATCGTCCTTTACCTTTTCTTGGCTTCCTGAAGCTGATATGAGCAAATTCTCGAGCAATACAAGCATATGACTTGTCTTCTAATTTGTCCAGCTCTTCAAGGGTATAATATTCATCCTCACTTTCTTCGGATGGATCTTCAATATCTAATACCACCCTTTCAGGATTAGCAGTTTTCAATGAGACAGCTGCAAGTGCCTTTGCAGTAGACTCTTCAGCTACAAGTCCAGATTCACTTATCGCTTTGTATTCTCCACTATTGTAGGATCTTCTTTTGTCATTTTGTTCTTGCTCCAGCTCGTAGGTCTTCAAAACACCATACAGCTTTTCGAGAGAAGTATTGTTTAAATTTCTTGACTCTCGAATGGCAGTGATCCTGTGTTCCAGATGTTTAGGCAAATTCAAAAGAAACTTGATATTTGAGTCTGCCAGTGGATAGACTTTATCTCTTATACTCAGCTCGATAAGCAATTTACTGTAACGTTTGTAAACATCCGCTACACTTTCTCCTCGCTCGCATCTGAACGATTCATATTCAGATATCAGAATGCGCTTGTGATTATCTCTAATCCTCGGTCCCCTCCATCACTACTGCCAGTTTATCCCACATGGCTTTAGCTATTTTTAATCCCTTTATCTGAACGTAGTACTCTGAGTCTAGGGATTCAATTATGACGTTGCGTAACGACGCATCCATACCAACCAATTCTTTATCTGCGTCTGAAAACTCCATTTCCTCTTTAGGAACAGACCGGGATGGTATTAGTATCCCTCCTTCCATTCGCTATGGCTCAATTTTCATGGGTATGTATGGACCGTTCTCCAATATTCTCAAGTATACCTTGTTTATTGATTCAAGATAGGCTTTCATTCTTCCGGTCCATTCGTCATAGTGTTGTGCATCAAAAAGAGGTATCTTAAATCTGTGTGCGGCGGCCATTTTAATGAAGTTTAAAATTAAGATAATACACTTTTCAAATTATAATAAATTGTATTTACTTGAAAAATTGATTATCTCACTTTAAATATCCAACACTTAATATCCAATGGGTTTTGCACTTAAGATTCAAGCAAGTTAGTTTTAATCACAGGAACAGTGGCAGCGTCCATAAAATTTTCAAGTCCAAACAAAAAGGTTGTCCACTTTTTGGTTGACAGAAGTTCGAAAGTGACCTTTTTGTTTAGTCAACCAGTTGATTCAAGTTACCTAGTCAACCAATCAAATATTCTTTTATAACTAGATTTTTGACCACAAGAAAAACCCACAAAGCTCTTTAAGTACAACCTTTTGAAATATTGTACAAATATTCCTTACACCAGGACTCAGAACTTTTTAGATCTATGAACTTTTCATGAAGAACCAAATAGAAGCTTTCGGCACAAACTTCAAAAAAAAATAGATCTGGGATTTTCAAGAACCAACTCAAACAACACAGTAGGATCTCTGTTAGATGTGTTTAACAGGAAGCTCTGATACCAATTGTTAGGTCCAAAGTGTTGTAGAGGGGGGGGTGAATACAACTGTTTCGAATAATGAGAGAATATAAAATAAATGCAGGTAATAAATGATGACACAGAATTTCAAGAATATATCTTTATATTCATTGAGGGATTTGCTACAACATTCATAAAAGCATCATGATCAGTTGAACAATAAATACAGCAATTAAAGCTTGATTCAACTGATCCTCTCTCTCACTATTGTTTTACAGTAAATGCTCTCTCTTAAAAAATATCGTAGAAAATACAGAGATGGATAAAAGTCAAATACAAATGAAAACAAAGTGATGCTTTTATAATGTCGTGTAGTCTTGATCTTGTCCTTTTTGTGTACGTGGCCCAATCAGGACTTGACAATAAAAAGTACTTTCCCAACCACTCTGGATCAACCGTTCACAATAAGCCACTTGTCCCTTGAACATTAAATGCTACATATTGACCCGCATCTCGATTTCGGCCTGGACCCATCTCGATCTCGATCTTGGTCGACAATCTCGATCTCGATCTCGATCTGTGAAAATCTCGATCTCGATCTATGAGAATCTCGATCTCGATCTGTGAAAATCTCGATCTCGATCTCGATCTGCCATGGATCGAGATTTTCCTTGCAATGTTTTTCTTCAATTATCAATCTCGATCCGCATCTCGATCTGCTGTGGATCAACATTTGCCTTAACAAATATGCACTCATCCAATGTTGACTTTCTTTAGTGACTAATTGTGGATTAACCTTTATGAGCAAGTTTCCCTAGCTTCTTCAATTTCTTTTCCTCACTCAATTCAAATGAGATCTTCTATTACTGGCATGAACTTGCCTCCAATGTCCTGACACTTGATGCAATAGTCTGGTTCATAAGTGACTAGTCTTGAAGGGGTTCTTGCTTCTGAATGTCAGTTCTCATTTGTTGATTAATCTTTACATTATCCAGTTGTTGAGATGCATTACATGAAATCACTTTGGTCTTCTTGATACTTCTTTGACATTAATTTGATTCTCCATTAGATAAGTTAGGGCATGAGCAATACTGAGATTGAACTTCTTCTCACTTAGGCATTCTGGATTAATCAAATTAGTTACTTGTAGTTACCAAGTATCATTACCATTTCTTCAGTTGATTGATTCCATGTGTTTCTTCAGTTTCTCTTGTTTTGCTGTTGTTTTATCTTTTACCTAGTTGAGTTACATAGTAATTAAGTGTTACAAGTTAGTACACCTATGCCTTTCAGAATGTTTTTAATTATTTACTTTGTTAAAAATCCTTGAATTGATATTTACATTAATTTGGCAAAATTTAATTGTTATTTTTATTGCAAAAATTGTCAAATTATTATAACTATCTTCAAAATTAAAAATTTTGAAAATTCTAAGTCTAGGAAGAATATTCGAGATAAGTTCTATCTCGAAATTCATCTCGAAATTCGACTTGAATTTCGAGTTACAGTTCCCCGTATGCCTGTTCAAAATTCCAAGTTTGGGAAATTGTTCGAGTTAGTCTCTATCTCGAATATTATCTTGAATATTCGACTTGATGTTCGAGTTAGTCTCTATCTCGAATATTATCTCGAATTTCGACTTAATATTCGAGTTAGTCTCTATCTCGAATATTATCTCGAATATTCGACTTGATGTTCGAGTTAGTCTCTATCTCGAATATTATCTCGAATATTCGACTTGATGTTCGAGTTAGTCTCTATCTCGAATATTATCTCGAATTTCGACTTGATGTTGGAGTTAGTCTCTATCTCGAATATTATCTCGAATTTCGACTTGATGTTCGAGTTAGTCTCTATCTCGAATATTATCTCGAATATTCGACTAGATGTTCGAGTTAGTCTATATCTCGAATATTATCTCGAATTTCGACTTGATGTTCGAGTTAGTCTCTATCTCGAATATTATCTCGAATTTCGACTTGATGTTCGAGATAGAGTTCCCAGGATTGTACTTGGAATTTTATTGAGTTTTTAAGGGATTTTTCGAGTTAACTCCTAAACTCATCTCGAATTTTGTCTTAATATTCGAGATGGGATTCCCTGGTGGGTTATTATGCTGTTGTAATTGTTTATGTGGTTATTTGTTCGAGTTAGTGTCTATCTCGAACTTTATCTTGAATTTCGACTTGATGTTCGAGACAGTCTCTATCTCGAAACTCATCTCAAATTTCGACTTAAATGTTCGAGATAGTATTCGACTTAGGTTCCCCAGTGCGTACTTAGCATTTTTTTCTTGTTTTCACAGGATATTTTTGTCTTTGCTCATTCATGCCAATATATACATCTCTAACTCGTGTAAATTTTTCACTTTTACCTAATTGTTTTTAACCCTAATCTTTTACAACCCCCACCCTCCCTCCCTGCGTTTTCAAACATTCAAAGCCCGGTTAATTCGATTGTGTCAAATCTCTTACATACCACGAATTGCTGCCCGATTTTAGATTACTATTCTCTGTTTGCGTTCTTCCTTGCCTGTGTTTATGTATTTGATCGTGTCTGTTCATCTGATTAGTTTGTTATATACACGAATATACACACAACCATCACGGTTACTGTTCGCACTTTATTCACGCAAGAGAACGTGGTCACAAGTAATACAGTAATAAGTAGGATACCTTCCCACAGAGACTCGACTTGCTTATGTTTAGTTCACTTATACACCCGAATGTAGTTATGTTTCACTGCTAAGAAAACGAACAAATTGGTGTTTTGATTACACTAATGATTAAAACTTAACGATTTACTTATATGAAACAAACATGGGATTTAAACTTCATTAACTATCTCATCTAGAATCTTTTGCCTTTTCAACCTAGCATGTGAAAGTGGTGATAACTGATTAGACCCTCAAACTGATAAACGCCAACTTTCGTTGTACGCATATCATCCTAATGAACATCCACAATTGATAGAAGTCAATTAGTCAACCACTATGCTTAGTCCCTATATATCTATAAAGATTGAAAACATAATGGCATAAGCACAAGTATCCATAAAATCACATTGTCAGTGCAAGACGGTTAGAATTACACCACAATTTAATACATGCTCTCAACATGCAAAAACCTATGCTAGCATGGCATGTTCTAAACCCTAGATCCACTTTCGCATTCACGAGGGTTTAACAAACAATCATAAATGTTCGCGACGCATTTACAATGAATAAGCTTAACCATACTAGGATATCCATAACAATCACACACTTTGGCATAAAAACAATCAATATCTAGAATCGATAGAAAAATCCATTAAAATCCCATGATAACGATTAGCCCATAATTGGACTATCCGCCATCATGGGTTCAATTGAAAACATAGTAGATAACCAATGGTAAATAAAATACTGATATTAATTGCAAGACTATATGAAACAACCGATCATCCACGTTGTAGAAAACTATAAAAGAAATAGTTCGAACTAAATCACCCAAGATAGCTTGATGTCCTAATTCTCGTCCTTGGTGGCTCACAAAGTACTACTACTTTCTCCGATACGATAATAATTAAAAATCCTTATGTTTTTCTACTAGGTTACATAAAAACCAAATATCCATGGGCATGCTTCTTGCTGGGCCTTAAAAGCTAACCAACTACAAAAGAAATTAAATAAACTTCGACTGAGGCGCGGGCGCGCTTGACGGAGAGCGGGCGCTCTTGCTCTTTCCTGTTGAAGCGCGGACGCACTTGGTGAGGCGCGGGCGCGCCTGCAGCTTCTGTCCAGCAGTTGATTTTTAATCCATTTGCTCTTTTAACGACTCGTCTTGCCCTCTCTTGATCTCAACTCAAGCCTTGATCTTCCTCATTTGCAATCCCAGCTCATATACCATTAAATTATGCATTTATTCCTCAAACCTGCTTCGAACGGAATCTGCACATCAAAGACACAAAAACACATCAAAAGACACTACATACTTGGGCAAAAACGATCAATTTAAGCCGAATTGGAACGTATATAGTGGACAAAAAGTCCACTAACACATCCCCAAACTTAAACCGATGCTTGTCCCCAAGCATAAACAGACTCTAAACAATCTAATGCAATGCAATGCATGAATGCAACTACTATGGAAATGCAATGACCCCCTCGAACTCACCAAAACCAATCGACAAGCCAAAACCTCAAAGAGATGCAATACATTCGAACAGAGCTCGACCAAGCCCCCGTAACCGACACTACATGAACAGAAACGTGGGTGTGTGCGATGCTCATCAAATATACTCTTATACTAGACCAAAATCATACATATTTTTCGCCAAGACAATCACATGTTTATAAACAGAATGAGCGATAAACACTCCATAACATGAAAACACCTCCGTCATTCATTCGAGTTAGACAGGGAACCATACTTTATTGCTAAACAACCACTACGACACATAACCCAATACATAGGCTTACTTAACCGTGCAATGGATGTAGCGAGCATTAGATCAGTGAATCCCAGACTATTAAAAGCCTTAGGTCACTAGGCACAAAGTCCCCGCGAACTTAATTGCTCGAGTATTAAAGAGCCCACCCTGGTTAATTTTGCCTCGAAATTATTCACATGACTCTTTTTTTTTCTATCTTTCTTTTTCCTTTTTTTTTCTTTTCTCTCTCTTTTTTTTAAAATAAAATTTGGAGTGAGATTTCTCAATTCCAACCCTAGACTACTCATAAAAATATGAGCCGGCTACTAGCCATTTGACGCCTAGCCATTCTCGACAACTATTAACAATAAGCATGAATCCCTGGTTTTCCCCAAACTTGTACTTTAGCGTCCTTACATTATCAAGGGAATAACAAACATTCTAGATATAAACAGGCGATTAAATCTAACACAACTAAACAGGCATGACTCAACCTAGCCCAAAAACAACCGATGAGACTGTGTAAAGAATGTGCTTCTGAAACATGCAAATCAATTTTATAAGGACTGTAAATAATCCCTCTGCTCATCAATACCACACTCAATTTGACATCGAACTAACAATCAGAATTAGCTCGTCCTAAGGGGTCATGAAATATGCATGCTATGAAATGCAACTAAAATGGACTCACATGGTAAACAGAACAAACAACAAAATAAATGCAAACAAAAAAAAACAAATGCATGGAAAACATTACAACTACATGTCCTATATGCATCTAACTACAATCTCCATTTCCCACCCCCAACGTAAAATATTCAATGTCCCCATTGAAGGCAAGAAACAAAGAAAGTGTGCAGATATACCTCAATCTTCAGCAGAGTCACCCTCCTCGGGTGAATCAGGTGGTGGATATACGGTGCCAGCTCCGTAAACATGCCAATCTACCTATACACCAGTAGCCAGAAAGGCTGCACCGAGAGCCTGAGTCAGGTCAGAAGCAAACCGGCTCTGTCTGTCTTCAACGGCGTCCATCCGCCGCGCCAACCGTCTAAAATGAGCCTCACCCATGCCAACATTAGCCACATCACGCTGTGCCCTAGAAGATCCAGCCCTAACCTCCCTCTGCTGTCTAGGTGGTACTTCACCACTCACAATATACCCTAAACCTCTGGCATGCGGTACACCACCGTCCCATTCAGGTAGTCGGGCTATCGCCGTCGTATCAATGGTACTTGCAGGTAGCTGCAACTGCTCCTCAGCCGGCCAGTGAATACCCACATCAACACACAGAGGAACAACCACTGAGCCATAAGGAATCGCTCCAATGGTACTGCCCTGCAAAAATATGATCATGTACCTGTAGATAAGGGAGCCTAGGTCGATGTATTTTCCGCTTAGAATTCCCCACAACAAAATGGCTCGATCCACTGTCACCTCATGAGTATGCGACGATGGCACAATATTAGCACATAGAAACAGGTTCCAGGCCTTAGCATACGGGTTCAACGCCATAGCTGAGAAGGTAACCGGCTCAGTAGAGCCCACCCTGCGCTTCCAATTAGTGCCTGGAACTGTCATATCTCGCAGAATGGCCTCAAGGTCAACCTCCTCACGAGGTTTCAACCCAAAATCTTCCTCACCTTCCTGTTGTGCCGGCAAGTTCAAAACCTTGGTAATAGCGGCAGGAGTATAGTCCACCACATACCCTCGGACTGTAGAATACCCATTTCTATCATGCTTGGCATTAGCATAAAACTCCCTAACGACACTCAACGGTATCGCCTCTGCAGCCTCACACACGGTTTCCCAACCGCGCTCACCAATCATCGCAAGCAAAGACCCATCAAGAAGACCCGGAGTAAATCCTCTCTCATTGACCACAGATTTGGTCATTAACCGCGCAAATTCAGTTTGAGCCTCCGGTGAATTAAACTGAGGCAAGACTCTCCCACTCGAAGAAGAAGTACTGGAAGCTCCTGCTCGCCTAGCTCTCTTGGGTGCCATGTGTTGATTTGTAGTTGTGTGCATAGTTGTGTGTATAGGTGAGATGTAGAGATTTTGTTAGAATAGGATTTAAAGGACAAGGATAAGTGTTTGGGGGGTTTGAATGTGGGGATTAGGGTTAAGGCAAGCTAAAAGGCTATAAACAGATCTTAATGGGCTTGGGTTAGCTTTTGGGAACGAATTTTGCCTTTTTTATCTTTTTTTTTTTACAACAGCGGCCTCAAGCGCGCCCGCGCCTCTTGGAGCGCGCCCGCTCTTGGGGCTACTGTTAAATTTTTTTTATTTTATATTTATTATTATTTTTTATTGTAGAGCCATCCAAGCTGTAGGTTGCCTCCTACGAGCGCTGTCGTTAGCGTCATTTAGCCGGACGTGACTTCAGGTCCTCATTCTGAGGTAGATAGAATCGCGATTTCAGCTTCGCGAGTTACTCTTTCTCCCACATAAGGCTTCAATCTCTGACCATTGACTTTAAACGCTTGATCTGGTGTTTTTTCAAAAATTTCCACAGCTCCGTGTGGAAACACAGTCTTCACAATAAAAGGTCCTGACCACCTTGACTTAAGTTTTCCTGGAAACAATCGCAGACGAGAGTTAAATAATAAAACCGACTGACCAGGAACAAATTCCTTTGTTGTCAACCGACGATCATGCCATCTCTTCACTTTCTCATTGTAGAGCTTGTTATTCTCATAAGCTTGTAGCCGAAACTCATCCATCTCATTTATTTGCACCATTCGTTTTTCCCCCGTGGCTTTACAATCAAAATTCAACTTCTGCAATGCCCAATAAGCCTTGTGTTCAAGTTCCGCTGGCAGATGACAAGCTTTCCCATAGACAAGTTGATATGGCGACATACCCAAAGGTGTTTTGAACGCGGTTCGATAAGCCCACACGGCTTTATCCAGTTTGAATGACCAATCCTTACGAGAAGGACTTACCATCTTTTCCAGAATGCATTTGATCTCACGGTTTGATACTTCAGCTTGGCCATTGGTTTGAGGGTGGTATGTTATCGCCACCCGATGGTTGATGTTGAATCTTGCCATCAGATTAGTGAACTTCTGATTGCAAAAGTGAGAACCCTCATCACTAATAATGAGTCTTGGAGTCCCAAATCTGGTGAAAATGTTCTTGTGAAGGAAGTTAAGCACTACATTGGCATCATTAGTTGGGAGAGCCTTGACCTCAACCCATTTTGAGACGTAATCCACAGCTAGCAAGATGTATTGGCTATTGCATGATGAAATGAATGGGCCCATGAAGTCGATTCCCCACACATCAAAAATTTCCACCTCTAGCATCACATTAAGGGGCATCTCATCCCTTCTCGAAATGCTGCCTACTCGCTGGCAACGATCACACCTGGTTACAAACTGATGAGCATCCTTGAAGAGTGATGGCCAATAAAATCCTGCCTGCAGAATACGAGTCGCTGTCTTTTCACCTCCATAATGGCCTCCATAAGCGGTGGCATGATAATCCTTCAGAATAGCTTCTGTCTCACTATATGGTACACACCTTCTGATAACCTGATCAGATACTTGTTTAAACAGATATGGCTCGTCCCAACGAAACCACTTGACGTCATGCATGAATTTCTTCCTTTGGGCTGAAGACAACTCGGGTGGAACAATTTGACTCACAAGATAATTCACAATATCAGCATACCATGGCTCTTCCTCTTGTACTCCAAACAGCTGTTCATCCGGAGAGGATTCATTGATGAGAGTACTGTCTTGTGATGACTTACCAAGATCTTCCAATCGTGAAAGGTGATCAGCTACTTGATTTTCTGTCCTCTTTCTATCTTTGATCTCCACGTCGAATTCTTGAAGTAGAAGAACCCATCGAATCAGGCGGGGTTTAGAATCCTTCTTGGAGAGCAGATATCTAATAGCTGCGTGGTCAGTATACACCGTCACTTTCGTACCAAGTAAGTATGATCTGAATTTTTCAAAGCCATATACAATGGCTAACAGCTCATTCTCCGTGGTTGTATAATTCAATTGCGCATCATTGAGTGTCTTGCTTGCATAGTAGATAACATGAAAAATCTTATCTTTCTTTTGGCCAAGAACAACCCCCACTGCAAAATCGCTAGCATCACACATCATACCAAATGGTTCAGTCCAATCTGGAGCAATGATCACCGGTGCTGAAATCAACTGCTTCTTCAATGTCTCAAAAGCTATCAAACAATCATCATCAAATTTGAAAGGAATATCCTTCTCCAATAGCATACACAAAGGTTTGGAAATTTTGGAGAAGTCCTTGATGAATCTTCTGTAGAAGCCTGCGTGACCGAGGAAACTATGAATTCCTCTCACTGGATTGGGAGGTGGAAGGTTTTCAATGGTCTCTATTTTGGCTTTATCCACTTCCAGGCCTCGATGTGACACCTTGTGTCCAAGAATAGTTTCCTCTTGTACCATGAAATGGCACTTCTCCCAGTTGAGGACCAGATTAGTCTCCACGCATCTTTTCAGAACCATGCCAAGATTGTGTAGACACTCGTCAAAAGAAAAACCAAATACTGAAAAGTATCCATGAAGACTTCCACTTTCTTACCAATCATGTCTGAAAAAATTGCCATCATGCACCTCTGAAAAGTGCTAGGTGCACCACATAACCCAAAAGAAACCCTTCGAAAAGCGAAGGTACCAAACGGACATGTAAATGTCGTCTTCTCCTGATCCTCTGGAGCAATACAGATCTGATTGTAACCCGAATATCCATCCAGAAGGCAATAATACTCATGGCCGGCGAGTCAGTCTAGCATCTGATTGATGAAAGGAAGAGGAAAGTGATCCTTTCTAGTAGCTTTGTTCAACTTCCGGTAGTCCATGCAAATTCTCCAACCATTAACTGTCCGCATAGGGATGAGTTCATTTTTCTCATTAGTTACCACAGTCATGCCTCCTTTTTTCGGCACACATTGAACTGGGCTCACCCAAACACTTTCAGAAATAGGATAGATAATCCCTACGTCCAACCACTTGATAATTTCCTTCTTCACTACTTCTTTCATGAGTGGATTTAGCCGTCTCTGATGTTCCACTGTTGGCTTACTTCCTTCTTCCAGCGGAATCTTATGCTGGCAATAGGTAGGGCTGATTCCTTTGATGTCTGTAATAGTCCAACCAATGGCTGATTTGAATTCCCGGAGAACCCTCAATAGCTTTTCTTCTTCAGGACCTGTAAGATTAGCAGCAATAATCACAGGCAAGGTAGATGATTCCCCAAGAGAAGCATACCTTAAGTGAACAGGTAATGGTTTGAGCTCTAGCTTCGGTGCTTCCTCGATAGATGGTTTCAACCGCTGATGTGATTATCTCAACTCAGATAAACCCAAAGATTCCACTGGTCTCTCAAACTTTCGTTGCCAAGGGGAAGCATTCAGAAACTGCACTTGCTCTTCAACCTCATCCTCTTCAACTATAGAGTCCCCACTTAAAGCCTTTTCTAGCGTATCATTCATGAGCATGTGTTCAATTTTTGCTTGCACAGCAGATTCTACTACATCTACTTTAAAGCATTGTTCTTCTTCTATTGGAAATTGCATTGCTTTGAACACATTGAATGTGACATTCTGATCATGCACCCTCATGGTGAGTTCCCCCTTCTGTACGTCAATAAACGTCTTTCCCGTTGCCAAGAATGGTCTACCAAGAATGATAGGGATCTTCTTGTCTTCTTCAAAATCAAGGATGGCAAAATCTGTTGGAAAGATTAGTTTGTCGACTTTCACCAAAACATCTTCGACAATTCCTCGCGGATAAGTGATTGAACGATCCGCCAATTGCAGTGACATGTTGGTCGGCTTTAGCTCAGGAAGGCCAAGTTATTAGAATACAGAGTATGGCATGAGGTTGATGCTCGCTCCCAAATCGCACAAACATTTGTCGAACGACAAATTCCCAATTATGCCTGGTATAGTGAAACTACCAGGATCCTTCAACTTTGGTGGCAACTTCTGCTGCAATACTGCACTACACTCTTCCGTCAAAGCAACGGTGTTTAACTCCTCTAGCTTCAGTTTCCTCGACAGAATGCCTTTCATGAATTTGGCGTAGCTTGGCATTTGTTCCAACGTTTCAGCAAAAGGTAAGTTGATGTGTAGTTTCTTGAAAACTTCCATGAATTTAGCAAACTATTTGTCCGATTTCTGCTTCTGAAGCCTTTTAGGGAATGGTGGAGGAGGAAATACTTCCTTGTTATCACTCTCTTTCTCTGAACTGCTTCTCTCCTCTGAATTACTCATATTTTTCTTGATCGGCTCCTCCTGCATAACATTTTCTGCAGAATTTTCCATTTCGGCAGTGAGGTGAGGCGCGCAAGCGCCTGTGGAAGCGCGCCCGCTCTCCACCTCCTGTCTAGAATGCTGACGTTCTTTGTTTTGTGGAATTTTGACCTCCTGATTGTTTGTAACCCTTCCAGAACGCAATGTAATAGCGTGTATCTGTTCCTTGCTTTCTTTCTTGCCTGGATTAGCCTCTGTGTCACTTGGTAACTGTCCCTGAGGTCTGTTTAGAAGAGCACTTGCTAGTTGACCAATTTGGTTTTCCAACATTTTCAGAGTTACAGCTTGACTCTTATACATCATTCTCAATTCCTCCATCTCTGACTTTACATTCGAATGCCCTTGTCCTCCTTGAGGTTGTTGATGGAAACCAGGAGGGTTGTATGATTGTCTTGGTGCGTAGGATTATTGAGGACCAGAATTGTTGAAAGGCCTTGGTCCGAATTGCTGACCTTGCGATGGTTGCGGCATGGCATTCTGATTGTTGATCCTACTGAAGTTAGGATGGTTCCTGTTGTTGGGGTGATAAGTATTAGGTGCCGGTTGTGTAGGCCTCTAAAAGTTGCTGACAAAATGTGCCGAATCGCTAGAAATAGCACACTGAGTTGTCTCATGAGCACCTGCACACAAGTCATAAACCATAGTGACTTGCTGAATCCCTACCTTGGACAATGCATCCACCTTCATAGATAAAGCCTGTAGCTGAGCTGTTATAGCCATGGCAGCGTCCACTTCAAAAACACCTGCAGTTTTACTCCGTGGCAATCGTTGAGTAGGATTCTGATACTCGTTAGCAGCCATCATTTCAATCAAGTCATAAGCTTCTTCATAGCTCTTGGCCCAAAGAGCTCTTCCAGATGCTGCATCAAGCATAGGTCGTGAATGATTCAACCCATTATAGAAACCGTTAATGACCATCCAATCTGGCATCCCATGATGAGGACACTTTCGAAGCATTTCTTTATACCTTTCCCAAGCCTCACATAACGTTTCTCCAGAATGTTGATTAAATTGTGTAAGAGTGTTCCTCATGGCTGCCGTCTTAGCCATAGGAAAGAATTTAGTCAGAAACTTTTGTGTGAGATCTTCCCAAGTAGTTATAGAACCTACTGGCAGCGAGTGCAACCAACTCTTTGCCTTGTCTCGTAGAGAGAAGGGAAACAGCCTCAGCTTTATAGCATCTTCAAAAACCCTGTTGGTTTTGAAGGTATCACAGATCTCGATGAAGTCTCTGATATGCATATTAGGGTCCTCAGCAGGTGAACCCCCAAACTGCACAGAATTCTGAACCATTTGAATCTTGCCCGGTTTGATTTCGAAATTATTAGCTGCAATAGCCGACCTAACAATGCTTGACTGAATGTCATTGATCTTCGGCTGGGAGTAATCCCTTAGAGCTTTCACTGGATCCCCCATCACTATTTCTGGCTCAATTTCTGGAACTTTAATTCCCATCTCCTCGTCTAAGTGTTCTTCCAGTTGTTCCTTACTCGATTGAGAACGCGTACACATACACGATCAATTATCTGAAATCACGGAACAAACAAGAATGATTAGTAACAATTCCCAGTCAGTGATATCTAACGACCACTGATGATAAGCACATTAACTAAACAAAACAATGAACCGAGTCCCCGGCAGCGGCGCCAAAAACTTGTTCGCACTTTATTCACGCAAGAGAACGTGGTCACAAGTAATACAGTAATAAGTAGGATACGTTCCCACAGAGACTCGACTTGCTTACGTTTAGTTCACTTATACACCCGAATATAGTTATGTTTCACTGCTAAGAAAACGAACAAATTGGTGTTTTGATTACACAAATGATTAAAACTTAACGATTTACTTATATGAAACAAACATGGGATTTCAACTTCATTAACTATCTCATCTAGAATCTTATGCCTTTTCAACCTAGCATGTGAAAGTGATGATAACTGATTAGACCCTCAAATTGATAAACGCCAACTTTCGTTGTACGCATATCATCCTAATGAACATCCACAATTGATAGAAGTCAATTAGTCAACCACTATGCTTAGTCCCTATATGTCTATAAAGATTGAAAACATAATGGCATAAGCACAAGTATCCATAAAATCACATAGTCAGTGCAAGACGGTTAGAATTATACCATAATTTAATACATGCTCTCAACATGCAAAAACCTATGCTAGCATGGCATGTTCTAAACCCTAGATCCACTTTCGCATTCACGAGGGTTTAACAAACAATCATAAATGTTCGCGACGCATTTACAATGAATAAGCTTAACCATACTAGGATATCCATAACAATCATACACTTTGGCATAAAAACAATCAATATCTAGAATCGATAGAAAAATCCATTAAAATCCCATGATAACGATTAGCCCATAATTGGACTATCCGCCATCATGGGTTCAATTGAAAACATAGTAGATAACCAATTGTAAATAAAATACTGATATTAATTGCAAGAGTATATGAAACAACCGATCATCCACGTTGTAGAAAATTACGAAAGACATAGTTCGAACTAAATCACCCAAGATAGCTTGATGACCTAATTCTCGTCCTTGGTGGCTCACAAAGTACTACTTTCTCCGATACGATAATAATTAAAAATCCTTATGTTTTTCTACTAGGTTACATAAAAACCAAATATCCATGGGCCTGCTTCTTGCTGGGCCTTAAAAGCTAACCAACTGCAAAAGAAATTAAATAAACTTTGACTGGGGCGCGGGCGCGCTTGACGGAGAGCGGGCGCTCTTGCTCTTTCCTGTTGAAGCGCGGGCGTGCTTGGTGAGGCGCGGGCGCGCCTGCAGCTTCTGTCCAGCAGTTGATTTTTAGTCTGTTTCCTCTTTTAACGACTCGTCTTGCCCTCTCTTGATCTCAACTCAAGCCTTGATCTTCCTCATTTGCAATCCCAGCTCATATACCACTAAATTATGCACTTATTCCTCAAACCTACTTCGAACGGAATCTGCACACCAAAGACACAAAAATACATCAAAAGACACTACATACTTGGGCAAAAGCGATCAATTTAAGCCGAATTGGAACGTATATAGTGGACAAAAAGTCCACTAACAGTTACTTGCATATATAGTTTAGTTTTTATACCACTTATTTGGGTTGCAATAATTAGTGGATTGGGTTCCGTTTGATTTGATATTGGTCATAATTGATTCCGTAGTTTAGTTTACTCGGCTGTTCTACTTCTCGTTTCTCTAAAAGGAATTAATTAATTTATGTGTTTTATTTTTCCTTGATTAATTGCTGGCTTTATTTATTTTTCTCGAATCACACTTTAACTAAGGAAAATATTTTTACTAAAATGGCTCACCAATTTTCATTTGTGAAAAATAGTTTCTTTAACATTACTACGAAAATTGGTGATCATCTCCCGCGCTTCAAGTTTTGGGTACGATTTCTCAATTTGTACTCCAAAGCTAGTGTTGCTTTTACTGCTAAACCAACACTAGTCCATGATGCTTTACCGCAATTATGGACTAGTGCGGTTACTTTTGGGAGCAAATCTACTCCCTATGGTTTCAGGTTTACCTTGGCGGGTCAGGAATATCTAGTTACGGAGGAAGTGTTCAACTAGGTTCTGGGATTCCCAATCAAAGATGTTTATGACCCCGAACCTACAACGGCAGATCGTATCAAGTTCTTTGAGGAGATTGGATGCTATCCTCCTTCTGGACGGATCTCAACTGGAGCCATCCAGAAACAATACTTCCATGTGGAATGGAATTATTTTTTCGAGGCCATTACAAGATGTTTTCAGGCGCGCGAAAAAGATTATCATCAGATTCCAATTCCCATGCAAGTCTTTGCAGTTTCCCTATCCTGTGAACTGGACATTAATTATGGCAGAATCGTTCTTTCAGAAATAGTAGCTACAATGGGATCATCTGCAAGCAGAGACCTTACAACTACTAATGTTGTATGCTGGTATCCTCGTTTCTTACAAATGCTTATTAATCACTTAGTACCGCCTGGTGCTTTCTCTGTAAGACATGCATTTGCAACGAGTGCAATATCTGCATCATTGGGCATGGGCACCAAGTCACTCACAACAATTGCTAATCAGGATAAACATCACGGTAAAGCGATGACTATTCCTGCTAATATTCAAGTGTGGCTTCAATATGATGCAGGTATTACTTCCATGGCGGGGACCTCGCACGTATCATCACATGCTCGGAATCCATCTGCACACACTGACGCATTTCAAGGGATTCCTGACGAGCCTCTTAGTGATGAAGATGATGATGGCCATTCTCACGGTCACACCTCTGCCAGTCAAAGGGAAAGACAACCTACTCCACATGCTGATTCTGATCCCTTTGCTGGACAAGGTAATGAAGGAGGTAATTTCTTTGAACAAGAGAAACTCTCTGTTCACACTACTGGTACTTCTTCTTCATCTAACTCTGATTTCATGGCCCAAGATTCTGCTAGCCCGCAGGATCTATCCCGGGGCGAGAGCTACATTTATGATTCTGAGTCTGATACTCTTGTTTCCTCTCTTTCACCCTCACTGACGGGAGTTAAAAGGCCGGCACCTGTAGATTTAGGTGAGGGTTCTGAGAGTGACCCCGAAGTGCAGCCACTTATTCGGAAGAAAGCCAAATTTTCACATGCTGCAACTTCAAAAGCCCAGTCCAAACCTAGTGTGTCTATCACAACCACTCCACCACACGTGAGTGGTTCACCCATTGCACATTCTACACATAGGGATTTTGGTGAGGATTTTGTCCCTTCTGAAGAGCCTGTTGCTTCAGAAAGGCCAGAAGCTTTCATTGCTTCAGAAGTACCTTCACCGGTACATACTGATGCTGCAGAGAGGATCGGTTCTGATGTTGTACTAGAACACTCTGCAGCCTCTCAACCGGAGATTCCACCTCAAGATATGACAGGAACAGGTCCCACAACTGCTACTCATTTTGCTTATCCAGTTTCTGCAGGTACTGCTTTCGCTTTCAGGAATATTGTTGAAGACATACACGAGCGTGAGACAGGGAGTGTGTGTGAGCGTTTCGGGAGTGAGGGACCTTCATTTTCAAGGCCCGAAACCGAGCGACAAACAGTAACAAAACGATTTTTAGAGCGAGGACACCCAAGCCAAACACCGTCCCTTAATCTTGAAAATCTTAACACTCGTATGACAGCAATTGAAAATGAAATAAAGCAGTTCGGGCAGTCGATGGGGCAGTTAGGGATCAATGTTGCAGATAACAAGAGAGCTCTTGATGACTACGCAGCACGAATGGCCAGTCAAACAACAGCATTCAATGAATTGGTAAACAAGATGAATGACTTAGGCCACGCTGGTGGGGTCTTGGGCAGCACTCTTTATGATAGAATGGGAGCAGTGGAAAGCATAATGCATACGATAGCAACGGTGATAAGCAGACTGATGTATGCAGTTAGGAGCTTTGTTCCCCCAGAGTGCTTTGACGATCAATATAACCAACCTCCCCTGATAATGATGGTGCTGGTGGTGCTGGAGGTGCTGGTGAAGCTGGACCCTCGGGTTCGGGTTTTGGTGGTTCCTATGCTACTGGTGGATCTGGAGAGAAGGGTGGTGTTCAAGATAACTCACCTAAGGGGGAGAGTGCAAAGGAGACGAGACAGCAGTCGCTAATTATTGAGGAGATTGAAGAACAGACTACTGATTTTGTCAAAGAAAATGAGCCAGTAATTGAAGAGGAGGCTCAGAGGAAGAGAAAGGGTAAGGCAGTGGTGGCTGAGCAAGAAGAGCCATTCATTGACTTGAGTTATCAGCAGGAAGAAGTATATGAGGCACTTGATTCAGATTCCGATATGGAGGATGTACCTTTAGCACATGCAATTAAAAGATCTTTGATGGAACAAGGTGGAGGTGCTGGAATGTCTTCCGGAAAGCCTGAAGAAATACATGTTGATAAAGAGACCCTGGAAGCTCAACAGTTGGCCTTGGAACAAGCTCAGTTCTATAAAATGAAGATGATGCAGGATGAGGCTGTTTTCCTTGAAAAGCAAGCGGAGCTCAGAGAGAAACAGTATGATCATGAGCTTGCAAGGTTAGCTGATCCTCAAGTTGATCTGGCCAAGAGAAGGATTAGACAGAAATGGGATGATGCAAAGAAGATTCTATTGGGACTTTGTGCGAAAGGAACTCATAACAAAGAGGCGGAAGACTTATTCTACAACTTGAACTTGCAGAATCCACTGACTGTTGACTATATAAATGCTTTGAAAAGGTTGATCTCTAAAGTCAGAGTTGGATGCAATACGATGGTTAAGGAGTGGCAGGTCATCTTGTCTTTAGTCGAAGGAGTCCCGACATCTTTCTTGTATGTGGATGATCAATTCATCTCGAGAAGATCTGCGTCAGAGTTGTTCTTGCTAGCAACAAAAATTCAATATTCTCAAGCTGAGGAGCTTAGCATTCTGTATAGAGATCAGTTAATGCAGCTAGCAGAGGACAAGGGACCAGAATTCTCAACAAATCCTGATGTTGTTCGGATGGTTGTTGATGGAAAACGAAGAGGGTTAGTTTAGAAGAAAATGTCCTAATGGCTCTATCGGTAGAATCCCTAAAAGCTGTCTGTAGGCAAATGATGAGTAAGGGATTCACCTCTGACGTTAAGGAGAAGTCAGTGGAGTTTATTGAGAGGATCATATTCAAGATGAGCAATGAGATTTGGAAGTGTGATATTATTGCTCCAAACCCTCTAGACAATGTAAAGGTTGAGCCGGAGCTAATTGAAAGAAAATGAAATATTCTATAAGTTGTTAAAAATGTAGATGAAGCTCTGACTCTTCCTTCTGGATCACTGGAACAAGGAGAAATAAGGGAGGCAATTGGTGTTCCAGGAAGAGATAGTGTATACTGTGTTGGAGATTACGAAGCTGTATGAATAGTAATCATGATAACTCAACACTAGAACAGGACAAGTAAATAATACTACACCTACACAGAAATCAGGAAGAAATGAAGACAAGGCAAATAAAGTGAATCAAGACATTAGAAGAAGGTTTGAAGTCTACTACAGGTCACTGAAAGAAGTACATTAATATGTTCATGCCTCAGTGAAGAATAATGTGTAAAGACTTTCAGGGTTTCAGAAGTGTTGAAGATTCAGTATAAAAGTGCCACTAGAAGATTTCAGTGTACCAGCATTGATTGAAGATAGACAGTGTTCGAAGCATAGGAATCTAGAAGAATTGAAGACATGGTATGTCTAAGTACCAGAAAAGATTCCAGTGAAAGTACTATGTTTATTGACAGTCAGTGTTCGAAGCAAGAAAGAACTGCAGCACTCTTGTCATTTGAATTAAATGAGATGTGAAGATCAGGATCGGTGTTAGTCGTTTGTGAACCAGACCAGTGCACTAAACGTCAACACGAAAGATAATGGTAATTACATCTATGAAGTAGAGCATTGACTAAGTGTGTGGAGTGAAGGAAATGGAAGAAAAGGGTCGAGGATTGAAGCGCTTGTAAAGGTTCAAGGGTTCAAAGAAAAACAGCTGAACAGCTCAATAGTCAAACAGCCGAATAGCTAAACAGCCAAACCGCAAGTGACCAAACCGCAAGTAACCAAAATGAAGAAGTGCCAAACTTTGGTGACTAAATGGTAGTTTGACCATTTAACCACCAAAGTGTCGACACTTGAATATGTACTATGCCAAGTCAGGTGAAACTCGACACCTAGAAATAGCCTTAAAAGAATCTATGTAAATTCATGTGATAAAGAATTCGACACCTAATTATACAGGGTGTAGAATTCAACACATAGAATTTATATTCTAAGGCATATACATGGAAGGAAAAAGTCGACACATAGCTTTATAAATTCGACACATAGAATTTATATTCTAAGGCATGTACATTGAAGGGAAAATCGACACCTAGCTTCACATGGGAGAAGAATTCGACACCCACCTATTTGTGTCTAAGGCAATTACATGTGACTAAGGAATTCGACACATGGAATATTTTTTTAAGTGTTCAATACATGGAAACAATATTCGACACCTAGAAAATATCCACGGGTTTCTCAAAGTCAACTCAAGTCAACATATAGGGGAGAAGAATTCGACACTCACAACAGCAGTTCAATTATTGAAAAGCCTACACTATATAAACAAATGAATTTAATTCATTTGGGGTGTGTGAAAATATACACACAAAAACAAAGAGATACAGAGAGAGACAGAAGCCGGAGAAGAAGAGATACAAAGCTATACACATACCTTCTTCACCGGAGTTTTATAATCTAGCCGGTTCATTATGTTGTAAATTTATAGGGCTATTATAAAACACTCTCTGTTAGATTGATTTCCTTTTTGTTCATTCACAGATCTATACATTGTAATAGGAATCAGTCATATCTCTTTGTAGAAGCAAAGAACTAATTTGTTCTTTGGAAGCCAGTTATATTTTTAACTGGGTGTAGCAACCTCAGGGTTTATATACGAAAGATATATTCCCCGAAACTTGTCTCCATAATTTACTTGCTAATTTTCTAGAACTTTAATGTTTATTCATAAATACAGAAAATTAGTAAGGCAGCCTCCTAAACACTATTCACTTCATGAATTCGAACTCACTAACCGAACTCTAAATTATTTATCCGCAAAAGATTCGAAAGAATTTTTTAAATTCAGTGAGTATCGTATTCAACCCCCCCTTCTACGATATTTCGGGACCTAACAATTGGTATCAAAGCAGACTGATTGATATACAAATCAAGATCCGTTAGATCAGTGAAGCTCACCGTGCCGAAACTGGTTGGACTCAGAATGGAGGATTTGTTAAATAAGTTTAAATATAAACTTTTAATAAGTTTATTTTATAAACTTTTATAAAATTTTATTTTATAAACTTTTATTAGTTTATATTATTAATTTTAATTAGTTTATTTTATAAACTTAATATTAAAGTTATTTTATAAACTTTTATAAAATTTGTTTTATAAACTTTTATTAGTTTATAATATAAATTTTAATTAGTTTATTTTATAAACTTAATATTAAATTTATTTTATAAACTTTTATAAAATTTGTTTTATAAACTTTTATTAGTTTATGTTATAAATTTTAATTAGTTTATTTTATAAATCTAATAAAGTTTAAGATTTAAATTTATTAAACAAAAAATAATAATAATAATGTGGTCCATTTTCGCATCAATCAACTCGGCCATGAATTGAATGTCATTACCAGTGGTTATGTTATCGACACCCATAGTGAGGATTACAGAAATAGGCTATGTCAACTACTACTGTGAGTTTCTATCGACACATGTGACTAGTACTGGTATAGCACGCGCCTGACAAGTGTACTACACGCACGATAATTGGTCAAGTCATGTGCTCGATTGCTATGTGTCGAATTTTTATATCATATAATCTAAATATCGACACATACAAAATTGTCTAAGGCAAGAGCAGAAGAACTCGACACAGAAGAATTCGACACCTAAGCCTTGGTCAAGAAAATCGACACATAGACTAAATTGTCTAAGGTAGTTAAGTATACTGTGAAGAAACAATCGACAACTAGATGGTTACGAATGTCCAAGGCAGTGAACATATTTTGCCTAGTCTATAAAAATCGACACCTAAGTCCACAACAGAACTCGACACTCAGCCATGGTGAATACAGGTGTTACAAATTCGACACCTATCACCAATTGCAGTTTGGTACCCTAAGTTTTGTACTCTTTAATTTTTATGATAGATTTATTTATTTTTGCAGAAAATTTAAAATTCTTGAAAACTAAATTTTTCTTAAGTATTAATTTATAATATTTTAATTTTTAAGAAAATTCAAAATTCTTGAGAATTAATTTGTTGTAAATTTTTATTTTTGTTTAATTTATTTTCTAAGAAAATTAAAAGTTCTGTAAATTTAAATTTTTCTTAAATATTAATTCGAGGGTGCTCAAGTAGTAGTTGATGATTTTTCCGGGCATTGAAGACAACTGAGATTGACTGAAGATTATCCAATGAAGTTAATTCTGGAACAGGTTGAAGAAATAGTGGTATTAATTTCCTCAGAGGTTTACTCCATAGGATCCCACTAATATTTTGGAAGCTGCAAAAGAAGAGATTAATTTGGGTACAGTTTTTGGTTAATTTGGGTTGTATTTGTGGATGAAAAATCTTAGGGGTTGAAGTAGTGAAGGAGAACAGACTGGACAACCTAGAATCTCAGTACAAGCCTTAAAGATTATTCTACAGGGAGATTACAGGAAGTTCGTGCTAACACTTCAGATCATCTGGAACACATGATACAGCCAACAGGGATTTAAGGATACAACCACATTGTCTGTAAAAGACCTGTATGTGCTGAAGGCCTATGAACTACAACAAGAGCTGAAGAAGATAATATTTGGTAAAGCAGGTTGTTAGCATATCAACTGTATTTGTGACCCAGGAACCAAATTTGATTGAAGACAAGGTTGAGAACCTCTGAACAGAAACGAAATGATCCTAAAAGCTGAATTGAAGATGTTGTAGCTCGAGGTAGTGGTCAAGGTGTTATAAGTGAATCTTACACTTTGGAATAACTTGAGAACTGGACTGCAAGTCAAGCCTGCAAGGCAAACAGGAAGTTCAGTGACATCAGATTCAGACGGAATCACAATTCTTAATCTAAGGTCCTTACCTATAGATTCCATGAAGGAGATTTTCAAGATCAGTTCAAGAGGCGGTTGCAAGACATGGATGGTTGATTATAAAAGACAAGATCAGGGGTTTGCTACACAGTTTGAAGAAGCCTGTACAAGCAAAAGATGACAGACACTATGTTGGGTTAAAGTAGGAATCTCAGGCATTAGTGAGGATGCAGCAAGGGAAAAGCATTTATTGGTGAAGTTAAATGCAAGGATGATTCTATCAGTTACAGTGATGTACCAAATGGATATCTGGCATCAATGACCAACACTGGAGATGAATCACTAAGCACTTCACAGGTACACTTTCTAACTAGTATACGTTTATCTAATTCAGAACTGCATGTTCATTGAGTTTTGAAATGTATTATATTCATGACAGCATGTTAGCATCTTAGGACTTAAATGCTTAATTAATTGCTAAGAATAAGATTGCATGCTAGGATTCATGAGTTTAATTAGTACATTTCATACTTGATTTTATTTGCAGTAAAATGAATATCTAGAATTAGATAGGGTGTTCTAGACGGTTAGGTATATCCCCAAACATTTGCTGAAACTTGATTTAAATCTTCTATGATTTAATACATCTGCTAATGTTATGAAAATTGCTAATAGACAAACAAGTCATAGATCACATATTTAATATTTGTTCTTATAAATGACTTGATAAGTGTATGTAGAATTTGATATTGCTCATAATGTCTTATTCAAATATTCTGCATATCCTTGAATTGTTTATGTGCTTATTTTCATATGATTTGCTCACACTCACATAGTTGCACTTAAATGCTATATTAGTTCATGTACTGCTTGTTAGGGATAAAAAGAATAAAAGATGGTAGAATTATCTAAGTAGTCAGTAATCTGTAGATTCAAGGATTAATCTAAAACTGACTTAGGTAATTAGAGATAGTTAAAAATGTTAGACAACGACAGAAATGGGTTAGAAAGAATTAGTAATTAATTTGTTAGTTCTTCTATCCATGTGCTTTTAGAAAATTATTAAATATCTGTAAATCTGCTTTATATCTGTTACACTTGTGTAGAATGATTAAAGTAGATAGTACTAAATTTTCTAATATGCATAACATGCCTGAATTGCATAATTCTTACCTCTAATGCTTTAAAGCTAAATGTTTACCATGTGCTCTTATTTTCATGCTTGCTTAGTTATTTGAAAATGCATATCTTAGGACTTGAATAATCTTAGTCAAAGCATGTATAAGAATCACAAGAGGGTAAAGACTGCTAGTCCACCTTAAGCTAGGTTGGAATCACTAGTCTCATAGCCTAAAGACTAATTTGTCAAGGCTGCTGTGTATGAGAAGTGATCAGTCAAAGATAAGTTTGTGCATGTTAAGGTTGAAGCTGTTGTTACCACTGTAGACAGTAATATCTCTAACCCATCTGGACTCAATTAAAATTGAGTACCAAGAAGCTTAATCATTTGTGATTGCAGAATAGGTAATAAAAGTTAAAAGTTATGTGACTTCGTGACATTTATTGTTCGAGGCATATGATTAAGATTAAAGCTCTACTATCACAATTGGTTGAGAAAGCCTCCCCAATGGTAACCTTTGGAGATGACAGCAAAGGATGTACAAGGGATATGGCTACCATGATTTAAGAACTGTCATCAATGGAAGCATCTTTCTTGTTGAAATGAGTTAAGCACTTTAAAGAGCACTAGGGAATTCTTCGTCAAGGGTTTTCTGGAAAGGTGTTTGATCTCAAGCAAGAAGGTTGGAAGCTTACTCTAATCTGAGTGAGAAATTTGTTCGTAGCTGACATGGGATTTGGATGCAAAGGTGAAGTGAACTTTTTAGTAAAGCTTCATCAATGAAGAGTTAGCTATGGCAAAGGAAGCTCTCACACTTGTCGGTCTACAAGGCAATGGATTCTTTGATAAAGATGAAATTGGTGAGAGGACTGCTTCATATGGAATTCTTTCAAGAAGGATATTTTGAAGTATGTCACATAGGAAAGTCATATGCTTAGTGGTGATTGAAATTGATAATCCTAATTACGAATTGGTGACGTTCAAGCATTCAACAGACAAAATGTCATAAATGGTGATTGATCTAATAAGGAAGATCAAGTTGGAAACAATTGGTAAGCTGTGAGAACTTTGAAGTCAGATATTGGAACTACATTTCGCGAGTGAAGTTCTAAATGAAGTCTGTACTGAGAAAGGTACTTTGAAGCTGAAGCAATTAACACAACATGCTACTTTATTCAACAAGATCGTGAAAAGACATCATTTGAGTTAATGGCCAACCAGAAGCAAACACTGAAGCTATTTCGTGTGTTTGGAGGGAATTGATTTTTAATGAAAATCTATTTGAGTATCTTGACAAGAAGTTAAGGCTCATGGAACAATTCTCCTCGGCTACTCATAAGTGATTAAAAGTCTGAATGTGACGACCAACTACACCAAGCTCCCAGGCATTCAAGTGAACGACTATTCTGAATCGTTGACAAATTCAGATACTGATGTAGAAGCTGAGGTTGCAGAAGGAATCAATCTTTAGTAGCAACTCAGGGGAGCAAATGAAAGAAGGATCTACTAGTCATGTTCAACAATGAAGATCAAAGGATTTCATTAAGAACATTTCTGCCAAGACAAAAGGTTTGAAGTCAAATTCTATCCTGGAGTCTCGTTCTTAGTGATCCGGATTCTTGTGTAAAGGCTAGAAGTGCTAATCGAAATGATCATATATTTTTCGGGACCAAGTTGGGAAAGAAAAATTGTCAACTTACAATTGGTATCACCCATCAATTGGTATCCCAAAGAATACTGAAGATGCACAGATTGATCCAGATTGAGTGATTGCTATGCAAAATGATCTCAATCAGTTCGAAGGTAGAAACCTGAAGCTGAAACCCAGACCACTAAAGTCGAAGCTGAATTTGGTATAGTAAGGGTTCTCAGAAACTGGATGACTATTGGCATTGTTATGAGGGGCAAAGCCAAACTGGTTGCTACAGTACTTTAAAGCAGAAGGTATCGACGATGATGGAAACAGAATCTTCGGGACTTTCAAGATCAAGCAGAAAGCACCAGTGACGAAACTTGATCCTTTGGGACTCATCAATGGGGACCTAACAATTTTCAGGGACTCAACGATTAGGACCTAGCACATGTGGAGCATTCAAGCATGAAGATCTATCAGATGAATGTGAACAAGTGCACTCCTGAATGGTGAGCTAGAAGATGAAGGTGCAGATCCATTACAATTTGTATATCATTCTCTTCGCAAGCTTTTCTATGACGGAGGTAAGGATTCAAGCAAAACGTCAAGGACATGGTATGACTCTCTAACTATTAATTACTTAAAAGTGATTTAACGTTTGAGTTGTTATACATATCTCTCTAGAAATGCTAGGCACACACAATGTCATAAATGTGCAAGTATACCTTAATTCTCGATATGCCTATGTGCAAGTTTCCAAGTGGAATCTAGAGAATCTTATCTTATAGCTAAGTTTTGAATTGTTAGATATCTTAGGGGATCACCAATTCTTGAAATCTGGGACCCTTAAGATAATAGGTTTAACCTAATTGGCTATATAGATATAGATAATGCAGGTTGTAAGAAAGACAGGGAAGTCATTCCTAGAAGCTGTCAATTTCCAGCAACACTGTTGATCTCTCCACCACTGAAGGAACAAGTTCATGGACACCAGGTATCGTTTCTTTTGAGAGTTGTCCCTAGTCGAATAACTTGCAGAGTTTTACTAAATAACTTGATGAATTTATTTTATCTAAGTTGGTTAGTAAACTTGGGGATATTATTTATATGCATATTTATTGAAAATCCCATCTGCAAGGAATTCTCAAATGAGTTCACAAGTATTACTTTTTCCCGATCCAAAGGACTTGTGAATTTATTTGAAATCCAGTACCTCATATTTTTTTTGCTATTAGTTTAATTATCATGCTTACATTGTTATATGCATAAGTGGTAGTTAAATTATTTAGCATGAGTTAGAAGCATAATTATTTGTATGTTTTAAATATTTGATGAGTATTAGTCAATGGTATCTTGCTTAATTGCTTTGATATTTTACTCTGATATTCTTAAATATTTTATTACAAATAATTGTGATACTTTTGATATTAGTGATGGTATTTAGAATTTCTGTTCTAAATAATTAATGCATATTTTAAAACTCACTAATATTAGAAGGTGAAGTATTTTCTAAGTTATGTGTATAAAATGCTCAATATTTTATATACTTAGAAAATATTTCTAAAAATAAGTTTGTTTGCGAGGGGTTGTAAAAAGAATCACAAGTATCATCTTTTCCCTATATAAAGGACTTGTGAATTTCTTTTCAACTATTACCTCGAGCTTACGTATATCAATTAGTAATTGTTATGAGTACGCTTACAATGTGCAAAGTAACAATTATTAGATATGGCGTAGGAAGTTAAATGCTAATATTCAATTCAATGAATATTTTAGTGATTAGGGAATTTATTTTATCTTATCAAAATTATGGATTGAAGCAATTCAATGTTTATTAGTTTCATAATTTTAATTTGATAAAATAACAGAAGCATAGTTTCTTGCATTTTGAATTTATTGATAAATATCTCGAAATGATATTTTGTTAATATTTTCGTGCAATTAACTGTGATATGCTTATTGTTCTACTGAATAATTGTCATGTATAGTTTATATAAATGCATGTGATTGACAATTGCTTAGTACAGCATAAGTATTTAATTTATTTTGATTTATTTAAATCACGAAGATATAAAACAATACAATGGAATATCTGTTCCATGATTTAAATAAATTAAAATAAATAAGAAGCATAATTATTCGTAGTATAAATATTCTCTTTTATTACTTTGTGATAATTGAACAATATTTTATTACAAAATAATTGTGATATATAGTTTTTTTTTTTTTGACTAGGTTTACAATCCTGAATGTATTTAAAAGAAATTTTTGTCTATTTCTTTTTCAAAATATTTTATGCAAAGATACATTCACTATTTTTAATCAGTCTTAGTTAAGAAAACTTAAGAATTCTTTTTCAAAAACTTCTTTTGTGAAAAACTTTTCTTAAGGATAATTTTTCTCTAATCTCTCGAAATTTTATCCTCTCCCAAAAGCTTGTTTTAAATATTTTATCTTTAAAAACTTTTTCTCTCTTAATTTTTCTTTGTAAAGTAGTAGAAACTGTGTGACTGCTATTTTATTTGGAAAAATTATTTTAACTTCGAGGTACCAATCACTTGTAAAATAATTTGTTTTCAAACACTTGTTTCAATGTATGTTTCACATTGATTCATAGTACCAAAACAGTGATTGTTGCTTTGAAGGCCTAGTACTGTTATGTTAAGCATTCATCCTAACCCCAATTGTCATGTTTGTATTTTAAGTCGGGGATGTTATCAGGCAGACGAAAATGATGTAAATCATAATTGCATTATGAGTCGGAAAATCATTGTCTTCTATCTGATAAGGATGTTTTGCAAAATTGTTTTCAAAACATACAGTGCTTAGGTTTAATGGAAAAGAGTCATTTTATTGAGATAGAATTTGGTAAGAGAGTTGAATTTCTTCTTTGGTATAAATTCCCGCGTTTTATTATGGGAAGTTTGCCTTATAAGAAATTCATAAGAGATAGAAACTTTTTCTCTGATACTCCCGCGTTTTATTATGGGATAAGTATCTTAAGAAAATTTCTATTGATGTCATGCTCTTAAATGATAAATCTTTAGAACCGACAAAACTCTTTTACTAAAAGTGCTCTAATGCAATCCATTACCATTCCTTCTTATATTTTTCTTTCGTCTTGAGATGAAAAATATGTTTTGGAATGTTAAAGTGATTATCTTTTTATCTTCTTTAAATGATTTTATCCGTTTAGCCCCCAGTGGCTACAGAAGCTGGCCAGGAGGTTGAAAACCCATCAATCTCTTACCCAGGCCTTAATACCAAACACTCATTCATCCATTTCCATATATTAACCCTTGGAGATATAAGGAACTTATGTTAGTTAGAGGTTGATAAGGGAGAAACTGCACTAGATGCAGCAAATAAGGATGTAGTCGGAAGTGCACCCACAGCTCTACCTCCAGCGAAGTAAAGAAGTATATAAACTGAGGTATCTGTAAGCTCATCTGTATCTTCTCAAAAAGATGCAGAGCTGAAAAGGCAATAAAACTGTCTCTGGAATCATTCTCTCAACAGGGTGAGTCCATTGAAATTCGCTCGTCAGCCAGAGCATCTTGTAATGAGTCAAGCACACCACCGGCACTCACGCTGATGGTAAGCCTAAACAGATATATACTAGGAACCTTATATAGTTTTTGGGACCTAACAATCCTAACAGTTATACTAGGGACCTAACAATTGGACACATTGCAAGGCGTGCACAGTGTGAGGTATAGGCATGTTAACAAAACACCCGTCATTGGGTTACGAGGGAAACGTAGACTCTAAATTGCCATACATTACATTGTCTACTACGTCGCCCCTCCTGGAAGGAACATTTCCAGATCCTGAAAAGGAATGTCCACCTCCCGTTTACGGATAAGGTGCGAGGCAACTCCTTGATAGAACAAGGCAGGATTCCCTAACAGATTTTAAAATCTTGGGATAACCCATCTCAAAGAGGTGAGGCTCCACTAGACAGTGATTTAGCAATTGCTATTGAGTCTGGTGTTGAGACAGTGCTTATGCATGATAGATCAAGAACACCTCAATGAGGCAATTCTCCACTTGATAGTGATTCAGTTCATATTGATGAATCAGGTGATGAGAATAGTGATGAATTGACGGATTTCACTTGCAGGTACAGAAAGCTATATTTGGAATGCAGAGTGAAAGTGAGAGAGAGAAACACTTGAGTGAAAGTGAGGGAGAGATACACTTGAGTGAGAGATAGGGAGAGAAAGAGTGAAACACTTCTAAGTGTTCGACACTTAAGTGTAAACACCAACAGAACGTAGTAGAAGTGAGGAAACCACAAGCCAAACACTTACCCTTGCTACTTGCTACTTCTGAAAGAAAAGTTACTATATTTTTTTTCCGATCAACGTCAGACGAGAACCTTCTTTGGAAGACAAACCATTCAAAAGTGGACCTATCAATTTAGTGCTATCTTTAAAAGTGGGCCATTGGAGGATTCCTCAACTAAGGGGGAGAATTTATAGGGAGAAAAAGGTGAAGTTAATAAGTCTTATCTTCGTATCCTTCGGAAGAGTTAAGAGTTAATCTCCTAAAGGGGTTCGTATCCTGGACTCTTAAGGTAAGTTCCTGGATCCTGGAAGATCAATCCTGGAGATCCTTTTAGATCCTTGGGAAAAGGGGTTCGTATCCTTGGGAGAAGTTAATAGCCTTAGGGGGAGATTTTAGACAAGAAGAAGAAAATCTTATCTTCTGATCCTGAGGGGAAACAACAGATATGTGGGAGAATCAAGAATCTGTATTCTATACTTGGAAGAACAGAAATGACTATTCCATTGATTTTCTAAAGGGAGAAGAAGAATAAGAAGGAGAATCACATTCTTAGGGGGAGAACATTATTTGAGCTATGTTCAGTATTCTATTGAAGACGTACCCAGGAATAATGATTCTTATGAAGCTTTGTTAATGATAAGTTCTTTAAGTTCAAACTATGAAGGATTTTGAAACAGAGGGAGCTCAAACAGACAGAAATGAAGATGATACAACTTGAATATCAGTTCAACGTCAGAGGAACAAACATCTTTCATTTCAGTTACACAAGAATTCTGGAAATGCAATATCTGATCCAGAAAAACCAGTAGCATTATTTACAAGTCTCGGACGATTACTTTTTCTAGTTGTTAGTTGAGTTATCCTCCCTAGGTGATTTGTTTGCTAAAAGTTTAACAATCAAATAGGGGGAGATTGTTGGAGATTACGAAGCTGTATGAATAGTAATCATGATAACTCAACACTAGAACAGGACAAGTAAATAATACTACACCTACACAGAAATCAGGAAGAAATGAAGACAAGGCAAATAAAGTGAATCAAGACATTAGAAGAAGGTTTGAAGTCTACTACAGGTCACTGAAAGAAGTACATTAATATGTTCATGCCTCAGTGAAGAATAATGTGTAAAGACTTTCAGGGTTTCAGAAGTGTTGAAGATTCAGTATAAAAGTGCCACTAGAAGATTTCAGTGTACCAGCATTGATTGAAGATAGACAGTGTTCGAAGCATAGGAATCTAGAAGAATTGAAGACATGGTATGTCTAAGTACCAGAAAAGATTCCAGTGAAAGTACTATGTTTATTGACAGTCAGTGTTCGAAGCAAGAAAGAACTGCAGCACTCTTGTCATTTGAATTAAATGAGATGTGAAGATCAGGATCGGTGTTAGTCGTTTGTGAACCAGACCAGTGCACTAAACGTCAACACGAAAGATAATGGTAATTACATCTATGAAGTAGAGCATTGACTAAGTGTGTGGAGTGAAGGAAATGGAAGAAAAGGGTCGAGGATTGAAGCGCTTGTAAAGGTTCAAGGGTTCAAAGAAAAACAGCTGAACAGCTCAATAGTCAAACAGCCGAATAGCTAAACAGCCAAACCGCAAGTGACCAAACCGCAAGTAACCAAAATGAAGAAGTGCCAAACTTTGGTGACTAAATGGTAGTTTGACCATTTAACCACCAAAGTGTCGACACTTGAATATGTACTATGCCAAGTCAGGTGAAACTCGACACCTAGAAATAGCCTTAAAAGAATCTATGTAAATTCATGTGATAAAGAATTCGACACCTAATTATACAGGGTGTAGAATTCAACACATAGAATTTATATTCTAAGGCATATACATGGAAGGAAAAAGTCGACACATAGCTTTATAAATTCGACACATAGAATTTATATTCTAAGGCATGTACATTGAAGGGAAAATCGACACCTAGCTTCACATGGGAGAAGAATTCGACACCCACCTATTTGTGTCTAAGGCAATTACATGTGACTAAGGAATTCGACACATGGAATATTTTTTTAAGTGTTCAATACATGGAAACAATATTCGACACCTAGAAAATATCCACGGGTTTCTCAAAGTCAACTCAAGTCAACATATAGGGGAGAAGAATTCGACACTCACAACAGCAGTTCAATTATTGAAAAGCCTACACTATATAAACAAATGAATTTAATTCATTTGGGGTGTGTGAAAATATACACACAAAAACAAAGAGATACAGAGAGAGACAGAAGCCGGAGAAGAAGAGATACAAAGCTATACACATACCTTCTTCACCGGAGTTTTATAATCTAGCCGGTTCATTATGTTGTAAATTTATAGGGCTATTATAAAACACTCTCTGTTAGATTGATTTCCTTTTTGTTCATTCACAGATCTATACATTGTAATAGGAATCAGTCATATCTCTTTGTAGAAGCAAAGAACTAATTTGTTCTTTGGAAGCCAGTTATATTTTTAACTGGGTGTAGCAACCTCAGGGTTTATATACGAAAGATATATTCCCCGAAACTTGTCTCCATAATTTACTTGCTAATTTTCTAGAACTTTAATGTTTATTCATAAATACAGAAAATTAGTAAGGCAGCCTCCTAAACACTATTCACTTCATGAATTCGAACTCACTAACCGAACTCTAAATTATTTATCCGCAAAAGATTCGAAAGAATTTTTTAAATTCAGTGAGTATCGTATTCAACCCCCCCTTCTACGATATTTCGGGACCTAACATACTGGATACACTAGTATGACAATGACACAGCTGATGCTTTAGCGTTCATAGATGCAGACCAGAATCAAACATTATTGCATATGAGTAGAAAATGGCTGCTGCAGACTCAAGATGCCGCATTTCTGGAAAAAGTTTTAGAAGTATTCAAATGGGGAGAAGTGGAGAATGAGAATGTGGATGAGAAGCAGAGACTTCTGAAGTACTTGTCTGAAGTAGTGGTGGAGAAGAAGCGAATGAAGCGAGATGCGGCTAGTGTCCACAATACTAACCGTGTCAAGGGCTACCCCAAAATGATCTATTGTCAGTTCAAGGCTGATAAATCACATTGGAAATCTCAGCTCATAATGAAGAATTTTGAGGATATTCCAAAGATCAGAACTACTCAGGAGGTGGACAAACTCAGAAGGTTTTTCAGGCATCCTTATCCAAAGCCCAAGAACCCTCTAGAAATGGAATCGGTAAGTCTATTGAATGCAAGGTGGAAGTAGCTTCATGATCCAGTCTACAAGAGAGAACAACAGCAGAAGGAAAGGCGCAGAAAGCTGAAAGAAGAGAAGCGCCAAGCTGAAGAAGCTAGGAAGAGGAGACGGAATTAGAATTAAAGGTCAGAGTGGTGTGAACTTGAAGTTGGAAAAACTTCATATCTATTGGTTACTTTAACTCACTTGAGGAAAATTCTCCTGATCACGGTATGCGAGATAGGCTAACTTACCATACTGTAACCGTGAATCAGAGAATAAGGTGATATAAGTTTGACTGAAAGGTATGAAATAATCTAGGTGATAGGAATCACTCAAATGGACTTTAATTCGAAGTTCGAATTCTTTGTCTAGCTTAAGTTTTATTTATTCTAGTTCTTTTAATTGTTTTCCAAGTTTATTTCAGTTGTAATTTAAACAAGACAGTAATGTTATTTATCTTTTTCTCGTCTCATTGTTTAGTTGAGTTATCCCTTGTTAATTTGAATGTCGTTGTTAGACTATCAAATAGGGGGAGATTGAAAGGCAGAGTGTCTAAACTTGTAACACTATAACTTATGTAACTCAACTAAAAGAAAAGATACTTAACTGGAAGACAATCAAGAACATGAAGCCACAAAGAAATCAATACTAAATGAAGACAAGGTAATTGATACAATTCAACATGTTAACTATGATCAAACAAAGAAGAAATCATTGAAAGAAGTTCAAGACAGAGTTGTCCATGCCTCAGTGATTTGTAACTTAAAGGTTCAAGATCATAACTATCAGTATCAATAAGACTAATTGATTCCAAGTGAACAAGAAGGAAAGCAATAATTGGAAAGCCACATTACTAATTGAATATGGTAATCTATCCAAGAAGCAGAGACACTATCAAGACTAGTCACTTATGAATCAGACCATTGCATCAAGTGTCAGGACATTGATAGCAAGTTTATGTCAGTAATAGAGATCCAGGTTCAAGAGCTTGTTGAAGAATATGGAAGACATAAAGAAATCACAAGTTCAAAATGTTGCATTGAAGTTTCAAGTTGAAGCCCAGAATTTTTCTAAGTACAAAATGTTCGAGATGACTAAGTAGAATATTCCTATGTAGAAATTCTACTTAAATGTTCGAGATAGCCAAGTAGAATATTCCTATGTAGAAATTCTACTTAAATGTTCGAGATAGCCAAGTAGAATATTCCTATGTAGAAATTCTACTTAAATGTTCGAGATGGCCAAGTAGAAATTCTCAAGTAGATGTTCTACATAGAGGACAGTTTCAACATGATACATTGCATCATCTAATTGGCAGATTTCCAAGCTTTCAAGATAAGATAAAATTTATGTGGACATCATTGGCCCACGTATATCTTAGTCTCTGAAGACTACAGGACATAGATTACAAGTAGTATAAATAGAAGTACTTGTGTATTATTTTAAGAGAGCAATATTTTCGAGATAAACACTTATAAAAGAGAGAGAGAGTATTCACAGAGCTTAGTATCATTTACTACCCTCTTTACTTCTGATGTACTTTGTAATGAATGTTGTAGCAACCCTTTCAAGTTATATATAAGACATATATTCCTTGAATCATTGTGTTCATTTATTACATAGTATTTATTGCTTCTTAAATTCGAAAAGTTGTATTCACCCCCCCCCCATCTACAACACATTTGGACCTAACAGTTTGCCTCTTATCCAACCAGACATTCACATTTACTTTTTCTTCTTCAACACTTTTCTCATTTTTGTCTTTTATCTCCTCCTAATCTTTTGCATGTTCCAACAGAATAGCAGTATAATCTTGATTGGGCAGGTGTGCATATTCCATTTGATCACCATATAGCCCCCTTAGTTTGTCCTAAGAAAGTAACCCATCAGTAGATGGTCTTGAAGAACTGCCATGTTGCATAAGCTTCAGCCATTGAGACATAAAGTTAGAGCTAGGGCCACTTGTTACAGTGGTCCCCTCAGTATCAATTTCCTCATCTAATTTCTCAGATGATTTCATAGATACTGGATGAACATGTGATTTGGTACTTCTGCATCCTTGGAACCCTCTACTGGAAATAAATAACCATCTGTAGGCTGCACTAGTGGATACCCTTCAAATACACTCCTCGTGTGAGGTTTGATTTGAAGAGGTAAATTCATTGTGCTTCTCATGTCCAATGTAGCAAAAATGATCTTTGACGTGGACTTGGAGTAGCCAGTTTTATTTTTGTTCATTCTAAGCTCAATAAAATTAGCATCTTTATAGTTAAGAATTGATTGAATAAAGCGAGGAAAGAAAATCTCATTACCTCTCTTGGGAATCCTAGTTATGAGCTCCCCAAGAATGAGCCTACCTACATTGAGCTCTTGATTGTATGCCAATGAGTAGGTCAACTTTAAAGTGACTGAGTTAATTGGGTCAAACCCTGTCTTCCTGCATGTGAAGACCCTCAATAATGTGTAAAAGAGAAACGACCACTCCTTTCGAACAAACTTCTTGTTGAGCTTCCCACACTTGATTTCATCATAATACCTAATAAATTCCATGAGGTCCTCCAGCTCAGCTTCTGTTGGTACCCTGTCATGATTTTCAATTGGAAGAGACAAACTTGCATTCACATCATATTCATCAAACGTAATATTCTCTTATTGAATCTTGTAGGTGACTAGAATCTTGGAGCTCCCATTCTCCAAAGCAACCTTCTCCCAATTTGTAGTGTTCCAGAACTGCTCAAGTATGTCCAGATATAGTGGTGGGTTATTCAACAGAGCTTCCTTTAGATATGATTCAATGAGAAATCTGGTGAAACATTTATACTGAAGCTTTGCATCCGCATCTCTGGCAATGGCTATAAAATTTGTTTCAGGGATGACATACACCCTAGCTACAGGAATGGAACTAGAAGATTCCATTAGATTAGTGTGTAGAAAAAGAGAAGTGAAGAAATGAATGTTTTACAGAAAATAAGTAGAGAGTTTGAATGTAATTGTTGAGAGCAAATAATTCTTTGAGTTTGCGATTAAGTGTAGAAATGAAATGTTAGATCTACTTTGCTATTTATATGATTCAGACAACTTGACTAGAATTGTAATCGATTTTGAATGATTGAGAACTCAGAAAATGAATAAAGTTGCTTTAGTAGAGAACTGTTAGAATTTGATTGAGAACTCTTGTTTGTATGTATATTCGAGAAGTGTAACAATCGAGAACTCCGTGAAACAAAATAAACCATTCGAGAACTAGACCATTCGAGAACTCAATGTAAGATTAACCGAGAACTCTAGTGATCGAGAACTCAAATGCTAAACTGACCGAGAACTCACTAAATAATGATTTGAGAACTCTATTTAAGACTAACCGAGAACTCAAGAAATGTACCTAGTCGAGAAGTCAAAAAGAAAATGGAAACTTAACCACAAACACCAGTTTTGAAAGTTTACTCTATTTCCAATTGGAAAATAAAGTAAGAAAAATTTATTAAGCACACATTTTTCAGAAATTTTTTAAAACAAACTAATTTAATCTGGAAAGAAAATTGCATTTGTTAAATATTCATGCAAATTTGAATATCACACTTGTTATTTAAAGAAGCACAAGTATAATAATTATTTTCAGGTTTTCTTAGAACATGAAAATAGTTCCAAGCTACAATTTTAATTTTTCAGAAACAATGTACAACAATATGACTGATATATTTATAAATATACACAATTTTACTTCACTTAGATAAATCATTGAGAATTCATGTCTGTGAAGTAATTGTTGTAACAGTTGGTGAGATATATTTATGTAGCCACTAGTCAAAAGAATTTAGCATTCTAATCTCATTAACTAGCCTGTTAAAGGTGGCTTCATCTAGTGGTTTTGTAAATATATCAGCCAGCTGTTTTTGTGTAGGAACATAGAATAATTCAATCACACCATTTTCTGCATGTTCCCTTATGAAATGGTACCTTACATCAATATGCTTTGTCTTTGAATGATTCACTAGATTTGCAACAATAGATATAGCACTAGTATTGTCACACATAATAGGAAGTCTTTCCAACACTAGTCCATAATCCTTTAACTGATTTCTTATCCAAAGCACTTGTGCACAATAACTTCCAGCAGCTATATATTCAGTCTTAGCTGTGGAAGTTGAAACTGATTGTTGCTTCATGCTATACCATGACACCACTCTCTGTCCAAGAAATTGACAGCTTCCATAGGTGCTCTTTATATCAATTATGCACCCAGCAAAATCAGTATCAGAATATTCAACTAGATTGAATCATGTTTCCTTTGGATACCATAACCCCATCTGAGTAGTTCCTTTTAGATATCTCAGTATTCTTTTAACATCAATGAGATGAGATTCCTTTGGATTGGCTTGAAACCTTGTACACAAACATGTAGAGAACATAATGTCTGGCCTACTAGCTATTAAATATAGTAGAGATCCAATCATTCCTCTATAAGTCTTCATGTCTACACTATTTCCCTTCTTATCTTCATCAAGCTTGATAGCTGTAGACATTGGATTTTTTGTAGGTGAGCAATCTTGCATGTCAAACCTCTTGAGCAAGTCATTAATGTACTTGGTTTGACTTATGAAGATGACATCTATTCTTTGACTTATTTGAAGACCTAGAAAGTAATTGAGCTCTCCCATCATGCTCATTTCATATTCACTTTGCATGAGCTTTGAGAATCTTTGACACAGCTTTTCATTTATAGAGCCAAATATGATATCATCCACATAAATTTGTACTAGGATGATGTCCTCACCATGCTTCGTGTAAAAGAGAGTTTTGTCAATTGTCCCTCTAGTAAATTGATTTTCAAGTAGAAACCTTGACAGTGTGTCATACCAAGCTCTTGGGGCTTGTTTGAGTCCATACAATGCTTTGAGAAGTTTGTAGACAAAATCAGGAAATTTGGATTCTTCAAAGCCTGGTGGTTGTTGTACATAAACCTCTTCTTCCAATTCACTATTTAGAAATGTACTCTTAACATCCATTTGATAGACTTTGAAATTTGAATGTGCTGCAAATGTTAGAAATATTCTTATTGCTTCTAGTCTTGCAACTGGAGCAAAAGTTTCATCATAGTCAATGCCTTCTTCTTGTGAATATCATTTTGCCACCAATCTTGCCTTGTTCCTTATGATAGTTCCATGTTCATCCATTTTTTTTCTATAGACCCATTTAGTGCCAATAATTAATCTGTCTTTTGGAGGTGGCACTAATTCCCAAACATTGTTCCTCTCAAATTGGTATAATTCTTCCTGCATGGCAACAATCCAGTCTAGATCCAACAATGTTTCTTCAATCTTTTTGGGTTCATTTTGAGATAGAAAACAAACATACAAACATTCATTTATGGTTTCCCTTCTTGTTTTCACACCTTCCTCAGAATTTCTAATGATTTGATCTGCAGTGTGAGCTCTATTCCATTTTATTTCAAGAGCTGCACCTCTTGCATTTGAACTTATTTCCTCCTGATTCAAATTGTTTGCATTTATTGTTGATCCTTGAGAGGCTCCCCCTGAATGCATGCTAGAGTTGTGAGAAGCATTCTCAAGTTGAATAATATTGAAATCCTCAATAATTCTCTCTCTCTCTCTTTCTCTCTCTCTCTCTCTCTCTCTCTCTCTCTCTTCACCATGTGAAATATCCACATGTGAGATTTCATGTGCATTTTCATCCTTTTCATTTTTAGATGCCTCCATTTTCAATTCATTTTTAAATCTCAAGGTGTCACAGTTTTCTTCTTCAAGACTCATGGCAGGAAACTTGAAGTCATCAAAAGTCACATTTTTATTTTCCATCACTTTCTGTTGATCAATAACATATACTCCATAGACAATCTTGTCCAAGGAGTACCCTACAAAAATTCCTTCATATGCTTTGGCTTCAAATTTTCCTAGATGATCAGCATCATCTTTGAGGATAAAACACTTTTCTCTAAGCACATGCATATACTTGACAGATGGTCTTCTGTTTGTCATGATATGATAAGGAGTCTTTCCAACTGGTTTTGTGATGGGTGTTCTGTTTTAGGTGTAACATGCAGTCTTGACAGCTTCAGCCCAAAAACTAGTTGGTAGACCTGCTTCTGCTAACATGGTTCTTACAGCTTCAATCAAGGTTTGTTTTTCCTCTCAACAACTCCATTTTATTGTGGAGTTCTTGGAGCTGAGAATTGGTGAGTAATTCCATTTTCTTTACAGAATTCACTCAATGCAGAATTTCTAAATTCTGTTCCATTGTCACTCCTTATAACCACAACAGGTGTTGGGCCTTTATCCAGTCTCCTCATATTTTCAATGATAAGCCTATGAGCTTCATCATTTGAGTGCAAGAAATCCACTCACGTGTATTTAGAAAAGTCATCAACCATGACAACTGCATATCTCTTCTTGGACATTGACATAACATTTATTGGTCTAAACAAATCTATATGAATTAATTGTAGAGGCTTTGTGATTGAAGTGAATTCTTTACTTCTGTGACCGGATCTTTTCATCTTTCACTTTTGACATGCCTCACACAATCCTTCTATACAGAATTCAAGTGAGGGCAAGTCCTTTACTAATTCTCTTTTGACTAGAGAATTGAGATTGTTGAAGTTCAAGTGAGACAACCTCTTGTGCCAATGCCAACTTTTATTTTCAGAGGCTCTGGTGTAGAAATAATATATTTTATTCTTGTTTGCAGAGTCCAAGGTAGCTAAAAACAAACTTCCCTTCCTTACTCCTTGAAGAGCAAATTCTTTAGTTTTTCTGTGAGATATGAAGCACATTTCTTTATCAAACTCCATCTTCAAATTCCTATTGCAGAATTGAGTGATGCTCAATAAGTTGTGCTTCAAACCATTTACCAAAGCTACATCTTCAATGACAAAATTTACATGAATCAATTTGCCACATCCCACAGTGAAACCAATGTTGTTGTCTCCAAAGGTCACCATTGGGCCAGCCTCGTCCTTGAATTGTGACAGTATGGCTTTTTCACCAGTCATGAGCCTTGAGCATCCAATGTCCAAGATCCACATAACCTTCTTCTTCTTACCTATGTCCTGCAATCAAAACAATATCAAGTTTTCTTTAGTACCCAAACTAAGTTGGGTCCTTTTTGCTTAGTCACATAACTGCTATTCTTCTTCTCAACAGTCTTAGTTATCTTTTTCATGCACAATTTCTTTTTTATGATGTTCAGTTTTAGCGTGGTTGTTGCTACCTGAACTAGAAGCATTTCTAGGTGATATGAAATGTTTTCTTCTTTTAGTTGGACTGATGGATTTGGGTCTAGTAGTTTTGTTGATTTCATTTTGACTGATGCATCCTTCAACAAGTTGTTTTCTTAATCTAAAGCATGTATTCATAACATTCAGGTTGTATGGCATACAGTCAAATTTGTCACAGAATTTATGATTATCATGCATCAAAGGTTTCACATAACCATAAGCAAATTCAACATTATCAGCAGCAGGTTTCTTGCACACATGAGTAATATGATTTGTTGAACCACAGTTTTTAAAAATCTTTCTATGAGCATTGTGAACAGGTGCATAATTGTTGTGTTTGTTAATGCCTATTTTTCCATTCCTATTTGCCTTTTTCTTCTTAGCATGCATGGAGTCATTTTTCCGGACATTTTCCTTGATGTCATTGTTTGTGACATCTTCCTTTCTTTCAGGTTTGATAGAGGTGGGATTGGCCTTGACTGTTGGTTCTTTTATTTCAACAAAGGGCACATTATTCTTAGCTTCTGATTCATCCTAATCATTTAATTGTTGCTTAATGACCATACTGGCTTCATCAAGTTCCCCTTTTTAAAAATTGGAGATTTAACATTTTTCAAAATGTGAGGATTGTCAGGAAATCCAATTTTCTTGCCTTTTGTTGATATAGATTTTTTCTTTTTAAGAGTGTCATAGTCAAATCCAATTCCAACCTTAGAATTTTCTTGGTGTATTTGATGAAGTCCTTGTAGAGCAATAGATGAGTTTTGATAAGATTTTATTTTCAATTCATTCTCAGAGATTTGATCTCTTAGAAACTTTTCAATTTGTTCCAAACAAGTAATCTTATTTTTCAAATACTCATTCTCTTGTTCCATGGATTGCATGTTAATCAAGGACAATTCTAGATGTTCATTCTTGACAGTCAGTTCATCATTGGCTTTCAACAGTCTATCAATTTCTTCATAAACATCATTCATACTAGTATGTATGTTAAACATTTCATCTCTTAATTCTTCCACAGTTTTCTGGTATTGAGATTTTGGCATTTCAATAGAAGTTAGAATTGGTACCTGATTTGTTGAGGTTGATGCTCCTTCATCTGATTTGGCCATGAGTGCCAAATTCCCATATTCTTCTTCTTCATCCTCATCAGTGTCATCCCAGTATTTACCTTCAGCAATGTATGCTTTACTAGTTTGCTTCTTCAACAAGGCTTCATACTTGACTTCCAATTCCAAATACTCTTTGTCTTTTCTGGCTGCTTTTAGTTTTCTACACTCAGTAGCAAAGTGTCCTAATTCATCCCCAAGTATAACACCTTATCTTTGATCTTTCAACAGATCCAGTTTTGTAACCTCCTTTGAAATTGCTCTTGAGAGCTTTGCATTTGCTTGAAGAGCCAAAGTTTGGTTTTGGCTTGAAGCTTTTATTTTTCTTAAACCTCAAGTTTCCAAACCTTCTAACCATGAAGGCCATAGATTTGTTGTCCATGCCCTCAAGCTCTTCAATGGTGTAGAACTCATCTTCATCAAATTCTTCCTTGACAAGTTCTTCTTCTTCATTGTCTTTTTCAACACTTTCCTCGCTCTTCATTCTTTGGCCTGTGCCAACCCTTTCCACCTTTTCTGGTTCTTTGACAATTAGGGCACTAGAGACATTTGTCATCTTACTTCTGTTTCCTAGAATAGACTTCTTTTAAAAGTATTCTAGTTCATATGTCTTCAGTATCCCATATAAAGTTTCCAGTGGAAGTTTTTCTAAATCTCTTCCTTCCCTGATAGCTGCAATTTTGTGCTCCAAATGCTCTGGAAGAGTTAACAAGAACTTCAGGTTTTTCTCTTTTATTTCATAAGCCTTTCCATGTAATTGCAGTTCTTTGATTAGTTTGTTAAACCTCTCAAAGACCTCAGTTATGCTTTCATTGGGTTTTGACATGAAGGCTTCATATTGCAACACCAACAGTTGTCTATGATTTTCTCTTACTTCTACTGTTCCTTCACATAGCAGCTCTATAGTTTCCCAAATATGCTTGGAAGTGGTGCAGTTGACAACATTGTTGTACATAACCATATCTAGAGATTCAATCATGATGAGCATGTGACTCTTGTCAAGAGCTACCTTCTCTCTTTCAGTATCAGTGTACTAAGATGGATCCTTTGATACCCATGTGGCTGGTATCACTTCTGAGCCACTAGTTGTTTCAAGAACTAGTGTCACAGGCATGAAAGGTCCATTTCTCAAAATCTCATGATACATGTAGTTGACAGTCTTAATGAATGTGAACATTTTCTTCTTCCATAGAATATAGTGTTCTCTGTCAAATAGAGGAATCTTAATACTGTTAAGTTTTTGAGAACTCATTCTGATCTTTAAACTATTTGTATGTCAACAACCAGCTGTGATTCCATTTGTTAGGAATGAGTTAGCTCAAATCTATACATGGGGGGTTAATGTATAGATTGATATCTTTTTTAATTGCCTTTTATGTTCTTTTCTATGTGTGAACTGGATTGGTATTGTAACCTTTTTAACCTTATCAATGTTTATACGAGATCCAGAATATAACTTAACACTTCACAGGTAAATATCAATCTAATATTTTATTAGAATGATTTGCTACAATCTGAGAATCTTTGTGGAATTCTCAGCTTCTTGTTCTTGAAAGAAAACAAGGTATGAAAAACTATTTAACACCCTAAATTGTGAAGATGTGCATTCTACTTAATAGACAACATATCTTGGTGCACATGCTTTCACAGTCAGTTATACTATAACTAGAAACAGACAAATGAAACTTTACATTTTACTCAATTCTATTTCTAGCTAAGTCTTTCTCTTTGACAGTCTGCATCATCTGCTCTCTGTCTTCTGTCCTTGTCTTGTTCTTCCTTCAAGCTTCATTGTAGACTTGTCATTATCCTCACAGGATTGACTGACCTAATCATGACAATGCTTTAGATTACTTGTCTTATTATTCTGCAAATCTCCTTGAAAATAGTTATTTGAAATAACCGAATACTCAGCTTCTTTGTGCTTCGAGAAGTCAGGCTGTGAGCTGCTCAATAGAGTACTTGTGAGACTTCTCGATTGATCTTTGACTTGAGAATTCTCGATTGGATATATATGTTGATGACTTTTCGATCAGGCTAGATTTCTCGATTGAGGTAGACTTCTCGATCAAACTTGATTTCACACACTTCTAGACTGACTCACTTCACAAACTTCTCGATTGCTTCCTTAGCTAACTTCTTGATTTGTTTAACTGAACTTCTCGAATGAACATTTGTTTTCACTTCTCAAATGACTATATGTCCATGACTTCTTGATTGAGTAGACTTCTCGATTGAGTAGACTTCTCAATTGAGTCATTTAAGACTTCTCTACCAGTTTGCACTTGTGACTTCTCTATCAATATGACTTCTCTATTGATCAATTGCCTTAGAAATATTTTATCCTGGAACTCCTTATTTGATGTAATTTTTATTCTCCTGATGCATGATTCACATAATCTTCTACCAGTACAATTATTCTTGATATTATTGATTTACATTTGGAGATGCATTGACGATAAGCTTCTAATTGCAAATACATAATTAAAATAAACTGAATCACTATATAATATAAGAAGTACTAGAATGTTACAATATGACAAGTAAATACAATAATGGTTGGCTTGATTTGGTCCAACACCTACTATAGAATTAATAATAAGCATAAAGAATCTAGGATAATAGATTACTGGCTTCCTGCTATCCTTCTTGCCAATCACCAATTTGAACAAAGACATCAAGAGCTTTCCAATATCAATTCTATAATTATGCACCATGGTGTGCACAATCTTCCTGATGTAGGCTGAGACCTCATCCAGTCACTTACTAGGCTTGACATAGCCCTAGTGACAGCATCCAGAATCATGCTTCACTCTTTCACCAGGTACTTCCTATCCATTCCACCAGATGGATACCAGTCATCAGTATTTGGGCTTTTCTTGGGTCATGTGTACCCAACCATTTTGAAGAAATTTGCAAGTTAAGAGTCACTTGCAGGCTCATGAAAAAGCTAGCCTTCTTCAGCTTCTATGTGGAGAGCAACATTGATGTGTGATGAGTTGATGGTGTAAGAAGAGTTGTTGATTTGGAAAGTGATAGTGCTTGCATCCTGATCCCCCTCATAAGTTGCATTGGTCCACAACTGTGACAGCCTGGGAATCTCCAATATAGGACTTTGATTTAGTGCATACGAGAGGTAGGAGTTGTTCATGAAGCCAACAAAGGGTTTGAAGTCTTCACCAGCTTCACCCACAGAAGCCATAGTTGTGACGTTGGTTTGGGCAAGAGAGCCAATGGTTTGCGGTCCAGAAATGGTTATAGATTAGAAAGGTTAAGAAAGTTAAAGAGAAAGAGAATCGAAGAAGACGAAGTTGTTGAGAAAGAATTAGAGGTTTTAGAGCGTTTAAGAGTAAAAGAGTTTTAGAAGAAGTAAAGAGTGAGAGTGAATTTACTGTTTGTATTTATATGAATTGAAAAAGAAACTGTCAAGGAAGAATTCTAATCGATTGAATTGACAGTTGTATGCTAGATCTATTCCTCATTTGACAGTAACTCTTGCGCCTTTAAAACACAAACATTCTTGACAGTACCATTACCGGTTAGTGAATAAATATTCAATAAATAACAAACCCTAATTTAACTGTTGACAATATGTTATGCAGGGATTTAATAAACTATATTGTCAATGAATAGTAATAGTATGTTATTGACAGTAAGTTTCAGTCCCGCATACTATGTTGTCAATACTCCTCAAGTGATCGAGAATAACTTATCACAATATGACAGTATAGATTAAATATACTGTCAAGACATTTGACAGTACTTTTTATTAACACCATATGAACTAAGTTACTAAAAATAAATTAGTTAACCTCTCAGTGAAATTCCATCATGTGTATCCACTATGATATAAATCAAAACACCTTAACATGCTATTAATTCACAGTGAATTTCAGTTAACTAAAATTTTGATCACTAAATCAACTTGCTACAAAATTACATTAACATGGTAAATTTAGCATACCCAATTTACTCATTAGCATGTTGAATGTCTTTTCATCTAATGGTTTGGTGAAAATATTTGCAAGTTGCTTCTCAATGGGCACATACACTAGCTTGACTGTGCCTTGCTCCACATGCTCTCTAATGAAAGAATGTCTGATGTCAATATGCTTAGTCTTGGAGTGTTGAACATGATTTTCAAAAATAGCTATTGCACTTATGTTATCACAAAAGATGGGAATTCCTTGCAATACTAAGCCATAGTCCAACAGTTGATTTTTCTTCCAAAGTAACTGAGCACAACAACTACCATCTGCAATATATTCAGATCTGCAGTAGAATTTGACATGGAATGTTATTTCTTGCTAAACCATGAAACCAATATTTCTCCTAAAAACTGACAGGTCCCTGTTGTACTCTTTTTATCTATTATACAACCAGCATAGTCTGAGTCTGAATAGCCAACCAAGTCAAAACCAGATTCTTTAGGATACAAAGGCCTAAATCTTGAGTGCCTTTCAAGTATTTAAAGATTTATTTAACTGCCATCAAATGTGACTCTTTTGGATCAGACTGAAACCTTGCACACAGACATGTAGCAAACATGATGTCAAGCCTACTAGCAGTTAGATAGATGAGAGAACCAATCATTTCTCTATACATCCTATTGTCCACCTACTTTCCTTTAGGGTCCTTGTCAAGTTGAGTTGCTGTTGAGATAGGAGTCTTTGTAGGTGATAAATCTTTCATATCAAATCTCTTTAAAAGATCCTTGACATACTTGGTTTGGCAAGTAAATATTCCATCTTTATTTTGAAAGACTTGAAGTCCAAGAAAGAATACTAATTCACCCATCATACTCATCTCATTTTTGTTCTGCATTAACTAAGAGAATTTCTTGCACATTTCTTCATTTGTTAAGCCAAAGATGATGTCATCTACATAGATTTGGACTAGAATGATATCCTTTCCATACTTTTTGTAGAAAAGAGTCTTAACCACAATCCCTCTTGTGAAGTTATTCTCAAGGAGAAACTTGGAAAGGGTGTCATACCAGGCCTTTGGTGATTGCTTTAAGCCATACAGTACTTTGAGAAGTTTGTAAACATAGCTTTTCATTTTTAGATCTTCAAAGCCTGGGGGCTGTTCAAATTAAACTTCTTCTTCTAGTTCTCCATTTAGGAAAACACTTTTAACATCCATTTGAAATACTTTGAAGTTGTTGAATGTAGCAAAAACCAATAAAATTTTTATGGCTTCAAGTCTGGCAACAGGTGCAAATGTTTCATCATAATCAATTCATTCATGTTGACAATAACATTTTGCTACCAGCCTTTCTTTGTTTCTGGTGACAATTCTACTATCATCCATCTTGTTTCTGTAGACCCACTTGGTACCAGTTACAGACTTGTTCTTTGGTCTATGTACCAATTCTTATACACAGCTTATCTCAAACTGGTTGAGTTCATCTTGCATAACATTTATCTAATCTGGATCAAGTAGTGCTTTATCCAGAGTTTTAGGCTCAACTTGAGATAGGAAGTAGGAGTACATGCATTCATTTGTAACATTTCTTCTAGTCTTGACTCCTGTTCCTGGATCACCAATTATTAAATCATTTGTGTGATCCTTGTTCCACTTTGTTTCTCTAAGTGAATCACTTGAGTCTTCTGCACTTTGTTGGTTGACATCATATTTTGCTCTTGTACTGTTGACATCATTAATTTCTTCAAGCCTATTATTCATGGGAACATTCCCAGAGAAATATATTGTTTGAATAGTTCCCTCATTATCTACAGATTGATTAAGAACCATAGTTGGACCAGAAATTGTGTGTTCAACTCTTGGTGATTCTTCATCAATCTCTTCCAAATAGCCTTGATTTTCAAAGGCTAAGGACTCTGAATCTTGACTTCCTTCAACAGAAGGAAACTTGGTTTCATCAAAAGTGACTTTTACACTTTCATCCACAATCTTGTGATCAATGATATAGACTCTATATGCAGTTCTTTCAATTTCATAGCCCATGAATATTCCTTCATATGCTTTAATATCAAACTTCTCTCTGACCTCTGTTGAGTCTTTCATGATATAACATTTACTTCCAAAAACATGATAGTACTTGATAGTAGGTTTCCTTCCTATTAGCAACTCATAAGGTATTTTTCCAAAAGCCTTATTGTCCACAGTCCTGTTTTGAGTATAACAGGATGTATTAATAGCTTCACCCCAAAAATAAATAGGAAGTTTTTCCTCACTTAACATGGTTCTTGCAGTCTCAATGAGAGTTTTATTTTTTTCTTTCCACAACACCATTTTGTTGAGGTGTCCTTGGTGTAGAGAATTGTTGAGTAATGTTGGAGTGTCAGCATCTTCCTAAATCGAAACGTGGCGTTGGATGCTACAATATAAAGATTATAAGTTGCGCCTTCTCTAAAAGTAGCTGTTTTTAACGTAGTGGTAAGCACTTAGATCCTAACAATTGGTATCAGAGTAGGTCACAGGTTTGAATCCCACAGAGCGCATAATTATGCCAAGGGAGCATATTATGCCAAAGGCATGCTGTGCAACCATTGTCTCTTAACATGGACTTGTTAGTACTGGCAGACGCTGAGGAATTGTTAGAGTGCCAATATCTTCCTAAATCGAAACGTGGCATTGCTGCTATAATATAAATATTATCAGTTACGCCTTCTCCACAAGTAGCTGCTTTTGGCGTAGTGGTAAGTGCTTAGATCCTAACAAGTAATGCCATTATCTTTACAGAAATCATTCATGATACTATTTTTGAATTCATTACCATCGTCACTTCTCAAGGTTTACACTTTGAACTTGGGATTCTTGTCAAGGACTCTTACTAGATCAATAAGTTCTTGTGCAGCTTCATCCTTGGTTGCCAGGAACCTCACCCAAGTGTACCTTAGAAAATTATTAACCATCACCAGGACATATCTTTTTTTACCAGTGACTGCACATTCACAGGACCAAATAAGTCCAAATGAATAAGTTGAAAAACTTCATTTATTGAACCACTAGGAGTGCTTTTGTGAGTAGCTCTTCTTAGTTTCCCTTTTTGACAGTCCTCACACAATCCTTCTTGACATAATTCGAGTTGAGAAAGGCCTTTCACCAATTATCTCTTCATCAAATAATTCATAGCTTTAAAATTTAAGTGAGAGAGCTTCTTATGCCACAACCAACTTTCAGAAGATGAAGCTTTGCTGTAGAAATAATAGATTTTGTCCTTTCTAACTAAATCAAGGTCAACAATGATTATATTTCCTTTCCTTACTCCTTGAAGAGCTTATTCTACTGTCTTTTTGTTGACAATTGAGCATCTGTCCTGATCAAATCCCATTTTGAATCCTCTTTCACAAAATTGAGTAACACTCAATAAATTGTGCTTCAATCCATTCACTAGAGAAATTTTCTCAATATTTAAATTTCTAACTTCCAAAATGTCATATCCCATTGTGAAACCAATGTTGTTGTTACCAAAGGTTACATATGGCCCAGCCATTTCCTTGAACTGTGATAACAGTGCTTTATCACTAGTCATATGTCAAGAGCATCCACTATCAATGATCCACATAATTCTTTTATTTTTCTTGTTCCCCTACAAAGCAAAGTTTTTAAGTTTCTTTTGGTACCCAATTTTCATTGGGTCCATCTAGCTTAGTTGTATCACAGTTTAAGATATGATCAATTAGTTTGCTTTCTTTAGCTTTGAGCATGACTCCTGTGACCACCCATTTAGTTTTGATAACCAGTTTAGTGACTTTGCTTTTGGGTGGCTTGTCTATCCTAACTTTAGTAGGACTTGAAGTCTTTGCCTTCTCAGTTTTGACAGATTTATGTAGGCATACATTGATGGAAGCAATAGGCATGTTAAAACAGATACTCAGCATGTTCAATTTACATGGCATACAATCAATATTTCCACAATGAGATACTTGTCTGTCTATCAAGGGAGTACTATGCAAGTTTCCATTCACAGATGTAGCATGTTTCACTTCAAACTTACTCTTGGTACAAGCATGAGTTAAATGACTAGAAGACCCACAGTTGTTACACAATTTTCTAGGAGCATTAGGAATGTAACCATAATTATTCTTTTTGTTTATTCCTAACCTTCAATTTCTGTTCTTCTTGGTCTTCATGACAGTAGGTTTAGAAGTTACCGTCTTACTAGTATTGACAGTAAGTTGAGATGGAACTGTCTTGACAATATGATTTGATCTTACTATCTTGACAGCAGCTTCTGAACTCACTGTCTTGCTAGTATTGACAACATCTTCTAGACCCTGAGAACTATCAAAGGCAAAACTAACTATCTTGGGGATTTTGACAATATCTTTTGACCTAATGGTTTTAGTGACAGTATCATTGTCCTCATCATCTAATACTTGTTTAAGAATTAGAGATTCCTCATCAAATTCAAACTCAGTCTTTTTAAACATTGGATTTTTAACTTTTCTTAGTATAGAGGGTCTGACAGTAAGTTTGTCAATTTTAGTGTCTTCCTCTATTGCATGCTTCTTACCATTTTTCTTCTCATAGTTAACCCTATACCTGCCTTTTGATTTTCAGCATTATCAATATGGTATAATTTTAACAATGAAGAAGAATTTTCGTAGGCTTTGATTTTAAATTCATTCTCAGTAATCTATTTTCTGAGAAATTCATCAATCTGAGAAGCACAGACTACCTTGTTCTTAAGAATCTCATTTTCTTGTTATAAGGACTCAAAAGCATTCTGTCTAAGCTCTAGTTCTTCATTCTTGTATTTTAATGATTCATTAGCATTAGTCAGTTTGACAATTTCTTCATTAGCAGCTAGCATGCTAGTATGAATATTAAAGATTTCAGAACTCAGACTTTCAATAGTTTTCTTATACTGGGATACAGTCATATCAATAGTAGTAAGAAAAGGTACTTGACTTGATGAAACTGGTGACTCTTCTCCAGAGTTTGCCATGAGAGCTAGATTTCCATACTCCTCTTCCTCTTCATCATTAAATTCCTCCCAGCATTTGCTTCAACTACAAATGCCCTTCCTTGTTGCTTTTTGAGCAATACATCATACTTTGCCTTGAGTTCCTCATAGTCACTGTCATTTCTTCTCACTTGTTTTGGATTTTTACATTTAGTTACGAAATGCCCCATCTCATTACAGCTGTAGCATCTTATCTTAGATCTATCCACCATTCATGTCTTGTACCCACCTTTATGACTTCCTCCAGGTTTTGATGTGTTTCCTTTGTTAAACTTGGAGCTTTGTACTTTGGGCTTGAAAGACTTGTTCATCTTGAATCTCAGATTTGAGAACTTTCTTACCATGTAGTCCATAGTTTTGTGTTTCATGTTGTCAAGTTCATCCAAGGTGTAGAACTCATATTCATCACCTTCCTTCAGTTCAAGTGTAACACTTTCATCTTCATCAGTAACCTCTTCAATCTTGATTTGTTGATGTTGAGACTCCTGTAACTGCACCATCTTTAGATCTTGAGCCACTAGAACATTTGAGGTGTTGGTCATCTTTCCTCTTTGGCCAGACTAGATAGCTCTCTTTTGTAACAGTTCTAGCTCATAGGTTTTGAGAATGCCATACAAAGTTTCAAGAGATACTTTTGACATATCTCTTCTTTCTTTTATAGCAGTAACCTTGTCCATCAATGTTGCTGTCAGTAAAACTTGTTGTCTTCAAATCTTCATTCTCCGCCAAGTTTACTGTCGAGGGAATAATTGTTGTCACCTGTTTCTTTGTACTGTCACTTGAATATGCTATCATAGGCTTGAGTGTTGAATGTTACTGTCGTGGATTTGAACTATGATGTGCATGAACACTTTTATGAACTTCTAATTCATGGATCAGTTTATTACATTTATACAAGACAGTAACTATTAAACTTACTGTCACCTATTTGGTTTTGTTAAATATACTGTTTCAAATGATTGCTAAACATACTGTCAATATACATATGACAGTACATTTTACTTAGTTTATATCTAAATTACACTAAGTAACTTCTAGTTGATTACATTGTTAACACCACAATCCCTAACATACCGACTTATTACGTTAAAACACTTTAAGTCATAAATCACAATTTTAAGTTTAGCCAAACATTCTCTTAATTATTAGATACATTGAAAAGCAAGATGATATTTTTAAAATATTACAATAAATTAGATAATAGTATAATACATAAATGATATATCAGGATATGAATTAATAGATTGAATGATAAAATAAAACGACATAATATATGCAGAATTTGATAGTGCACTGTATATTATGTACAAAAATTTCAAATCTCAAAATTTGATACAATTCAATCAGAAAAGTTTTTTTAAAAAAAATTCGATCTGAAAATTCGATTCTACAAGTGAATTCCGGTCCAGCAAAAAGTCGGAGTGCAATTCGATAAAAGGTCCGAAGCCGACCCTGCTCGAATTAAACCCCAAATAAAATAAAATTATGGAAATATATTTTTTACAAAATAAAAATAGATTAAATACATGTATATGTACATATTTATAACTAAAAATAGTTAAATATCTATATATTTATATTTATGAATAAAATATATATAATGTACACAACTAATCAATTAATTTTTCTAAAAATTACCAAATTAATGAATAAATAATTATATTTATATTAATAAATTATGTATCATTTAATATATATATATATATATATATATATGTATTTTGATAATTTTATAAAAAATTAAATTGGAGTCGAATAGAATTTGGTCAAATTTAAACCTGGATAAATGTCCGACACGACCTGTATATCTCATCTAAAAAAGTTCAATTTTTTTATGAAAGTGCAATTCAATCAAAATCAATTTTTTTTAAAGTCCAATTTAATCAAAAGTTCAAAATCTAAAATAGTATATTTTTTAAAATTTAGTAAGTATTCAATCACTCCTACCAATTTGGGGCGTTGGCCCTATATGTCACAATTTGGGGAGAAAATGCCCTAAATGACACACCCAAAAAAATGGCCCTAAATAGCACTCCAAAACGCTACATCGTGTAGCGTTTTGAAAAAAAAAATTCCCTAAAACGCTACTTTAAGTTGCGTTTTGAGTCCAGAACCTAAGATAAAATAGCGTTTTTCCACGGAAAAAACTAAAAAAAAACTAAAAAAAGTGCAAAACGCTACGCGAAGTAGCGTTTTTCCTTGAAAAAAATTAAAAAAAAGTGCAAAACGTCACACGAAGTAGCGTTTTCACCCCTTTTCCAGCACGCCACACTATGTAGCGTTTTGGAGTGTTATTTAGGGCCATTGTTACGGGTTGTGTCATTTATAACATTTTTTCCCCAAATTGTGACATATAGGGTCTTTTCTCACCAATTTATTTACGTTTCGGAGAGAATGTCCGACACGCATTTTAAGGTGCGTATAAAGTATAGTTTCATAACTTATTTTTAAATTATTTTTTTTCTAAATAAAAATTTAAACATTCAATTTTTATTCAAAAACATAAAATTGTAAAAATAAGTTATGAAATTATACTTTATATGCACATTAAAATGCGTGACAGATCCTCTCTCCAAAACGTAAACAAATGGGTGGGATGGAGAGAGTAACTTATTAAGGTCCTGTCTGATATTACTGTTCCAGACAATTACAACAATATTTTGTTAAAAAACAGTCAGAAAAGTGTTTGACTTTTGGCCTAAAAACTGTTGTTAGAGAAAGTATGTCTCTATGCTTTTGGAAAAAATAGTTTTTCAGTTTTTGCAGAAGTAATTAGAAATTTTATCATCAAATCTCCCTAAAAACGTTAATTTTATATATTATATATCAAAATATGTACAAATTAAAAGAATTACCAAACAATTATTTGATTTTTCCGACAATACTTTGCGAGAGCAGCAGTACTTTCTCATAGCACAAACACTTTTCAGAACAGGAATTTGAAAGAGACAAAATGTATATTTACTTTGGATGTGAATCAAAGGAGGAAGAGTTACAAGTAGTCTAAGTAGCCGTTTGACCCTAGAATGTGGGACTTGTAGCTAGGGGTGGCAATCGGATAAAACGGATCCGGATATAGCCATATCCATATCCGAATCCGGAATTTTGAAACCGTATCCGTATCCGAATCCGAATCCGGCAATATCCGGATAAACCCTATCCGTATCCGAATCCGGATGATACTATCCGGATACGGATAATATCCGAATCCGAATTTTTTCAGCCACTTGTTCTGTTTTTTAAAACAATTGCTTGAGGAAGGATTTGAACCCTAGTCTCTCCCTTTTGCTTTCCTAATACCACAACTCCAACCACTTGGGCTACCTGATTATTGTGTTACCACTTGTTGCTACCACTCCATGCTTCATTTGGAGATGATACTTGGGAGCTCACGAGGGAAATAATTAAACATAACTTAGTGATTTCTGCCGAAGCATGCTTTATCTCACTTTGACTATATTATTATATTATCTTGATAGAATGATAAACATGTGTTTCCAATCTAATACGGGGTAATATATTATCTTCATAGCAGGACCGCATGCTTATATTTTATAATTACATTAAAAAAATATATTATATATAATTAATTTCGGATACGGATATTTTCGGATATGGATGCGCCTATATCCATATCCGTATCCGGAATTTTCGGATACGGATAATATCCGTATCCGCTTTTTTCCGGATACAGATAATATCCGTTTTTTCCGGATACAAATACAGATATTTCGAACGGATATCGGATTTTTCAAATTTTTTTACCAGCCCTACTTGTAGCTATACTTGTGGAAGTCTTTAATCGGAAGTAGTATTATTTTACCCGTTTCACCATCCGTTATGTGTTTGCTACTGATCCATCCAGGTAAATAATTGGGCAGTAAAAAAAACGTACCTGAAGCTACACACAAAATCAAATCTAATATCTACATGATACGTCCACTACTTGCTTAGCTTCTTATTCCTCTCCTCACTTTCATCAATTAAACTAGTCTACAATACTTTGATTATTATTATTCTTCAGCGAGCGAGTGAGTGAGTGAGTGAGTTAGGGCTTTTTGGTAATTTTCCATGGATCGTCTCCGGCAACGACACCGTCAGGTCTTCTCCGGCTTCACTAAATCCGAGGTTTCTACTCTCTCTCTCTACTGATTACAATTAGATTCACACACACACACACACACACACACTCTCTCTCTCTCTCTCTCTCTCTCTCTCCCTGTCTACTGATTACAACTAGATTCACACACACACACACTCACTCTTTCTCTCTACTGATTACAAGTAGATTACACCTGCTTTTTATTTTTATATGTGAAGTGATTGTCCTGATGTGTATGCTTTGAAATTGATGCTGATAGTTTAGTGATTTATTGTTATTGTTTACTCATGGATAATTTATGAAATGATTTACAGTAGTATATATAATTTCATTTTTTTTGTTTTTTATGTGATATGTCATATACTATGTGGTTTTTAAGTTATAATACTGTTTAATGCTGGTTTGAACGATAACAGGTGGAAAGAATGGACAAGTTGCTTAAGGAATCAGGGGAAGAGACGACTGATGTTGCGTTTTGTAAAAAACTCACCCGGAGTTTTAAGTGAGGATTCTTACACTTATTTCCATATTTTTTATATATATATGATCGATGTTGTCAGTTATCAGCGAGTTGTGATATGTTTGTGATTATTGTGTTGTATTCTCAAGGGTTAACATTGACTTGAATATTTGTTTTTGTTGTTATGTATGATTTCAAAGCTCTTCAAAAGGTCGAGCTGGGAAACCTGCGTTGAAGTGGACTGAGGTTGTTTTGATGTTTATGTGCGATTTATTTTTTTGGACTAGACTTTGTTTGTTCAGTTCCCAACTTTGGTTTATGTGGGTTTTATTATAGGTTCAAAGTTGGTTCCAGAGTCCTCAGATGGGCTTGCCATCCAAAGAAGATTCTGTTGATGGCTCCAACAAGTCAACCCCAGATGCCTTGCCGTCAGACAAACCAAATGGAAGTGCTCCTACATCGGAAGGTACTTTTATTGCTATAGTTGTTGCATGTGATGAGCGTTAGTCTGTTAGGTTGTGTGGTTTCATATTGTTTTTCGTTATGACCGTTCACTGATTCGATGATGTTTCAGTTTCTCATCCTGTTAAAAATTAAAGTTCAATCAACATCTAAGCATTTTTTCGATAAAAGTTTGTTTAATTTCATATAGTATTCATTGATGACCTTCGGTGGTTTAATCTCCGGATTCCAAGTTTCATGTTCCAGTTTACATGTATGATCTTTCTTTGTAGTGCTCTTCTTACATTTATCATGTGTTTAGAGCTTGAAACCACTTTATAGTGCAATATAGAATACACATCAAACCATCTCTACAAAGAGATTAGAGTTATCTGGACGAATATGGTAATGCAACTACTTTTTTAAGACTTGTAATCACATGTCATAGAATTTTCTAATCACAACAGGATTACTAGTAGATGACAACTATGTTTCTATCTTTTTGCCTTTGTTTTGATGAATTAACTTATGATTCCTGTAATTTGGATTGTGTGCTGCTTGTTTTTTGCTCACTACTTTAATTAATGATAGTAGAAGATTTTATTATTCAGTAGTTGGAGTCACCGAGATGCTGAGATAGAGTCAAGTTAGTGTATTCCTGTACACGTGCAAGTTCAATAATATTTGAAGAATGAATGGGGATACTGACTGCACAGTAAAAAAAAATTGTCAGAAGGGAAAATTATATGCTTAGATCGTTGGTTATTCTATTGTGTAACGTGGAAGGTTTTGAGGGAAACCATAGGACTAGAGAATGGCACGGTGCTCAATCTGTTAGAAATGTAAAAGATTCCTGTATTGCATGAGAAGGGAGCATTGGTAAGTATAAAATTTGTAGGGCCAGAGCTTTAGCTCAATAGCTAAAAAGCAGAACATGAGCATAAGATGGGGGTTTGACAGTATATATAGCTTTTTTATGTGGGCATAACAGGTATGATAAGAATAGAAACGGTGATACTAGAGAAAGGTTGAGAATTGAGATGCTACCAACTAGAAAGTGGCCTGAATATAATTTCAGAAAAACATGTATAAGATTTTTATTATTCTTGGATGACTGATGTAATGAAATCTCATGTTGAAAATTTCTTTATGACAGGAGAAAAAGAATCAAATTCATCGAAGTTGGAATTTGAAGCCAAGTCTGCAAAAGATGGGGCATGGTAAGCACTCATAAAGTAATACAAGAATTGTTTTGTAGTTTTTTACATTATCTACCTACTAATGCTTATTACCAAAGTTTATTTAGCATATTGAATCTCTTAAATGAGCCTTCTTGTAGTTTATGTAATTATGTTTGCATATGCATGTTACTTCATGTAATATCAGAGTTTTGATGTTAGTTATATCTATTTGTTGAACACTAATCCAACAGTCCAATATAGATCTTAAATCAGTATTTGATCATACAATTTGTTTTTAGGGGTTTATGTGTCCACCGTGACAAACTGAAAGTCCCAAACTGTAAATAAATGAATCCCTCTCTGCTTTATCTTGCCTTTCGGCAGGCATACGATTTAACTTCATATGTTTTAATATACATTTTTTAAAGAGGAAAAAAAAATTTAATGTGCATGAAGGTACTATTTTTTCCTTTAGGGGTTTACATGTTCATGGTGGCATCCTTAAAGGGCTGAAATGTAATTAATCCCAAAAAAAACATTCATAAACTATATCTCTGAGGCATCAGACATGAGATACTATATTGAATTTCAGAAGCTTTATAGTTGAGCTTTGTTTTGAATTTTTTTTTCGAGTTAAGTTAGTTTCACCAATAAATCTCTGCTATATCTTGCCTTTCTGCAGGCATACTACTAAACTTCATATTTTCTATTAGACTTCTTTTTAAGGAAGGGAAAAAAAAATTGAACCTATAATAGCAAAGCTGCATATCCCGAAGGTCCATAGTCTTTGCTGGCTGGTTCAATATGTGTCTGGATTATTTATTTTTTTCTATCCCTGCAACTGATGATGTAGATGACTTGCATATGTATTGTTATGTTGCGTTTTACAGGTATGATGTTGATGAATTCAAGGATTGCAGAAATAGTAATATTTCAGGAGAAATGGTAAGTAACTGATTCACATTGTGGACCCTTTATAATTGTTTAGTTGGGTGTTTCTTTATTACCTTGCCTGCTTTTGCACATGCTGTGTGGAAAAGAATGCTGGTTGGACCCTGTTTTGCTGCTTCTGTTAGCTGCATCCTGTTTGCCCCCTGTGTAATTCTTATGTTTGAGGCTTTAGTGTGCTTGAGACACCTATCTAAACCGGCTTATCAAATTTTCTTTTTGATATGGAATAATCATGGTAAAAAGTTGCACTTATAAGGATTCGTATGATTTTATGACATAGTCTTTTGGGTTTTTCATCTGACATCTGTTTCAGGAAGCTCTTGTAAGATTTATCGGCTTTGGATCAGATGAAGATGAGTGGGTGAATGTAAAAGAATCTGTGCGTGAACGCTCTCTCGGTTTAGAGCCTTCAGAGTGCCATACATTGAAAGTTGGTGACCTAGTGTTATGCTTCCAGGTAACTCAATTTTTACTTGCTTATTAAGCTGGATTGTTGCAAAATAATTTTTTATCCTAAAGTAGCTCTGCTTTGATTTGGGCTCTTTTTTTATGGTTTGTTAGGAGCGAAAAGATGTGGCAAAATATTATGATGCACATATTATAGATATCAAAAGGAGGTTGCATGATATAAGGGGGTGCAGGTGTACTTTCTCAATTAGATATAACCACAATAACGTTGAGGCAAGTGCTATGGCAAGTCTGCCACGATATTCAGAAGTTGCTTTGTAAATTCTTTGTTTGATACTAGAGTAGCAAGTATTACTTTTCCAATTCTTACATATACTGTATCTCTTTCAGGAAAAAATTGGTTTGTCTAGATTGTGCCGCATACTTAAACCCCAAGCCAACATAGTGGACGAAGTACATAGCTGAGGGACTCTCAGAGGAGGCAAGCTTTTAGTTGTTCATTATTTGTGTATGGGCTGATTAGGTAGATGAACAATATCCAAACCTGGACCTGATAGTTTAAAGTTTAAAGTACTAGACAGCTAGGAACCAGTGTTTAAATCATGTCATTTGTACGTGGTTTTTCTGGATCTAGTGCGAACTGAATGTGGTAGGAACCAGTATGAAATTATATCACCAATTTCTGGATCTAGTGCGAACTGAATGTGGTAGGAACCAGTATGAAATTATATCACCAATACAGTCGTGTGTTTGAAGTGCTTTGTTTTTCGAAACCAGTGCATATATCTTCAGGTGCAGTAATGTTTGCTTGCTACCCAGGCCTGGTTTGTTTCACTAGTTTTAGTTGTGTAGATGAATTTCGACTTTCAGGGAATCAAGTTAAACTCATAGTTATGGGGGAACTGAAGTATCAGTGTTTGGCTAGAAGTTCCTCTGTCCAAATTGAGAATCAGTGAACCAAAAATACATATAGGTACTATAAAACTTGCAACTTGCGAGTACATAGCCATGTTACATAAAGACAAATGGAAAAAATCATGAAGATGGAAAAAAACTTTTAAATCAGTAGATTTCAACTACACTAATTGAATTGAATATACACAATTTAGACCAGGCATGACCCGTGAGAATGAACGTTTAATAACTGAAATGTAATGAAAGTTTCATCTTGCATGTAGGAGAGACGTGGAGTCTTGGTTCAGTTACCGGCTTTTTACCAAAACTGATGAGAAGTTTATGGTTAGGTTGAATAGTCCAGAAAGTTCGCTCGTTATAGTCTTGATCCAAATCGAAGGGCTTATAAAAAGAAGTAAAACCAATATCGTATAACGTTATGAATTATTATTATCATTTTTTTAAAGATTTGAATCAAGAATACTGCTTATGAAAAACCACACTTGTATCGATCTCAAACAGAAGGAATTAAGTGGTTCAACGTAGAGTCTAGGGGCGGATCTGGAGGTTGAGCCAGATGTGCGTGAAAAGTTTGCATGTATACAATATGTCTGTCTGCAACAGAAGTTGATTATTTAGTGCTCTTCTTTGTTTTGAATTCAGGGGAGCTGACTCTTGAGGTTGGGACTCGCGAGTCGTGAGCTGTATGTTAGCTGCTTGTTAGCGAACTAGTACAAACAAAATTTTGAGCTTGAACTAAGCTCTAGTATCCATTTCTTAGCAAATTAAACTTGAGAAAGACAATAACTTGACTCGATTTTAGCAGTAGATACAAAAGGCTAGGAAGCTGAGTGCTAACATAGATAAAAAAAACCCTCCAGTTTTCAATAAGCAATTAGACATTAGAATAAGAAATGATTCAATGTATTTGTAGATCAACCAGTCTGGTTTTGTTCCTCGTAACAATGTCATCTTCATCCAGTTTTTTTTTGAATACCCAATTTGTGCCAATAATAGACTTGTTTTTTGGCCTGGGTACCAGCTTCTAGATTTTTTGTCTTTTAAATTGATTGAATTCTTCTTGCATAGCAGTAACCCAATTTGGATCTTCTAGTGTTTCTTCAACTTTCTTTGGCTCTATCTCAGAGAGAAAACCAGATAATAAACATTCATTCTGTGAAACACGTCTTGTTTGAACTCCATCATCTGGATCTCCTGAAATCAACTCAAAGGGGTGATCTCTACTTCACACCCTATGCCTAGGTAGATTTGCCCTAGATGATTCAGCCTGACTATCATTAAAGTGATGAGGCCTGTTAGTAGATCCTTTAGTTGCTCCCCTTGAGCTGATGCTTGGTTGAGAATGAGATTCTCTGTCACTACTAGCAGTTTCTGTGAATCTTCCACTTTTTCCACTATTAGGGTCAGAATCATCATTGTTGTTATTCTCATTTGGTGCTTGATTTCCTGTTGCAGCTTCAGATTCTACTTCACCTTCATCTGAGTTCATATTTTCAAACTGCAGAGTTTCAGTGTAATCTGTTCTTTGTAGACTTGGGAGCTTGAGATCATTGAAAGTTACATTCATGCTTTCAATGACCTTTTTGTGTTTAATCACATAAACCCTATATGCCTTAGATTCCAGAGAGTAGCCAAGAAATATGCCTTCATGAGTCGTGGATTCAAACTTTCCTAGATGCTCATCATCTTTCAGTACAAAGCACTTTGCTCCAAACACATGAAAGTATTTCAGTGTTGGTTTCTTCTTAGCCATCAACTCGTATGGAGTGTTGTCATGATCTTTATTAACCAGGGTACAGTTCTGAGTATAGCAAGTTGTGTTGACTGCTGCAGCCCAAAAGTATAGAGGTAACTTAGCTTCATTCAACATTGTTCTTGCTGCTTCAACTAGAGTTATATTCTTCCTTTCTACTACTCCATTTTGTTGTGGAGCTCTGGGCGCTGAATATTGTCTTGGTATCCCTTTCTCAATACAGAAATCATTCAGGGTTATATTCCCGAATTTAGTTCCATTGTCAGACCTTATTTTCCTAACAGGCAAATCAGCTTCTAACTATATCTTCTTTATGTGATCAATAATTGTTTAAGGGGCTTCATCCTTTGAGGCTAGAAACAACACCCTCGTGTAATTAGAGTAGCCATCTACAATTACTAGTGCATATCTCTTCCTTGACATAGACGTGACGTTGACTGGACCAAATAAATCCATATGCAGAAGTTGCAGTGGTTCAGTAATGTCTGATGAATCTTTGCTTCGGTGAGATGCTTTCTTTGACTTCCCTTTTTTACATGTTTCACATAAACCTTCTTGACAGAATTCCATCTTAGGTAAACCTCTAACCAATTCCCTCTTAACTAAAGAGTTCATTGTCTTAAAGTTCAGGTGTGAAAGTTTTTTATGCCATAACCAACTATCCTCTGTTGAAGCTTTGCTATAAAAACATTTAACTTCACCTTTACTAGCAGAGAATAAGTCAGCCACAAAGAGATTCCCCTTTCTCACTCCTTGAAGAGCAAGCTTCACATTTTTCCTATTTTGGATTGCACATCTTTCCTTTTCGAAAGTTACTTTGTAGCCCTTGTCAGTGAACTGACTGATACTTAGAAGGTTGTGCTTTAATCCATCCACAAGAAAGATATTTTCTATTATAACATTTCCAATTTCCAAATTGTCATATCCCGTTGTGAAACCCTTGCTGTTATCTCCAAAGGTCACTATCGGGCCAGCTTTTTCAGTCACATTTGATAGTAGGGCTTTATCACCAGTCATATGCCTAGAACAGCCGCTATCGAGAATCCATATGACATGCTTGTTCTTTGTTATACCCTTCGATGACTGAGGTGATGCCTCTGAAGAGTTTGTCAATAGAACAACATTTCCATAAGTCTCTTCTTCATCGTTGTCTGAATCATCCCAGCTCTTTCCCTCGGCTATATAAGCTCTGCCCTAATGCTTCTTCACCGGTGCATCATACTTCTGCTTAAGTTCATCACACAACTCCTTTCTTTCTTTCCCTTTCTTAGGCTTCCGGCATTCTATAGCAAAATGTTCAGGTTCATTGCAGTTATAGAACTTAAACTTACCGCGGTCTACCATTCCAGTCTTATAACCTCCTTTGCTGTAAGACCGTGAAGACGAACCACCTCGGTGGTTGTTTCTGAAGATGGAACTACTGTAACTGGTGTTACTCTTGAATTTGTACTTAGGGGGTTGGGTGTAATTAAATCTAAACACAACAATGAGGCAGTTATATAAATAATTTAACAAGAACAGACAGATTAAACCAATTAACAAAATAAAGCACGAAGGTAGAAACAATATATATCAATCAGTAACTGCAAAGACAAGAGAAAAGATAAATTGTTTAACTCTAACAGAAGCCTTATGCATACACTGATAGAACCAAAAGAACTGCTGAGTCGCCAAGACTTGCAAGAAGTCTTGACTGCTCTTGAAGAGATTATTGCCCCACTATGCTGTGTTGGGTTGCAACATTATCACTTCCAAGATAAAACAGCATAGAGTACTTCGTCCACAAATATGTAGCACTTAACAGCGACCTGCACCCCAGTTCACCCAGAAAATCTATGCCAATCTGTATGAATTCTTAAGAAAGAGATATTGAGTATGACTGCTAGGATTTTCTCAAAATTGTCACGTGTCTTTTTTTTTTATCTCCAACATTTTTCTGTATATATAACACAATAAAATGTAACAGCAGATAAAACATTAATTAAAATAATTATTCTGACTTTAATAGAATATATTTCATAATCAGCAAAGTTTGTAACTGCCATTAGAGTTTAGCTAAATTGGCCCATTAGAGTTTAGCTAAATTGGCCCATCAGAGTTTATAAACACTGTCAGTTCCATAATAGTTTACTGTTAAACTCTGACCCAGCCTTCCATCAGAGTTTACGGTTAAACTCTGATGAGCTAGTCCATCAGAGTTTAATAAAATCTGACTCAGCCTCCCATCTGAGTTTACCGTTAAACTCTAATAAACTGGTCTATCAGATTTTAATAAACTCTAACCCAGCCTCTTCCATCAGAGTTTATCAATGAGCTAGTCCATCAGAGTTTACTGATAAACTCTGACCCAACTCAGTCTATATTCTGATCAGAGTTTGCATATAAATTCTAACCATTAGAGTTTGTTAAACTCTGATGAGCTAGTCCATCAGAGTTTAATAAACTCTGACCCAGCTCTCTCTCTGGTAAACTCTGATAAGTTACACACTGACTCAATATTTATATTAAAATAATATTTAAAATCATAAATAAATTAATTAATCATGCGAGACGCCGAGACATTCGCCCTTCGACACGACCCGACCTGACTCGAGGCGAGGCGAGGCGTGGCGTTGCGAGGCGAGGCGGCGGCGGCATGCATGTGTGTGTGCGCGAGGGCACACTATTACATCATGCACACTCACATGGTTTAGTAGTTGACACTACTTTTGCACATATATGTGTATAAAGCACTCACACCCATATTACATTCTCTATGTGGGACAATCACATTTAACTCATTTCAAGCTAGCAACTTCTACTCAATTTATCTATGGATTACACTAAGAAAATGTCTTAGATCTAAACATGAAATTTTAAGTCCTCATAGCACGGAACAACTTCCATTAGTTAGTTTCCGGAAATTACATCAAGAACATATATAAAATATGTCTTAAACTTTCCATTTTCTAACAATCCCCCACAAATCCATACAGAAATGCATATCAGGTTCTACTCATGACTTGCTTTTCAGAGTTGGTACCCGTCAAGGTTTGAATCCTCCTAAGTCTTCTACTTCGATGGCTACCGGATATAGATAGAATGTTTTACCTTGAATCTTTATCCATTTTTGTGTAACCACACTCCATAGATACGTGACTTATCTGTTTATCGAATGCTTCGAGGAATAACCTTATCCTCTAATTGCGACCTCACAATAACATTCGCTTTGCTGAGAATCTCCAAAGATGTACTGCCAACATCTCGTCTCACGACTTGACCCCATTCAGAGTTCTTAAAACTCTTGCTTACTAGCAGTTACAGTACCTCTTGTGGTTTACATGCGAAAGACTTAGATACGTGAGTATCTAGATATATGTAGTAGATGTACTACTGAATCATCCTTACAACTTGTTATTACCACATTGAATACACTTCGAGGGATCTCCTCTCAGGTGTATTGGGTTCCCGCTGTTGATGACTCAAAATGGCTTGTCAGTCCCATCCCCAACCTCAACTTAAGGACAACAGCATGCTCAAGTCCCTTAGTCAAAGGATCAGTCAGGTTGTCTTGAGTTCTAATAAACTCAATAGCAATGATCCTGTCAGACATCAAACCCCTTTTAGACTTTAGTCTAACTTGGATGTGTCTCTTTGTTTTCATGTTATACTTCTTACTATTTATCTTGTCGATAGTTGTACGACTATCACAATGAACAGCAAGAGCCGGAAGTGGTTGGCTTACTACAGGAATCACAGACATAAGTCCATGCAACCATTCAGCCTCCGTCTCTGTGACATCTAATGCACACAACTCAGCCTCAAAGTTAGACCGAGTTACAATAATCTGTCTTGCAGACTTCCAGGATATAGCTCCACCCGCATGGGTAAACACATATCCAGTCACTCCATTGGAAGCAGATTTCTTAGCTATTCAACTTGCATCACTATATCCCTCTAGCACTCCAAGAACTTCCTATAATGCAAACCAAGGTAGATAGTGCCTTTTAGATATCTAAGCACTCTATCAAGAGCATCCCAATGAGTCTTGTTTGGATAGCTTGTATATCTAGCTAACTTAGACATATAATATGAAATATCTGGTCTAGTACCATTAGCAAGATATTACAAACTCTAATAATCTGAGAATATCTTAACTGAGACACAGGAACTCCTGACTTATTTTTGACAAGAGCAACTTTTGAATCATATGGTATGCTTGCGATTCTACAATTTGAATAACCATACTTCTCAAGTATAGATTTCTCTATATAATGAGATTGTGATAAGGTTATTCCATCAGCTGACTGAGTCAGCTTGATACCAAGAATCACATTAGCCGCACCCATATCCTACATTTCAAAGTCCATTCTCAAGAAACCTTTTGTCTCATTAATAATCTCAATATTGGTTCCAAACAGCAGTATGTCATCCACATACAGGCACAAAATTACTTTTTCATTTCCTTTAACCTTATAGTAGACACATTTGTCACTTTCATTAACCAAAAAATCTGTAGTCAAAACAGTCTCATCAAACTTTTTGTGTCAGTCTCTAGGAGCTTGTTTCAAGCCATAGATAGATTTGACTAATTTACAAATTTTTCTCTCGTTGCCAGAAGTAACAAATTCCTCAGGCTGATCCATATAAATCTCTTCTTCAAGATCACCATTAAGAAAAGCTGTTTTTACATCCATTTGATGGATTTAGGAAGCCAATGCTATAAGCATTCGAATTGTTATCATTCTTGCAACAGGAGAGTATGTGTCAAAATAGTCAATTCTTTCCATTTGCCTAAAACCCTTAGCTACTAGCCTAGCCTTATACTTATCTATTGAGCAATCTGGGTTCATCTTTCTTTTGAAAATCCACTTACATCCTATAGTAGTACCCAGGAGGGAGATCAACCAACTCCAATGTTCCATTATAAACAATAGAGTCGATCTCACTCTTTACTGCGCCTTTCTAGTGCCTTGACTCTGAAGAGTCCATGGCCTGCCGAAAAGTTAAAGGTTCATCCTCGACATTGTAACTGATAAAATCACTTCCAAAGTCCTTAACCACCTTTGCACGCTTACTCCTTCTAGGTTCCTCTACTTCGTTAGGAATAGAGCTACTAGCAGGATCCGCCCCCACATTTGTCATCCTTTCCACATGATCAGGAATGGAACTCGATGTGCGAGTGGGATCGTCATCAGAAATACCCTGAGGTATACCAGCCTTCATAGGGAACACATTCTCAAAGAATGTTGCATCACAAAACTCAACTATAGTGTTTGCCACTATTCCATCTATATCAGATTTTAACATTAAAAATCTCATAGCGGTAGTGGTTTCAATATAGCCCAGAAAGATGCAATCAACAGTTTTCGGTCCCAGTTTCTTTCTCTTGTGTTCATGGACAAGTACCTTTGAAAGGAAGCCCCAAACATGAAGATATTTTAAACTAGTCTTTTTACCTTTCCATGAGGGTAACCCAGAATTAATTAGCATTAATTAGCATACTGCTAATCATGTCTTTAAGAGTTCTATTCTTTCATTCTGCCACCCCATTAGACTCACGAGTGTATGGAGGAGTCACCCCATGAACTATACCATTGCTTTTGCAAAATTCATTACATGACGTACCTGTATACTCTCCACCTCTATCAGATCTCAAACGTTGAAGTACTTTACCAGTTAGTGTTTTAGCTTCATTTTTATACATAATGAATTTATCAAGTGCTTCATCTGTTGGGATTCGGGCACACACGCAGCGGAAAAACGTGAAAAATAAATATAAAAAAAAAACGAATCCCAAACGCAGGATCCGTGTATAATAAGCGGATGATTATGGAGAATCGGATGTGTACCTTATTAAAACTTTCCTTATGATGATTATAGAGGTCCAGAAGCGACGAATCACAGCAGCCTTTCAAAGAAATCTGCTCTCTATCGGTATCCACATGAACGTCGTATCGTCTAACGATCACCAGAGTTAGGTACTAGCCTGTTTCTGCCTCTTTGTCTCTCTCTTTCTCTAGCCTCTCAAATAACGTAGAGCTGCTAGGGTTTTATCAAAAACGAAATTATAAAACTGTTAACCCTAAACAATACATCTTTATGTATATATAGGGGAGAGAGGGACTTCGGCCAAAACCCTATTCTGATTGGACTTCTTAAAACCCATTCAGATTTCGGATTTATATTATTATTAAATTCGAATTCTAATATGTATATAATTAATCAAGTCTCACTTAATTAATTAAATAAATAAATTCGAATTAATAATAATAACAGTATTTAAATTCATAATTTAAATAACACTCCATTTAAACGTTCGTTGTGTGTGACCCTATATGTTATTATTACGTTGGCAATAATTTTATTTTCTAATAATAAAATAATAAACAATGAGCGGCATCTAGAAATACATCATTTCTACCCAAGTAATAATAATAATTGGTGATTCAATTAAACCTTTCGTGAGTAATTTACAATGTAATATAATCCTTTAACCTTATATTATAGATCAAACTCGAGGCATGTAATGTGTCATCCTCTGCAACGTTTAATCCGGGTTTCCTTGATCAATGAGTAGACTATTAATCAAATCAACATTTGAGCATGGCCATGCATTTTATAGTCTCACTCAATCAAGAGGCCAATAATATCGCTCCTAAAATAGGAGGGTTAAATCCTATATCTATCATTCATATTTTTCATACGATTCACAGCATACCCAATGTCCACCTTTATCATTACCCGGTTAAAGATAACTTTGAGTGTAATTAAAGTATATTAATTCTCGTATAGAAATATAATGATTTAAAGTCTAAGGATTATTACATCATTATCATAGTAAGAATTTCTTATGACACTTATAAACATGTAGATTCTCACAGCGGGTCTGTCCAGTGCCATGCAATGAGACATGCACTTATGTTCTTGACTATAGTATCACCATACCTATGACCAATGAGATGTGGTCATCAGTCAACAAACATGCTAGTCTTATTGCATTATTATTGTCCTTAAATAATAATACTCGACTAGGGACTTTTAGGAACAAAATATTATTCATATAATCTCATTTTTAAGTCACATACTTAAAGATATATATTACGTATTAATATTCCAAGGACATTTATTATTCTTTCAATTTATGACGCAGTAAATAAAGACATAATAAATATTAATTAAATAATCACATAAAACATAATCCTTAATTGTTTTCAATAAAACATTAAAAGTATTGTCTCTAGGACACCAATACTAACATCATCTTTATGTTTAATCAAATAAACATGGCAACATCTACTATAATCATCTATAAATGTAATGAAATATCTTTTATTATCCTTAGTCAAAATACCACTAAATTCACATATGTCGGTGTGAACTAATTCTAAAACTTCTGGATCCCTAACAATATTATGAAAGGGTTTCCTAGTTAGTTTAGCAGTCACACATACTTGACATTTAGATTTCTTTTCAATGGCATGCTTTGGAATCAACTAAAAATTCATCATATTCTTTATAGAACCAAAATTTAGATGACCAAGACGTGAGTGCTATAAATCGGATGATTTAACACAATTTACAGAAGGAACAACATTCTCATTAATAAAACTGCCCAAAACAGGCTCCAAATTTATTAAAAATAAACCATCAGACAAGTAACCTTTGCCAAAAAATACAGCAGTATGTGTAATAACTAATTTATTACACTTCAAAGAAAGTTAGAAACCATTTCTAACTAAACAACTTCCACTTATTATGTTTCTACGAATGTCAAGAACATGATGCACTCTAGTAAGGGATAGAACACGCCTAGAAGCAAACTTCAGGTCCACGTTTCCTACTCCATGTATATGATCAACACTAGCATTCCCCATCATCACTGTCATGCCTTGAATATGTTGATAAGATACAAACAGAGTAATATCAATACAAATTACATCCAGTATCAATCCACCATTCATTTGTCAGATAAGTGGAAAGTAGTGTAGGGTTGTAGGTAACATACCCGTCATTGGTTTCAGAAGCAATAGCCTTACCAACAACCATGTTGCCCACAGGCCCACCAGTGGTACCAAGCACAATATTAGCTTGTGTTACCACATTAGGTTTCTTCGCTTTCTTAGCAGGACAGTCCATGCTCTAGTGACCAACCTGTCCACAAGACCAACATGGTTTGTTTACCTTTAGCTTCTTAGCCTTCTTCTTGTCATTTTTAGGCCTAGTGTTTTCCTTCTTAGTGACAGACTTTCTTTTCTGTCCTACAGTCACTACGTTCACCTTCGAACTCCCATGTTCAGCAGGCATCACATGTCCCTGTTTGGACTTGTGTTGTTCCTGCACAGAGATGTCCAACATCAGCTTAGTCTAGGTCATCTCTCTTTTCTATCTTTTCAGGGAGAGAGCAGACTCTTCCCAATACTTCGGGAGCTTTTCAATCACCGACATAACCTGAAACTTCTCGGGAAGGTGCATTCCAGACTCCTTCAAAGCATGTACCAACATCTCAAACTCATGCACTTGCTCCGTCATAGATTTAGTATCCACCAGTTTAAAATCAAGGAACCTTGCCACACTATACTTTTCCAGACCCTGAAATTCAGTATTGTGGGTTTGGTCCACCTTCTCCCATAAGAGTTTAGTAGTGAAGGCATCCGATGAATAAATATCGAACAAAGTGTTCTCTAAAGCTGCCAAAATGGCAAACCTTGCCACTCTATCCTTTTCAGCCCACAAAGCATAAATCTTAACAGAGTCAGCCTGCTCTTGATTTACAACTGGAGGATCATACTGCACCACCGGCCATAGACCCTTAACCGTTAACCACAACTTCATCTTTTTCTGTCAACGAGAAAAGCTAGCTCCACCGCTGAACTTATCAGGCATACCAGACAGATCAATAGGTTGTGGGAAACGGTACGTAGCCCAATCAATGGCAGTAGCTGGAACCCCAGACCCAGAAGTAGTAGTACCAACAACAGGAGTTTCAGTTTCGTTAACCATCTTGTTAATTGCAATATATAACACAGATAATCTCTTCAAGATTGTTGGGTGTATTTAAATTTAAACACAATAATGGGGCAGTTATATAAACAATTTAACAAGAACATGCAGATTAAACCAATTAACAAAACAAAGCACGAAGGTAGAAACAATATATATCAATCAGTAACTGCAAAGACAAGAGAAAAGATAGAATTCTTTGCTCTAACAGAAGCCTTATGCATACACTGATAGAACCAAAAGAACTGCTGAGTCACCAAGCCTTGCAAGAAGTCTTGACTGTTCTTGAAGAGATTATTACCTCACTACACTGTGTTGGGTTGCGGCAATATCACTTCCAGGATAAAACATCACAAAGTACTTCGTCCACAGATACCTAGCACTCAACAGTAACCTACACCTCAGTTCGCCCAGAAAACCTATGTCAATCTTTATGAATTCTTAAGTATGAGATATTGAGTATGGCTGCTAGGGTTTTCTCAAAATTGCCACTTGTCTTTTTTTTTATCTCCAACGTTTTTCCGTATATATAATACAATAAAACATAACAGCAGATAAAACATTAATTAAAATAATTATTCTGACTTTAATAAAATATATTTCAGAATCAGCAAAGTTTGTAACTGCATTAGAGTTTAGCTAAATTAGCCCATCAGAGTTTATAAACACTGTCAGTTCCATCAGAGTTTACTGTTAAACTCTGACCCAGCCTTCCATCAGAGTTTACTGTTAAACTCTGATGAGCTGGTTCATCAGAATTTAATAAACTCTAACCTAGCCTTCCATCAGAGTTTACCGTTAAACTCTGATGAGTTGGTCCATCAATGTTTAATAAACTCTGACCTAACCTTTTCCATCAGAGTTTATCAATGAGCTAGTCCATCAGAGTTTAGTGATAAACTCTGACCCAACTCAGTCTATACTCTGATCAGAGTTTGCATATAAATTCTGACCATCAGAGTTTGTTAAACTCTGATGAGCTAGTCCATCAGAGTTTAATAAACTCTGACCCAGCTCTCTCTTTGGTAAACTCTAATAAGTTACACACTGACTCAATATTCATATTAAAATAATATTTAAAGTCATAATTAAATTAATTAATCATGTAATAAAACTCCTCATCCAGGTCGCCTCACGTACGCGAGACGCCAAGACATTCGCCTAAATCGCCCTTCCACCCGACCCGACCCGAGGCAAGGTGAGGCGAGGCAATGCGTGGCGTGGCGAGGCGAGGCGGCGGCGCGCGTGTGTGTGCGCGAGGGCACACTATTACACCATGCATACTCACATGCCTTAGTTGTTGACACTACTCTTGCACATATATGCATATAAAGCACCCACACCCATATTACATTCTCTATGTGGGACAATCAGATTTAACCCATTTCAAGCTAGCAACTTCTACTCAATTTATCTATGGATTACACTAAGAAAATGTCTTAGATCCAAACATGAGAGTTTAAGTCCTCATAGTAAGGAACAACTTTCATTAGTTAGTTTTCAGAAATTACATCAAGAACATATATAAAATATGTCTTAAACTTTCCATTTTCTAACATAGGGTTCATTCTAAACCTGAGGTTCTTGAACTTTCCTGCCATATAGGCCATTGTATTTTTTCCTACTGTTCAAATTCTTCCATTGAGTAGAAGTCATCTTCATCACCTGCTTGAGCATTCTCTGAAAATTCAGCTTCTAGTATCTCTTTTTTCTCAGTTACAGTTTTTCTGTATTGGTCTCTGTGACAACAAAATATTTGGCTACAAGTGCTGTAGTTTTCAACAGTGATGTATTCTTACTGTCCACTGTTACTGAACCATAAATGATATGTCTTCGCTCTTTCTCCATTTCATGAGTTTTGAGCTTTCCATATAAAACTTCAATGGACATGTCATTTATGTCACTTCTCTCTCTGATGGTAGAGATTTTGTGTTCAAGATGCGCTGGCAGCGTCAACATAAATTTTATGTTGATCTCCTTACGTGAGTTGACCTTCCCATGCAGTGATAAGTCATTCAACAATTTATTATATCTCTCAAAGACTTGAGTGATACTTTCTCTTGGTAGTGACTTGAAAGCTTCGTACTGGAATGTAAGAATATCCAGCCTGTTCTCTTTCACTTCTGATGTACCTACCATTAGCAGATCAATCGTATCCCACATTTGTTTACCACTAGTGAAATAATCACTTGATTCAATATTGTAGTGTCTAGTGAATCCATTAGGATACATTGAAGATGATTATCTCATGCAACTCTATCTTTATCAGTGTCACTGTACTCTGAAGGCTCATTTGGGGTAAATCCTTGAGGAATCCGTTCGCCGTCATTTGAAACTGATTTTGGTGTAAGATTCTGAGGGACATGGGGTCCATTTTCCAAAATTCCCATATATTGAGAATTAGTTGATTTAATGAAAATGGACATCTTCTTCTTCCATAAAATATATTCATTTTTATTAAAGGCTGAGATTTTAATGGTATTAAGTTTTTGGGTACTCATGGTTATGAAAAAATTTAAATCTCAAGAAATAATTAATTTCTTAAAAATTAAAATTAATTCGAATAAAAATTGAATTTCATGAAATAAAATTTTAATTCGAATTCTTGATGATTGATAGCTTTTTAAAATTAGTGCATTTAAAATCTTAAAAAAAATCAAAATTGAATTTTCTTTAAAAATAAAGAAATTTCAATGTAAATTTTTCTAGATCTAAAAATGCACTTTTTCGTCAAACTATTTTTGGATCTTGATTTGTAACATCAATCAACAAGCTCTGATACCAATTGTTAGGTCCTAAATCATCATCGAAGGGGGTATTGAATATGATGTTGGTAGATTTTCATTTAATTGCGAATTAAATGTTTGTGTTCTTGAGATAAAAAATTGTAAATAAAACACAACGATTCGGGGAAATAAAGATATATTATTAAATCCCTGAGGTGCTACATTTCTGATCAAAAGATTAGTTTCTGTGGGTTTAACCAATATTACAACAAAAATACAGGTGGGTGTTTAATGCTTGGCTTTAATGGAGCTCCCGTAAGTTTGTTGAGTTTACTGAAGAAGATACACACTGATGCTTTCAAATTAAACCCATATATATATATATATATGTAGACTTTTGGAATTCAAATTAATTGATTTTCCAACAATGCAATTCCTTTTTTGCGCTTGTAGAGTGCAGATGGTGTATAGGTGCCATAAGAGGTTTTTGCTGCGCCTTTATATGTTTTGTTGCGCCAAGGTAGGGTTTATGTTGCGTCTGTACTGTGTATGCCTTGTATAGGTACCACAAGTCCCTTAGAATCTTATGCAATTGTTTCTTTGCGCCTAGAAACATTTATGTTGCACCTGTACACTGTCCATCTTGTGTAGGCGCCACAAACTTATCCTCTAACTTTTGTTGCGCCATAGAATAACACACACTCATTTTGTTGCGCCATAGAATAACACACGCTCATTTTGTTGTGCTTGCACTCTTCATGCTTAGTGTAGGCGCCATAAACCACATCATAAACTTGGTGTATTATTTTCTTGCGCCTTGGATGATTTTGTTGCGCCTCTCCATTGTTTCAAGAGTGTAGGAACCACTAAATATAGTAATACTTGCCTTAAATAATATCTTGAATTCTTGAGATATTTACCACTTGATTTTCACTCTTCTGGCTTGATCAACTGATTTTCTTCTTATATATCAAGACAATTCTTTTCTTGTTGTGCTGACGCTTAGTGCACTGGTCTGGTTCACAAACGACTAACACTGAATTGACTTCCCTTGACTTCTGTTCTGTTTCAGTTGATTAACCTTGGACTGTTGCATTGCTTCAGATCACTAAAACCCTTTGACATTTATACATAAATCATTACACTCTCTTTAATATGAAATCTTATGAATTCGTATTTGTTGCTGAGGCCTGAACATATTAATGAACTTCTCTCGCTGACGTTCAGTAACCCTTTCATCTTGAATGCTCTGCAATGATGTATGTATGATTCCTGTTTACATGTCCTTCTGGATTCATGTGCTGCATATTAGTATTATTTGACTGTCTTTGTTTCTTAGTTGAGTTATCGTTATCACTATTACATATTACATTACATTATGCTTTACATTTTTGATTTGGCTGAAGCTTTCTTTTCAATTACTAGAGTAGTTTTTGCTTAAACAATTGCAGGTTTAGGAGCTTCAATAATTTTGACTTGAGCAGGCTTAAGAACAATTTTCTTTTGTTGTGCAGTAGTTTTTCTTTGAACTGGAGTTTTCTTGACATACTTCCTTTTCTTCTAGACTTGAGCATTGTCAGTACCAGATTTCTTCAACTCTTCTTTTACAGCAACTGGATTCATTCCTGGATTTTCTTCTTCAAAAAGCTTTCTTGCCAGTTCTGCATCTTTCAAGTTTTGCTCTTTTATTTTCTTAGGCTTCTCTTATTTTTCAAGCCTTTTAGCCAATTCTATGTCAGCATCCATCAGAGTTTGTTTATCAGAGATTATCTTATAGTTTGATGGGATCAGAGTTTGAGAAGATTTCAGAGTTTGTCCAGTCATCAGAGTTTGTTGCATCAGAGTTTGTTTTTCATCCTTATGACTCCATTGGTCATCATCATCAGGTTTGTTAGATTTTTCTATAGCATCCTCTTTGCATTTGTCTTGTGCAACTTTCTACCCATTTCTGATATCATTACCTTTTCTTATTATGAGGATGTCAACAATTGTATGGAGCATATTCTGCATAGAAGTAACTGGAGTAGAAAGATTATCAACCTTGACTTCCAAAGCATCCTATTTAGTTGAGACATTCTTGAGCTTCAATTCCAGAGCATGTTGAGATGTTGTAATAGCACTTTGAACAGATGCAGTGGTCTTGTTAACAGATTCTTTTAACTCACAAACTTCATTGTGAAGTTCCTTGGACAACACAGTAGTAGCCTTCAAAATAATTTTCATTTCATCAGAGTTTAATTCCTTATCAGCTTTGTTGATCAATTCATGAACATGGGGCAATGAAATTTCTTCATTTGGATATTTCCAAGACATATCCCAAATGGATTTTTCGTGAGAATTAAGCAAATGGAATAGTCTCAGAATTTGACTTATCAGCATCAGCAATAGCAGAATCTTCATTTAAAGTAGTAGTGCCTACATCCAAACTTTGATTGGATGGTTCTTGTAGGGCAGGGGCCTTAACAACTGCTTCAACCCTTTGAGTTGAGGGTTCTTGTGGGTTGTACCCCTGATTTCTGCTGGCTTCATCTTCTTCTTCTTGAATGGCTTCTGTTGAACTTTGATCAACAGGTTCTTGTGTGCCTGACCTTGTTGAGATTGCTACCTCACTTTGAGAGGAAGGTTCTTGTGGATCTTGGCCAAATGAGACTTGCTTCTTCTTCTTTTTTGTGAAGAGCTTTGATTTTGACTTCTTTGCTTCCATCTCATTTCTTACTTTTTCTGCCAGCTCCCTTACTCTTTCATATAATATCTCCTTGATAATTTGTTTAGGGGAATGAATAGGAGAATCAGAGATTGTCACTGAAACAGCTTCACTTGAAACATCAATATTTTCCAAGGTGATTACAGGACTGGTGAAAGGATTAACATAAAGAGAACTACCATCCATTTCAGCCAATTCATCATTTTCTTCTCTATTGGCATTTTTATCATCACCATCTCCCTCAATTCCACCGGTGTTACTGTTTATTTAGTCAGGCAATGCAGATTCACCAGACTTCATAATAGTATCAGAGTTTAGTACTTGTGGTTGAACAAAGTTTGGCTGATCAGAGATTAGGATATCAGAGTTTAAGATTTCATCAGAGTTTAACAATTTGTCAGAGTTTATTGTTGCATCAGAGTTTAACCATTCAGAGTTTAGACCTTCAAAGATTGCAGCCTTGATCAATCTTCTTCTCTTCTTTTTTATTTCAGGCATTATATTAATTGTGAATGGCTTCATGAATGGTGCATGAGGAATATAAGAAGCCTTCTTAACAACCTTCTTCACAGGAAAAACCAAACCTTCATTACTGTCATCAGAATCTTTATTTTCATCTTTTAATTTCCTCTTATTTGGAGAAGATTCCTTCACTGATTTTCCTTTTCTTTTGCTGTTTGGCCCTTATTGAGAGGTTTTTGTTATAACTGCAGTCTTTTGGGAGACTGTAGAGATTGGAATCAGTGTTTGTTGGTCAGTATTTGGTGGTTGGCTTGGGTTAGAATCAGAGGGTGCTAGACTCTGATCCATAGCCATTGTCAAGAAATCCCTCTCATACATGATATGCATTCTCTGATTTAATAGAAGCCTGATCCATGTAGGATAAACAAGTTGCAGAGATTACCTGCAAATTCTTTCTTTCCATCCTTCCTAGCTAAGTCAGCAAATATTCTTTTGTTCATACAAAAACTAGCTAGACTCAGATCATGCTCAAAAGTTACATCAGGCAATAAATAACTAAAGATTAACTGTAAAAAATATAGCAAAATAAACAGTATGTGCATCATCCTCTATTTTACTAGCTAATTGCCTAATTATTAAACAGAGAAAATTTAAATTTAAATTTTGGGTCAGAGAATACCCAATCTGTTGAGACAGCTGCGAAATTGCATCAAAATTTGTGCATTTGGCAATGAATGCTTTTGTTATACAATCGAAGAAAAAGCTCCATTTTCTTCTTAAACGGGGTCTTGTTAGACTCTCTAGTTTTGACAGGCTTCCTCCATAACCTATTTCCTTAAAGAATGCCTTGATTTGATCATCATTCACAAGGTCATCATACACATCCACTTCAGGAAGATGAAGGGCTTGTTGAACCATAATAGGTGTTATTGGATGTTTCCCATTGCATTGAAAAGTGATTATTGGTTTTTCATTATCACCAGCATTATTGAACTTGGCTATTGACCATATTCTGATTAGAGACTGTGCAAAAAAATTCATGGGTTCTTGTAGAACATACCCAATGTAGCTGTTCTGCAAGAAATTTTGAACAACATGATAATCTTGAGGTGCTTCAGTTTTTTATAAGAGAGAGATGTAATTTGTTGCAGCAAAAGTATAGTTTTGGAATGAAAGGCCTTTAGATGTCATTGAAATACATGGATTATCAGGTATGAGGAATTAGGGTTTTTAAAGAAAATGAGAGATAAGACAAGATGCAGATAGTAAAAATCTGAAATAGACTATTCCTTTTCAATTGCATATAGTATATAGTGGGACACATGGCATGAATTTATTGGAAGAGTAATGAGTAGTGCAATTCTCAAAATACAGCAAGTGTTTGTATCTGTGTATAGATATGAAAGGATTTTTGTGAGAATCACGCGCCTTATGATTAGTCCAATCAGAAAATAATAATTATGATGTCACAAATTGAAGTATGATGTCATAAATAAAATCTCAGAGTTTAGCATGTAATCAGAGTTTATATAATTCAGAGTTTAATATTCACTGTCAGAGTTTACCACATACTCTGACAGAGTTTACCATAAACACTAATATCTTGTGATCAGAGATTAGATGTCCCGTTGATCAGAGTTTAATGTATGTTTTATCAGAGTTTATCACATATTCTGACAGAATTCATCATAAACTCTGATTGTCTGCTACTTGCTTTCTGGAGTAGAGCCACTTGTCACCATTCCTAATTCAGAAACCAATCTTGTAAATGTTGCTTCACACATAGGCTTGGTGAATATGTCTACTAATTGTTGATCTGAGGGAACAAAATGCATTTTAATTGTTCTATCCATGACATGTTCCCTTATGAAGTGATACTTGATAGTGATGTACTTTGTCAGAGAATGTTGAACTAGATTTCCTGTCATTGCAATAGCACTTTGATTATCATAATAAATAAGAATTTTTGGAAAGTTCAAACCATAATCTAACAGTTGATCTCTCATTCATAAAATTTGTGCACAACAGCTTCCTGTAGTTATATATTCAGCCTATGTTATTGATGTTGAGATAGATTTCTGTTTCTTACTGAACCATGATATAATTCTTCCACCTAAAAATTGAAAACTGCCACTTGTGCTTTTCCTATCAATTTTACATCCTGCAAAGTCAGCATCTGAATAGCCTATTAATTTAAAGTCAGACTCTCTAGGGTACCATAATCCAAGATTGACAGTGCCCTTGAGATATCTAAAAATTCTTTTAACAACAATCAAATGAGGCTCTCTTGGATTTACCTGAAATCTAGCACATAGACATGTGACAAACATGATGTCTGTTCTACTTGCTGTCAAATAGAGAAGTGATCCAATCATTCCTCTGTATGTTGTAATATCTACAGGTTCTCCAGTGTCTTGATCAAGCTTGGTTGCAGTAGCCATTGGAGTTGTTGCAGATACAGAGTCTTGCATTTGAAACTTAGTGAGTAGATTCTTTGTATATTTAGACTGATTTATGAAAATACCTTCATTAGTCTATTTTACTTGTAACCCTAGAAAATAACTCAATTCTCCCATCATGCTTATTTGGTACCTAGACTGCATTAGTGTGATGCTCTCCAAACCCAGGGTCTAGATTTGGGGGTCACCAACCAATCAACAACCAATAACAACAATAAAATAACAAACTAGAGGCACACTGGCCCGCCAACAACCAATAATAATAAAATAATAAACCAGAGGCACACTGACTCGCCAACAACCAACAATAATAACATAACAAATCAGAGGCGCACTGACCCCACCAACAACTAAGGATCGATAACAGGTTATAGTATGAAATTAAGCAGCTGAAACTGAAAGTAAATTCAAATACTTTATTACAAGCTCACTACTAATCCACAAACACAAATCCATAAGTCTAGATAGGTTTTAAGTCTAGATTCAGTTTTATTACAAGCACTATCTATAGACATACTAAAACAACTAAATACCTGGGAGGCCCGAGAAGCGAGCGGTCCCAACACCTATCTCTCGCTACGCTTGTTAGAACTGCTGGAATGGCTCATACTGACGGTCTGGCAGGATTTAAATAAAAAGCAAAAGTGAGGCAAAGAAATTCTCAGCAAGTATATGAACAATCGAAATGTAATCAAAATATGAGATATGTATAGAGAATGGAATATAAAATAGTTTATTATAAAAACTGAACAATAAACAAATCACAGTTTATCTCAACTAAAACAATGCAGTATGTTATCAAAATGAACCAACTGCTCAAAATCAATATATAATAGCCACATATGCAATATGGATTGGATACACACAAATAAATACTATTGCCCACTGATCAGGTTTCAAAAGTAATAAGACCCCTTTATAGCTCATCGGTACATTTATATACCCATAGATATAACAAGGACTTCAATATATAGGTACCAAAATAGGTAAATAATGTTAGCCCATAGGAAGATGGATTGGTTACCATATCATCCTCAAATGATGGACTCTTATCTCTTAGCCTCTTACGCTAAAATTCCAATCCAATAGAGCAACCCAAATAAAATAAAGGTATGCTTAGTTTTAAATACAGACCATATCCTCATTATTTACTACGATAACACAAGATATGATGTGTTTATTATAATCAACTTCAAATATTCAGAGTACGAATAACAAGTAACTCTGATGCACAGAATAAAATATGAATAAAAAATAGTTCTGAACAATAACTATTTATCATGATATAAATAATCGAACAGTAAAATAAAGTCCTAAGCTGGAATGGGTCGACTACACTGCCCGTTTCACGGTATCACCTTTTAATAATTCTTTAATCTGACGCTTCTGTGATTGCTACGAGTCTAAACTATTGAGATCGAGTCTGCACGTATACATCTATAGTCAAATATAATACAGTACTTTAGTCCTTAAAGTACCTCGATATATTCTACGAGTGTTTATAACTTAATTATACTTATATACTTATTTTAGTCCTATTAACAAGAGAACTCACATCAAACCAATAAATAAAATATACACTCAACTATCAATTAATCTTCAAAACTTTATTCTAATCATCAATAAAGAATATAATTACAATACTTATTCCTCGAGACAACGAATTAACCCTCGAGACACGAATATAAATAAACAATTAATTCCTGAGACTCGAATATAAATAAATAATTAATCCTCGAGACTCAAATATAAATAAACATTTAATCCTCGAAACTTGAATATAAATAAATAAATAATCCTCGAACAAAAAGGACTAAAATTAACAATTCTAATTCATACCTTAAAACTTATAACTTCTACCCTCGATGACATTATCAAATTACATCATTAAACATAACATTAAACATTTAAAAAAAATATTTTTAATCAAATCATACTTGAAATCTGAAATAAATATCCTATTACAAGATTTTTTTTTGAAATAAGGTCTTTGTAAAATGAACTTTCCCAGGGTCACAGCCCCTCAAAATCAATCTCAAACAATACAATCTAACTATACTAAAATAAAGTAAACAAATTTAACCAACAAAATAAATTTTACATATACACATAAAATTACCAGAAACAAAGAACACAGTTATCAAAACCTAAAAAATCCGGCTAACAGGTAACTATCTGTAGTATAAAAACAATCTCTAAAAATTATGAAATTAATATATATAAACTAAAATGCTTGAATATTTACAAGTGTCAAGTCAGGATCTTAAAAGTCTTACCGTAAGATCAATTACGGACACCCCATGTGTCTTTTCTGATGACCGGAAAATATTCTCAGAAAAATTTGAAATTAATACCCATGCACAAACACATGTTGTACTGCCTCCTATCTTGATCACCATCATCAAATCCCCTTTCTATACATCCTGAATAAATTAAAAAGGCAAACCTGCCTAGAAAATAATCTTCTCAAAACTTAACCAAAATTATACCTATGTGTAGGTCTTAAAGCGCTGGTCATTTATATATGTAGATATCGAATATTGGATGCGTTGTTTGTAAGTAATGAATTTTGAAAGATTTAAATAAATATAAACACGTACCGTAAATAAATAGTGGAGGAGACCTGAACTAGTGAGAAGGGAAGGAAAGAGACAGACGTTGCGGTTGGTAAACAAAAAGGAAGTGGAGGCGCGTGAGCCTTGGGGAGTAAAGGGGCAGCTGACTAAAATGGGATGTTAGGATTTTAACAGAACATGGGAAGAAAGGGGGTTGGGGGTGGGGGTGGGGGTGGGGGTGGGGGTGGGGGTCGGGTGGGGGTGAGTAGGATAGATATATATTAAAGTATTTTTTACCTTTATAAATTACAAAAACTATATTTTTCAAAATCATTTTAACATCACGTTTAATTTCTAAATAATTTTAAATAATCCCAAATATCTATAAAAATATTTTGGGGAAAATATAAATTTTATTATTTTTAAAACAAATTAAAAATAATAACTTTTAAAATATTTAAATATTCTGAATGTTCAAAAATATAAAAATAATAAATTTTGAATATTCAAATAATTACTCCAAATAAAATTTTTACCCGAAGAAAAATACCGACTCGAGATACTGACCTGATCAGTAAAATAATATAAAAATTTTAAACCAAACTCAACCCCATTGAACCGAAAATAATTTCTAAAATAATAATAAAAATATCTAAATGCATCCAACTGTAATAAAATATAAAAATATTATTTCTCCTCCTTTGAGAAAAATTAATAAAATATTTACATAATAAAAATAAATTTTGGAAAATATTCGAGTTGTCATAATTAGCTTTGAAAATATTTTACAGAGTTTTTCATTAGTGGAACCAAATATAATATCATCAACATATATTTGAACCAATAATAAATCATTACCTTGAATTCTATAAAATAAGGTTTTATCAATTGTACCTCTTGTAAATCCACTTTCAAGTAGAAATTGAGCCAGAGTTTCATACTAGGCTCTTGGTGCTTGCTTGAGTACATATAAGGCTTTATCTAGTATATAGACATGATTTGGATATTTTGGATTGACAAAGCCATGTGGTTGTTCAACATAAACCTCTTCTTCAAGTTCTCCATTTAAAAATACACTTTTAACATCCATCTGGTAGACCTTGAATTTCTTGTGTGCAGCATAAGCAAAAAAGATTCTGATTGCTTCAAGTCTAACTACAGCTGCAAAGGTTTCATCATAATCAATGCCTTCCTATTGAGAGTAACTTTTGGCAACTAATCTTGCTTTGTTTCTAATAATGATTCCATCAGAGTTTGTCTTGTTTCTAAAAACCCACTTTGTGTCAATAATTGATCTATCATTCGGCCTTGGAACTATGGTCCAAACTTCATTTCTCTCAAACTCATTTATTTTTCCTGCATAACAGTAACTCAATCTGCATCCTTCAAAGCATCTTCAACCTTCTTTGGTTTTGTTTGAGAAGAAAACTATGAAATAAACATTCATTCTGAATAGCTTTCCTTTTCTGTACTCCACTTTCTAGATCCCTAATAATTAAGTCAGGTGTGTGATCTTTGGTCCATTTTCTTGGATGTGGAAAATTTCTTAAACTAGATGATCCCTCATGGTTTGTGCCTTCATAGAATGATTCTTCTGTAAATGTTGATCTTCCCCCTGAAGTTGTGCTTCTATCAGTGTTTGATGTCTCAGAGTTTATGTACTCAGAGTTTGAATGATCAGAGTTTGAGTTATCAGTGTTTGTGGTTTCAGAGTTTGATTGATCAGAGTTTAGGGTTTCAGAGTTTGATTGATCATAGTTTAGGGTTTTAGAGTTTGTGTTGGTCAGAGTTTGGTCAGACTCTGATATTTCAATGATTGTGGTTTGTTCTCTAATATCAGTAATTGATTGATGTTGCTCCCCCTCAACATGTTTAGAATCTTCAATTTCTATTTCAATCATTTCTGAATTAGAGTTTAAGGGATCAGATTTTAACTCACCAGAGTTTGGTTCAACAGAGTTTATCTCAACAGATTCATTTTCAAACCTCAAAGTTTCCTGAGCATCTTCATCATGTAACACAACTATTTTTCCTTAATCAAAAGAGACATTAATAGATTCCATGACTGCCATGGTTCTTAGATTAAACACTTTGAATGCCCTTGAAGAGGTTTTAGAAGTTGCTGCATAACCAACAAAAATTCATTCATCTGCTTTGAGTTCAAACTTCTTCAATTGTTCAGGATGTGTTTTAAGAATAAAACACTTGCTTCCAAAGATGTGAAAGTATTTAACATTTGGCTTTCTTCCCTTCAAAGTTTCATATGGAGTCATTCTATGCTTATTTATCAAAGTGCAATTCTGAGTAATGCATGCAGTATTCACAGCTTTTGCCCAAAAATAGGTAGGTAACCTTGCTCCTTCTAACATTGTTCTTGTAGTTTCAATTAGAGTTTTGTTCTTTCTTTCAACTACACCATTTTGTTGAGGTGTGACAGGTGCTGAGAATTGTTGAATGATTCCTTTTGTTGAGCAGAATTCCTCCATTTCAGAGTTCTTAAACTCTGTTCCATTGTCATTTCTTAAATTCTTTACCTTGTGTGGTGATCCATTTTCAATCATTGTAATATGATAAAAAATTATCTCTGCAGTTTCATCCTTTTTATGTAAAAAGTACACCCAAGTAAATCTATTGTAATCATCAACTATTACCAGAGTATATTTCTTCTTTCCAATGGACATAATGTTGACAGGATCAAATAAATCAAGATGCAATAGATGAAAAGGTTGATCAATAGAATTTTCAGTTTTTCTCTTGAAAGATGTCTTCTTTTGTTTGGTCTTTTGACATGAATCACAGAGTCCATCAGGATGAAAATGAACTTTTGGAAGATCTCGAACTAGATCCTTTTTCACTAATTCATTAATGTTTTTAAAGTTCAAATTACACAGCTTTTTATGCCAATTCCAGCTTTCCAATGATGATGTTTTTCCATGTAAACAAGTTAAGGGGCCTTTAGAGTTTACATCTAATCTAGCTTTAAATAAGTTGTTATGTCTGTGACCAATAAAAACTACTTTGCCATCCTTCTGGCTTTTCACTTCACAATGAGTTTCATGAAATTTCATAGAATAACCTTTGTTTGTCATTTGACCACACTTAACATATTATGCTTGAGTCCTTCAACCAGAGCTACATTCTCAATGATGACATTTCCAATAACAAAATTGTCATATCCCAGTGTTCTTCCTATGTTGTCATCTCCATAAGATACTGTTGGGTCAGCCTTCTCCTCAAACTCTGAAAGTAAGGATTTGTTTCCACTCATATGTGCAGAACATCCACTATCAATTACTAGGATGTTTTTTCGCTTTCCCTGCAATCATTTAATGCAAATTAATTAGTAGATTTAGGGATCCAAACAAGTTTGGATCATTTCCTTTGAAACTTGTTAACTTTTGCAGCAGAATTACTTTTATCAGAGTTTATGTTAACATAGTTTGTATTTTCAGAGTTTATACTGTCAGAGTTTGTCTTTCTATTATCAGCTTTTATCACATATGTTTGTTTGAAAGTATGTTTAGAAAAGACAGGATTTTTATTCAATTTAGGCAACAGTTCATAATAATTGAAATACAAATTATGATATTCTTTGCATGTATAAATTGAATGTCATAAACTACCATAGTGAAAACAGGGATTGTGTGGACTATATCTAGTTTGTTTTCTAGTCCCTGAACTAGGTCTCTCATGTTCCTTCTTTTTGTTCTGTTTGCAGTCAATGGCAAGGTGATTTGAATTACCACAAGTAAAATAGGTTTTTCTAGGAGTATCAGGGATATACTTATAGTTATTCTCCTTAGTAATTCCTACTTTGCCATTTCTATTTCTTTTTATTTTTTAGGTTTGTTTTTATTAGTGATTGCCTTCAACTTATCATTAAGTTGCTTCTATTAAAGTAATCCTATATTCACTTTTTTATTTTCTGACATACTATTCTTTTTACCTTTGTTATTATTAGAGCATTCATCAGAGATATTCTTCATATCATTACTAGCTCTAACAAATTTCATAGGTTCACTCAATATTCCTTTTACGTGTGTCTTAGTGTGTGTTTCCTTGTCAGATTCATAACCTAAGGCAGAAGTCCAATTCTTGTCAGAAAGCATTTGTTGGACTCTCTTACCATAGTTTGGCCAAACTCTGAAAGTTTCCTTCTTTTTAGCTATCTCATATTTTAAATATTCAACTTGTATTTCTAACTGAGTTTGCATGTGTATAGCATTATCATAGTCTTTCTTAGTGCTAAATATGTGTGAATTTTTAGTTTCAAGAAAGTCATTCCTAGCTGTCAGAGTTTATATCTCAGATTTTAATATTTCATTTTCAAGAGACTGTGATTTAAAGCTAACATGCAAAGTTCGAAGAAAAGATTTTAATTCATGGATATCTTCAGTATTAAAATTGAAGACAGAGTTTGGTACCTTATCAAAGTTTAAGATGGAGGCATCAGTGTTTGCCATGAGAGCATAATTTATTTCTTCTTCAGAGTCAGATGAATCCATCCAATCTTTCTTTGATGTGATTAGTGCTTTTCCAGATTTCTTGCTTTTGCATTCAGTAGCAAAGTGCCCCGTCTTGTTACACTTGTAACACTTGTAACACTTGCCTTCTGATTTATCAATTATTTTTTTATTTTCCATCTTTATCTTCTCTTTTCTTGAATCTTTCTTTCTTCTCTGATTCTCCATGCTTTTTCTGAAAATTACCTTGTTTCTTATACTTTATGTACTTCATCTTTTTGAAGCATTTAATAATCATAGCAACTATATCCATCATGTCAGAGTCTGTGGAGTCATCAGAGTTTGTCTCAGACTCTGATTCACTGCTTTCCTTGACCATTACAGCTTTTCCTTTACTTGTTGAGGCCTCAGGGAATTTTTCTTTTGGTTCTTCAATCTTGGCTTCAACATTCAAAGCAATAGATTTTGTCTTACTACTTTTTCTGTTCCTTCTTTGTTGTAATTCCAAGTCATGAGTCTTCAATTTTCCATAGACTTCATCTAAAGACATCTCATCTAAATCAGCTATGTCTCTTATAAAGATGTTTGCAGATCCCATTCTTCAGGAAGAGCTCTAAGAAATTTGGTGTTTGAGTCCTCATTGTCATACACCTTATCAACCAAGGACAAATTATTTAATAGAGGAAGAAATATGTCATATATATCTGTGAGAGATTCGTTCTGTTTTGCCTCAAAATATTCATACTCTTGAATTAAAATAGTTCTATTCTTCTTGATTTTCTTGGTTCATTGGCATTGAACCTTTAGTGCATCCCAGATTTCTTTAGCAGTTTTGCATGCAATTACTCTGTTGGATATTACAGAGTCAAAACTGTTATGTAGAATATTCCTTACTTTTGCATCTTTGAGAACTTCTAGTTTTTCTTCATTGGTCCACTCCTTTTTATCTTTCAAGGTGTAGTATTCAGGAACCTGTCTTCCTTCTACTAGAGCTGTAAACGAGTCGAGTCGAGTCGAGTTTTTCCTTAACGAGTTCGATCTCGAGTTTTTCTAACCGAGTCGAGCTCGAACTCGATTATTAAACGAGTTTTTTTTTGCGCCGAACTCGGGTTCGTTAATGACCCGAGTCGAGTCGAGTCGGTAACGAGCCTACCGAGTCGATCCCGAGTCCGAGTCGATCCCGAGTCGAGTCGGGTTTTTCGATATTTTTTTTTATTATTATTTTTTTATTTTTTTATTTTTTTGGGCTTATTTTTTAAATAAAAACTAAAATTAAAACACTAAAAACTAAAAATTAAAATTAAAACACTAAAATCTAAAATTAAAACACTAAAATCTAAAATTAAAACACTAAAAAATAAAAATTAAAAACTAAAACAATAAAAATATATATATATTTTTATATTTTTTATCGAGTACCGAGTTTCTACCGAGTCGAGTCGAGTCGAGTACCGAGTCGAGTCGAGTCGAACAACCAAAAAACTCGACTCGACTCGTTAAGCTTAACGAGCTTTTTTTTCTTGCCGAACTCAAGCTCGTTAACGAACCGAGTCGAGTCGAGTCGAGTCGAGTCGAGTCGGGTTTTTACCGAGTCGAGTCGAGTCGAGTTCGAGTCTGCTCGGTTCGTTTAACAGCTCTACCTTCTACAATTATTGTTAGCACTAATTTGGTTAGAAAATACTGTCATTCATTAATTCTATCTAAATAATCAGGATATGTGGCTTCCAGAAACATCAACATCTTCACCCTCCATGTAGGGTACTCAGTTTTCTTCAAGATTGAAATTGTTATGCTTTCATACTTATTTCCAGACATGTTTTATGATCTTTCAGTTGAATTTAATTGCTTGCTCTGATACCAATTGTTTACCCAAATGATAATCTATTATAGAATGGGGGTTGGATATAATAGTATCAAGTAAATCGATTATGAACACAAGTATGTAAACAGCTTTGAATTGATATTAAACTGTGTATAAGAACTCTCTCAAGAATTTTAATGTTCTCAAGAGCTACAAGGTTATGAAAGATATACCTTGAATGTTACAATAATGTTAACCTATGTCTGTGTTTATATAGACACGGTTACAAATTCCTATTACAAAACATATAATGAAAAGAATAGCTTCAATAAGGTAATTTAGACTTGCATTTGAATTCCTTATTCACTATCCAAATCAAACTCTGATTTGCATGTTTCCTTTTTAAACTCTGATTTGTAAACTCTGTCGGTTGTCATCTCTGATTGAGCATTCTCTGATAGAGTAAACTATATCCGACATCTTCCTATTCTCTGATGACGTCAGCAATCATGAACTCTGTTCTTGAGTATTCTCTGACAACATCAGTGTTTATTTTCTAACATAATTTAATTAATAAAACAAAATATATGTACATTGCACGAGTTAAAATCTAGTATTATTAAGCGAGGTAAGCAGCCTCATGTTTAATGTTTAAAGTAATTGAATAAACTATATAGAGATTAGAGAGTATAAGATAAATTTTAGATAAATTATTTATGATATATAAGATTTTATATGTAAATGTGGGAGGGATATTTTTATAAAATCAGGATTCATTTATAATTTTATTAATATACTATTATTTTATATTAAAATATTAATAAATTACATAATATATATTTTATGTTTCTTTTTCAGTTATATATGTATTTTTTTTTTTTTATGTTGACCGTTAAAATCTTAATCCAACAATACATGAAAGTAATAGAGTATGTTACTTCGACTCATTTCTAGCATATGATTACAAGGTCCATATCCGAAAAATAAATGGTGCATGAATACTAATAAGAGTTGTATGATTAGCTAAATGGTCTGATTTCAGGATATAATTATGTTCAATACATTTTATTAGAAAATTAGAAAGTTGGAAAATAATTTGTTTGGAATATGATAATTTGGTATGATAAATGAATGTTATTGTGAAATTGGCGAAAATTAATATCGAAATGTATTTAAATTGAATAACTAAAGCTAGCTTTGACATTATATTTTTGAAAATGATATTCATTAATATCTATAATAGTAGTTTTTCCGAAGGATGTTGATAATGAACCAAACCCATATTAAACATATACTCAAAGTGAGTCAGTCTTATACGTTAACCAAAATAAAAAATAATATCATTTAAAATTTGTTGAAAAAAATAAAAAAACCCTTTTCAATACTCTATATCCGGGAGCAATGGTATATTTATCTCCAATCATTTCCACCTCTTGTCTCAAATCATCTTATTTCCCCATATTTCTCTAATAATAATATTCAACTAAGATATTCTCAATTGTAACATTCAAAAAATTCAATAAATATTGTGAAATGATGCCCCTGGGATTAGCCAAATCCACAATAATATCTCTTTTTTACAAGAACTCTAAACATCATCTTTGCCCGCCCAATAAATCTATTACAACCCAATCGACAACCAGTGCACACCCTAATAAATCTATTACAATAGAAGTTTTATGTGCACCAATACAAGATTGACGTACAAATTTATCCAGACTAATTGATGAAGTCAATTGGTTTCCTACCAAGAGGTTACATACTAGCGCGTGCTCTAAGCACAGGGATTCCAATATACATCCTCAACAAAAACATGATGCCTCATGAAACAGTTTGACCATAGCAAATGGATGCAATATATAGATTTTTTGCCCATTTCTCCTACAGAATATTTGCCCAAAAGTATAAGATATATGTTGCAAAATAAAATCTATATATTTATAAATATAAAGGGTACGCAATGTACCCACCTTGACATGTGTGCTAGGGAAAGCAGAAGTCCTTAATGTTTCTTGTGTCTCATCAGCTGGTTTTCTTCTCGGTATACTTAGAACTATAGCAGATTGGTCCATAGTTGCAGCAGTTGATGTGATACGATAACCTGCATCCCACCTCCTATGAATACCTTCACTAGGATATAAGAAGTCTAGTTCCACAACCTGCAAGTAATTGCAAAAGAAAAAACAAACAATAAGATGGTTGCACCCGCAAGCATGATCTCTTTCTAAAGACAAATCCATTCTAAACAAACCTGGTCAGAATATCCAGCACCACGGGACATTACAATCCCCCAACGACTTCCTGCAGTAGCCATGGCAGTAACAAAGAATCCCTCTCTCCACTTCTTGTTTATCCACTTAAAAGGAAATGAATCACTAACTTTATAGGACTGCTGTGCATACTGCGTGCCTAGATATTAGGAAGAAAAAAGAAAAGAAGAGAAAGATTTATCTAAAAAGTTCAATAGGTAAACAAAGATAAAACAAGGTGTGCAGCGAGTCCACTAACCCTTTGACATTATTACGAGTGAACTCCCGTTGTTAGCCCCTGCTATTGCACTAATGTAATAATTTTGGTCCCATTGTTCCATGATCCATTCCTTGAATAATATATTTTAATACATTAGACTGAATAAAAAACTAATCTTTTATATGAACAAAATGTATTCGAATCATGACATAATGGTATTAAAAAAGATGATTTACCTTGTGAAGAAATTGTGGCGAGATTTCATAAACTTGAGAAGAGAACCCAGTTCCTGCATCCATGATTATAGCCCATAGGTTCGAACAAGATGCCACGCAACTTATATATAATCCATCTTCATTGCCCTTCTCAATGTGTTGACCAAGTCTCCCTTCTGCTACATTGTAGTGATATCTACAGCATCAAGTAAATAAATAGCATCATTATCCATTTGACACAACACTATTTGTGGTACGCTTAAAAAATATACATACCTTTGCTTCATAGGACGTCGAGCATTATAGACACTAATCCATTGGGTTGCAGGCATTCCTATCCTGATTTTCTTCTTTGGTTTGTCTTCATCTTCTTCATCCAACGCAAGACGTCCTCTTTTATGTCCAACTTGAAGCTACACATGTATACAAGTCTTTAAAAATATCAAAAGACAGAGTTTCTGGACTTCTGTTAGGTTCAACATAAAATACAATTAATTATGCCTTACAAAGTGCCAGAAGAATATACCAACAGTCCAGTTATGTAAGGCATAATGTAATAGTGATAACGATAACTCAACTAAGAAACAAAGACAGATAAATAATACTAATATGAAGCACAGGAATCCAGAAGGACATGCAAACATAAATAATACATACATCACTGCAGAGCAATCAAGATGTAAAGTTTACTGAATGACAGCGAGAGAAGTTCATTACTATGTTCAGGCCTCAGCAACAACTAAGTGTTCAGTAGATTTCAGTCTAAAGACAGTGCAATGATTTAAGTATAGTTGTCAAAGGTTTTCAGTGATCAGAAGCAATGAAACAGTCCAAAGTTAGTCAGCTGAAACATAACAGGAATCAAGGGAATTCAATTCAGTGTTAGTCATTTGTGAACCAGACCAGTGCACTAAGCGTCAGCACATCAAGAAAAGAATTGACCTGATTAATTAGAAGAAAATCAGTTGATCAAGCCAGAAGAGTGAAATCCAAGTAGTTGTTACTTCAAGAATTGAAGATAGTTATTAAAGCAAGTGAAACTACATTTGGTGGTGCCTACAAAGGAGGAACCTAGTGTGAAGAACAACAATCTTTACTTAGGCGCAACAAAGTTGGAAGCTTGAGATTATTCTAAGTCATGATTTTATGGCGCCTACACACTGCAACTAGTGTGCAGGCGCAACAAAACTTGTTGTAGCATTTTATCTAAGTCAAAGGCGCAACAAAAGTTAGATGGATGATTTTGTGGCGCCTACACACTGCAACTAGTGTGCAGGCGCAACAAAATGTAATGCAGGCGCAACAAAATGCTACTTGGAATTAAATTGAAGGCAAAGGCACATCTTGGAGGCGCAACAAACATTAAGTGGCGCCTACACAGTGGAGACGGTGTAAAGGCGCAACAAAGATGAAACTAAGACGCAACAAAGTTTACAAGGCGCAACAAAACATGTTTTTGGCGCCTACACACCTCTAGCACTCTTGAAGCGCAACAAAGGACTTAAACTTTGTGAAATTCAATTTTCCAATAAGTCTACAATTTATATATGGGTTAAATCAATATGGATAGAAGATTATTCATTCATCCTCAACAAAAAAAGAGATACAGACGGGAGCACCATTAAAGCTGAACATTAATATCACCCAACTGTATTTTCCATTGTGATTGTGTTTGAACCCATTGAAGCTAATCATTTGATTAGAAGTGTAGCACCTCAGGGATTTAATAATACATTGTTATTTCCCCGAATTGTTTGTGTTTCATTATCTGTCATTTTTATATCTAAAGAACACAAACACTTAATCCGCAATTAAACGAAAAATCTACCACATCATATTCAACCCCCCCCCCCTTCTATGATGATTTTGGACCTAACAAGTTACTTGTAGAAGAATAAGAAGATGAAGGGCTAAAAATAATGGTGTCTGGATTCATTAATGCTAAAGCATACCTTCTGAGCACCTTCAGTATTAATTGGCCTCACATCCGGATTTGGACAAACTATTCCATCAAAAAGGGTAATATATTTTGCATAGTTGGGCTTCTCATCAAACTTCAAATTCACAACATGTTCAATAAATTCTCTAAATGGTGCAGGAGAGAAAGAACAAAGAGCTTCTGGGGAGGTTGCCATCTTCTTCTTGCAGACAAGGAACCCTTTATTTTCACCCTAATGAGACGCTAATGTAAGATATGTGATAAAGATGCCACAACCAAAACCTCTGCAAAATATGGAACCTACTAACCTGGAAACCCTGCCAAGGCAGTCGCCCGCGAAGAAGAAAAATGAGTGTGTAAGCAAGAGACTCTAAATCATCTCGTCGGCTAGCAGTTCTTCCAAGATGAGCATGTGCACTGGCATAACGGACAGTCCCCCTATACCAAGAATGCTTGTGCCTTAATTTAAACTATTCACATTGTACAAATATACTAATGGAGTACACAAGACAGAAGAAAGGTTAAGATAGCAAAGATCATGTTATAAAATACAGTACCTAAAAACATCTGGGCGCTGATCATAGTCAACATGTTGGCTTGTTGGGCTATCCCTCCATTTCGTAGCTGATATCACAAAGAATTCAAAACTTTGAGCAAATTCTCAGATTAAATAAGGCAAGAACAGATAACCTACAGGTAAAGATATTTAAAACTGACAACTTTACCTAGTCCAAGGTCAACAAGAAAGAGCTTTTTCTCTTCTGGTGTTCCAGGTGGACCAAGCAGAAAGTTCTCAGGCTTCACATCCCCATGCACATATCTGCGCACATTACATTACACAGATTTGTACACTGTAAATTCACAGATTTCTTTAAGGAAGGTATAATATTTTGCTACCTATCTTTGAAAAAGATTTACAATGTCCTTTAGAATATAAGTTACAAGTGAAGATGAAAATAATTACCCTTTAGAATGCACCTTCTCAAGAATAGAAATCGCCTCAATAGCAATACATGCAACCATTTCGGTCGACATCCTAGAGTAAACAAAGTGAAAAATAAGACACTATTAACTGTTTATTGGACCATATACAATTATATAGTTATTCAAGATCTGCTATACAAAGATAGCTTACGTATGAGATTTGTTGTTCCAGACATCCCATAAACTAGGTCCAAGCATGTCCATAACCTGCAATAGTTGTTCATTACACATTTGTGGCAGAATATATAATATAAAAAACAATCTATGAGTAGTCCTCTTCAAAAAATGAAAACAAATAAAATCTAACAAAAGTGACATACCATTATGTAGTAATCACCTTGCCGACCTTTGTAGTGGACTCGTGGAACGCCGTGACTACCCCCTAGTGTACTGAAGAAGAACACGTTAAATTAGGCTAAAAGACTTTTCAATAACTCAACTAATGTACTGCTTCAATATAAAGTAAGAATACTGTGCAAAACTCCTCACCCGTAGACTTGCCACTCGTAAGGTGGTCCGTGGTTACATCCCTTGCTGTTCCTGTGCTCGAATTTTAGAGCAACCTAAATTTGCAAAGCATTTCAGTTATTTAAGCACTAATGACCATGTTCACGGTCACAGCCACTACAATAAGTACCATACCTCCACTGCTCCTGCACCAGTTCTTTCATGTGGAACCGGAGCATTAACTCGACGTCCTACATATACTTGTCCAAATCCTCCTTTGCCTAGTTTTCTCTCAACTTTATATGATGGGGAAGTACCAACCTGGACCTGTTACACAGAAGCAATAGCTGAATACAAACGATACTAAACAGTACATATATTACACATCAACATCAGTCCACCCCAGTAAAAGTTCCCTTGAGCTTTTATCATGACCCATCTAAAAAACTCAAAAATACACACACACATATAATGCATTTAAAGATCTTGGTAATGTATCGTGTATGATTAGTTAACCAATTCCTCTTAAAAAAACAGAACACAGCTACAAATATCTATACTTGTACACTTATAGTTACATAACAGTAATCACCAATTAAGAATTTTTTAATTAGGCAACCTATATAAGCTCTAAAAATTGCACATAAATTGTATATAAAACTAAACCAGATCACTCTCAGTTTGTCAGCAGTTTCTACTTGAAAATCAAGAAACCTGAATTAACACCAAATTTTGCAAAATACAGATACCATAAAATATCACAAAAAAGATTGCATCTTTTTTTTTTTTCACCACAGAACACATACTTACAAACCATAATTCAACTTCATACAACTAGAAAGAAATATTATATATAAAGATTGCATCTTTTTCTTTCTTTTAACCCAAAACACATACTTACAATTCATAAATTGAGCTACAAAACATAATTAACATACATACAACTAAAAAACAAGAAAACATATACATATATACATAAAGATTGCATCTTTATCTCTCTTTTAGCACAAACAAACATACTAAAAATTCATAGAATATAGAAAAATGAATATACACACAATAACACACATATAGATACAGAGAGAAGAGAGTGATACCCTTTCAGGAATAGGGGTGGTTCCATCATCATTATTAGCATCTAAAGCAGCCTTCTTGTTGTTATCACCACCACTTTGTCCACCACCTCCACTATCAAGCTCATCCATCCCCTCTCTCTCTCTCTCCTTTTTTTCAAAACCCTAACACCCCTCTTTTTATTACTTATACGGTGTCGTTTTCAGCTCAAAGTTTGCACCTTCCTTGGATCCGGATCCGGGTCGGGTCAGAAATCGGGTTGCTTAAAAGACCAAATTTGGGCAATTGGAGAAGAATATGTGTGTTTGTGTGTGAGAGAGAGAGAGAATTGGGGAATCTGTAGGGGGAGACTTGAACTGAGAAGTTTAGTGGCTTCCCCGGTTTTTTCGGAAATAAACACTTATTTCCGGAAAAAAGTAGGTATGTATATACTTTTTTTGAAAATAAATAATTTATTTTTTAATTTTAAGATGATATTTGGTTTTAAAATTCTAAAATAAATATTTATTTTTAAAAATATATATATAAATATGTAAAAAAAAAAAAACTTATTTTAAGTTTAAGAAACCCCAAACAGCCACATTCTTTTTGTATTTCTTCTTCTTGGCTTAATTTTAATTTTAATTTTATTTTGTAAAATATTGTTTATAAATTGATAAATAATACGAAAATCTGCCTCCTTTTATGAAACATTCTTTCCCGTCTTGAATTAAGAAGTCATTTTTATCTTTTTCGGGATTAATTTTGAATTATTACGACATAATAATTTTTTATATCGAATATTTTAAATTTTACATTCGATTCATTGTTGTTTGATAATTATTCATATTAAAGATAATTTGGTTTCCTTGTAGGTATTTATTTACAAATATTTTTGCGTGTCAAATGGTTATATTGTTAACTACAAGTCAATAAATCACCTTAAATTTTGATAATTATTCTGGGAATTATTTTTCATCTATATAGGATAATTTCGTAGTGTAGAAACAAAGAAGAAATTTTAGTAGTTTTAAAGAATATCACAAGTTACTGACAAAAAAAAAAGAATATCGTAAGTTATCCATGAATGACTTGTTCTGACAAAATAATAATGCAAAGTACAAGCTTACCAACACCACGTACATATACGAGAAATATATATATATATAGGCTATATTGCTACAAGTAAATTAAACGTGTAACGTGCATGTGTACGGGCACTGGGATGAAGAAAGGCCTTGGCAATTTCTTGTATGTGTTGTTACTTGTTAGGTGTGGTAGATGAAAACAAGCTGAATTATATATATCTCAGCTGGGGAAGGAAGTGAATTAGTCTGGTATGAGATCCTGTATCTCTTGTCACCTTGTGTGCTTTTGATTAAACTGGTCATAACAAATTTGAAAATGTACAAGGTTCATGTTAGGTTTAGTTTAAATTTGTAGGGAGGAACCTAGACAAAACTTGAGAGACTGTTTCCGTGAAAACCGACTTCAAAAATATAATTACTTGATCATCTTTCTCTTCTAGTAGTAGCTACAAGAAGGCACTGGTTGCTTTGCTTTGGCAGATAACCCCATACAGGTATTGCCTTTCTCTTTGAATGGAAGTCACTCTCCTACACATTGCAGTATGTTTCCTCATATATGTTACCTTTGAATACTTAAATATGCTCTTGGATTATTTTCTGCAATCACTGCTGCTTCTGCATGCTTTTTAAAAGCTTTTTGTTCATATGATTTCCCCCCACACATTTAAATTTTAAAAACTGGTAACCTGTAAAACTTCTTTGATATATAGATATACATATCTTCACCTTCGGGATACCTGTGAACTTAAATCTTTTTGTAAGCTTTATGTATACATCTTCTTGGGTATCTGTACACATATATTATTCATATATACAACAAGTATGCATGACTGGGTTTTTTTTAATCCATTTTGTTAATTTATTGAAACTTGGTTGGTTTATTTTGGTTCCTCGTGATTATGATATTACTTGTTTAATTAGTCTCATGGTTAGAAGAAGTGAATCTTGTACAGTCATCTTTTATCATTGTATCAAGTCATTCCCACAAAAAAGGAAGGTTTAGATGAGTGGTTGGCTTAGTCTGTGTCGTGAAAACCACGTGAAGTTTGATGAACACTTTAGTATGATAATATAAAGGAGAAGATAGAGCTATATATAACCTCTACATGCATATCTTATCTTACATGATTATATACTCTTTCTATATATATGGTATTCTTCAGTTCAGATACAAACATCATGTCTTCTACTAGAGATAATTACCCTGCAAGAGTTGCTCTATACGGACAAACCACCAGTACTGTTCCACAGACCTCCAAAACTATCAATGGAAAGTCTGCACAGAACAATATCAGACATTTCGGCCGAACTCCAAAAAGAAGTCGATGCTGCAGCTGCAGATGATGAAATGAAGCAGCTGCGGGTGCTTCCACCAGTATCCGAGGTTGAAGATGCTAAGTGTGAGTGTTGTGGCATGTCTGAGGAATGCACACCAGAGTACATAAGCCGTGTTCGAGATAAGTTCTCAGGTAAGTTGATATGTGGACTGTGCTCGGAGGCCGTGAAGGAAGAGATGGAGAAAAGTGGAGGAAAAATAGAAGAAGCTTTGAGTGAGCACATGAATGCATGTTCTAAGTTTAATAACTTTGGAAGAACCCACCCTGTGTTGTTTCAGGCACAAGCCATGAAAGAGATACTGAAGAAGGGCTCAGCAAGAGCAAAGTCATTGAGTCCTAGAGATTTCAAGGCTGACGTTTCAAAGAAGGGTGGAATTGCAAGGAGTTCAAGTTGTATTCCTGCGCTTATGAAGGACTTTAACTGCAACGATCCAAAGATGATGAACTAAGTTTTCTAGTGACAAAGTACAAACATGTATACTTTAATTATGTACAGTCGTATGTATATAAAGGGGAGTCGTGTACACTCTGTCGCACTTCTCTCTATACAGTTCAGTGTGGTTGTATCTTGTATGTATGTACAGGGGATCATGTATATTCTTTGTCATTCTCAATATACAGATCAAGTTATTTTCTAATTCTTAAATCCAGTGCCCATTTACTTTCAGGATAAATAAAAACTCTCTTCAAGTAAGCACTTGTTTCTCAGAAAAAATTCCAAACAGACACCCTCAATATCAATTAGGCTCCGATGTAAATACAAGATGATTTATCAACTGAGATTAATACATGTGGCCTCCTAAATTCTGAATTAACATATGTTGGCTAATAAGATTGTGTATATAGAGCTACATACTGAATCTGCTGGTCCGCTGGATAACAAAAGTATACTGAGATTACTGTCAATGTGAAGGCGCAATGACTGGTTTTTAATATTCCTGTAACCCTGATATCAAAATTACATAAATATCATGGACCGATACATAACAGTTACAGCTGCAAAGATCGTAAGAAGACTTATTGCACCCTTTGCAGTCTGCACTCTGCACAACATATGATGTTGGCTCGGTAGCCTAAATTCTTTACCAGATTAGATAGCTGGTTCACAATCCAATTTGGACGAGAAAAATACCATCCACTGCTTCATTACCATATGCATCTCAACATTGGAAATTCGAACAACTCATCACCAGTGCCCTTCAGCCAATATGCTGCGTGGACAAATTAGCCATCAAAAGTCAAGTCATCCTATTGCTTGTGAAATTTTATGATCTTGCTCAAATTCATCTTCTTCTAATTAAATTTCTTTCTGATTTTTCCTTGGGAAAATTAACAATTAGTTTCTTTATGCTATATAATTTACTGTTATTGCTAATGGAGAGGAACCGAGCATATCTTCACGGTTCACCTAGTTCTACTCCAACCTACACCTTCTGCAATCTCCTTTTGGAAAGAACCAAACAGAGACAAGGGTAATTTCAGAAAACATTCATTCATTGCTGAACACCAAAAAAGGAACATAAAAAAGATTCCTATCTATCTAAAAAGGAAAAAAAATCATATCAACGGCATAATGCAATATACACATGTTACTCTTTTGAGTATTCTAATCCACTTTCACCATAAAGGCATATACTAGTAGAGGCATTATCTTATCCTTTAAGAAGCAAAAGAATTGTGAGAAGCAAGGTCTCATGTATACTATCAGAAGAAAAATTAGCATAGTCATACACACACACACACACACACATTTACTAATCAACCAAGTCCAACTATAATCAACTACGGCCATAAAGTTGAAATATCTTTTTCACACTACCTGACAGAAAAGCTATGCAGGTAAACATCTACAGTTATACAAAAAGGTCACTACATTTATTCACGGTAAGTTTACTGACTTAGAGCAACTCCAAAGGTGAGTGAATCCTTACCAATATCCTGCCAGATGGACAATTATAGGGATTCTTTCTTAAATTCATAACTCCAATGCTAGAAGTCCTTGCTTAAAATTTTTGGGAATAAGAAAGGGGTAAACAATGTTGCAGGTCAACAATTTATGGTATGTATAATTTATATTTGTAGCATAAATATTAATTAAATATATACTTTTAACATATAGGGAATCAAGATAGTGAGTACCATTGGAGTAAAATAACTTTTTGGTTCCCTATATTTTAGATAACCATTATTCTATAATATTTTAGGGAACTAAAATAGAAAATGGCCTTGGAGTTGCTCTTAGAACAGCTAAATACGGAGAACCTAAAAATCAGTGCATATGAATTGGTAGCTGCTGGCAAGTTACGAACTTTAAAAAATCTACAAACCTTGCCACCACTTGGTGTGTGAGTCTGTAACACTGGAAACAGCAACCATTGAGCTCTGGAATCCTTGTTGTCATGTTCTCTACAGAATAGAGGTTGATGCAACTCGTTTGTTAAGCAACAAGTCACAAGTTTCCACAAAAACCAATGTTTGTGTATGCGCGCACAATCACATATCTGAAGATCTTCAAATACCTTCTATGGGATTGAAGACTAACATGTGGAAGTAGACTTGAGAAAGCAGTTGGTGATGGTAGTAGCAATAGCTCTGATTGTCCGCATCTCTTCCTCCGAGAGCAACTAAAGTTATTATTTAAGGTTAAATTAGTATTAATTAAAAGATAACTATTAGAAATTTACTAAGAAATGACACATAGCAGATTGTGTATATATACATATATATTTATGATATTAAAATATATTCCTCGTCATAATGTCTAAAAGGAATGACAAGTATGATTAACCTGAGGCATGCATGCTCCTTTTATCACTTCCTGACACTTATTATATACTCATGAATCTAGTCAACCTCAACCCGGCTGCATCCAGCAGTCTTTTGTAAACCCATGCACCTCATTGAATCTCGAACCTTATTAGCATCATCCCACCTATTAGAACTGGCATAAATGTTTGATAACAAAGCATAAGTTCCAATTGTTACATCTCTGGTCTTAGAAAGAGACTGTCTGATTCGCAGAATCATCTCCTCGCTCCCATAAATATGGCAAGCATTAAGTAATGCTCCCCAAACGGAACCATCAGCTGCCACAGGCATATCTTTAATGAAATGCTCTGCTTCTTCTAAGAGCCCTGCTCGACCATACATATCAACAATACAAGCATAATGCTTCATGTCGGGTGAAATGCCATACACGCCATCCATGGATTTAAAGAGCATTAACCCTTGATTAACCAACCCCTCATGGCTGCAAGCAGATAACAAACCTATGAATGTTACATCATCAGGGGTATTCCCATGAATCAGCATAAGGGACAAGAGTGGCAACACATGCTTGCCATACCCATTCATTGCCAAGCCACTAATCATGGTACTCCATGACACTAGATCCTTAAATTCAAGCATGTGAAACACCCGAATAGCCAAATCCATGCTCCCACATTTCACATACATATTCACCAGAGCATTCCCCACATTTCGATTCATCACAAGATCATGCCTACTATTCACATAAGAATGAACCCACTGACCCAAATTTAAATCCCCAATCGAAGAGCACGCTGACAACATGCTAACAATAGTAGCCTCATTAGGCTCAGCTTCTCCCCCTTGCACCATTTCTTGAAACATCCTCACCGCAACTTCATAAAATCCTCTCTGTACAAAACCACCCACCATGGTAGTCCAAGAAACCACATCTCGTTTACGCATACTATCAAATAAATAACGCGCACATCCTAAAGATCCAAACTTGACATAAAAATCCAAAACCACATTACCCAACACAACATTAAATTCATCAAAATTCTTTAAACTATAGCAACAAACAGATTTACCAATCTTAACAGCCCCAATACTAATACAAGCAGATAAAACAGTAACAATTGTAGTACTATTAGGACTCACATCCATTTTCGAAAACCTAACCAACGCTTCCTTCTCCAACCCACATTTCGAAAGCCCGGAAATTATCGAAGTCCAAGAAACAACATCAGGGTAAACTACTGAATCGAAAACTCGACAAGACGATACAATGTCATTTTTCAGCAAGTAAAAATGTATGAATGAATTCTGGATGAAAATATCAGAAAAATGTGCTGTTTTGATGACATGGGCATGAATTTCTTGGGCTTTTGGGAGTGAATGAAGTAAAGAACATGCCTTTAGAGCAAGAGTGAATGTGAAATGGTTATGTGAACATGGGTTTTGGAGCATTTGATTGTAGAGAAAGAGGGCATTTTGTGGAGTGTGTGAGTGTGTGAAACAAGATAATAAGATGTTTAATTTGTAGGGTTTGGGGGTTGTTATAATATGAGCTTGGATTTGTTTGATTTGTGTAAGAGATAGAGTGGGGATTAATGGTTTCATGGGCATGTTAATTTCAAGATTCAAGAACATATATATAGGTATGTATGCATGTATGTATATGTAATAACCAGTATTCGTATACTTACAATCAGCAGCACCAGAATCATGGGTTTGCTCTAGATTCTTGCCCGAATTGATTTTTGAACCCGGTTTAATTTAAGAATTTGATGAATTGTTTTTATTCTCCTGTAAATAAATGATTCTGACATATATTTATAATAAATTAGTCAAGGAAATAGATAAATCAATTGCTTGCTTCGAAAGAAAAAATATAAATTGATTGGTTGTTGATGTTGATTGGTTTTTCATAAAAACGCTTATATCATAAACTAACCACTTGTAAAATTATCCACAGTAATAACAATTAGACTAAAAAAATGTAAAAATAGGCTGATAAATTTGGCTTAGGATAGTAGATGTTACTATGTTAGCATCCCTGGAACATCAATTTCATTTTAAATAACGGGATTTGAATTGTCATTTCAAATTTTCAGATTTGTACTAGAAATGAATTTGTAGGATACACATACAACATAATAATACTGATATCATTGTCAATATACAGTCCCAACGCTTTGTTCTCAATATTAGCTTTTCTATAACCATAAAATCAAAATTGCATAAAACATCACCATACATGGATGAAATTAAGCGGTTTAGCTGCAACGAAAATTGGTAGAGTTGCAGCACCCTCTGCCGCCTAAATCAGTGTTTGCTTTAAACCCGTGTTCTTTACAGGTATAGGATTGCTGGTTCACAATCATTACTGAAAGTAAAAAATACAACACATTGCTTCACTATCGTATGCATCTCATGCTGGAGTTTCGTACAGCTTTTGCACCGGCCGACCCATCTGTGTGTCTGCAATCTGTAAAGAAGACTGTACGTCTAAGAATGTGTTTGATGAATATCAAACTAAAACTGCCAGAATGTGTTGATTATAGAATTTCTCCGGATTCTGTCCCAAGTCGACTACTGACATTATAGGCCAGGATGTAGCCCTCCCACAAGTTGATTACCCCCTCCCCCCCAAAAAAAAAAAATCAAAAACCTTAACTAATTTTTTAAAGTCATCTCAAGCATTCAAGTATCACATTAGAACACTCTGTGCCTTCTAAGTCCTCATCAAGGAAGCATTTCTTGTGATTGATACAAGCCGATGATAAACAAACCCAAAAAGAGTCCACTGAATGCATAATATAATCAGGTAAACTGCACCTATTTTACCATGCTGAATTTTTTATCTTGACTACTTGAGCGAATAATTCAAAATAAAATCATTACCTATTTACCATTCACATAATCAAGAAGTCTTTTGTCAAGCTCAAAGTGCCGGCAAAGAAGCTTCTGCATACACAGACCACACAAGGTGTTATTTAAAGAAAACCCAACTGTATACTCGATACTTCGTCTGTTAAAAATAAGTTAAAAAGTACTCTAACTTTTTGGTCCGTCTGCATAGTGGTTAGTTAAATTTCGAGAAGTAGCAAATATGTAATAATTTCAGTTATTTGATATTTGTACTTCAATTCGACAAAAATCAATAAAACCCTTTTTGAATGGAACTTTTAGTATTTTTTTTGTTGTTTTATTCTTTTACATTAAATAGGATATATATTATTAATATAACTATCCGAACTCATAATAAATTATAAGTAGAAATATTACTTCTGCTTATATCTCATGAAAATAATTTTAGGTGACAAATGATTTTTTTAAGCTAAGCTGATTGTGCCAGATTAGCAAAAAATAACAAGTCACTGATGTTTCTTTTACCTTTGTTACAAAAGGAATGGAGGCTTTTGCTTCCAAGTTGAACTCAGGAAAGCGTGCAACCTCTTCTGCGTTCTCAAACAATATATATGTGGGAAGTTGTTTACTGTTACCTGTAAATCCCACAGGTATCAGCCATTGACAAAAAGATATAGAGACCAAACTGAAGTCGATAAAATAGAGTTCGATGTACAAGAATTAATCAAGGACCAGTATTACAATGCAGATTGCAGAAAATGGCAAAAAAATATTCTCACCGAGAGAGATTCCAAATTTTGGTGCAACATTTGGAAAGAGGCCAATATCAACTGTCCCAAATGATAGATTTTTGTTTGAGAATCTGTCGTAAAAGGAGAATACAAGTCACTACCCATGTAAAATAAACTGAAGCAAAGATAAGAAATATGTATACAAGTACGAGGTAAAAGATGCAAGTAGAAACAGAACAGCAGCTACTAGAAAAAACTAAACACATTCAACAGCAGTGTGGAACGAATCACTCACGTGATTGAAAGCTCAGGAAAAATGCGACTTGTTCGTACGCAGTTTGACGAGGATAAAGCACGAAATTCAACCTGCCATGAACAATTGCAAATTTGGCAGACATGGAAAACAGATTAATGTTCTTCCTGTTTTGCACTACTGCAGATTACAAAATATGTCAGTCTACATTCAATGGTTCCAACAGGACATCAGAGGTACTACAGAACTATCCAAAACAAAGCACAAAGGTAAACCCAACCTAAATGTGATCAGTTAATACTTAATAGTTATTAAGTTACTAGTCCTCCTAAAACCTCAAGGTGTTAGAAGACCAACTTACCAAGATAATATATTATATTCTAACATTCCCCCTCACTCGAAAGCCCATTTTTGGGTCAAAAAGTGGATCACGGGCGCCCATCTTTGGGGCCATAATTTTTCTTCGTGTCCATATTAAAGTATGAAAATATTGGGAGTGGCAGAGAGTCGAACCTGAAACCTCTAATACCATGTTAAGTTACCAGTTCTCCTAAAAATATTCTAACAATAATGAAATGAACATCCAAATTATTTAACATGTAAATATGTACTGCAAGCTATCACATTTCAAATTCACTGACATCCATTAGAAAGATGAAAATTAGACATTTTAAGAAAACATAATTCTCAGGAGTCATGAGCACCTCGTGTACAGTAACAAATATCATAGATGTACATCACTTAAATATTACGATAGTAGGATATTATTGTTGAGGTCAATACATAAATACTCATATACTCTAATTTTACCAGAAAAAAAACTATCCAATGAGGTTAAAAAGTGATTCCACTGAACTAACCAGCCAAAACTTCGTTGTGTGCCCTTCAGTCAGTATAGTTTCCAATTGCAGAGGTGTTAACTGATTTGAAGTACCTTAAAAAGGTCAACATTAAAACTTTAGATACATACAATCAGTTTATAGCAGTCATATAAAGGAAAAAGGATACTTGCAAAGAACGTGATAAAGAATAAGAAGAAGGGTACCAGAACTCAATCATTTACCTAAGCTTAGGTACGGAGGTTGTTGTGTGAATATATATATAACTGCATAAAAAAGAACACATGAGAGAAACAATTAGAACCTCAATAAGCACTTTTCTTATTTTTTGACAACAATGAAGTTTGGCAATAAATTGTAGACTCTGCTTTGCTGCTTACTCAACAGAAGCATAAATTAACTGTGCAATTGAAAAGATGAACTGAAGATGCTTAAGACAGTTTTCCGGCCAAATTCAAGAGTTCATAACTATAAAAATCTTACCATCCAAGCCTTTACGTACCCATTATATCATGATATAATTACAGGCACATAAACTAATTTATATAAGACATTATGCCACAATCAGTAAATTTGCAGTGGTAGATGATGAAACTAAATTATATGCTCACACTATTATCCAGGGTATCCTATTTGATTTTTATTAATACAATTAAATTCACATGCTTACACACACGTAGATGCATACCTAAAAATGCCAACATGTACCAGATAGCAAGATGATAATCCAGGACCAAAGCAATGGCAACAAGGAATAGCTGCAAAAACCTGATATCGAGTCAGTATTAAAAATAAATAAAAGAAAACAAAAGTAAAGACATAGTGACATACAAGTAACTACATTAATGTCCGAGTAGTTCAAAAAAAATTACAGGAAATGCTGTACAAATCAGCAATTGACCAGGAAATATAAATGAAGAAAAGTGAGTAAGAAATATGAATACATGATGCCATTTGATGCAGGATAGCGGGTCAAAAACCCAAAGAAAGTATTTGGGAACAATATAATAGGCTTTGGAAGCCCATTTATTTGAATATTTTTAGGATAGGTTTATTATATTATCACTATAATATATATATATATATACACGTATACGTATTGGAGTTTTAGTGTAATTAGGAAACTAGATTATTATATATAGGAATATAGTCATTACAATTCAGCAGGGTTTTATTATATTGAGATTTGATTTAATGTTGTTTTAAAGTTCTCTTGCGAGAGTTCTTTGTGGAAAACCCCTGGAACCCTAATTGAATCACCTGCCTCCCCATCACCATTATTAATCTGCTTCCGAGCATCAGAAAAATGAGGCACAAAGAACTTTTTCCGACTATAGAACATTTAAAACAAGGTGTAAGCATGATTTATTACATGATATCATATAATTAGGTCATGCTAAAAAACTAAAGAACAACTCCAACCAATAAATAGAAATATAAGGTCCCCAAGAATAAACCTCTGCATAGAACAAAGTATCCGCAATGAAAGCTTCCCACGTTTCCTCTTTCACCATCTATCATAGATAAATAAATTATTGACACGAAAAACTCAGAATGATCAAATACATTTAGGTCAGACAATGTACAAAATGTCAAATAAAAACATATAGGATTGTACTCGATATTAAAAGCGCACTAAAGCACAAAGGCATCCTGGGGCATAAACGCAACACACAATCACTAAGAGAGCGCTGTGGAAAGTACATAAAAACTTGATATATATAGCTACATATATATGTAGATGCTAAAACATGATAAAATTGATGAAAACAATAATAATGAATTATATAAGTAACACATCACATTAAAGTTAATTTCATAAACAAGAGTCGATATAGAACTTTTGTTTATAATAACAAAAAAAAAAAAGATAAACTAGCAACTAAAATGTGTTCTATCTCGGGGGCCCAAATATATTTTTGGTCTAAAGGGTCTGATTTTGGTGTCTTTCAATATAATTTTTCTCCCCTTCAATCTGCCAATTTGCGAAGTGCACTTATCCGTTTCACCAGGCTTATGTGCTTGAGTGCTGTCGCATCGCTCCAACACAATGCTATAAAAGCTTGCTTTAAATTGTTGATCGCTTTGATAATTACGACCGTACTCTTCAATAATTTTTACAGTAATAAATTTATTACAGCCCGAGTCAATCAACTATTTTGTTATTTTGCATTCCAAAAAGGAAAAGCCAACCTTAACTTACCAATTTTTCACCAACATAATAGTAGTGTTATTAAAAGACACAAAGCGACAGCTTCGGGATTCACTTTAAAAAATCAGCATCACCGAAATGCGTTCAATCGTGATTATCAGTGAAATGCAAAGTGCAAAAAGGGCCCACAGAAGTGCTCTTCTTTAAAGATGAGAACTTCGACCAGATTTGAATCACATTTAGAAACGTGGGCCATATATATAAATTTATTTTGATTGTTTGAAAAGACAATTATACACATAATTCGGCTTCTTGCCATATATGGACAAAATACACATACCAATTACCATTGTGCAAAAATTTACTTTTACTACCTTTTTAATATATTAAATTAAATTATTATGAAACTTGAACCTAGTACTTTTCAACAATTTAGTTTGTACTTATTAAGTAGCATGACATGACTAGTGTTACACATATTCAAACCAATATATATATGGTGTATTTCGCTTCATAAAGCCCGAGGCCCTTTGTGCTTTCTGTGTTTAATGACAATGCATAGTAGTAATAAATCCATAGCATGTTAAGTTCTTAACCTAGTCGATACCCATTCTCCTAGTAATATTTAAATTCATGTAATCAAATATTAACAAACAAAAAATTTAATATTTTCTCAAGACCCAAAAAAGATTAGTAATAACACAATATAATTCAATTTACAAGAGCAATTTAACATAAAGTTGGTACCTTTACAGCAGCAAAAATGCAAAATGCAAGAAACGCTTGAATCTCCTGTGATCACAGAACATACAACATCAGCAAAAGCAAAACAGTAAATCACACACACACACACACACGAAGGTATATATACAAATTACATACACGGTGAAGAAGATGAGAGGTGAAATGAGGAGAAAGAAGAGCGGAAGCAGAGATGCGAATGGGAATGTAGGAGAAAAAGACCAGAAAATTGAATAAATAGAAGGGTTCCGACACCGTTAAATTCAACATTCCGGCCATTGTGTTGTGATCGTTATCGTTATCGTTATTTTTCTCCATTGATTTAGTGGTCTGTTTGTTTGATGATCTGATTGGATTTTTTAGGGTTTATTTTTTATTTGGATTTGTTTATTTTTATTCCAAGTCACTTGTTTTACATTCAAGTCACTCTCTTTCTAAGTACAGTAATAAAACAGAACGAAAGATTATTTTCAAAAAATAAGCCGCATAATTTAAATTTATGATTGTTTGAGGGTGAACCGAACACCTAAATTCGTAAGTCAACCTAAATCCTCCTACTCTCAAATAATATATGATAAAACTTCTCTCTTGAGATTAGGTTCAAAAAAAAATGAAATGACAAACTTGTAAATTAATCATCACGCCCTGCATTCACATAAATATACTTTTATCACTATTATATTTCACAAGTATTATCCTGAGATCACCCTGAAGAGCAGGAAACTTATAATATATATGTTTTTGTAAAAAATATTGACATTTTAAATATTAACCCACTCGCATAACACTTGCGTTGTTTGATTAAATTATAAGTTATCGGTAAAAAAAATGGTTAAAATCAAAAACTTAGGTTAAGGGTATCAAAATTGACTTATATTGCAGGTTGGAGTGACTGGCTTTCTAATCTTTTTATCAATCCAAACCTTCATCAAATAGCACACTTATAAACATAAAATAATCAATATTTGATAACTCTATTGAATTGTCAGTGAGTAATTTATTCTATTATTCGAAAACAAAAAAATATAGAAAACTATATAGATATAATATTGGGGGTGTTTGGGAGAACTTTTTTCCAGAATAAGTCAACTTATTTTAAGACAAAGTTAGAGATTCCTAACTTTTTTCTGAAAAAAGTTGACTTTTTTTTTCAACTTATAGAATCTCAAATATATATTAAATACTTGTATAAAAAACATTTATCAAAATATGAAATTTTTACGCGAAAATAAGTCCAAAAAGACTTATTTTTAAGTCCCGCCAAACAGGCCAATTATTTTTCACTTGTATGTGCATTACTTGTTGTTGTCAACCATAGGTATAAAAATTCAATAAATTTATATTTAGTTAAATAAATAAATTGATCTGTATGGTAATGTAGCCCAGCCCAAGAAATGAAAAGGTAGCTCAAGATCTGCCCAGGCAGCCCAAACTACAAGTCTCAAATGTGTAAAAGAAAAGCCACCATACCATGATACCAAAACCAAAGCAAAAGCAGAGAGCTTTAATACACGTGAGATGTGACAATGGGATCACACGTGAGTTACCTTCAATACATGAACCAAAAGGCACGTGTTGTCACGTTACAATCTAATGGAAAGCAAGGAATCATCATACCAACAAAATTATAAAAAAATGAAGAAATTATTGGAAAGAAAAAGAGATGAGCCATCTGATTATCGCCACGTGGCATTGACCACCGTCAGCTATGGGTTAACCAAACCAGACTCGACGAACCAATTCACATGCCCACTGACACTGCCTTAACCACGATCACGTGACATTTCAGCACAATCCTACAAACTTTTTTTTTTTTTTTATTTTATTAAAATAAAAACGAGAAAAGATAAAAATAAAAAGCATAATAGAATATATACAATTATTACAGCATGATTTTGCATATTCGAAATGCATGATAAATCATATATGGTAAAATTATACGCCAAGCAATGCCCAATGCGATTCCTGCTTTTACAGTCTTTTCCGGTGGTTAAAAATATTCTAAAATTCTGTCAAAAAAATTAATGGGTCGCCGCTTAACTTTATATATTTAATTATATATAATTTTAAAAAAATGTTCGTGCATTTTTATATTCATCTTTTTTACTCTTTTTTCCCGACAAAATTCTTAAACTATATAAATATATAAGATATACGGCTAATAAACTGTACCATAAGCTCTCATTTAATAGCAAATTCAATTTTTCAAAAAATAGGTTATCGATTGAGACCATTTACGATGCTTATATGATAAAGTGAAATTTCTAAAAAAACCAGCGATCATGTGAAATCTATTTAGTAATTATCCTACAATTTTAAATAATTATTTAAATATGAATAATAAGATGTCCAACAGCCGAAAGCCCGAAATGCATGAATAAACATATACCAGAACATCAACGTCCATCACCTCACAATAAAATCTCTTTCACTAACGATAATAACAGCACTGTCAACTTAGCCTAGGGATTGCTTTCATTGTACTATGGCCCACTTAACTAACTCATTACTTATTACGCTCTGACACGTGTCAACTCACACAAACCTTTGACAGTAATCCCACGTGGCAACTTTGGGGTGAAAAGTGAAAAAAGAAAATTAAATATGACGAAAAAAAAGAAGATGAAGAAGAGCATGTTATTTAAATCAAGACCGTCTATTTTATCAGGGTGAGCTGGAAACGTCGTGCTTACGAGTGTGGAGGATATGAGTATAATAATAATATATTCATGTTTCTGACAAAAAAAACTAATAATAATATATTCATGTGGGTGTAATAGTAAAATAATAATATAAGTAAAAAAGGGTTAAATGGCTAATACATAATCAGACTCACACTAAACTTGCAAGGGAGTCACTGAACTCAAAAAACTTGCATTGACATAATTCAAGTAATTAAAACTTGCATTTGGGTAACTGTCGTTAACATCACTAACAAAATAAAAACCAAACTTGCAACTTACAAAACTGAACTCAACCTCAACTTGCATTTACATTCCTAGATTAATAAAAACTTGCAATTGGGTTACTGAAAAAAAATAAACTTGCAACTGGGGTACTGAACAAAAATAAACTTACAACATACAAAACTGTATGGCTGTTAAAAAAATTCGAAATATCTGATATCCGTTCGAAATATCTGTATCCATATTCGAAATAAATCGAATATTATCCATATTTGAAATAAAGCGAATATTATTCGTATCTGAATAGTCGGATTCGGATACGAATATGGATATGGGCATATTCGTATCCGATAATATCTGAATCCTAATTTATATATATTATGTAGAAATATATATATAATATATATTTTTTTCTTATGTTCAATTTATAATATATATATATATATATATATATATATATATATTAACTAATATATTTTTAATAAGATATATATAATTATTATATATATATTTTTTCTGAATATCTCAGATTCGGATACAGATTCAAATTTTTGGATTCAGATTCCGAAATTACTGTTCTCCCTGCAACACTCTATAAATGAAAATATGTGATATTTTATAACTTTTTGACTTCGATTACCCAGTTGCAAGTTGAGTATCAGTTCAGTTAGTTGATTGCAAGTTTATATTAATTCAGTTAGTCGATTGCAAGTTTATATTAGTTCAATTATTCAACTGCAAGTTTTTTTAGTTCAGTGACCCACTTGCAAGATGAGTGTGAGTCTGATTATGTATTAGCCATTTAACCCAAGTAAAAAATAAGGTGAAATTCAGAGGTATTGTATATTGAGCGCGAGTACCGAGGAAGACAAGCCATGCTGGATCGGGTCCTTCCGATTGTTAATTACCCTAGTTAGCTTCTAATACTAGTTGTCCACCTTAATTAACTCTTAGAGCAAGTCCAACTATATACTAGTATAAATATTATAAAATAATAATTTTGAGTAATTTAAGAACACTAATTTTAGTGTCAAACTCCAATAACAATCTATATTCTCATTATTATTATAATAAATTTGAATCTAGTAACGAGGGTAATGAGAAAAAAGAAGGAAGTGAATATTTTATTCATAAAAATAAAATATAGAATAATTAGAGGATACCTATTAATAGGTCATGGAAGTCATTGGAATTGCTCTAATTGAATTAATTTAATTTAACATCAATCTTTAAGACTTGACACTACTATTCTGCAGGTTAAACTCAAATCACATAAATGATATGAGAATTTATACTATCACATATCCACATACTAACTCTTTACGTGCACAATGTAGAAATACTATCGATGGAATCAGAAATTTTGAAATATCAATGGCTGTAAGACTAAATTTTATATTAAATTTCCACACAAATAAGAACTAAAAATTATCTTGTCAATATTTTTTCAAGATTTAACCTAAAAAATAGTCAATTCTCTGATTTCACCATTGCCAAAAAATACGTTTACATTGTCATAAACGTTCATCGTTAGATTTCATTAAAAATATTTTTTTCATTATATTTTAAAATATGTACATATAAAAAATATTATTAAAGAGTCATCTAATTTTTTGAAATATTCTTATCTCATTATCAGTGATGAAAACATACACAACAACAAAGTACATAATATGTAATGGAGCTTGATCATACCGATTTATGTAAAAGATAATACATTTTTTAAAGTTATTAGTTAATAAAGAAAAAAATTGAAATGTTTTTTTTGAAATGATATGCCACCGGTAACCGCATAATGAGGATAATATATATCGAAAGACTAAACCTTAAGCTCAAAGCACCACCCATTGATTTCAAGGGGACACTTGAGTAATTCTCACACCAAACGTTATCAGACTGTATATTCAATGTCCACATAATGATACTATATAAACAAAATATCTTAATTTATTTTCAATGTCGAATAAAAACAAAAATGATCGTCAAAATCTTGGTAAAATATTATTTTTAGGTGTCTTGATGCCCCCTTCAAACGCAAATAAACACTCCCCTTTCTTCACTCACACCCACATAACAATCCTACCCCTACTATTCTCACTCACTCTATTTTTCTTGCACTCTTTCCTTTTTTCTTCTTCTTCATTACTACATAACTCAACCAAAAAAAATTGTTCATTCATAATGGAAACCTCACCTGAATTTTACCAAGGCTCATCAGCTGCTTACTATAACAAAATTCAGCAATTCACACCCGAAAAACGCCAATCCGATGGCAAGACCGCGGGTGAACATTTCATCATTGAAGACCTCCTAGACTTCCCTAATGACGACGTGATTGTCACGGATGCAACATTTGATAATGTCACCGGAACATCCACTGATTCCTCTGCTGTCACGCTGGTTGATAGCTGCAACTCCTCTTTCTCCGGCAATGAGCCTCATTTTAACGGCAATTTGGCTGATCATGCTCAATTCTCTAACGACCTCTGTGTTCCGGTAATTCCTATATTAATTTCCCATATACGACATTATATATTTACAATTTTATTAATCGAGTGCTTTCACAAATTTTGTGGTATTATTCATTTGACCTAGTAGTTTGCTTTAACAGTTTTGTTACCTGCTTAACATTTACGTTACTTGAGGACTTATGGTTTCTTATAATAAAAGAAATAAAAAAAGTAAACAAATGCCAGCTGAAAAATAATGCACCACTAGACAACAACTTAATTTTTTCAGTTTTGTGGGTCATGTTGAATTCGACCCAAAAATTGATTATATCGCTGAAATACAGCAGAATAAAATTTGGAAGCACTTGACATAATTAAACTCAAGTTCGAATTTCATATTATTGTATGCCCTCTGGCAATAAGTTATAAAGTAAAAAATATCAAAAAATCAAGAAAATTGATTACATGCATGTGACTGTGAATTATTGTAATACTAGTGTAATGTTTGTTGTTGTTATGTGGGATTTTAACTTAGATTTTTTTTTTTTTAATGTTGAAAACACAGTATGATGATATGGCTGAGTTGGAGTGGCTATCAAATTTTGTGGAAGAATCTTTCTCGAGTGAGGATTTGCAGAAGCTTCAGCTAATATCAGGAATGAAAGCTCGCACTGATGCATCGGAAAACCAACCCGAAAATAACCTGGACAATCCCATATTTCGCCCTGAAGTGTCAGTGCCTGGCAAGGCACGTAGCAAGCGCTCTCGTGCTGCCCCATGCAACTGGACATCTCGGCTTCTTGTGCTCCCACCAACTTCCACTCCGGCAATATCTTCAGAGTCATCGGGGTCTGACATTGCAGCCAGCTCTGGGAAAAAATTGGGGAAGGGTATTATTATGGGGATGAAAAAAGAATATTCTGACAACGGTGGTGGCTCTATGAGTGGTGGTGATGGACGGAAGTGCCTCCACTGTATGACTGATAAGACCCCACAGTGGAGGACAGGGCCTATGGGCCCGAAAACACTTTGTAATGCTTGTGGGGTCCGGTATAAGTCGGGCCGGCTTGTACCCGAATACCGACCCGCTGCAAGCCCAACATTTGTGCTCGCTAAACATTCCAATTCCCACAGGAAGGTACTCGAGCTCAGGAGACAAAAGGAGATGCAAAGGGCACAACATCATCAGCAACAATTTATTCACCAGGGTATGATGTTTGATGTATCAACTAGTGAGGATTTTTTGATCCACCAACACATTGGACCCGATTATCGGCAACTCCTCTGACATGTGGCAGCAACGTAGAATTGAAACAGAGTCGAGTTGAATTTGAATCGAGTCAGAATTAGTGTCGTAAGTTGTTAGCGATTTTAAGAGCCTTTGATCAATTTTCCTAGAGTTAATGTGTCCTAACTTGAGGAATTTTGTAGTTCTGTCATTAGGCTACCTGGTAAAACAAAAACAAAGGTTAGAAGGTATAGAGTCTCTTGAATGTCCTTTGAGTTTAATTTGCAAGTTTGGCAAATGTTTGAACATTTTTCCTAATTGTAATTGAGAACCATTTCCCATCTTTAAGAATTGACTTCTATAGTTCGGGTTAATTAATTATTCTCTATTGCAAGTAATCAAATCATGTAGAATAAATTAATTATATGGATGCATGCTTCACTGATATCAAAACTAATTTACATTTTGTTACATGCTCTCGTATATAGCACAGAGTCATTGGTTTACGCAAAATTATCTGCTAAATGCTAAATGGAACGTTTAGCGGATAATACATTGTAATCTAGTAAATATTCGTACAAAATTTAATATCTGAATTTTAATAAAAATAATAGATAAATGGTTAAAACTTTTACAATTCTTTACTAAAATAATGTGTTATTTTACATATTGGGAAAGTGGTAATGATAAAATGTTAAGGAGCATAGAAGTGAGTGCAGAAGATAACGAACAGTACAGAGAATGTTAGAGAAAAAATCAGTATGGTTTTATTGAGAGCTAGGGTGAGTACTTGATTGTATATATAAATATATGATCTGAATGTATGTATAGATTATAGATACAGTGAATTCATCACTTCGAGTAGTAGTGCGGTAGAAGGTGTGCACTTTCATACACCCCATGTGACCATATCACATTCTAAACTTTTTCTCACTTTAACGCAAGTTACTCATGTTACCTCTTCTCTTCTACCCTTTTTCATTACTAAATTCATTCATCTTGTATTACTTTGATATTATCAAACCGGTTGATTTCAGAGAAATCATGTTGAATCCTGATTATAAGCGAACAAAACTCATACGGGATAATTTTCGGTATTCAAGAATTTCAAAATTTTCGATTTTTTAATTAGAATTTTGTATATTTCAGGACCGTCCCTATTAACAATGGAGTCTTGTTAATATTTTCATAATTTGAAGGAGCTTGAATAGACTTAATCTAGTGAATATGTCTCGTCTTTTATTTCTAAATATCAATAATCAAATTAATACCTTTTTTCTTTGTTATTTGAAGTTGAAAATTTGAATTCTACTAGCTAGATACAAGGAGAGGGATGTGTAAATTATGCAATCAACTATTTAAAAAGAAAGCACCGTTTATAGTAGACAAAGAGATAACAAAATGAAGATGCTCATAATATTTTATAAGGGTAATTCGGGGCATTGCTGATCCATAAGACTGCATATACTTTTTCTTAACCAATTATCTGTACCCTTTATAAATTTGTTAATTGCTAGTTTGCTACCATGTTTGTATTGCATGGTATACTAATTAAAAAATTACTAGCCTAAATAAACTAATCTGGTAATAACAGTACATCTGCTGCACTACTGCTGCATTTTCGATTCTTTATATATTACACACACACTAGGTCCATCCATGTGTGTGTTATACTTTGATGATACCTCTGTAAGAAACTAACAAGGAAACAAATGGGTTAAACAATTATCAAATATAATCACAAGGAAACAAAGGGGTTAGAACAATTATTAATCCCACTACAGTTGATCTACCAGCTTAATTGTAGATTAATTAGTGAATTGTGCAGCAAATTCATCGGTGATCACATGCTGTAGCATGCCTCTCTTTATGCTCAGAAAATGAATAATTTCCCTTAGTTGCTGTCAAGTGAAGCCTTCTTGGCTAGCTGTTGCACAATGTGCCTCTTTGTTCGCAAGTAACTTATAAATTAAAATTTACTTGTCAAAATTATTGTATATCTCCGTAATTTATAAATTTTGATATATGTAGAATTAGATGTACCTAGTAATTTTTCAGAATAATGGTACTCGAAATTAATTAATGTGACATGGGGTTTGGCATGCCCAAGATATATAATCGCATATTATATGGATATGACCATTGACAGTACATGTGCAAAGGACGACATACGGGCATGTACACTTTATTGAACATAATTTTCTTCGATTAAGAAATTCTATTACCCCATGACATTAGCATTCCACATATCGATGAATATGTACAAAATTACCTTCTCATTTTATATTTGTAAAACTCTACATCTACACGCCCTGTGCAAATTTGTATGTGTTTATAAAATGGGTCGTGTTCAATGTGATAGACTAATAGATTACAGTGTGATTAAAATTTTCAGAACAATTGTTATATTCATGTTTGTCACGGCGCTCGACTAGTCGGCGACTAGTCGAGCAGTCAAGCTAGGATAGTCGACTGAAACCACCGACTTGAAAAAGTTGATATTTCGGCCGACTAGTCGACTGATTGGTCGACTAGTCGAGCCGACTAGTCACATGGGCTGTCGACTGGTTCAAAAAACCCGGTCAAACCCGATCAAACCTAGTCATATAAATAAGATTTTAACCTAAAAATAACAGAACTGAAAACCTCAGCCTTGCTTTTTGTAGTTTTTACTTTTTCGTCTTTGTTTTTTCTGTTTTTCTAACCAGAGAAACATGTGAATTATTGCAATGATGCAATCTGTCTAGTGTCCATATATTTTCAGTTAATTTACAGGTACAAATTGTTAAATTTGTAGGTTTTTTGCCTTTATTTTCTAATTCAAGTTTTCTGTTTTTGTTCCAGGTAGTGAGCAGAGCACTTGAGCTTGAGTGCAGTACATTGTTGGTTACTTGGTTTGGTTATTGGCCTGTTGCAGAATAAATTACAAGTTTTAGATAAGTCATAAATCTTAAAACTAAAGAATTATAAAAGTATATAACATATATAGTTTAACAAATATATCATATATAGTTTATTAATTAAATTATATATATATATATATATATATATATAATTTGTCGACTAGTCTCGACTAGCCGAACCTCCATCGACTCGACTCGACTGACTGCCGTGACAACCATGGTTATATTCCAAACACTTTATCATATCATTTAATATTTTTGTTTTATCATTTTATTGCGCTTATTTCTAATGATAAAAATCGTTGTTGGATTAATCCAATGACCTAAAAAAAATCCTAAATAAATGATTCTGGCATATGATTGTTAGGACCCAGAACTTAGCTCCCATCTAGAAAAAAGTTTAAATAGGACACCAACTATTTTTAAGAATAAATACTTATGAAATTTAATTTAGGGGGTCATTTGTCACTCATTTCTATATTTTAATAAAAAACTTAATGACAAAATTTTGTTAAAAGGGGCACATGCCCGCCCCTCCACTGTTAGTTCACACTTCACAGTAGGTGACTTGGATGCATATAATTTAGTATAATACAATAAAATACTATCGAAAGACAAATTTAGAGAAAGATAGGGTTCCATGCATAGGGGATATTTCCATGTTCACTTGTAAACAGTCTTGTCTCCTTTCTTTTACTCTACTGCCTCACTCTGACAGATCTGGCTGCTGCTACTTTTCCTTGCCTTTTTAAACTTTTGTAATTTGCCTAATGTAGTAACAATAATTTCAAATATCAGATACATAAACATGTACATATATGTGCAAGATTCTCTCCACAGAACACTTTAAAATTTATACACGGAGACTTTAGTGCCGTTTTGTATCATGAAATTTGAACCTGATTAGTGGAAATTGAAATGAAATGTATTAAAATCACATTCTCGTTCTCATTTACCGGAATGATGTATTAAATATCGTTCTCATTTATCGGAATGATGTATTAAATATCTTTCTCATTAAAGGTGGTCAAACGGGCGGCTCGGCTCGCCCCGACTCGTCCCGGCTCGTCTATGAACTCGTCCCAGCCGCCTGTGAATCGGACCGGTTCAAAAACCAGCACGAACCGCCTGAAAAAATGAGTCGTGTCCGAGTTGCCTTAGAGTAAACCGGATCAGGCACGGACCGGTTCATCAAACCCGTGCAAACCAGACGAGTCGGCAGGGTCCGACACGGCTCGCCGAGCCAATCCGCTTACAGCTCGGCACAAACCGGCCTGCTCGATACGTCAACAGCGGTACTAGTAGTTATATTACCGTGATCTTTCTTTTCATGTGTTAAAATGCATTTATCTCAATTTTAATTTTATATTTTATTATCAAAGACAATGAAAACTTGCTAATCGCTATAACATTTTGTTCCTGTCAATTTTTTAATGATTCTTTTTAAATTCTTAAGATTATGTTTGTTTTATTTTTGTTTGTTATACATTGTAATTTAGATTTTTAATATCATTTAAATTGGATGACAAATATTTTAGGTATATTATGAATTAGTTTAAATTTTAGTGCTTTTATTAAATAATTTTTTATTTTAAATTTTTTATTAATAGTTCGCTCATACCGATCTACCATAAATTAGGTTGAGTTATATATTTTATTTATACAAATTAAATTGAAATTTTGTAAATCAATATAATTGAGTTAAATTACTTAATCATTTCAAATTTTCAAATCAATTTAATTGAGTTAAATTGTTTAGACTTATTATACCGTCTTGCAGATATATATACTTCCAAAACTCAAAATAGTATATCACCTAAGATAGTTAATCAGAATCGGGAACGTCAACTAACAACGAACAACAAGATTTTGTATAAATTTAATAGTTGATAGAATATTTTTATTTTTTATTTTTAAATTTAATTTGTTTCATATTTTTTTTAATATGTACTATGTGCAAGCGGTTTGTTCCATTTTTTAGAGAGGAGTCCTCTCAAATAATTTGTAAAATATTTTTTAATTAATAAAATTTATAAAAGTACTGCCCTCTTTTATTCCAAAAATATTCGTATGAAATAGGTATTTTTTTTTAAAAAAAAAATGAAATAAAACCCGCCAATCAGCCAAAGTTAATACGAATGAGAATGATTTCGACAAAAATGTCATGATCATTCACTAATCAATGACTAGGCCTGGCTATCATATTATATTCTATCTACTTTTGAAATCTTTCAAATCATTGCTTCATTCACAACTTGTCAAACCCGCAACTCGGCTCGGCACGTAACGTTGGACTGCAATTAAATGGAATAAAAATTTAAAAAAATAAAAAAACCAAACCGTCTAACCCGCCGTCGAAGCTGTACACGACTGGACTTTTCCCGAACCGGCTCGCCTACAATCGCGTGTCGTACCCAAGTCACGAGGTGGCTAAACCGGCACAGTTCGCCCGACCCGCTCATTTGATTACCTCCCCTTCTCATTCCCATTTACCTGGTTCAAATCCCCCGCGAACCAAATGAGATTAGTTAGACTTTTTCGTACAAATGAACAAGGACAATGAATAGTGAGTAGTTAAAAAGAAGTTTGTAGAAAGAAAAGAAAGGGTGATTATATATATAAACAACCACATGCAAGTGTAAGGAAAAATTGGAGACATGGAGGCAATGGTGAAGGCCCCTTTTTCTAGAGGATGAGGGACATTAGACACTGTATTATCAACCTCCCCACTTCATCACGTGAACATCACGTTACCTTCATATACCTATTAGTTACTATTGCCCATCCATTTATGCGTACTGTATGTTTCAACTAATATATGTAAGCAAGTCTTTCCCTGTTAGTTTCAAGATTACTACATGGCACGATGATATATGGGCCAGCTTCAGTTAACACGTCTATATATGTATCATTCAATAATAATATGAGTTGACATGATATCGTATAATGTATTGATACACTCATACATCACCTTTTTCACAAACTAAACCGAGTTGACAGCACAAGGGCCTGCTATATATCATATGCATATTTGATTCGGTTGCTGTCTAGACATTTTCCCAACTTAGGAGATGATAGATGACCCCATGATAAATCAACATACTACTTGTCTTTAGGCACAATATTAGAATTTAGATGATTTTTCAAAATCTCGGGTGGCAAAAAGTGTGACATGATACGTTTGGAGGCAAATGCAATTATAGGTTACAGAGAGCAATGCTTGAATCTTTAATTCGAGGAAAAAAACTGCCAGACATCAAAATACAAATATTACACATAGAATTTGATGCAACAACAGACCTGCTACTTATTTGCCACAAGAAATGTAGGATACTTTCCAGGGATTTGATTGTCGAAAATATAAAATTTCAGTTTACAAACTTTGTATACTGATTATAAAGTTACCAAAAATAATCCATAAGAGTATTATGGAAAGAGCATCCGTAGGCAAGGCATCGCAAACACTTGTCAACTAAGCAGTTTCTTTTCTGTGGACTTTGACTGCAAGTATCTTCTTATCGAGGCACGCTCAGTCCTAATTCTGATAGCAAAGTTGTGAAACAATTAACCAATTAATAGAAAAAGATGTGATGCACATGAGTCTATCATAAATAAAATGCTTCACACAAAGACATTACTCTGTGGTAAACAATCAGATAAAGCATGGAAAGGATACAAGCATTGATCTAAAACACATGACTTGGGCTTCAATGATATTCTGACCATGAGTAGAGAAACATATTCTGGTGACTGAAGAGCAATTACATATATATCGCCGATCAACTGTGACCAACTCTTTAAGTCATAATTGAGCTACAGTTTTCAACCAAATCAATAGAGTACACATGACATTGGGATTTTAAATTTAAGCATGGCTAGACCTCTTAAATACTTCCAACAGAACCCAAAATGTTCCACGAATTCAAAGATCTGAAAATTGCCCTCAACCTTCATATGATTCAGTACAGTTATTTTCTGTTGCCATCAGAATTCAACTTTTGATCATCTCAGCAAAATGGTTCCAAATTATGAGGATCAATGCCCAATACTTGGATTTAATAATTTTTATAGTTAAGAATAATGAACTCCTATACTAAAAGGCATTGCTCACTTGCATTGGCCATAGAACTGGTAGGGAGACCAAGTTGCTGCTCTTTTCTAAATCTATTGAAACAATAATAATCATTCACCTATGATGTTTCAGCAGAAGCTACCTCCAGGGAGTTAAGATCACCACTGACCACTCACTTCCCTTCCCCGAATTAAGGAAAATAATGTACTAATTTATATATTACTCCCTCCGTCCCAACTTATCTGTCTTGTTTGACTTTTTTTAGTCAAATTGACCAAACTTTGATTGGAACTTGCATCTATTATACTCCGTATAATTGAAAAAAAGTATATTACTAGAAAGTATATCTAATCTATTTTAAAGTGTAATTTTCAGTTTTTTAAAATTATAAAATAATAATTTATAATTCACTTGCAAAATTTGGTCAATTTGACCACAAAAAGTCAAACAAAACAGTTAATTTGGAACAGAAGGAGTATATAACTTCTTAATCATGTAAAACTGCCAAAATGCACCTGCAATTGTAGCACTGGGGCAGCCCCTCCTACTGTTGTACATAAATTCATCAGATAAACATAATAGGGCAAGTAGATCAGAAAAGTTTGTCACATCAGAATATTCATTCATACTAATTAATTCAGAATATTGTTGTGTTGACGATGCTGAATACACAGGATATTATTTTCTTTTAAACTATGTGTTTTCGAGTAAAGATGTAAGCCTTATTATTTTCTTTCGCTTCCTAGGCACTATAAATTATGAATTGGGGATTACTAATTGATAAGTTAATAAATGAAGCCTACGATTCCCATTAGTAGAAGGTAACAGAACATAGACTTTAAACAAGCGAATGAGGGACCACTTTCACCTCTGCAAGGTCAAAAAAAGCAGCACTGAAGCAGATACGATCTAAAATTCCCCAAGTGATATTTCCTTGGTTTGAGAGAAAGAGACCCATTTAAGTTGTTATAAGCCAGTTGACAATATATTAACATTAAATATATATGTAATTCATGCAAATCTAAGGAACAATTTCTAACCTATTTTTGATTTTAATTATATGAATTACTAGACCGACTACTCACAAATTTAAGCTTAAAATGTCGTTATGTGACTTAAGCTGGGCTGTAATTCGAGCCGAGCTTTTTTGAGTTCGGCTCGGGTTTGGCTCGATTAAGCCGGCTCGACTCGAACTCGTTATCGAACTCGAACAGGTTTTTGGGCTCGACTAAATACTCGAGTCGAGTTGAGTTTTTCCGGGCTCGACTCGATAAGGCTCGAACTCGGCTCAGACTCGGCACGATTATATTTTTAATTTTTTTAATATTTATATTTTTATATATTATATTATATTTATTTTAGAATTTTTATTATATAACTTTTTAATAAAAGAAAATTTTATAACATAAATTTTTGCAGTATATTCATTCCTTTTACTCAGGCTGTTCATTCAATCCGTCAAACCGCGGTTCGGGACCGGACCAAGACAATCCAAACCACTTAAACCGTAATCTAGAAAGAACCGTTACTAACGATTCGGTTATCCGGACCGTATAGACTTAAATAGTTTGGTTATGGTTTGTAAAAAATATTTAGTGGTTAACCCGGACCGGACCGTTTAAATATTATATAAAATAAATAAATAATATATATTAATATAATTAGCTAAAAGTTAATTATTTTACATTTAACTAGAATAAATGTATTTTATGATAAAAATTTAAAATTCCGCTTTATCAATATGAAATTAAATGTTAGAAATGCAAACACCGATGCTATCAGAGAATATCAAACGGAGTTTATTGACAGAGTTTATGCTGACATCATCAGAGAATGAAGAAGCTGTCGGTCAAAGTTTACTCTATTAGAAAATACTCAATCAGATTTTACTCTAACAGAGAATGCTCAAATCAGATAATAAATGACCGACATAGTTTACTATCAGTGTTTGTGTAGAAGCAATCAAATCAGAGTATGATTAGGATAGTGAAGAAGGAATCCAAATACAAGTCTATTGTTTTATTGAAGCTATTCTTTTCATAATCTGTTTTGTAATTGAATTGTAATTATGTCTATATAAACACATGCATAGGTTATCATTATAATAACTTTCAAGTCTTATTTTTCATAACCTAACAGCTCTTGAGAACAAATAATTTCTTAAGAGAGTTTTGTATTCAGTTTATTCAAGTTAATACAAAACAGTGTTTCTCTTTACATACTTGTGTTCATAATCGATTAGTTGGTACTATTACATTCAACCTCCCTTCTGTAATAGATATCTTTCTGGGCAAACATTAAATATATTAGAATTTCATGTAAGTCTTTTATTAAAATATGAAAGTGAAAAGTTAAGCATAAAATTATTGAGTTTCTTTCAATCTAGCGTAGAACATTTAAGAGTTTAAAATAACTAAAGAATTTTTCAAACTATGTTTCCATAAGACTTAAAAATATTACTTATAATTTTTAAATATGATAATTAAATTATAAAAAATTAATTAAAAGTCAAACCGTGTTTTGAAACCGAACCAAACCGTTCTTATGTGGTTTGGTTTGGGTTGGTTTTTAAATTTTATTGGTTCGGTTTGGTTTTGAATTTTAAAAAACCGCTATTATCGGTTTGGTTCAAAATATTGATAAATCCGGACCAAACTGGACCATGAACACGCCTACCTTTCACAAACACAATTATTTGCTTGTAGCATATTCCAAGACAAATAAAAAATAATGTAAATTAAAAAATGATAATTATAAATTCTTCTTTAAGAGTGTATTGTACAACAAATACAGTTATACATTACCCGCTAATATAATTTAATAATTTATATTATTAAAAATACATTAAATATTTGATTAATACTTTATACTTTTCACTTGTGAATTTGTGATTAATTATTAATGGATACCTTTCTAATTTAGCAATAATATAATTTATTCAATTCTATTCTAAAATACACCAAGTCACCAAGTCAACACATTAAAATCATAGTATCGTAGTTTGTTATACTTCAATTAAATTAAAACTAAATTTTTTATAATTATTAATGATTTGGTACTTATTGCGTACATTTGTTTTGTATTCTTTCCCAATAAAAAAAATAAGATTCTCATGTTATTATCATTATTTATTTATTTGCTATCATATATTTAAGATATACAATTTATAAAAATATAGTGATATTAAGTATGAGTGTATCACTATATGACCGTATGAACAAACGATAATACGAGTTCAAAAAATTTAGGTTATTTGAAAAGTTAACTATCAAAATATTATTGACATTAAATCACAAATACAACCAAATTATATTTACATATATGTTATTTCACATAATATAAATGTATTATTTTAAAATTTTATTTATCATTTTTAATAGAAGGAAAAATATTTGTAGATTAAAGTTGAAAGAAAAATTGGATAATTTTTATGAATATTAAGCTACCCGAAAACTCGATAAGCTCGATAAGAACCGAAAACTCGATAAACTCGATAAAAACCTGAAAACTCGATAAGAACCCGAAAACTCAAAATCATGGTAAAAATTCAACAGACTCGATAAGCTCGATAACTCGTTAAAAAACTCTTTAAGCTCGAAAACTCATTAAGCTCAAAGACTCGCGAACGGCTCGAACTCGACTCGTATAATAAACAAGCCGAACTCGAACAAACATTCCAGCCTCAATTATTTTTAGGCTCGTCTCGTCTCGATAAGAAAAAGCTCGAACTCGATTAAGCTCGGCTCGAACTCGGCTCGGCTCGATTCGAATTACATCCTTAGACTTACATGTCGGGTGACAACTCTTTGTGGATCACAGAAACAGTAAACATAATAATATAAAGAAAATTACTGTCCAAATCAAGTAGTTGCTGCTATAATCTAAATAAACAAAATGCTACACACTTATTAGCATAAAGAGCTATATATCAGTCATCATTAAACTTGTATCATCTGCTATCATCAGGATACAGAAAAAGATAGTAAAGCTCAGATCATGCAAATGTAACTAAACTGCGAACAGTTGTCCTGAAGTACTCTAAAATCTTAATGATACATCCCCAAACATTCCCACTGAGAGTATGTTATAGCAACCATTTTTACTTCATAGTTTCTATCAGTGCCGATGACTACAAAAATGCTAATGGCTAGAGTAGACTACTTTAGATTTCATGTAATGAAAGACTATAGTTCGGGGAAGTAAAAATTTGTTCCTAAGGTGACTCAGTCTTCAAATGTAATGGCAAGGCGACACATTAAACATAATTGCGACAAACATAGAGCCTAAAATTAGCTTTTAAGAAAATTTCACAGACCAATTTTTTTTAAACCATTGCTGAATAAATTTTGTGAAGAGTTAAATCAGTTGATATGGAAATTACTCATACCAAACAGACAAAATAACCCAATTATATGAGCAGTAAGAACTGGTCAGTTCTACAGGTTTATAGGCTCATTCAGTTGCCATAGTTTCAAATAAAGTATTCTGGTCAAATTTAGTTGAATAAAGTTCCAACAGACATATCGTTAAAATCTCAAGACAGCATACAAAAATCTCACACTCCACAATCTAGTTCAATTTATGCTGTGTTCGAATTATAAATTTCAATAAGAAATGCATAATCCGAATTTGAAGTATGAAAAGGTTCTAATTGAAAAAGAAGAGCGTGAATGCTTGTTAATGGAGAAAGGAGTAACTTCTTAGAATTATAAGGAATATTTCATCTTCTGGTTGCACATAAACCCTCCTGAATACTTGAACCATTGACAGTAATCAGGAAAGAAGAAGCTCTACATCGAACAAGGGAGCTTCTCTTTTCCCCTTTCGGCTTTTATCTTTACTATTGGCTGCCCTCTCTAATAGATAATCTTTGCTAAATTTTCACAATGAGTTGCATTGTGAAAAATGGTCAAGATTCAAGAACATAATGTCAGGGAAATAGAACATCTAAAAATATGGGCAAACTTCAAGAAGGGTAGAACTATTCCTCTAGATGCTACTTATCGTTTCTATTTTTATAAAGTATAAACTGAAGAACTTAATGTACAAGTCCAGCTTTATTTTTTGTAGAGCCAAAATTTATTGGTTATTCTAAACGAACAAGGTATTTAAGCACTTCCGACTATACTAATAATAATATAATTTATTAATTTGGTTTAATGGTTTATTTAGCTAAGAAGTGTTGCCACTTCCATATGAAGCATTGAACAGACAACAGGCAAATTCAAATTGTTGATATAGATTATTTTTTGATTTCTTTTAGTAAAACAAACATTCCCACCTTATTGACGAGGTTAAGAAAAAGGCACAAGTATACACTAATTTTTTCTGCCTACTTTGTTCTTTGATCACTGTATTCATTAATTTCCTTAATGAGACTGATTAGTTACCAGCTTTCTTTCGAACCCTTGAGTTTTTCCATAAAGGGGGGTGGGTACCTAGATCGACTTCTCTAGTATTCTTCTGCATTTGCCTACAAATATTTCCAAATAAAACCTTATCATCTTTCTTATAAACCAGTACACGCAACTGCCTGGTACTATCTATCGAACAGGAGTACAGGACACACCAAATTCAACAATTAAACTTAGGAACTTAATGAAACAGGTGGAAAGTAAACTGCACAAGAATTAAGAGATCGAATACAAGCAATCAAATGACAACCATAAGTAAGTCGGAAATTCAAGCATCACAACACAGATACAAATAAAGTTTGCAACTTTAAACAGAGAATATATAGCAAACAACAAGCCAGTAAAAGTAGTATGCTTACAGAGATAGATACATTACAAAAATATATCAAACTCCTGGGTTTGCACTGCAAAGCATACCCTGAGACAACGATCTCGAACCCTTTGAATCAATGCCAAGACACGACATCAATCGAGCTGAAGCAACAGCTGAATGGAGTGGCAACAGAGACTGGAGAGCACCCATTTGAGCTAGTGGCCTGAAATTCAAAAATAAGAGTTAAAAATCAAATATTTACAAGAAAATTGAAATGGGGTGATTGAAATTGAGCATATTTTGCCTTAAAATTGATGGGGAGGAGCGAGGAATGTGAGAAGATGAAAAGGGTATGGAAGAAGAAGGCTTGGAAATGGATGATTTGAAAAGGTTTGAAACTGGTCTTGAAATTGAACGAAAACGAGAAGCCATTTTGGGGTTTTAGGGTTTGGTTGGTGTTTAGAACTGTGAAAACATAAAATGAAGATTTTGATATTGAACAGAGAAGAGGGTTTTGGTAATCGACAAAAGTATCATCAAATTTGGTATCTTTATTTAAGAGTTTTATACGAAATTCCATTCATTTCACACAAAAATATCAAAATCTCCCTAACGATTCGTTCAAGTCACTAAACTGATTTTTTTTTAAAAATTATCGAATAATATTAAAACATGGGCTAGCGAAGGGATATATCTTAATATTAAAATTAAGACATACTCTCATCAATTCTGGTTTGTAATACATGTGTTTTAATGTTAATCGTTAATTTTTTTAAAAAAAGTTATTGAAATAATATATCTTAACAGTTTAGTGGCTTAAATGAATCGTTATGGAGATGAGTTAGCTACTTAATATTTTTTGTAAGATGGGTGGACAGTTTGATATAAAACCCCTTTATTTAATTTTTGATAATCTGTAATTTGATTAAAAAATTGACATTCTTCATATTTTTTTGTTTTTCTTTAAAAAAAAAATCTTTAGGTTATACACTAGTATGAATATATAATTAAATAAATCACATCATAGGGATTCCCCCCCCCCCCCCCCCCCCCCCCCCCCCCCCCCCCCCCCCCCCCCGCGTACATGCATCACCACTTGGATGATTGGTTTTACAAAATACCATTTCGGAATCAACACTTGAAATTAAATATTTTTTAAACTTAATAAATGCATGCTGGAGTACAAATATACAAGATGAGCTTAACGAACTATACTCCATATATAACAATAAGAAAACAAGGACCGAGTATATCACGGAAAAACAGTGTTTATCAATTTAAAGGCAAATGGCCACTTCTAAAGTCATTGAATATCTTTAGCTATCTATAGTTCCTTTACTGATATCATCTACAGCGATGGGCAACTAAGAAGCCACATGCCAGGGGAATCAGTATCAGGAAGGAGGAAGAATCCTCCTGTAGATTGAATTCTCTTGAAGCGTGTCCAATGGAGTACTCACAGGAGCTTCTACGAAGGAACAATGTATGACTGAGGTCAAACTATGATTGAAAATGCTGTCCAATATGCTGATACATTGTCATTTACATAATCAAAGCAGGTGTTGTTTCCCTGTTACTGAATCTACTGCCGACTTAAATCCTGTTTGTCAAAAGAAAGATAATTGCTTAAAGTTAGTTAATATGGATTTAACAGTAATGAACTCATGATACTATCAATTAACTAAAAAGTATATTTTTACAGCAATTCGACACAAATCAAAAGCTAGAATCCCTTTTCCAATTTTTTAACTATTGCTCCTCCCGATGACGAGCTACTTCTACAACTTGCAGGGCACCACAAATATAAAGTTTCCAAGCAGAATTTTTTTTTTTTACTCAAGACAAGTTACAAAGAATTAAAATTTTGATTCTGCAGATCAACAAGTCAAAAGGTCACAGCTAAGCATTCTAAAAGAAATTCAAGCTCAACAAAAAAAAACTGCAGCCAGAGGGAGGGAGAAGAGAGAAGGAGAGAAAGATAACTTATGCTGATTGAATATTGTTTAGTGATTAGTTTAATGAGTAAATATGACATATCATAGTCAAGCCTAATAAAGTTCCTAGCCCGCAATTAATATCAGAAAATTTAACTAGGGATATTGTAGTAGTGTGATACATCAGTGATTCAGTGGAACACCGGACCTTGGGCCAATTATGCACCAACTTAGAAACTTTTTCCCCAATCCTACAATGGTGCACTTAAAACAAGCTGATACAATATGCCAAAAGATATACAAGCTGATACACATTTCAATAAAATTGAAATGTCTGAGCCCACTTCACAAGTTATAAAGAAGCATTTAAGAATCTAATAGTATAACAACATTTGCTGGTCTATTAATGAACTTTATCTACATCTAAAGTCTAAAGACTATAAACTATAAAGTGATGTGAATATTGGCTTACGTATGCCATTATAAATATATCAGATTAGTAAGTTTAATATTCTATATGTTACGTGTATCACGGTTGAATAATAATTAACTTCAGTGAAATTAGTATCTTCCCGAACAACTTAACGAGTCAATACTCGCGGACTTTGCCAGCATGAACAATTGAACATCCATGATTATAGGGAAAACGAATTAATCAAGCAAAGAATGAAAAAATGAAGAGGAACAATGTATGCAAAGAGGACCATGAAAAACATACCAGGTCCAATAGCGAGCACCGTTTTTGACCCAGAGGAAACCTGTCCAAAGAACAAACTTCAGCATCCTCGCAGTGTGAGAAATTTGTTGTCTAAATTGGTTTTCGGAAGGACACCAAACAGACCTACCAGATATAGGATCTAATGACCTTCAAGGCTTAGGCCTAGGCCTCGGCCTCGGCCTCTGTAGGTGGGCCAGTTTATTTCTGTTTATTGAGTAATAAAACTAAGGCAAATGACATATATATGTAGAGTCAGAACTAAAAACTCAAAAGTTAAAAAAGGAACTCAGTTTGGTCATAGGTCAGTATATTCCTTTGCACTTTAACTGATACCAAGGTATTAGAGTTAACAGGGAGCTTACAAATACATCCCATTTTTCTCTGCAGTCTACATTAAATATATAGATTGCGTAGCTTTAGATATTTACCTTTTTAAAAAAAAATCTGCATTTTTTCCCTACTTAATAAGAAACTCTAGGTATCTATATAGTCTAATCATTCAAGTTAGTCTGTCTCAACTGAAAATGTATTCATAAAGTCATAAACAATTATAAATACAACCTATAATTGAAATCTAAAACAAAAAAAATCTGTGAAAAAAAATTAAAGCTTCTGGAATTGAGACAGAAATGTGCAGATTAGAAGCTTTGTAAAACATATATCTTTTCCCACTTGCCACCGGAATGGTGGTCCAAGTCTTCACAGTTCATCCTCTATTGTGTTGGCAACTTGGCATAACTAAGGCTCAATATAAGATCTCTGGATATTTGTTTGATTTGGAATGTGTAAAACATAAATTTGTCTGGTTAAGTCCCACCCACTAGCAATCCTAACAATCTCCCAGCCTATATTTGATTGCATTAGTGCCTGTCACGATACTTACAAGGTCGGCTGTTCGGCTGTTCCCCACCCACCTTTTAGAACACTGACCTAATATGGGTCAATTAGAGAAATTCAAATTCCTATGCAAGAAGCATTTAGCACTTGATAGTTGATATAACATAAAGAAACTTATTCTATTGATTCCTCCAGCACAGATGCTCCATGGATAAAATAATGCCTCATATAGCAAATATACCATCTCGTTAAGAAGTTTTCGTATAAATAATTGCCTCTAGTACCCAAAATTCATCCAACAGTCAAGTCTTTTCCTTTTATTAGGAAGAGGTGCAAGTTATAAGTCATACATGCTTCAAATATTACATAAAAAATGTGATCTTGTAGGAAAAGACTAGTGTGGAAAACGTCATGTCAATGTATACATGTAAGCTTCTAGAACTTATTTCAAGAAGTTGCATCTATTACTAATATTCAGAAATGCACATCTACAAGTATGTTATGTGTCCTTATTCTGAATGTCATTCACTGACTGCCAAAGTTCAACACTATTGAAGATATTTATTTTTATACTTATTTTCTACCATTGTAAAGATACCTGCGTGCGTCCTGCATCAGCAACCACGTAAGTTGGAAGGCCAATGTTTTCAGCCATTTCCTTCAGCTTATTCCTATTGATACTCACAAGCAAAACCACCATATGAGAGGGAGATTAAAATATGATGCATTAGATACATGTCTTGTTAATGAAAGTCAAATTATAATCTGCTTACATCTCTTGTTGATTCTTGCAGGTGACAACTATTTTTGCTTGTCCACAATGTTCCCACTGTCGCAAGAGAGCGCGTTGGCTGCAGTAATCACAACACACAACTCTTTTATCTACGAAAATGAATATGCATATCCAGTAACTGCCTATCATTAATATAAATATAATATGGTATAATGACTTGCACATTCAATTAGGTGAATTAAGCATCCTGCACTTATGAATTTTGTCTTCTTCCCTTCCCAAAAATCCACAAGATGTATCTATACATTAAATGAGTTGTTAAAGTAAACAGCTATCGCCTGTGGCAGGCAATGTGTACATAATTAAAAGTACTTCAGATTTATATTAAAACTATTAATAAACAACAAATATATATATATATATATATATATATATATATATATATATATAGTGTAAGGGAATGGAAACGGAAGCACAATGGAAAGAGTTAAGATGATTCGAGTTAGTACCAGACCAACAGGAAATATCCAAAGTTCCAAACTTTAATGGAAAACCACAAGTTACCTTTGAATTAGCCCTGAATAAAGGCCAGTTGCGGCATCTACAAGTTTCAAAGGAAAAAAACAAGAATGTAACAACTAATTACATTAGAGGAGTTCCATAAGCATTACAAAAACACACAAAAAGCAATTTTTAAATACTCTGATATGGTGGCAATCTTACGAGCACATTGAAATGCGATTTTTCCTGATCCCATCTTTAAATCTTGTCTAACTACTAAAACCTGCAACAATGATTCCGGTTGTAAACTTTCTGACAAATACTACCAATCTATGATCAACTGATTATTCATTTAAACATACCAGCAAGTCCAACAATGTCCTAGTAGATGCCCTATAAATATAATAAAATATGATGTCCTAGTAATTTATGACACTATGTACATACATCAACTCCAATAAGGTGCCCTATTCTCATGCCCTATTATTAAGATAATAATATATTTAAATTACCTATACATTTGAGTAATATATTTAAAAAGAAGTGCAAGAGGTAAAAGATAAAAGGAAGGAAAAGAAGTATAAAAAAATGGAGGGAAATGAATATTTTATTGATAGCAATGTCCTAATAGTGCCCTAAAAGTAAGGCATTTGATGGATGTCCTAGTGTTTTAGAGCATCACTAGGACATTGTTGGAGCACCCATTTGTGCAAAATGCCTTATATTTTAACTTAGGACAACATGCTAGGACATTGTTGGACTTGCTCTAAAGCGGCTATGATGGCAGCATAACAATGCATCTTCTCTTTATCATCAAAATCAAATGTATCACTCTAAAAACGTTGTTAAAATAAATAAACCGAAAAAGAAAAACTTGAATATAAAATAATTTGAAAGTGTGGACTTCAATGTACTTAATTATCTCTACATTTTTACACACAGAGAAACATCAACGACTCTTACACCGTTTAACTGTGATACTGTTAGTTTCCTAAAGTTCGTGCACAGTAATTATATAACTCTGCCGTCTATGGAACTAGTGACTCAGTTCCTTGATCACTTGCCTTTCATTACAATCCAATGATACTAAATCAATATAAAAACATCTACAATATCTTCACACACACAAAAACATTAACAATAAGAACTAAAAGATACCATCTTGAGCTCCTCATTCGGGTTTCGCAATGCCAAAGTTTGTTCCTTTCGATGTTTGGTAAGCGAAGAACAGCTCCCAGTTGCATAATCTTTAATGGGTTTTGCTAAGTCAAACAAGAACCCAAATACAAACCCAATTATGAGTCCTGGTATAAAATTCTCTGGCTTAAAATTCACAGCTAACCATTCTTTCCCTCTTTTCTCTCCCTGCACACACACACACACACAAAGAACATGTAAAGAAGTTACACAACTAAAATCAAGAAAATTGAAAGCAATTAGGCCAATAAAAATAAACTACTAAGCATCAAAACTCAAAAAGTTGAAATAAATGAAATATATTAGTGTAATTTAGAGGTACCCTTTTGGATAACTGAGAAGATTTAGCAGGCATTAGGGTAGATTAATGAATTATAAGCTGAAAAGTATTGGATGAGTGGAAAGAGAGATAGCAGACTAGTAAAAAAAACAGAGTTATTAGCAACTGAGAATGTATAGCAATACGACGCCGTGTTGTATGATAGAAATAAAAAACAATGTGACTACTAATTTAATGGATCCATTTTTGATATAGGAGTGAAAAATCATCTACTTATTTGGTTTGTAAAAGTAAATTTATAATTATTTTTACAAATAATTTATAAATTTAATTGTAAGAAGTAGAAATAAGTATTAATTTCTCTTTATTTCTTTTAAATTTATAATTTCATTTCATAAAGATGAATTATATATTTTTAAATAAAATTTATAATATTTCTTTTATTGTTCTATTTTTCATATGTTATAATTTATAAATTTTCAAAAAAAATTTAAAAAACAAATAGTAAACTATAAATAATTACTATTAGTTATAAATTATGGCTTGTAATTTATAACTTACAAATTCATGTTCAATCCTCTTAATAATCATATGTATTTAATGGGTATTAATATTTTTTAGCACAATTTTTAGTAGAAAACCCTAAAATAATACGACTTAAATTTTAATTTACAAAAACTCAATTTAAATTTATGTTTATACAAAAGATAATATAAAAGGCAAAAATAAAATAAGATAGAAAATGCAACTTCTATTTGCGTTTATGATTTTACGAATAATCTTACGCGGCCCAACTGCAAAGCCCACTTGTTGAACTTGGCGTGGCCTTGTTGCATATGTGATAAAAAAGAAATAAAATCTAGCACTTTAATTTATATTTCATACTCAAATACATGCATGCAATTTGTATTTCATACTCAAATACATGCAAATAAAATGAAAATGCAGGCTATGCGAGATGATAAATTGTAAAAGATGCAAAATAGTAAAAGAAATCAGATATCAAGTTGAAAATCAATAAATATATTGAGTCATTATATATTATGGTATAAATATAAAATAAAATATAGGAGGAAGCTAAATTTTTTGTGGGGGTGAGAGTGATGAATATTATTATTTTAAATTAAAAATTTGTAGTTGGATAACTAAAAAAGGGCGAAGTACAAAACAATCGATTAGATAATATTTCCAAGAAAATGAATATAACCTGTTTCGTAATCATATGCATGCAAATAAAATGTAAGTATTATATACGATTATAATTAGTACTAGTAATTCATAAACTATAATCTGTTATTAATTGAAAAATGCTTTTTGATTATTTCTTTTTTGTAAAATAATCCAGTATTTTACATGCATAATTGTGGATTTTTGGGAAGTAAGAACATACTCTTAAGTAACTATAGCAAGAATAGAGTTTATTTCTTGTCAAAAAAAAGAAAAAGAATAGAGTTTTTTTAAATTTATGAATCACTCTCCGGTTGATAATTGTCATAACTTGGAGTTTATAACTTTGACTTCTCTTGCAAATCTCTCTACTACACATTTAATTAGCATCCATCTGAAAATAATTTTATTATTTTAATTGTCGTTCCAAGTGTTCATTAATACATAATCTCATCTTCGAATGTTGGCATTACTTCTTATGCAGAGGCCATTAGGCAAAGCCGTCTACCAGTCATAGAAGCCAAGCATTAGGCCATACAGTCCTCGTCTAGATTCTAGCCTGTTGAAAAGAGGATATGTGACCATATCTTCCATCAATTTCTGGAAATGTATGAAGGAAGAAAACTACTCATAATGCAACTACATTTAGCTGTAAGCTCAATACAGTGGCTGTGCAGCTACATTTTATATGCAAGTATTCATCTATCTTCCGAAAGGTTAAACAAAGAAATTATACATAAAAGAACGTTATCTCGAAAAGAAGTTCTCACAATGGTTGGCAGATAAGTACAAAATCAGCAATAACCTATGGACAATAAAGAATAAATAATTTCCCACCCCCCTAGGCAGGCCTTGATTTCCACAATATTTCAAATATTCTGCTAACAGCAGCATCAGTTGACAAAACCAAGACCCCCAAAATTAACTATACAGACCTCATTTCGGCTCTCCTTGAAAGAAGGGCGGAGGATAATAGAGTAACTGCATCATGGACACGAGCTGATCAAGATTCAGAGTTTCTTAGGCAAATTGTAGGTCTTCTTAAGGAATCTTGAAGCCACTTCGTCATTCCTGTAACATAAAACTCGCAGGAGTGTGTTGGGTTCAGTAGGATTCCACTGCCCAGAAGTCGGTGGTAACGGAAGTCTAGATTTTGCAGAAGAACCATAAGTTTCAAGAGTCAGCTGTCTAAAACGCTCAACAAGGCTTTCTGTATCAGTTCTGTAAAGTGGAAGGACATCCCTCACTGTTGCTGAAAACTTGTTAATAATTTCAGTTGGCAATCCATCCCCATTCGCCCAAAATAATTCTTTCAAGGCCTCAAAATCATCCTCTATTATTTGGAAATCCTGCCGAGAAAAGGCACGAGATGGTCCTCCAGCAAGTAAAACCAACAAGAAACCATCAAAGGCAGCTTTCATTATGTCAGCAACAATACGTGTCCGAACTCTTTCATGCACAATATCTGTTATAGTAGTCAAGTTTTGCTCAAGCTCCTGAAGAAAGAATTCAATCCTTGATGATGATGGTTCTCCGACATACAACCTATCCCACAGAACATGACTCAGGTCATGAAAGATAATTTTGTAAGCCACTGCTTCAGATAGCTGTTTAACCCCTTCTAAACAAGCAGCTGGGGTGAGCTCAAACTTTTTGCCCAACCCATTGGAGAAGTCTTCTGCATGAGCAGATTCAGAGTTCCGCAAAAGAGTGATTATTCTCTTTTCTAAAACTTCCAACTCTGCTTGTATTCGTTGCAAAGTATTTATACGAACACATATTTGAGGTACCCCAAAAGTAGTATCTCCATTCGCGACAGCAGACTGAGAACTCCTTCTCTGAGAAGTAACTGGCTTGTCTTTCTTCTTCCACACATTTTGAAATTTTGTTCCTGCTTCACATCTGGTCAATGCTGGCATAGTGGGTATGTAGGTGTTCCTTGAACCTACAGATAATATAGAGGAGCGACAATTAATAGAGATGCCATCAAAACACTTTGATTATTCCATACATCTATTTTGCAGTTCACGATAATTACCACATCCAGATTTTGCCTTGGTAATGTAGTACTGAAGGCACCTATCAAGACCAGACATCAAGTTGGGTAGTAGTGCCGGATGTGTAGGTATAGGAAGCTGAAAGAATGCATCCAAGGTTTCATCAATTATCCGGAGGACTTCAACAGCAGATGGAGCAAAGCCTTCTTGATTAGCTCTTGGATTCCAGACCTACAACAAATAAGCAAGCACATAAGGTCAGTTGACAACATTTATCCACACGTCTACGAAAACAAGACACCAACACACTTCAGAAACAGAAAATACATCAACCTTTCGCGCTTAAGCAGGTGACCTTTTATAAAATAACTAACATATGTACTAGTCAAGTTTTGATCTGTGTAAATTTGCTTTCGCTGAATAAAAGTAGGCAGTTAAAATGCAACAGGATGATAAACACTTAAAGCTCAACATGGATTAGGCAATAGATCATTTTAAAATCATTGCATGTCAAACAAGATACAGTCATAGAGGGTTACAAACCTCTTGTTGAAGATTTCTATCAACCCAATCCTTCACTTTATCAAGTCTCGTTCTAATCCAAATTTTCACCATGTTAGCTATGGCAGTATCAGCTTCATAAGGAGGCATCTCACGAATAATTGCCTTCCCACCATCCTCACTGTCCACAGAATCTTCAACTGCAATTAGCACTAGATCTTTCTCCAGCTTATCTGCAGCTCTCAATACCTGTACAGCATCAGGTGTCAACTCTGTTATACTAGAAATGAATTGCTTGAGCTCATTGCCGTAGCAAACGTGAAGTGTAGCAACAGCAACGCCTGCCGCAAAAGGGTGCCACATCTTCAGTATAGGACTGAATACATCCTTCTCTTTAGTTGCCAGCTCACCAACATCCTTTGCAAGAATGGCAAGAACAGGAAGAGGATTAGGCTGATTTCTTGATGCTCTCCTGCTTGAATCTGCTTGCTCCATTCTCTGCAATTGACCAGTTATATTTTACACACAGGTAACGATAACCCTTACCAACACTACATTTACCTATCAAAATGATAATACATAGCAGGAATATGACCTTCATGTGTGCCTGAATACCTTCGAATTATAAAGTTTAATGTTCTCCAGTTCTTCTAAATTGCAAAAGAATTGCATGATTAAGAAGTTCATATGCTTCTCAAAGTTTATCTTTTCCTTTGGTTATTCTGACAGTACTGTGTCTACTTTAGCCCCTTTACTCGCCATGAGTTTTTGGAACACAAATTTCAAATAGAGTGGAGGATATGCATTTTCCTTGTGATGGTATAGCAAAATGAAGTGCGACAAGAGTGCTAGAGAATATGACATTCGTAAATCATGAGAATACACGAAGAGTTTAAAATTAAACAAACACTCTTGATTGTTCTAAATATTTTTTTAAAAAAAGCATTACTTGTATTTCTAAAATAACATATGTGACTAAATTAACAATAAATATATATAGTTAATTCTAGAAATTGTATGCTAGTTCCGCATTAGCATAATGACAAAAAATTAAATAAAATCAACTGTTGGTCACTTGGTCTCATTTTAAAGAGAACGTAACTTGCCTGGGCAAAGGCAGTGCGTAGAGATGACCTTATATATGTGTCAATTCTGTTCCGAGCCACATCAACTTCAGCCTTCCTCCTCCTGCGATACTCGTTAGATATATCTTCAACTAGAACTTTTGCTGCTGATACTCCAAGAGAGACAATGCTCTGCATGGAACTAATATTTCCAGCATCAAAAGTGTCATGATATGCGAGGAGCCTTTTCTCAGCCCAACCCAATATTGAACTCAATATGGAACTTAAAATTTTAGAATAAGTTGGATCCTTTGTTGCTTTTGCATCTTTCGCAACTTCTGCAAGCTGACTATCAGCAGCATATAGAAGATCATTTTCTACTTGTCCAGTTGAAACATAACGGTTAAATAGAACCCAGGAAAAGCATAGGTTGTGAAGCATTTGGTTCAACCCAAGGATCGGCCAAGTTTTCTTTATAAGCTCCATGAGCTCATCAACTTCTTCTAAGATAGATGTTTCATCATTAGCATCAAAACAGGCTTCCAGAAGTATCTCATATAGACGAAGATTCAGTGGGAATCCATCTGCCCAGTGACAGGACTCCGTCAAGGATCCCTCGGATGATCTGCTAGCAAGAGACATCACAGCATTACGAAGAATTTGCATTGATTCATTGTTCCTCCCAGTTTCCATTGGCCTATCTAAGGCACCATGAATTAATTGCCGCAACCTCTGTGAAGCAGCATTGGACTTTTCTATTGGCAGGTAAGGGTGTAAAAGGAGACCAGCCTCAAGAATTTTCAGGTTTCTCCTCTGCCAGGCATGGTATTCTTCTTGACTGGGAAAATCGGAAGATTTGAACTGCTGTAGTAGCTCCAGTGGCAGGACCATCAACTCTAAACGCTTACCAACCTGTAACAATATAAAATGGATAACATGATCAACACACAGCAATGCTATTATAAACCCCATAAAACCTAATCTAAGATATCTCCCCAAGTAATCAGTTTTAGCATTTAACTTGCCTCCAAAATAGGGCAACATATTTCTCAAAAGATCAATACAAAAAGAGAGATATAACACAAAATTTGCATTCTCACCGGCATTAATATTAATGACCTACTATGTCATTCTACTCATATGCTGACAAAGATACAAGATAAGATTCCGACATAAGTAGGAAGATACTCGAGCCTCCGAAAACGACCGTAAAGCGACAAGAAAGGAAAAAACAATCAACGTCATACAAAGATTACATTTAAGACTAGAAAAGGAAAAAAATAGTACCACTATACAATCCACAGTATAGTCCAAACTCCAAAGTGCCCAAGCCATGTACAATCCAAAACCCAACAACTAGTATCCCACATGAGTATGAAGATACTCAAGTTTTTGAAAACAACCGTAAAACAAGGGGAAAAAACAACCAATGTCATATAAAGATTGCATTATTGAAGAAACAGTATCAACTATACAATCCAAACACATTTCACAATATAGTCCAAAGAACTCAAGCAATGTAAATCCAAATCCAAATAACTCGTATTTAAATCATCTTTACGGCTTCCTTACAGAACTAAAGATTTAAAAAATCACATCTTTAAATTTACATACAAGGAAAAAAAGTAATCTTTATAGGCAAAGTGAAAATTAGAATCACAGCAATCCATTTTTAGCATATACATATTAATACAGATTAAATTAAACATCACTAATCATCATTAAAAGACCTACTAGTTTTGATAATATTAGAAGCAGATCAAACATATCCAAATAAAATTACACACATTAAAAACACACACACAACATTATCAATTATTATAAAAGACATAATTTTGATAACATATATATATATATATATATATATATATATATATATATATATATATATATATATATATATATATATATATATATATATATATATATATATATATAAGACCTGTCCAGCAGCAATTCTCAATAAAGCTCGTCGAATTCTCGAATCATTATTCTCAGTAACTCTCATTTGAGCCCTCATCAACTCTCCAACAGTCAACGGTCTTCTACTCTTCACCGGCGGTGGCGACGGTGACCCGGGACCCGACCCGGCACTAATACCCGACCCGGAGCTAGATCGGAGTCCTAACGCCTTCTTCATTTTCGACGCCGCCGTCGACGTGATCGATCGTTGCTGCATCGACGGCGAGCTCGACATCGACGGAGAGCTCGAGAGGCGGTCGGAATTGGTCGACGGAATGTAAGTTAACGGCTTTCCGGTGGACGTACGGCAGGCGGCGACGAAGATCTCATAGGCGGTGTCGCGGAGGTCGGTGGAGGAGAGAGAGGGGGATAAATCGCCGAACGGAGAGGGGAGGTCGGAGGCGCCGGCGCCGGAGAATCGGGAGGTGGCGGTGGCGGAGAGAGAGTCGCGTTTGGAGTGAGAGATTGAGCTTCTATCTCGAAAGAGAGAAGCCATTGTAGTGGGTTAAAGGGTAGAGAGAGAGAGAAGGAGATTTAGATACTAGTAATAATAGTTGTACAAGTCAGAAAAATTGTATGTATAGGTGTGTGTATAATTGTATAATAAAATTTTGACATGATTTCTAAATGCACTCTAGATTCGTTTTAGGCAAATTACTTCAATATTTTTTCTTAATTTTGTGCACTTTTTTTTATAATCTTATAATTATTGAATAAGATATACTTACCTTATTTAGATTAATCAACTAGATATTAGCCCATGAAATTTTATATACTTCTAATTATAAAATATTTATACAATGATATTAAATTAATATATTTATAAATTTCATTTATTTATTATTTTTATTAATATCAATTAATTTATTGTACAATTAAATTTATAAGAAAAACTAATATAATAAAATTAAATTTATGGAATTAATTAATAAATTTATATTAATAATATTTTAAAATATTTTTATAATTCATATATAAAATAGAGTAAAAACGCGAATTTATAGATAAACATTTTTTACTAATTAAATTATATTTATGAATCTTATCAAGGTTTGCTCAAGATTCCTAAACTTAATTTAATTATAAAACTTTATAACTTCTATATAAGAAGGGCTTCATCCCATTCTTATAATTAAGTATTTTTTAACTTGATTCAGTGAATATACGTAAATATCTTGTGAGATAATAAAGTTCTTTTCAACAAAATTATAAAACAAAGTCTTGAATTTATGAGATACATTTTTAATATAAAATAATTATCATAATTTTAAAAGTTGATTTATATGTAAATTATTTCTTAATTAAATTTTATATTCTCTCTTTTAGTTGTAGTTATAATTTTCTTCATAGACCGTTTTTAATGTACAGTGATATACAAATACATTCTTTTGGTTATGATTTTATTATATTTTTGATGATTTTATTTTTATTGTTAGTTAATATAATCTCTTAATTTTTTTTATTTTTGTGTGTAAGAATATTTTCCCCCCAATAACATTGTGTAGTCTATAAAAGCATAATATTGAATTTATGAAGTACATTTCTAATATAAGTTATTTATCATATATAATATAAAAAATTATTTTTTGCACGGAAATAAAAAAATTTCCCAACGAAATTGTGTAATCTAGCGGAATCTTTCATTTGTCAGATATATTTTATATATAAATTGGGTTGTTATCTTTAATTATTTTTATTGATGATGTAATAATTTATTTATTTTTGTTACAGGAACAATTGTTTAATTATGAATGAAAAAGAAGAATTGAGAAATGAAAAATAATATGTAATTAATTATAATATGTAATATGGAGTATATTCGTACGAGCTTATAACCGTGTAAATCATGACTAATATTTAGGTAAATTTATTTTTTATATTATATTTTATTGATATTTACTATAAAATTTTATAACATTGAGAATTTATGTTAATATAATATAATATTATCCGTGAAGAGTTGTATAAAAAGAGGACTATCGGGGTTTTGTATGTTATTATACAATGATATTTATATATTAATATTCTTAAGCTTTAATGATATATTAAATAAAAATTATAAGATAAGTATGATTATATTCTTTTTAATTTTTTTTTTATTAAAATTGAATGGTTAATATCGTTTATATGATCATCTAAAATTGGACGGTTAAGATCTTTTCTATGATTCATCTTGGACCAAAACTTTTAATCTTTCAGTTATAATAATATAGTATAATATAGATGAATTTTTTTAAGCAATTGGAATGTGATTGTTCATAGTATAATTCATTTCGTACAAATTAAAAAATTTATATAATTGAAAATTAAAAAAATTAATTTAATAATATGAATAATTATATTAATATATTATTAACATAAATATATTATTATTAATCTTGTATAAAATACATATGTTAGGAATGCAAACACTGATGGCTGTTAGAGAATACAAATCAGAGTTTACACTGCTGACATCATCAGAGTTTAAGGAGCTGTCGGTCAGAGTTTATGAAAGGCAGAGTGTCTAAACTTGTAACACTGTAACTTATGTAACTCAACTAAAGAAAATATACTTAACTGAAAGACAATCAAGAACAAGAAGTCACAATGAAATCAATACAAAATGAAGACAAGGTAATTGATACAATTCAACATGTTAATTATGATCAATCAAAGAGAAAATCATTGGAAGAAGTTCAAGTCAAAGTTGTTCATGCCTCAGTGATTTGTAACTTAAAGAATCAAGATCATAACTATCAATATCAATAAGGCTTATTGATTTCAAGTGAAAAAGCAGGAAATCAACTGTTGGAAAGCCACATTACTAATTGAATATGGTAATCTATTCATAAGCAAGAACCCTATCAAGACTAGTTACTTATGAACCAGACCATTGCATCAAGTGTCAGGACATTGATAGCAAGTTTATGTCAGTAGTAGAGATCCATGTTCAAGAGCTTGTTGAAGAATATAGAAGACAAGAAGAAATCACAAGTTCAAGATGTTGCATTGAAGTTTCAAGTTGAAGCCCAGAATTTCTCTAAGTACTTACTAGGGAACCTATGTAGAAATTCCTATCTAGAAATTCTAGATAAGTTTCTACTTGGAGCCAAGTAGAAATTCTGGAGGTGAAAATATTTTCTAAGTACACAAGGAAGGAAGTTATCTCGAATTTACAATGTAGAAATTCCTATGTAGAAGTTCTACTTAAATTTCGAGATAGAACCTAAGTAGAAATTCATATGTAGAAGTTCTACTTAAATTTCGAGATAGAACCTAAGTAGAAATTTCCATGTAGAAGTTCTACATAGAGGACAGTTTTAACATGACACATGGCATCATCTGGTTGGCCGATTTCGAAGCTTTCAAGGCAAGATAAGATTTACGTTGACAATATTGGGCCACTCATATCTTATCTTTTGAAGACTACAAGTCATAGATTACAAGTAGTATAAATAGAAGTACTTGTGTAACTTTTTTAAGAGAGCAATACTAAGAGAAACACTTGTAAAATAGAGAGAGAGTATTCACAGAGCTTAGTATCATTTACTACCCTCTTTACTTCTGTTGTACTAGTGTAATGAATGTTGTAGCAACCCTTTCAAGTTATATATAAGACATATATTCCTTGAATCATTGTGTTCATTTATTACATAGTATTTATTACTTTATAAAGCTGAAAAGTTGTATTCACCCCCCCTCTACAACACATTTGGACCTAACAATTGGTATCAGAGCTTTATGTTTGACATACAAAACATAGATCCTTGTGTTTGGTAGAAGATTTAAGAGTTTTCATTTCCAGATCTACTTTTCAAGCTTTTCTTGAAAAGTGTGCTTTAATTCTTTTCTCAGTGAAAACTCATCCCAAAAATTATTTAAATACTCCAGGTGTGATTATTTAGCTTGGGTGGATTTTAGATAATTTTTGTGAATTATTCTGGGTACTTTGGTTTGTGGTGTTCTTCAAGTATTCATCATTGTTCTTGATAAAGAAGACAAACCCAGCAACTTTTGATTTCCTTTTCAAAAGACAAAAAGTGAAAAATGTGTTATTAGCTTTTGATTGGACAACATACTCACTACACAAAAAGAAATTACAGAAGACTCTGTACCTATCACGTGGGTGTTAGGTGAGTTAGGTGAGATAAGATACAAAAGTCAAAAAATGTGAAAAATAATATTGTTTATTCAATATTAAAAGTGACCTGCAACAAATTTTCTCTAAGGACAAAAGTTCTACATAGAATCTCTACTTAAGAATTTCTTCTTAGAAATTTCGACTTGAACAGAGTTTCTACTTAGTGAAATTTTGACTTAGGCAAAAGTTCTACATAGATTTTCTACATAGCCTAGTCCTGGGTACTTAGAAATTTTTAGTGACCAGGATTTGAACTTTGATTTATTCTGAGATAATTCGATTTTCTTTTAATTACTACTCAAGTAATAAGAAAAGTTTATTATCTCTACTCTAAATCTACATTAAGATGGCACCTAAAAATCTATTCAAGATTCCAATGTTCAACCGAGATCACTGTGAAGAATGGGTTTTGAGAATGAAACTCTACCTTGAGTCCGTTAATCCTGAATATCTGAAAGTCCTTAACAAGGGTAAATTTGTTCCGATAGTTGTTGTTCCTGAGCATATGGAAGGAGATGTGATTGTACCACAACGGTCTGAGTCTAAAAAGGTAGCGGACTTTTTAGATGCTGATAAGGAGAAAATAGCTTTCGATACGTCCGTACGACAAACCTTGATGGAATCCCTAGATCATGAAATGTTTAATGTAGTCAAAGGACTAACTACAGCTAAGAAGATTTGGGATAAAATAGAGGTCGTCATGGAAGGTACCGCTGAGGTCAGAAGCAACAAAACACTTATACTCAAGATGGAGTATGACACCTTCAGAATCAGAAAAGGTGAAAGCATAACAGATGTCTATCTAAGATTCAGTCAGTTAGTGTTGGATTTGAATCTGAGAGGTATAACTCTCCCCATGGTTGAAGTCAACACGAGATATATAAGGAACCAGCCGAAGAGCATTGAGCATAGAGTCTATGCCGTAAGAGAAACCAGAGATTTGCATACAACTTCTCTGGAAGAATATTATGGAATTCTAAAGACCTATGAGCTGGAGACCCTTCAAGATCAAGCATGGGACAATGATTCAAAAGGAAAGGAAGCTATATCAGGATTAGTTGCTGATGAGGAAGAGTCTAAAAAGGCAATAGTTGCAGAAAAACCTAGATCATCACCTGCACCACATCAAGTTGATAATGATGATAATTGCACCTCTAATAGTGATGATGACGACTACACCCAAGAAGAGCTGGACAACATGGATGATATTGTCATGGCATACATGGCAAGGAAGTTCAACAATATAATATTCAGAAAGAGTAACCGACCACAGAGAAAATCTTCATCTTTCTATCGGGTTACTAAGGGTGGTGGTAGCTCTTTAGGATACAAAGGGAAAGGCAAGAGTACCAGCTACAAATCTCCTTTAGATTTCAAAATGAAGTTCAAATGCTATAACTGTGGTGAATCTGGACATTTTGCTACAGACTGCAAGAAGCTGAAACAGACCTATCCCAAAGAGACTTATGAAGCACTAAAAAGCAAGTATGAAGCCCTGGTGAAGGAAAGACATGGAAAGAAAGCTTTAGTTGTAATAGAAGGTAGAGCTTGAGATGATTTAGATGAGGAAGAATTTACTCATACAGCAAACTTTTCCCTCATGGCTGAGACATCAAATGAACTAGAGGTACCAGTTCTAACCCTTAAAGAAGAAATGTCTATTGATGATTATAAGGTGCAGAACGAGGCTCTTAGCGAAGATATCTATGTGTTGTGCAAAAGCCTAAACACTTCTCAAAAGGAACAGAAAACACTTGTTGCCAAATACAGAATGCTTGAGGCAAAAGTGGAAGAGTTAGAGGTTGCTTGCACTGTAGATACTTTCCTAAGAGACTCTATTAAATCTTTGGAACACAAGCTCAACCTTAAAGATGAAATAGAAGCATGTCTTAGGAATAAACTAGATGAGTTAGAAACTAAATGTGAAGCTTATAAACTAGCTGTTAGTAAGGTGAATGTTGATAGTGACACATTTAAGAAGATAACTGGAATCGGTGTAGGACTTGACTATTCTAACTTATCTAAGAAAGAAGGAAAAAGACCTGTAGAAACTAGTTCCAGTGAGATCAAAACTGAAATACCTACATTTCTTAAATCTGCTGCCAAACCTATCTTTAAACACTTCATTCCTCGTGAAGAAGGAGAGACTGACTTGTTAGTTAGATATGAAATTGAAATGGAAGATCGCAAGAAAGAACAACCTGTAACTCCTACTAAATCAGTTAAAATCAAATCCCCTAGAGAAGAATCTAGACAAGGATTATGAGCTAAGGCTATTAAACAACAGAGTAAAAAGGAAAAAGGCATAAAAGAGGTTAAGGCAGAACGTGTGAAGAAAAATTGTTATCACTGTAAATCAATTGAACATCTTTCTTATGCATGCAAATCTAACATGAATATTCATGTTGCACATGCCATGCCTGTACCACTCACAATGAATAACATGCATAAGAATCATGAACAATGTGGTCAACCTAATTGTATGCCATGCACTTTTAACTTCATGCAAACGTTTGTGAACTTGATGAATGCAACTAGCCAATCGTGTCTAAATTCTTCTGCTAGTTCTAATGTCAAAAAAAAGCATGTAAGAGCTAAGACTGTCAGTCCTCCTAAAGTTAGGAGTGACAAGCCTTCTCCTAAGACTGATAAATCTGTCAAGTTTGAAAAAGGAAAAGACAAAATTGAAAGCTCTAGTAATGTTAAAGAAGGTGCATCTCCTGTTGTTAAATCTGATAATTCTCAATCTTATAGAAAATTCGGGCTCAATCAAACTTGGGTTCTGAAGAACGCCTAATCAATCTGTCATTGCAGGGCATTAAGCGAAACAGAAATAAAGTTATATGGGTGCTAGATAGTGGAGCATCGAGGCATATGACAGGAAACAAGTCCCTGCTTACAGTGTTGGTTATGAAGGTTGGCCCTTATGTCACCTTTGGAGATGACAACATAGGTGTGACAAAGGGATATGGAAAATTGAAAACTAGTAATGTCATCATTAAAGATATTTCCTATGTTGAGGGATTGAGACACAATCTGTTGAGTATCAGTCAATTTTGTGACAAAGGATACGAAATTGTCTTCAATAAGAAAGGTGTATCAATCACTCACATTAAGGAAGGTTCGTTGGCTTTGAGAGGAGTTCGAAAGGCAGATCTGTTTGTTGCTGATATGGATTCGGCAAACCAGAATGAAGTCACCTATTTCTACAGCAAAGCTTCAGATGATGAAAGCTAGTTATGGCATAAAAAGCTATCTCACTTAAATTTCAAAACGATGAATGCTCTCGCAAGGCGAGAATTAGTGAAAGATCTACCTCAAATGGAGTTTGCTCCTAAAGGACTCTGTGAAGCCTGTGAAATGGGAAAGTCAAAGTGAGCGTCACATAAGAGTAAAGAAATTTCTAGTATCACCGAGCCTCTGTAACTCCTACATATGGATTTATTTGGCCCAGTGAATGTCCTATCATTATCTAGGAAAAGATATGCATTGGTAATCGTGGATGACTTCTCCAAGTATACGTGGGTATTATTCGTTATGACAAAAGACGAAGTACTTTTCCAAATCATTGATCACATCACTGTGTTTGAGAATGTTTCAACACTCACTGTGAAGACGATTAGATCAGACAACGTCACTGAATTTAAAAATGCAATACTGAATGATTTTTGTGTTTCTAAGGGAATACGTCATCAGTACTCAGCCCCGAGAACTCCACAACAGAATGGAGTAGTTCAAAGGAAGAACAGAACATTGGTTGAAGCAACAAGAACTTTGTTGTATGAATCAAAACTTCCTCTATACTTTTGGGCCGAAGTAGTGAGTACAGTGTGTTACACTCAGAATAGAACCTTGATTATAAAAGATAAAGAAAAGACACCATGTGAACTAATGAATAACAGAAGACCAACAATCAAACACTTTCATGTCTTTGGAGCTAAATGCTATGTACTTATAGACGATGAAAAACTAGGCAAGTTTGAAGCAAAAGCACGTGAAGGGATATTTGTTGGTTATTCTACAGATACGGTGGCAGCTTATCGGGTATTCTTAGTGAATGATCGAAAAGTGATTGAAAGCTACAATGTCAGATTCGACGATACCAAACTCCCATCAATATCTAAAGATACTAGTGAATCTGAGTCCCTAAAATTTCAGAATCTGGACTTGGATGAAGTTGAGGATGGACCTGAGTTAATTGTTACTTCAAATATACCAAGTGTTCGTGAAGAAATACCTGAGTCTAATGGACAATCGAATTCTACGAGATCAGAAGAGACTTCTTCCGCACGTTCTGACAATAACTCAGGGGGAGTAAATATCAGCTTAAGGACAAGTGTTCAAGACTCAAGAAGAAATGACACTAGTTCTGTAGGTGCTAGCACTAACTCAGGGAGAATTAGTAGAAATAACACAAGTAGTCAACACAACAATTCAGAAAATCAAACTGAATCATCAAGACAATTACCAAGAGAACGGGTATGGAGTAGAGACCATCTGTTTGAATTAATTATTGGTGATCCGGATGCTGGTGTGACTACTAGAAGAACTACAAGAGCTGACATGGCTAATATCTGCTTGTACTCTGGGTTCTTGTCCAAACTTGAACCTAAAGAAATAGAAGAAGCTCTTGGTGATGTTGATTGAGTGATTGCAATGCAAGAGGAGCTCAATCAGTTTGAAAGGCAGAAAGTTTGGAAGTTGGTACCCCGACCAAAGAACAGATCAGTAATTGGAACTAAGTGGGTATTCAGAAATAAACTGGATGAAGACGGACTTGTAACTAGAAACAAGGCTCGTTTGGTAGCGAAAGGTTACTCTCAACGAGAGGGAATCGATTATGATGAGACCTACGCTCCAGTTGCAAGACTTGAGGCAGTCAGGATGTTCTTGGCCTTTGCAGCACACAAGAACTTCAAGGTTTTTCAGATAGATGTGAAAAGTGCCTTCCTGAATGGAGAGCTAGAAGAAGAAGTGTATCTGGAACAGCCACCTGGCTTCATTGATCCAGAACTTGAAGATTTTGTGTATCTTCTCTTCAAAGCTGTCTATGGCCTCAGGCAATCCCCAAGACGATGGTATGAAACCCTATCATTGTTCTTAATTAAAAGTGGTTTTACTAGGGGAGTAATTGATAAAACATTGTTCTATAAAAATGTAAAGGGTGATTTAATACTTGTTCAAGTCTATGTGGACGATATTATTTTTGGGGCATCTAACGAGCACTTGTGCGAGAAATTTGCCAAGTTAATGCAGGACAAGTATGAGATGAGCATGATGGGGGAGTTGTCCTTCCTTGGATTACAGATCAGTCAGAGAAAAGAAGGAATCTTTATTTGTCAGTCCAAGTACATCAAAGATTTACTCAAGAAGTACAATCTAGAAGATGCATCAGCAGCTAAGACTCCCATGGCAACGACCACGAAGCTTGATGAAGACAAATCAGGTAAACCAGTTGAAATCACAAGCTATTGAGGTATGATTGGCTCACTTCTCTATTTAACTGCAAGTAGACCCGATATCATGTTCGCAACTTGTTTGTGTGCAAGGTTCCAAATGGATCTTAGAGAGTCACATCTCATATCCATCAAACTAATCTTTAGGTATCTCAAGGGCACACCAAATCTAGGGATTTGGTACCCAAGAGATATAGGTTTTAATCTAATAGGCTATTCAGATTCAGACTATGCAGGTTGCAGGATTGATAGGAAAAGCACATCTGGTGCTTGTCAATTCCTAGGCAGAAGATTGGTGTCCTGGCAAAGTAAAAAGCAACATACAGTATCTACTTCTACTGCTGGAAGCTGTGTAGCTCAAATACTATGGATGAGGAACCAATTGAAAGATTATGGCATGAAACATAAGAAGATTCCAATCATGTGTGACAATACTAGTGCCATTGCCATGACCAATAATCCTGTAGATCACTCAAGAACCAAGCACATAGATATCAGGTATCACTTCATAAGAGAACATGTCGAGGAGGGGACTATGAAGTTACATTTTGTACCCACAATGCAACAAATTGCAAATATATTCACTAAACCTCTTGATGAAGTAACATTCAATAGGTTGGTTGGTGAATTGGGGATGCTTAACACAAGTTAGTAAATCCTCCTATCTGTAAAATCCCAGTTTTGATCATTTACATATATTTTTCTTTTTGTGTTTGTTATTTGCCTAGTTGAAAACATATGTAAATAATCTATAAAATTGCTCAAAATATCACTTTTGCATGCTATTTAATTATTATGGACTTAGACTTTAAAATGTTTAATTAATAATTATTATATGTTGTGTTATTTTTCATGAATTCATTGTGCATTGAGTGAAATTATTAGTAAAAACTTTGAATTTATGCTCATTTAATTGCATGAACATAGGGGGAGTTAAATTCATATATCTCTAAATTTGTCATGATTTTTAGATGAATTTTTTCTATATTTTTCATGTAATTTTTATGCAATGAGAGGCCTTAGAATTGTCAAGGAATGTTTCTATTACTGGTTATGATTAAAAAAAATCCTTGAATTGGTATTTATTTTAATTTGGCAAAATTTAATTATTATTTTTCATGAAAAATTGCCAAATTTTACTATCTTCAAAATTTTGAGATAGGGTCTATTTCGAAACTAATATCGAAATTCGACTTGAATTTCGAATTTGAGCTTCCAAGAGTGAAGTTTTGAAAATTCTAAGTCTGGGAAGAATTTCGAGTTACAGTCTATCTCGAAAATCATCTCTCTATTCGACTTAAGGTTCGAGTTAGAGTTCCCAGTGTGCCTGTTCAAAATTATGCTTTCTTCAAAATTTTCGAGATAGAGTCTATCTCGAAACTCATCTCGAAGTGCGAGATAGAGTTCCAGGTGTGAAAATTTGAAGAGTCTAAGTCTAGGAAATCTTTCGAGATAGTGTCTATCTCGACATTCATCTCGAAATTCGACATAAATTTCGAGATAACTCCTATCTCGAAACTTATCTCGAATTTTGACTTAATGTTCGAGATAGAATTCCTTGGTTGTACTTAGAATTTGTTTTGGGGTTTAGGGAATTTCGAGATAACTCATATCTCAAAACTTATCTCGAATTTCGACTTGAAGTTCGAGATGGGTTTTCCCTAGAGGTTTTATGCTGTTTATTTGTTTAAGTGAATATATTTCGAGTTAGCCTCCATGTCGAACCTCAAGTCGAATTTCGACATAAAGTTCGACATAGAGTTCGACTTAGATTCTCCAGTGCGTACTTAAGTTTTTTTCTCATTTTCATAGGGGTATTTTTGTCCTTTTCACTCTAATGCCTATATATTACCCATTTGTTTTAAACCTAATTTTTTACAACAGCCCCCCACCCTACCCAGCGATTTCATAATCACAGCACTGTTTATAAATTTTATGTCTAATCTCATACATATCACGAACTACTACCCGTTTTTTTCTATATTATCTGTCTACATCATTTATCTTGTGCGTTTTTGTGTTATTGGGTCGTGCCTGTTACTCTTCAAATCTCGATATACCCACATGCCTATACACACACTTTCTCACATATGTATTGTAATTGCAGGCTTTATTTGGACTTGATCGAGTATTATTCAGTAGTTTGTTTGTCATTGTTGTGTTTGATTTCATATTATTGCTTTTAATTCCGTAGTTTAATTACAAGTAAAGCACCACGTTTGTTTGCTTAATTAAAAGGAATTAATTTGCATTTGTTTCATTTTCTTAATTTACTTGCTTAATTGTCTGCTTTGTTTGTTTTTTCTCAATTAATTCAAGGAAATTTTTTTTTCAAAAATGGCTCACCAATTTTCACTTGCTAAAAATAATTTTTATAATATTACTACGGAAATTGGTGATCAATTCACGCGTTTCAAGTTTTGGGTACGATTTCTCAATTTGTACTCCAAAGCTAGTACTGCTTTTACTGCAAAACTAACACTGGTCCATGATGCTTTGCAGCAATTATGGACTAGTGCGGTTACCTATGGGAGTAAATCGACCCCCTATGATTTTAGGTTTACCTTGGTAGGTCAGAAATATGAGGTTACAGAGGCAGTTTTCAATCGAGTTCTTGGTTTCCCAGTCAAGGATTCTTATGACCCTGAACCTACAGCGGCCGAGCGCCTGCAGTTTTTTGAGGAAATTGGATATTATCCTCCTACTGGACGAATATCCACTTCCAGCATTCAAAAACAATTATTTCATGTGGAATGGAATTACTTTTTCGAAGCTATTACTAGATATTTTCATGCACGATAAAGAGACTTTCATCAAATTCCGATTCTCATGCAAATTTTTGGTGTTTCCCTAGCCCGTGAACTCAACATTAATTATGGAAGGCTCATTCTTTCTGAAATAGTGGCAACGATGGGATCACCTGCTACTAGGGACATTGCAACTACCGATGTTGTCTGCTGGTATCCTCGTTTCTTATAAATGCTTATTAATCATTTAGTACCGACTAATGCTTTATCTATTAGGCAGGCATTTGTTAGGAGTCCCACCTCTGCATCTCTTGGTATGAGTACTAAGTCACTTACTACTATTGCTAACCATGATAAACATCAGGGTAAACCCATGTCTATTCCTAAGAATATTCGAGTGTGGCTCTCGTATGATGCATGTGTCACTTCTCTTGCGGGGACTTCACAAATATCATCACATGCTCAGAATCCATCTGCTCATACTGACGCATTTCAAGGGATTTCTGACGAGTATCTTGATGATGACCAAGATGATGGCCAATCTCACAGTCAATTCACAGCCGGGCAAAAGGAGCAGCAACCATCTCCTAGGTCAACACATGCTGATTATGATCCCTTTGCTGGACAAGGTAATGAAGGAGGTACTTTCTTTGAAAATGAGCAACTCTCTATTCACACAACTAATACTTCTTTCTCTAATTCTGATTCTGTGGCCCAAGATTCTGCTAACCCGCAGGATCTATCCCAGGGTGATAGCCAAATTTCTGAGTCTGATTCCCTGACGTCTTCCCTTTCACCCCTGTTAACGGGAGCTAAAAGGTCGGCATCTATAGAATTATGTGAGAATTCTGATGAGAGTGACCCCGAAGTGCAGCCAGTAATAAGGAAGAGAGCCAAAATTTCCCAAGCTGCTACTTCAACAGCCCAATCCAAACCTAGAGTGTCTCTCACAACCACTCCACTTCACGTGAGTGGTTCTCCCATTGCACATTCAACACCTAGGACTATTGGTAAGGATTTAGTGCCTTCTGAATAGCCTGTTGCTTCAGTTAGGCCGGGAGTTTCAACTACTTCTAAAGTACCTTCACCGGTACGTACTGATGCTGCAGAGATGATCAGTTCTCCTGTTGTACATGAACACTCTGCAGCCTCTCAGCCTAGGATTCAACCTCAAGACAAGACATGATCCTTAGATCCCATAACTGCTACTAATGTTACTTATCCAGTTTCTGCAGGTATTGTTTTTAATCTTAGTCATGTTGTTGAAGACATACACGAACGTGAGATAGGGAGTGTGTGTGAGCATTTAGGGAGTGAGGGACCTTCATTTTTAAGGCCCGAAACCGAGCGACAGACAATAACAGAACGATCTTTAGAGCGATAACACCTAAGCCAAACACCGTCCCTAGTTCTTGAAAATCTTGATACTCGTATGATAGCAATTGAGACTCAGATGAAGCAGTTCGGGCAGTGAATGAGGCATATGGAGGTCAATGTTGGAGATAACAGGAGAGCTCTTGATGACTACGTGGCACGAATGGCAAGTCAAGTTGCAGCTTTAAACGAAATGACGAACAAAGTGAATGATTTGGGCCATGCTGGTGGTGTCTTGGGCAGTACACTGTATGACAGAATGGGGAACGTAGAAAGTGTTCTACATACCATGGCAACGGAGGTCAGCAGAAAGATGTATGTAGTTCGGCATTTAGTTCCCCAGAGTGCTTTGATGAGCATTACGATCAACCTCCCTCGGATGATGATGGTACTGGTGGTGCTAGTGGAGCTGGTACTGGACCTTCTGGATTTGGTTTTGGTGGTTCCTATACTGCTGGAGGATCTGGTGCTCAAGGTGGTGTACAGGATAACTCACCTAAGGGGGATAGAGGAAATGAGATGAGTCAACAGTCACTCCTGGTTGAAGAAGAGATTGATCTATTGAAGGAAAGTGAGCCAGTGACTGATTAGGAGGCTCAGAGAAAGAGAAAGGGTAAAGCAGTGGTGGTTGAACAAGAAGAGCCATTCACTGACTTTGGTGATCGACAGGAAGAAGTACATGGTGATTCTGATTCTGATATGGAGGACGTACCTCTAACACATGCTATTAAGAGATCCTTGGAGGAACAAGGTGGAGGTGTTGGGGCGTCTACTGAAGAGATTCATGTTGACGAGGAGACCCTGAAAGCTCAACAGTTAGCCTTGGAACAAGCTTAGTTCTTTAAAGTGAAGATGATGCAAGATAAGGCTGTTTTCCTTGAGAAGCAAGTGGAGCTCAAGGAAAATCAGTATGATCATGAGCTTGCCAGATTAGCTGATCCTCAGATTGATTTGGACAAACGAAGGATTGGACAAAAATTGGACGATGCACGGAAGATACTAATGGGGACTTGTGTGAATAGAATTCATAACAAGGAGGCAGTTTAGTTGTTCTACAACTTGAACTTGAAGAATCCAATGACTGTGGACTACATAAGTGCTTTGAAGAGGATGATTTCTAAAGTCCGTGTTGGATATAAGACGGTGGTTAAAGAGTGGCAAATCATTTTGTCCTTAGTTGATGGAGCCCCAATGTCTTTCATATACGTGGATGATCTATTCATGTTGAGAAGATCGGCGTCAGAGCTGTTCTTGCTAGCAACTAAAATTCAATACTCTCAAGCTGATGAACTTAGCATTCTGTACAGAGATCAGTTAATGCAGCTAGCAGAGGACAAGGGACCAGAATTCTCAGCAAATCTAGATGTTGTTCGAATAGTGGTAGATGGAAGAATGAAGTGGATTAGTATGGAGGAAAATGTTCTAATGGCTCTATCGGTGGAATCTCTAAAAGCTGTCTGTAGACAAATGATGAGTAAGGGATTCACCTCTAACATTAAGGAAAAATCAGTGGAGTTCATTGAGAAAATAATATTCAAGAAGTGCAACGAGATATGGAAATGTAATGTCGTTGCTCCAAATCCTCTAGACAATGTGAAGATTTAGCCAGAGCTTATGCAGAGAAAATGGAATATTCTACAAGCTGTGAAAAGTGTAGATGAAGCTCTGACTCTTCCTTCTGGACCACTGGAACAAGGAGCAATAAGGGAGGCAGTTGGTGTTCCAGGCAGAGATAGTGTATACTGGATTCACTCTTACGCTGATGATACAACTGATGCTTTGGTATTCATTGATGCAGACCAGAACAGACCTTCTTACATATGAGTAGGAGATGGCTGCTACAGACTCAAGATGCTGCATTTCTAGATAAAGTTAGAGAAGAATTCAAATGGGGTGATGTAGAGGATATGTTTGTGGATGAGAAGCAGAGACTACTGAAGTACTTATCTGAGATAGTGCAGGAGAAGAAATGAATGGAGTTAGATGCGGCTAGTGTTTTCAATACCAACCGTGTCAAGGGCTACCCTAAGATGATCTACTGTCAGTTTAAAGCTGATAAAACTCACTGGAAGTCTCAGCTCATCTTGAAGAACTTTGAAGATATTCCAAAGATCAGAACTACTCAGGAAGTGGACAAACTAAGAAGGCTTTTCAGACATCCGTATCCAGAACCCAAGAATCCTCTAGAGATGGAAGCAGTAAGCCTGTTGAATGCTAGATGGGCACAATTACATGATTCAGCATACAAGAAAGAACAACAAAAGAAATAAAGGCGCAGAAAACAGAAAGAAGATGAGCGCGGAGCTGGAAAAGAAGTTAAGAAGGGGAAACAGAATTAGAATTAAAGTTTAGAGGGATGTGAACTTGAAGTTGGAAAAACTTCATATCTTTTGGTTGCTCTAACTCACTTGAGGAAAATTCACCTGACCACGGTATGCGAGATAGGCTAATTTACCATACTGTATCCGTGAATCAGAGTGGATCCAATAAGGTGATATGAGTTTGACTGAAAGGCATGAAATAATCCAGGTGATAAAAATCATTCAAATGATCTTTGATTCGAGGTTCAAATTCTCTGTCAAGCTTATGTTTTACTTACTAAATTCTTTGTATTGCTTTCAAATTTTCATTCAATTGTAACATGAACAAGACATTAATGTTACTTATCTTTTCTCGTCTCATTATTTAGTTGAGTTATCATTCTTTAATTTGAATGTCATTATTAGACAATCAAATAGGGGGAGATTGAAAGGCAGAGTGTCTAAACTTGTAACACTGCAACTTATGTAACTCAATTAAAGAAAAGATACTTAACAGAAAGACATTCAAGAACAAGAAGTTGTTAGTAATTGTGCTCTAGAGACAATACTTTTTATATTTTAAGGAAAATATTTATTATTAATGCTTATGTTTTATTGATTATTATTTATTTATTATGTTTTGTTTACTGCGTAATAAATTGAAAGTGTTAGGTCCCGAAATATCGTAGAAGGGGGGTTGAATACGATATTCACAATAATTTAAATTCTTTTCAGAATTTGCGGATAAATAAATTATTGCTTCAGAGTGGGTTTGGCCATTTGTAGTGTTTAGGTGAACTGCCTACTAATTTTCTGTGAGATCGGATAAATCAATTAGGTTCAAGAAAATTAGCAGGTAAATTATGGAGACAAGTTTCCGGGAATATATCTTTTATATATAAACCCAGAGGGGTGCTACACCCAATTAAAATTAACTGGCTTCCAAAGAATAAATTAATTCTTTGCTACTAACACAAAAATATTAGGCTCAGTTCCTATACAAATATATCTAAATTAGTACAAGGAAAAACTGAGTCTGTAGGGAGTGATATCTAGGAGCCCTGAGCATTTTTCGTTAAAGAACCGGGTCCTAATATCTGACCGGGAGCAAGGTATGGATGTGTATAAATTATTCTCTTGCTCCGGCCATGGCTGCTCTCTACATATTATTTGTGTTGAAGAAGACGACTCTTCTTTTTGATTGGTGTAGACTTTAAATCAAATAAAGTAGCTGCTGTAATTTGATTGGCTAAGGGCTGAGTGGCGCCTGTAGAGTGAATCCCCTGTAGTGGCGCCAGTAAATTCCTGCCTTAGCTGAATTAACCAAGTCATATTTTTGTTGCGCCTAATACATTGGATACACTGTGATAAATCAAGTGGCGCCTCAGAATTTAGACTAAGTTAAAATGAGTGGCGCCTGTTAACTGTGTGGCGCTAGCACTGGAGATGCCCTGTTGTGGCGCCACTCAAAGGCCTTAGAAATTATTTGTTGAGACTTTTGGCGCGTGTGAATTCATTTCCATGGTCAAAGTGCAGTTTGGTCACTGCACTTTGACCCTCTATTTATTCCTTGATTGAAGTTCACCAACTTCCATTTCTTGTACCAAAGTCTTGCCACATTACACCCTATACCTTGAGCTGTTTCTATTCTTCAACTGTAGTTCAGAAACTTTCACTTTTCGTACCAAGGTTGTGACACTTTGCACCCTGCACCCTTTGAGCTGTTTAGCTGTTTGGCTGTAGGCTGTTTAGCTGTTTGGCTGTAGCCTCTACAAATTACTTTTCGTACCTTAATAAATAACCGTTCTTTTCAAGTACGTTCTTCAGCTTAACAATTCTTCTATAGTTAATACTCAGATTCCTTTCACAGACTGCTGACGCCTAGTGCAACTGGTCTGGTTCACAGACGACTAACTTCGTTCCAGGTCTTCGTATTATCGCCTTACGTACATTGTTAAGTTTGCAGCAACTTCATTGCTTCGAACACTGACTGTCAATAAACACTGTAATTTCACTGGAATCTCTTCTGGTACTTAGACATACCATGTTTTCAATTCTTCTAGATTCCTATGCTTCGAACATTGTCTATCTTCAATCAATGCTGGTACACTGAAATCTTCTAGTGGCACTTCTATACTGAATCTTCAACACTTCTGAAACCCTGAAAGTCTTTACACTTTATTCTTCACTGAGGCATGAACATATTAATGTACTTCTTTCAGTGACCTGTAGTAGACTTCAAAACTTCTTCTAATGTCTTGATTCACTGTATCTGCCTTGTCTTCATTTCTTCCTGATTTCTGTGTAGGTGTAGTATTATTTACTTGTCCTGTTCTAGTGTTGAGTTATCACGATTACTATTAATACAGCTTCGTAATCTCCAACAATCTCCCCCTATTTGATTGTTAAACTTTTAGCAAACAAATCACCTAGGGAGGATAACTCAACTAACAACTAGAAAAAGGTCATCCGAGACTTGTAAATAATGCTACTGGTTTTTCTGGATCAGATATTGCATTTCCAGAATTCTTGTGTGACTGAACCGAAAGATGTTTGTTCCTCTGGCGCTGAACTGATATTCAAATTGTATCATCTTCATTTCTGTCTGTTTGAGCTTTCTCCGTTTCAAAATCCTTCATTGTTTGAACTTAAAGAACTTATCATGAACAGAGCTTCATAAGAATCAATTCCTGGGTATGTCTTCAACCAATACTGAACATAGCTCAAATAACGTTCTCCCCCTACGAATGTGATTCTCCTTCTTATTCTTCTTCTCCCTTTAGAAAATCAATGGAATAGTCATCTCTGTTCTTCCTACTTAGATTAGGAATCCTCTTCTGACAACTCCTTTCAAGTATAGGATACAGCTTCTTGGTTCTCCCATATTTCTGTTATTTCCCCTCAGGATCAGAAGATAAGATTTTCTTTTTCGTGTCTAAAATCTCCCCCTAAGGATATTAACTTCTCCCAAGGATACGAACCCCTTTTTCCCAAGGATCTTCCAGGATACTAACCCCTTAATAACACCAGGATCCAGGAACTTACCTTAAGAGTCCAGGATACGAACCCCTTTAGGATATTAACTTTTCCGAAGTACGAAGATAAGACTTATTAACTTCACCTTTTTCTTGTTATAGCTATAACATTAAAACTTCTCCCCCTTATCCTTTTTCTTGTTATAACTATAACACTATAACTTCTCCCCCTTAGTTGAGGAATCCTCCAATGGCCCACTTTTAAAGATAACACTATATTGTTAGGTCCACTTTTGAATGGTTTGTCTTCCAAAGAAGGTTCTCGTCTTTCGATGAACGGGAAAAATATAGTAACTTTTCTTCCAGAAGTAGCAAGTAGCAAGGGTAAGTGTTTGGCTTATGGTTTCCTCACTTCTACTACGTTCTGTTGGTGTTTACACTTAAGTGTCGAGCACTTAGAAGTGTTTCACTCTTTCTCTCCCTATCTCTCACTCAAGTGTATCTCTCCCTTACTTTCACTTAAGTGTTTCTCTCTCTCACTTTCACTCTGCATTCCAAATATAGCCTTCTGTACCTGCAAGTGAAAACCGTCAATTCATTCCTATTCTCATCACCTGATTCATCAATATGAACTGAATCACTATCAAGTGGAGAATTGCCTCGTAGAGGTGTTCTTGATCTTTCATGCATAAGCACTGTCTCACACCAGACTCAATAGCAATTGCTAAATCACTGTCTAGTGGAGCCTCACCTCTTTGAGATGGGTTATCCCAAGATTTTAAAATCTTTTTGGGAATCCTGCCTTGTTCTATCAAGGAGTTGCCTCGCACCTTCTCCGTAAACGGGAGGTGGACATTCCTTTTCAGGATCTGGAAATGTTCCTTCCAGGAGGGGCGACGTAGTAGACAATGTAATGAATGGCAAATTAGAGTCTACGTTTCCCTCGTAACCCAATGACGGGTGTTTGTTAACATGCCTATACCTCACATTGTGCACGTCTTGCAATGTGTCCCTAAAATATATCTGTTTAGGCTTACCATCAGCGTGAGTGCCAGTGGTGTGCTTGACTCATTACAAGATGCTCTGGCTGACGAGCGAATTTCAATGGACTCATCCTGTTGAGAGAATAATTCCAGAGACAGTTTTATTGCCTTTTCAGCTCTGCATCTTTTTGAGAAGATACAGATGAGCTTACAGTTACCTCAGTTTATATACTTCTTTACTTCGCTGGAGGTAGAGCTGTGGGTGCACTTCCGACTTCATCCTTATTTGCTGCATCTAGTGCAGTTTCTCCCTTATCAACCTCTAACTAGCATGTGTTCCTTATTTCTCCAAGGGTTAATATATGGAAGTGGAGGAAATGAGTGTTTGGTATTAAGGCCTGGGTAAGAGATTGATGGGTTTTCAACCTCCTGGCCAGCTTCTGTAGCCACTGGGGGCTAAACGGATAAAATCAATTTAAAGAAGATAAAAAGATAATCACTTTAACATTCCAAAACATATTTTTCATCTCAAGGAGAAAGAAAAATATAAGAAGGAATGGAAAAAGATTGCATTAAAGCACTTTTAATAAAAGAGTTTTGTCATATCAAAAAATTTATCATTTAAGAGCATGACACCAATAGAAATTTTCTTTAAAATACTTATCCCATAATAAAACGCGAGAATGTGTATCAGAGAAAGAATCTATCCCTTATGAATTTCTTATAAGGCAAACTTCCCATAATAAAACGCGGGAGTTTACACCAAAGAAGAAATTCAACTCTTCTACCAAATTATATCTCAATAAAATGACTCTTTTCCATTAAACCTAAGCACTGTATGTTTTGAAAATAGTTTTGTAAAACATCCTTATCAGATAGAAGACAATGATTTTCCGACTCATAATGCAATTATGATTTACATCATTTTCGTCTGCCTGATAGTATCCCCGACTTTAAATAAACACATGACAATTGGGGTTGAATGAATGCTTAACAATACAGTACTAGGCCTTCAAAGCAACAACCACTGTTTAGGTACTATGAATCAATGTGAAACATACACTGAAACAAGTATTTGAAAACAAATAATTTTACAAGTGATTGGTACCTTGAAGTTAAAACAAAGAGAGAAAAAGCTTTTTAACGATAAAACAATTAAAACAAGCTTTTGGGAGAGGATAAAATTTCGAGAGAAAAGAAAGATTATCCTTAAGAAAAGTTTTTCAAAAGAGAAGTTTTGAAAAAGAATTCTTAAGTTTTCTTAACTAAAACTGATAGACAAATGAATGTATCTTTGAATAAAACATTTTGAAAAAGAAATAGATAAAAATTTCTTTTTAAATGCATTCAGGATCGTAAACCAGTCAAAGAAAGAAAACTATATATCACAATTATTTTGTAATAAAATATTATTCAATTATCACAAAGTAATAAAAGAGAATATTTATACTACGAATAATTATGCTTCTTATTTATTTTAATTTATTTAAATCATGGAACAGATATTCCACTGAATTGTTTTATATCATCATGATTTAAACAAATCAAAATAAATTAAATACTTATGCTGTACTAAGCAATTGTCAATCACATGCATATATATCAACTAAACATGGCAATCATTTAGTAGAACAATAAGTATTGTAATATATTTTTATTATTAGAGATTTTAAATAAACATTAAGTTGTATTATCACTAATATTAAAAATATCACAGTTAAGTGCACGAATGCAAGAAACTATGCTTCTGTTATTTTATCAAGTCAAAATTATGAAACTGATAATCATTGAATTGCTTCAATCCATAATTTCAATAAGATAAAACGAATTCGCTAAATACTAAAATATTCATTAGATTGAATATTAGCATCTAACTTCCTACGCCATATCTAATAATTGTCACTTTGCACATTGTAAGCATGCTCATAACAATTATTAATTGATATACATAAGCTCGAGGTAATAGTTGAAAAAAAATTCACAAGTCCTTTGAATAGGGAAAAAGTAATACTTGTGATCCTAATTGCAACTCCTCGCTGACAAACTTAATTTTAGAAATATTTTCTAAGTATATAAAATATTGAGAATTTTATACACATAACTTAGAAAATACTTCATTTTCCAATATTAGTGAATTTTGAAATTTGCATTAATTATTTAGAACAAAAATTCTAAATACCGTCACTAATATCAAAAGTATCACAATTATTTGTAATAAAATATTTAAGAATATGAGAGCAAAATATCAGAGCAATTAAGCAAGATATCATTGACTAATACTCATCAAATATTTAAGACATACAAATAATTATGCTTCTTACTTATGCTAAGTAATTTAACTACCACTCATGCATAAAACATTGTGAGCATGATAATTAAACTAATAGCAAAAAGTATGAGGATCTGGATTTCAAATAAATTCACAAGTCCTTTGGATAGGGAAAAAGTAATACTTGTGAACTCATTTGAGAATTCCTTGCAGATGGGATTTTCAACAAATAAGCATACTAATAATATCCCAAGTTTACTAACCAACTTAGATAAAATAAATTCATCAAGTTATTTAGCAAAAATCTGCAAGTTATTCGACTAAGGACACCTCAAAAGAAATGATACCTGGTGTCCATGCGCTTGTTCTTTCAATGATGTGAAGAGATCAACAGTGTTGGTGGAAATTGACAGCTTCTAGGAATGACTTCCTTGTCTTTCGTACAACCTGCATTATCTATATCTATATAGCCAATTAGGTTAAACCTATTATCTTAAGGGTCCCAGATTCCAAGAATTGGTCATCCCCTAAGATATCTAGCAGTTCATAACTTAGCTATAAGATACGATTCTCTAGATTCCACTTGGAAACTTGCACATAGGCATATCGAGAATTAAGGTATACTTGCACATATATAAGTCATTGTGTGTGCCTAGCATTTCTAGAGAGATATGTATAACAACTCAAATGTAAACTTACTTTTAAGTAATTCACAGTTAGAGTGTCATACCATGTCCTTGACGTTTTGCTTGAATCCTTACCTCCGTCATAGCAAGGCCTGAGAAGAGAATGAAGTACAAATTGTAATGGATCTGCAACTTCATCTTCTAGCTCACCATTCAGGAGTGCACTAGTTCACATTCATCTGATAGATCTTCATGCTTGAATGTTCCACATGTGCTAATTGTTAGGTACTAATCGTTGGGTCCCTGAATATTGTTAGGTCCCCATTGATGAGTCCCAAAGGATCAAGTCTTGTCACTGGTGCTTACTGCTTGATCTTGAAAGTCCCGAAGATTCTGTTCCCATCATCGTCGATACCTTCTGCTTTAAAGTCCTGTAGCAACCAGTTTGGCTTTGTCCCTCATAACAATGCCAATAGTCATCCAGTTTCTGTGAACCCCTACTGTACCAGTTTCAGCTTCGACTTTAGTGGTCTGTGGTCTGGGTTCCAGTTTCAGTGGTTTCTGCCTTCGAACTGATTGAGATCATTTTGCATTGCAATCACTCAATCTGGATCAATCTGTGCATCTTCAGTATTCTTTGGGATTCCAGATGATGGGTGATACCAATTGTTGATACCAATTGTAAGCTAACAATTGCTCTTTCCCAACTGCTGGGTCCCGAAAAATATATGTTCGTTTCGATTAGCACTACTAGCCACTACACAAGAATCCGGATCACTAAGAACGAGACTCCAGGATAGAATTTGACTTCAAACCTTTTGTCTTGGCAGAAATGTTCTTAATGAAATCCTTTGATCTTCATTGTTGAGCATGACTAGTAGATCCTTCTTTTATTTGTTCCCCCTGAGTTGCTATTAGGATGTGTTGAAGATCCTTTACCTTATACAGTGGATTTCCACTAAGGATCTGAATCATCATCGTTGTCATTGATTCCTTCTGCAACCTCAGCTTCTACATCAGTATCTGAATTTGTCAAAGATTCAGAATAGTCGTTCATTTGAATGTCTGGGAGCTTGGTGTAGTTGGTCGTCACATTCAGACTTTTAATCACCTATGAGTAGCCGAGGAGAATTGTTCCATGAGCCCTAACTTCTTGTCAAGTTACTCAAATAAATCTTCATTAAAAATCAATTCCCTCCAAACACACGAAAGAGCTTCAGTGTTTGCTTTTGGTTGGCTATTTACTCAAATGATGTCTTTTCACGATCTTGTTGAATAAAGCAGCATGCTGTGTTAATTGCTTCAGCTTCCAAATACCTTTTCAGTGCAGACTTCATTTAGAACTTCACTCGCGAAATGTAGTTCCAATATCTGACTTCAAAGTTCTCACAGCTTACCAATTGTTTCCAACTTGATCTTCCTTATTAGATCAATCACCATTTGTGACATTTTGTCTGTTGAATGCACGAACATCACCAACTTGTAATTAGGGTTACCAATTTCAATCACCACTAAGCATATGACTATCCTTCAGTGTGATGTTTTCATTGACTTCCCTATGTGACACACTTCAAAATGTCCTTCTGAATAGAATTCCAAATGAAGCAGTCCTCTCACCAATTTCATCTTTTAACAAAGAATCCATTGCCTTGTAGACTGACAAGTGTGAGAGCTTCCTTTGCCATAGCTAACTCTTCATTGATGAAGCTTTACTGAAAAGTTGACTTCACCTTTGCATCGAAATTCCATGTCAGCTACGAACAAACTTCCTCACTCTCAGTTGAGCGAGCTTCCAACCTTCTTGCTTGAGATCAAACACTTCTCCAGAAAACCCTTGACGAAGAATTCCCTAGTGCCCTTTAAAAAGTGCTTAACTCTTTCAACAAGAAAGATGCTTCCATTGATGACAGTTCTTAAAACATGATAGCCATATCCCTTGTACATCCTTTGCTGTCATCTCCAAAGGTTACCATCGGGGAGGCCTTCTCAATCATTTGAGATGTCAGAGCTTTAATCTTAGTCATATGCCTCGAACATTAAATGTCACGGAGTCACATAACTTTTGCCTTTCATAACATACTCTGCAATCACAAAAGATTAAGCTTCTTGGTCCTCAATTTTAATTGAGTCCTGATGGGTTAGAGATATTATCAAAGGTAACAACAGCTTCAATATGCATATTAGAAAATTCAGTACTTAATCTTCTAAAAGCACATGGATAGAAGAACTAACAAATTAATTACTAATTCTGTCTAATCCATTTCTGTCGTTGTCTAACATTTTTAACTATCTCTAATTACCTAAGTCAGTTTTAGATTTAGCTTCGAATCTACATGTCTTACTGACTACTTAGATAATTCTACCATCTTTTAACCATTTATCCCTAACAAGCAATACATGATCTAATATAGCATTTAAGTGCAACTATTTGAGTGTGAGCAAATCATATGAAAATAACCACATAAACAATTTAAGAATATGCGGAATATTTGAATAAAACATTATAAGCAATATCAAATTCTACATACACTTAACAAGTCATTCATAAGAACAAATATGAAATATATGATCTATTACCTGTTTGTCTATTAGCAATTTTCACAACATTAGCAGAGGTATTAAATCACAGAAGATTTAAATCAAGTTCCAGCAAATGTTTGGGGATACACCTAACCGTCTAGAACACCCTATCTAATTCTAGATATTCATTTTACTGCATATTAAATCAAGTATGAAATGTACTTATTAAACTCATGAAACCTAGCATGCAATCTTATTCTTAGCAATTAATTAAGCATTTAAGTCCTAAGATGCTAACATGCTGTCATGAATATAATACATTTCAAAACTTAATAAGCATACAGTTCTGAATTAGATAAACGTATACTAGTTAGAAAGTGTACCTGTGAAGTGCTTAGTGATTCATCTCCAGTGTTGGTCATTGATGCCAGATGTCTATTTGGTTCATTACTGTCACTGATAGAATCAGCTTTGCATTTAACTTCATCAACAAGTGCTTTCCCTTGCTGCATCCTTACTAATGCCTGAGATTCCTGCTTCAACCCAACATAGTGTTTGTCATCTTTTGCTTGTATAGGATTCTTCAAACTGTGTAGCAAACCCCTGATCTTGTCTTTCAAATATAAACCATCCCTGTCTTGCAACCGCCTCTTGAACTGTTCTTGAAAATCTCCTTCATGGAATCTATAGGTAAGGACCTTAGATTTAGAATTAGGATTCCGTCTGAATCTAATGTCACTGAACTTCCTGTTGCCCTGCAGGTTTGACTTGCAGTCCAGTTCTCAAGTTATTCCAAAGTGTCAACTTTACATACAACACCTTGACCACTACCTCGAGCTACAACATCTTCAATTCAGCTTCTAGGATCATTTCATTTCTGTTCAGAGGTTCTCAACCTTGACGTCAATCAAATTTGGTTCCTGGGTCACAAATACAGTGGATATGCTAACAACCTGCTTTACCAAATATTATCTTCTTCAGCTCTTGTTCTAGTTCATAGGCCTTCAGCACATACAGGTCTTTTACAGACAATGTGGTTGTATCCTTAAATCCCTGTTGGCTGTATCCTGTGTTCCAGATGATCTGCAGTGTTAGCATGAACTTCCTGTAACCTCCCTGTAGAATAGTCTTTAAGGCTTGTACTGAGATTCCAAGTTGTCCAGTCTGTTCTCCTTCACTACTTCAACCCCTAAGATTTTTCATCCAAAAATACAACTCAAATTAACCAAAAACTGTACCCAAATTAATCTCTTCTTTTACAGCTTCCAAAATATTAGTGGGATCCTATGGAGTAAACCTCTGAGGAAATTAGAACCACTATTTCTTCAGTCCGTTCCAGAATAATCTTCATTGGATAACCTTCAGTCAATTTTTGTTGTCTTCAATGCCCGGAAAAATCTTCAACTACGAACCCTTAAGCACCCTCGACTTAATATTTATGAAAAATTTAAATTTACAGAATTTTTAATTTTCTTTGAAAATAAATTAATCAAAAATAAAAATATACAATAAATTAATTTTCAAGAATTTCGAATTTTCTTAAAAATTAAAATATCGTAAATTAATATTTAAGAAAAATTTTAGTTTTCAAGAATTTTAAATTTTCTGGAAAAATAAATAGATCTAAAATAAAAATTAAAGAGTACAAAACTTGGGGTACCAAACTGCAATTTAGTTGTGAGTGGCGCCTGAACATTGTGTGGCGTCTGTACAGTGGAGTCCCTGTACAGGCGCAACACACAAAGAAAAATCTAAGTGGCGCCTTGTACACTGATAGCAGAGGAGAGGCGCAACTCAAGCATTTGAAATTGCTAAGTCCAAAAATATGAGTGGCGCTGCGCGTGTATTCACTTGCAAAGTCAACCTCACGTGAATTGCCATTGACACCTGCTAGCGCGTGGAATCACATCACTTGTTGCACTACTGGCCGAAGTAAACAAAAACTGGTCACCCAAGAACAAGTTGGTCGAGTAATAAATATTGGCCACCTAAATGTTTTAATAAATTTAAATCTTAAACTTTATTAGATTTATAAAATAAACTAATTAAAATTTATTACATAAACCAATAAAAGTTTATAAAACAAATTTTATAAAAGTTTATAAAATAAATTTAATATTAAGTTTATAAAATAAACTAATTAAAATTTATAATATAAACTAATAAAAGTTTATAAAACAAATTTTATAAAAGTTTATAAAATAACTTTAATATTAAGTTTATAAAATAAACTAATTAAAATTTATAATATAAACTAATAAAAGTTTATAAAACAAATTTTATAAAAGTTTATAAAATAACTTTAATATTAAGTTTATAAAATAAACTAATTAAAATTTATAATATAAACTAATAAAAGTTTATAAAACAAATTTTATAAAAGTTTATAAAATAAACTTATTAAAAGTTTATAATTAAACTTATTTAACTAAGGCCTCCATTTTTTGAGTCCAACCAGCTTTGGCACGGTGAGCTTCACTGGGTTACGGATCCTGATTTGTATATCAATCAGCGAGCTCTGATACCAATTGTTAGGTCCCGAAATATCGTAGAAGGGGGGTTGAATACGATATTCACAATAATTTAAATTCTTTTCAGAATTTGCGGATAAATAAATTATTGCTTCAGAGTGGGTTTGGCCATTTGTAGTGTTTAGGTGAACTGCCTACTAATTTTCTGTGAGATCGGATAAATCAATTAGGTTCAAGAAAATTAGCAGGTAAATTATGGAGACAAGTTTCCGGGAATATATCTTTTATATATAAACCCAGAGGGGTGCTACACCCAATTAAAATTAACTGGCTTCCAAAGAATAAATTAATTCTTTGCTACTAACACAAAAATATTAGGCTCAGTTCCTATACAAATATATCTAAATTAGTACAAGGAAAAACTGAGTCTGTAGGGAGTGATATCTAGGAGCCCTGAGCATTTTTCGTTAAAGAACCGGGTCCTAATATCTGACCGGGAGCAAGGTATGGATGTGTATAAATTATTCTCTTGCTCCGGCCATGGCTGCTCTCTACATATTATTTGTGTTGAAGAAGACGACTCTTCTTTTTGATTGGTGTAGACTTTAAATCAAATAAAGTAGCTGCTGTAATTTGATTGGCTAAGGGCTGAGTGGCGCCTGTAGAGTGAATCCCCTGTAGTGGCGCCAGTAAATTCCTGCCTTAGCTGAATTAACCAAGTCATATTTTTGTTGCGCCTAATACATTGGATACACTGTGATAAATCAAGTGGCGCCTCAGAATTTAGACTAAGTTAAAATGAGTGGCGCCTGTTAACTGTGTGGCGCTAGCACTGGAGATGCCCTGTTGTGGCGCCACTCAAAGGCCTTAGAAATTATTTGTTGAGACTTTTGGCGCGTGTGAATTCATTTCCATGGTCAAAGTGCAGTTTGGTCACTGCACTTTGACCCTCTATTTATTCCTTGATTGAAGTTCACCAACTTCCATTTCTTGTACCAAAGTCTTGCCACATTACACCCTATACCTTGAGCTGTTTCCATTCTTCAACTGTAGTTCAGAAACTTTCACTTTTCGTACCAAGGTTGTGACACTTTGCACCCTGCACCCTTTGAGCTGTTTAGCTGTTTGGCTGTAGGCTGTTTAGCTGTTTGGCTGTAGCCTCTACAAATTACTTTTCGTATCTTAATAAATAACCGTTCTTTTCAAGTACGTTCTTCAGCTTAACAATTCTTCTATAGTTAATACTCAGATTCCTTTCACAGACTGCTGACGCCTAGTGCAACTGGTCTGGTTCACAGACGACTAACTTCGTTCCAGGTCTTCGTATTATCGCCTTACGTACATTGTTAAGTTTGCAGCAACTTCATTGCTTCGAACACTGACTGTCAATAAACACTGTAATTTCACTGGAATCTCTTCTGGTACTTAGACATACCATGTTTTCAATTCTTCTAGATTCCTATGCTTCGAACATTGTCTATCTTCAATCAATGCTGGTACACTGAAATCTTCTAGTGGCACTTCTATACTGAATCTTCAACACTTCTGAAACCCTGAAAGTCTTTACACTTTATTCTTCACTGAGGCATGAACATATTAATGTACTTCTTTCAGTGACCTGTAGTAGACTTCAAAACTTCTTCTAATGTCTTGATTCACTGTATCTGCCTTGTCTTCATTTCTTCCTGATTTCTGTGTAGGTGTAGTATTATTTACTTGTCCTGTTCTAGTGTTGAGTTATCACGATTACTATTAATACAGCTTCGTAATCTCCAACAGAAAGCATAATAAATGTCCTTGAAATTTTGATACGTATTATATATCTTTAAGTATGTGACTTAAAAATGAGATTATATGAATAGTATCTTATTCCTAAAATTCCCTAGTCGAGTATTATTATTTAAGGACAATAATAATGCACAAAGACTAGTATGTTTCTTGACAGATGACCACATCTCATTGGTCATAGGTATGGGGATACTAAAGTCAAGAACATAAGTGCATGTATCAATGCATGGCACTGGAATGACCCGCCGTGAGATTCTACATGTTAAGTAAGTGTCATAAGTAATTCTCACTGTGATAATGGTGTAATGATCCTTAGACCTGAAATCATTATATTTCTATACGAGAATTAATATACTTTGATTACATTAAAAGTTACCTTTGACCGGGTGATGATAAAAGTGGACATTGGGTATATTATGAATCGTATGAGAAATATGAATGATCTAGATGGGATTTAATCCTCCTAATTTTAGGAGTGATATTATTGGCCTCTTGTTTGAGTGAGACTATGAAATGCACGGCCGTGCTCAAATGTTGATTTGATTTTAATAGTCTACTCATCGATCAAGAAAATAAAGATTAAATTATGAAGAGGATGACACGAGACATGCCTTGAGTTTAATCTATAATATCAAGATTAAAGGGATTATATTACATGGAACATTATTCACGAAAGGCTTAATCGAATCACCGATTTATTATTATTACTTGGGTAGCAATGATGTATTACTAGATGCCGCTCATTGTTTACAATTTTAATTAGATATTAAAATTGTTGCCAACGTAATAATAACCTACAGGGTCACACACAAAGAACACTTGAAGGAGAAATAATTTAAATTATGAATTTAAATTAAATAAGTAATTTATTTTATTTATGATATTAATTAAGTATGACTTAATTAATTATATAAATAGAATAAATGAATTACTTAAACTAATTCCAAAATTAATAATTAATTAATTAAGTGAGACTTAATTAAATAATTTAGAATTTTGGATTAGTATTAATTATAATTGGATTATAATTAGAAAACTTATTCCTCTCTCTATATAATCTCTTTATGGGCTAATTTAATAAAAAAGAGATTTTACAAAAACCCTAGCCGCTCTGAGAGAGGAGGAAGATAGAGAGAGAAGAAGTTTCCGGGTGCTAGTACACATCAATCCTTCATGAAAAGTGTTCGTGTGGATACCGTAGAGCGTAGATCGCGAGAGCGGGATACGTGGTGATTAAACAAGCTTTGGACCTCCATTAATCTTCCATTAATGAACTGTTAAAGCTTCTAAAGGTATTTATTCTTTATCTCCGAATTAAATCTTTTTTTTTTCGCATGGATCCTGCGGAGGGTTTCGCTATTTTGATTTATTTTTCACGTTTATTCCGCTGCGTTTGTGTCACGAAACCCTACAATGGCATCAGAGCTACTTGCGAAACGTTTTAATTCGGTTATGTGCTTAACAGTTTTTGATATATAAGCATGTATGCGATCTATCATGATTTTATATTGATACAATATGTATATGTTTATATATATTATGAATATATGATATTTTATGATATATAATCATGTGATGATTATGTGTGTTGATGTATGTATATGATACATGTTTGTTCTTATTATGGGAATCGTATTCAATACGAATTCTGAAACGGCTGCCGTTGACTTTCTGAAATTTGTGTCCGTTATCCGATTTTCGCAAACGATATGTGTTTTCTGACTGGAATCGGGTCACTGAGCAATACTGAAATTGTCAGCTCTGCGTCTGTAAGCCATTAGATGTGGTTACAGCCTCCAAAACGGTGATTTATGATTTTCTGAAAATTATTTGATTTTCTAAAATTTTGAGTTTTGATAGTGGTTTTGATTTATGGTTTTGGTTTCTAAATACGACTTGCATGTCGTTTATTCATTGTAATTTAATTATCTCGAATGTAACTCGAGTTTTTCTTGTAATTTCATTAGAATAGTTTTATTTTTATTATTCAATGTAATTATCAATGAAGACTTGCAAGCAAGGAGGCGATCCAAAAGGGGATGATGGAGCAATGAAGAAAGAAGACATGTAATAGATAGTATTTTTAAAACCACCATAGACTGACCTTGATATTTCCATTAGCTTGGAAATATCATATAGGATGGGGCCATAACCAAACACGTTTAATTTACGCACATTACATATATGTATATGATTGCATGTATTGGTATGTATGCGTAGATATAATTGAGATGCATGCTTAATATTGATTAATCATGTATGTATTAGATACGACACCCATGCCATGTTTGCTTAAACAAGATAAAATCTGTAACGATTCAAGATTTTAAAATTAACAAACGATCATGAGATTCTTGTATTTTTGAAATATGGATTTTTAAAACACGGAATTAAATATGGATTTTTGATATCTATAATTGGGATTTTCTGACAAAAGCGGATATGCGTATTCGTAAGGCTGATGGGTTTTAAGTGTGACCATTGGTATCCTCCATCTACCTGGGAAATGAATAATTTAAGATGTCGATTTGAAATATTTGGTTCAAGGAAAAATTGAGGATCTCTTTATGATGTGATCATGATCGTTATAAATTTTCTAAAACCCCTTAACAAAATATTAAGTTTTACTTGGATGCTTTCCAATGAATGAACACTCATTGAATCCTAGATCGATAAGGGGAAGGACTGTCAGTGGCAGGGGACTCCTATCTATCGTGGTGAGATGCGACGAATATAAACGGTTATATTCGGCCGTTGTATCATTGGGTCTAACTTAACTGAGTCGTCATAATAAGTGAAAATAAACGGTTATATTCAACTATTATGAACTTAGAAGCATAGAGTTTGGTTAAAAGTCTATTAGATAGATAAGATTAATCGTTGTTCACCAAACTATCCAAGAATTATATATGATATAATTGAAAACTGTTGTCTACCTAAATAATCATTTTCTAAGGACTTCCAGTGGTTGACTTAGGACATGACGAAATATGGATCTTGGCTTACTAGAAAGAATTATGGGATATACTTTCCAAATTAATAGTAAGGGCTATTAGTTTGATAAAAATAGTGGGAGGTATATGATGATATACCATAATCACTTAAACATAATTAATATTAAATTTGCAACCTAGTTTATTTTATGCACTTTAATATTGTAGATATCAAATGATAAACACAAACAACTTCTCTATGCGATCAGTTCTTGAGAAGGACAAGTTGACGAGAATATATTTCCTTGACTGACATAGGAGCTTGAGGATCGTCCTCGGGCACCACGATATTAGTCAAATCTCTTCCCCTGCTCTTAAAGTTGAGAATGTAACATGTGCAAATCATAGTGCTTATTGGAAGCAAATTGATGTTGCGACTGATGTTTCATGTCTCATGCTCGCAAATATATGTGCTGAGCTTAAGAAGCAATACAAGCATATAGATGCTTATGAAACGATTGAGCACAAGATATATTTGAAAGGGCACTATACACTTACAAGTAGGGAGAGTGAGACCCGGTTACACCACATGTTCTAAAGATTATAGGGTATAATGAATATCATTGATATTTTGGGTTTCCAGATTGGTCTGGAGACAGTTAGATTTGATCTTACAATCTTTGGACAAATATTATTCTTATTTTGTTATGAACAATAAAGTGAATAAGATTGGTAAAACACCCATTGAGTTGCTAAGCATGTTGAGAACTGTTGAAAGTACTATGATAAATGCATGAACTACTACTATATTGATGGTAAACATAGGGAATGCAAAAGGGAAAGGAAAATGGAAAGGCAAGGAGAAGATTTGATCTAGTTCTGTTGTCAAACCAAAGTCCAATCCCTAAAGCAGACTCTAAAGTCTGAATGAGGTGTTGATAAAGAAGACGATTGTCACTTCTGTGGAAAGTTGGGAGACTGGAAATTAAACTGTCATGCTTAATTGGAAGATCGGAAGATGATGATCAATAAGGGTCAAGCTTAAGGTATCGGGTTGGAATTGGAGTAAAGATAGTTGCTCTGGTTCGAGGAACTCGTTACTTAATTTTTGGCCTATAAGGAAAATTTAGAACTTAATAATTGTTATAGCGTGCTTGCAATTGGCAGAGACATTATTTCAATTTCTTGTTTGGACAAGAAAGGCTTTTTCATTTTATAACAATAGTTGTTTATTCTATTTTGATGATGAGCCTTATAATGTTGCACATCTAATTAACAATTTATATATTCTAAAGTGACTCAAATCAAATATTACCTTTGACACTGTTGTTGAGGCCGTATTAATAAGAAACGCATTTTCAGAATACATAAGGATGCATTCATGGATAAGTTTGATTATGAATCATACAAAAGGATGCGAATCTTGGTTTATTTGGTAAAATGACTAAAGCTTCTTTTACCGTACATGGTGAAGGGATCATTGAATGGGTATGACTTATACATAGTGATGTATGTGGTCATATGTGTACGATGACAAAAGGTAGATTTTATTAACTTCATAAAATTTACTAATTATTTTAGTAGATATGGATATATGTATCTTTTGAAGAACTAATCCGAATCATTTGAAAAGTTCAAAGACTATAAAGATGAAGTAGAAAATATCAAAGAAAAGTTTTTTTTGATAGGAGAGATCACACCTTGTTGGACATGGTGCGATCAATGTTGAGTCAATGAATCTTCCAATTAGTTTCTGGGGTTGTACCCTGGAAACGGCTCCACATACACTTAACTGTGTTCCTACTAAATTGGTTCAAAAGACTCCTTATGAGATATGGACTGAGCAACGTCACAGCATGTCATTTATAAAATTTTGGGGATGTGAAGCGTTTGTGAAACGTCTAATCTCTGACAAGCTAGGACCAAAATCAGACAAATGTAATTTTGTGGAATACCCAACTGAAACAAGGGGTTATTCTTTCTATAATCCTTCCGAGAACAAAGTGTTTGTTGCTCGAACTGCTGAGAGACAGTGGGAGGATAATAGATCTCAATGAAGTTTGAGACCCACATGATAACGTTGAACCAGTGGAGGAACCTGAGTAGAATGTACAAGAAAAATAATACTGCTCAAGAAACACAGGTGTTCGTAGATTTAGTAGGATTCGCCATGAGCCCGAGAGATAATATGGATTTCTCTTGACTCAAGATGGTGATGTGATGCTTGTGGATGAAGATGAGCCTCTCACCTACCTAGATACTATAAACACTCCAGATTCTAAGAGATGGCTGGATGCCATTAAATCTGAGATGGAATCCATGTATACTAATCAAGTATGGACTTTGGTTGATCCACCTGAAGGGGTAAAACCTATAGGGTGCAAGTGGGTTTTCAAGAAGAAGACCGACATGGATGCTAATGTACAGACCTATAAGGCACGATTGGTGGCAAAAGGTTTCAAGAAAATTCATGGTATTGACTATGATGAGACCTTTTCACCAGTTGTTATGGTCATGTCCATCAGGATTTTGCTTGTTATAGCTGCTTACTATGACTATGAAATCTGGCAAATGGATGTCAAAACCGCTTTCTTAAATGAGAGCCTTGAAGAAGATATGGATGTGTACATGACACACCCTAAGGGTTTTGTTGATCTAAAGGATGCTGGAAATGTATGTAAGTTGCGTCGATCCATTTATGGATTAAAGCAGGCCTCGAGGAGATGGAACATTTTTTTTCATGAAACAGTCAAAAAGAGTTTGACTTTATTCATAATGAAGATGAAACTTGTGTTTACAAGAAGTTTAGTGGGAGCCATGTGGCATTCCTTGTATTATATGTTGATGATATATTACTAATAGGGAATGACATTCCTTCTCTACAAACTGTGAAGACTTGGTTGAAAAATAATTTCTCAATGAAAGACTTAGGCGATGTGACATATATATTAGGGATCGAGATCTATAGAGATAGATCAAGGTGATTGATCGGCCTAATTTAGAGTACATACATTGACAGAGTTTTGCATCGATTTCAAATGCAAAGAGACTAAAATGGATATGTCCCAATGTCTCATGGGATAGTGATCTCAAAATAAAATTTGTCCTAAATCATTGGATGATAGGGATTGCATGAGTAAAATTCCATATGCGTCAGCAATTGGTTTTATAATGTATGCAATGATATGTACTTGTCCTGATGTCTCGTATGCTTTAACCATGATGAGTAGATACCGATCTAATCCAGGTGAAGGTCACTGGACGACAGTCAAGAATATTCTTAAGTACTTAAAGAGGACTAAAGATTCATTCTTGTTATATGGAGGAGATGTGAAGCTCGTTGTAAGAGGTTTCAGTGATACTGGTTTCTAGACAGATAACGATAATTTAATGTTTCTGTCTGTCTTTGTGTTTTATCTAATTTTATTGAGATGTTGTATGCTGGAATGGTTCACAGCAGAGACAATAGTTGATTCTACAATAGAGCCTGAGTATATTGATGCTTGCGAAGCAGCCAAGGAGGCTGTTTGGGCATGTACTTAGGAGATATCACCTAATTAATGAGATTAATGATCAAGGAGATATACATATATGTAAAGTGGATACTAATAATAATATTGCAGACCCATTGACTAAGGATTTGTCGCAGCAGAAGCATGAAAGTCACACTAGTTTCATGAGTATTGGATACTTGGGTAATTGGCTCTAGTGCAAGTGGGAGATTGTTAGTAATTGTGCTCTAGAGACAATACTTTTTATATTTTAAGGAAAATATTTATTATTAAGGATTATGTTTTATTGATTATTATTTATTTATTATGTTTTGTTTACTGCGTAATAAATTGAAAACATAATAAATGTCCTTGAAATTTTGATACGTATTATATATCTTTAAGTATGTGACTTAAAAATGAGATTATATGAATAGTATCTTATTCCTAAAATTCCCTAGTCGAGTATTATTATTTAAGGACAATAATAATGCACAAAGACTAGTATGTTTCTTGACAGATGACCACATCTCATTGGTCATAGGTATGGGGATACTAAAGTCAAGAACATAAGTGCATGTATCAATGCATGGCACTGGAATGACCCGCCGTGAGATTCTACATGTTAAGTAAGTGTCATAAGTAATTCTCACTGTGATAATGGTGTAATGATCCTTAGACCTGAAATCATTATATTTCTATACGAGAATTAATATACTTTGATTACATTAAAAGTTATCTTTGACCGGGTGATGATAAAAGTGGACATTGGGTATATTATGAATCGTATGAGAAATATGAATGATCTAGATGGGATTTAATCCTCCTAATTTTAGGAGTGATATTATTGGCCTCTTGTTTGAGTGAGACTATGAAATGCACGACCGTGCTCAAATGTTGATTTGATTTTAATAGTCTACTCATCGATCAAGAAAATAAAGATTAAATTATGAAGAGGATGACACGAGACATGCCTTGAGTTTAATCTATAATATCAAGATTAAAGGGATTATATTACATGGAACATTATTCACGAAAGGCTTAATCGAATCACCGATTTATTATTATTACTTGGGTAGCAATGATGTATTACTAGATGCCGCTCATTGTTTACAATTTTAATTAGATATTAAAATTGTTGCCAACGTAATAATAACCTACAGGGTCACACACAAAGAACGCTTGAAGGAGAAATAATTTAAATTATGAATTTAAATTAAATAAGTAATTTATTTTATTTATGATATTAATTAAGTATGACTTAATTAATTATATAAATAGAATAAATGAATTACTTAAACTAATTCCAAAATTAATAATTAATTAATTAAGTGAGACTTAATTAAATAATTTAGAATTTTGGATTAGTATTAATTATAATTGGATTATAATTAGAAAACTTATTCCTCTCTCTATATAATCTCTTTATGGGCTAATTTAATAAAAAAGAGATTTTACAAAAACCCTAGCCGCTCTGAGAGAGGAGGAAGATAGAGAGAGAAGAAGTTTTCGGGTGCTAGTACACATCAATCCTTCATGAAAAGTGTTCGTGTGGATACCGTAGAGCGTAGATCGCGAGAGCGGGATACGTGGTGATTAAACAAGCTTTGAACCTCCATTAATCTTCCATTAATGAACTGTTAAAGCTTCTAAAGGTATTTATTTTTTATCTCCGAATTAAATCTTTTGTTTTTCGCATGGATCTTGCGGAGGGTTTCGCTATTTTGATTTATTTTTCGCGTTTATTCCGCTGCGTTTGTGTCACGAAACCCTACAGAAGTCACAATGAAATCAATACAAAATGAAGACAAGGTAATTGATACAATTCAACATGTTAATTATGATCAATCAAAGAGGAAATCATTGGAAGAAGTTCAATTCAAAGTTATTCATGCCTCAGTGATTTGTAAGTTAAAGAATCAAGATCATAACTATCAATATCAATAAGGCTAATTGATTTCAAGTGAAGAATCAGGAAAGCAACTGTTGGAAATCCACATTACTAATTGAATATGGTAATCTATTCAGAAGCAAGAACCCTATCAAGACTAGTCACTTATGAACCAGACCATTGCATCAAGTGTCAGGACATTGATAACAAATTTATGTCAGTAGTAGAGATCCACGATCAAGAGCTTGTTGAAGAATATAGAAGACAAGAAGAAATCACATGTTCAAGATGTTGCATTGAAGTTTCAAGTTAAAGCCCATAATTTCTCTAAGTACTTACTAGGGAACCTATGTAGAAATTCCTATCTAGAAATTCTAGATAAGTTTCTACTTAGAGCCAAGTAGAAATTCTGGAGGTGGAAATATTTTCTAAGTACACAAGGAATGAAGCTATCTCGAATTTCATATGTATAAAATCCTATTAGAAGTTCTACTTAAATTTCAAGATAGAACCTAAGTAAAAATTCCTATGTAGAAGTTCTACTTAAATTTCGAGATAGAACCTAAGTAAAAATTTCCATGTAGAAGTTTTACATAGAGGACAGTTTCAACATGGCACATGACATCATCTGGTTGGCCGATTTCCAAGCTTTCAAGGCAAGATAAGATTTACGTGGATAATATTGGGCCACTCATATCTTATCTTTTGAAGACTACAAGTCATAGATTACAAGTAGTATAAATAGAAGTACTTGTGTAACTTTTTAAAGAGAGCAATATTAAGAGAAACACTTGTAAAATAGAGAGAGAGTATTCACAGAGCTTAGTATCATTTACTACCATCTTTACTTCTATTGTACTAGTGTAATGAATGTTGTAGAAATCCTTTCAAGTTATATATAAGACATATATTCCTTGAATCATTGTGTTCATTTATTATATAGTATTTATTGCTTCATAAAGCTGAAAAGTTGTATTCACCCCTCTCTACAACACATTTGGACCTAATAGTTTACTCTATCAGAGAATACTCAATCAAAGTTTACTCTAACAGAGAATGCTCTATTAGATAATAACAACCGATAGAGTTTAACAAATCAGAGTTTGTCAAGAAGCAATTCAAATCAGAATTTGAATAGGATAGTAAGAAGGAATCCTAATACAAATATATTTCCTTATTTAAAGTTGTTCTATTTCTAATCCGATTTGTAATTGAATTGTAATTGTGTCTATATAAACACAGACATAGGTTAACATTAAAAGAGAGCAAGTCATATAATTCATAACCAATCATCTCTTGAGAACAAAGTATTTCTTGAGAGAGTTTTGTATTCTTTTCAATATTATCAATACAAATCTGTGATTTCTTTTACATACTTGTGTTCTTGATCGATTTACTGGTGCTATTACATTCAACTCCCCTTCTGTAATAGAATACTTATCTGGGCAAACAAGTGGTATCAGAGCAGGCAGTTCAAAGTCAACTGTTAGATCATAAAAATCATGTCTGGAAACAAGTATGAGAGCATAAGAATTTCCATCTTGAAGAAAGTTGAGTACCCTATATGAAGGGTGAAGATGTTGATGTTCCTAGAAGCAATATACCCTGATTATTTAGACAGGATCAATGAAGGCCAGTATCTTTCAACAAAACCGGTGCCTGCAACTATTGTGGAAGGAAGACAAGTCCCTGAGCACTATACTCTTATAGACAAGAAGGAGTTGACTAATGAGGAAAAACAAGAAGTCCTCAAAGATGCCAAGGTAAGAAAAATAATGCATAACAGTCTTGACTCTGTAATGTCCAACAGGGTAATAGCATGCAAGACAACAAAAGAGAACTAGGATGCATTAGAAGTTCAATGCCAAGGAACCAGGGAAATCAAGAAAAATAGGAGATCTGTACTTATACAAGAGTATGAATATTTTGAGGCTAAACATAATGAGTCTCTCATAGATATTTATGACAGATTTTTAACTCTGTTGAACAACTTAGCTCTGGTGGATAAATTATATGATAATGGAGATTCTAACACCAAGTTTCTAAGGGCTCTTCCAGAAAATTGGGATCTGCAGACATCTTTAATTAGAGACAGGGCTGATTTACATGAGATGTCTTTAGATGAGGTCTATGGAAAATTGAAAACTCATGACCTGGAGTTACAGCAAAGAAGAAACAGGAAGAGCAACAAGGCAAGATTTATTACTTTGAATGTTGAAGTCAAGATTGAAGAACCAAAAGAAAATGTGCTTAAGGCCTCAACAAGGAAAGAGAAAGAAGTAGTGATCCAAGAAAGTAGTGAATCAGAGTTTGAAACAAACTCTGAAGCAAACTCTGATGACTCCACAGACTCTAATATGATGGAGATGGTTGATATGATTGCTAAGGGCTTCAAAAAGATGAAATACAAAAAAATAAGAAGCAAGCAAATTTTCAGAAGAAGCATGGGGAGTCAGAAAAGAAAGAAAGGTTCAAGAAAATAGAAGATAAAGATGGAAAATCAAAGACTGTTGACAAGTCAAAGATTAAGTGTTACAAGTGTAACAAGATGGGGCACTTTCCTACTGAATGCAGAAGTAAAGAATTAGGGAAGGCTTTAATCACATCAAAGAAGGATTGGATGGATTCCTCGGATTCTGAACAGGAAACAAATTATGCACTCATGACAAACACTGATGCTCTAAACTCTGATAAGGGAAACAGGAAAAACATCATAGTGATTGATAGTGGATGTTCTACACATATGACTGGAAATAAATCTCTGCTTTCAAAGTTTGAGGAGAAGGCTGGCCTAGCAGTATCTTATGGAGATGGCAACATAGGAAGAACACTGGGATATGACAATATTATGATTGGAAATGTCATCATTGAAAGTGTAGCTTTGGTTGAAGGACTTAAACATAATCTGCTTAGTGAGAGTCAAATGACAAACATAGATTATTCTGTGGAATTTCATGGAACTCATTGTGAAGTGAAAAGCAAGAAGAATGGGAAAGTAGTTCTTATTGGTCATAAACATAACAATTTATTTGAAGCTATCTTGGATGTTAATTCTGATGGTCCCTTAACTTGCCTACTTGGAAATGCATCATCCTTGGAAAGATGGAATTGGCACAAAAAGTTGTGTCACTTAAATTTTAGAAACATAAATGAATTAGTGAAAAAGGATCTAGTTAGAGGTCTTCCAAAAGTTCAATTTCACCCTGATGGACTCTGTGATTCATGTCAAAAGGCCAAACAAAAGAAGACATCTTTCAAGAGCAAAACTGAAAATTCTATTGATCAACCTTTTCATCCATTGCATCTTGATTTATTTGGTCCTGTCAACATTATGTCTATTGGAAAGAAGAAATATACTCTGGTGATAGTTGATGATTACACTAGATTTACCTGGGTGTACTTTTTGCATAAGAAGGATGAAACTGCAGAGGTAATTTTTGATCATATTGCAATGACTGAGAATGGATTAACACACAAGGTAAAGAATCTAAGGAGTGACAATGGAACAGAGTTTAAGAACTCTGTAATGGAGGAATTTTGCTCAACAAAAGGTATTATTCAACAATTCTCAGCACCTGGCACACCTCAACAAAATGGTTTAGTTGAAAGAAAGAACAGAACACTAATAGAAGTTGCCAAAACAATGCTAGAAGGAGCAAAGCTACCTACTTACTTTTGTGCAGAAGCTGTGAATATTGCATGCATTACTCAGAATTGTTCTTTAATAAACAAACATGGAATGACTCTATATGAATCCTTGAAGGGAAGAAAACCAGATGTTAAATACTTTCATATCTTTGGAAGCAAGTGTTTTATTTTCAAAACACATCTTGAACAATTGAAGAAGTTTGAACTTAAAGCAGATGAATGAATTTTTGTTGGTTATGCAACAACTTCTAAAACCTCTTCAAGGGCATTCAAAGTATTCAACTTAAGGATAATGATAGTCATAGAATCAATCAATGTTTCTTTTGATAAAGGAAAGATAGTTGAATTACATGATAATGATGCATAGGAAACTCTAAGATTTGAGAATGAACTGCAGAAAATAAACTCTGTTGATCCAAACTCTGACGAGTCAAACACTGTTGAACCAAACTATGATAAGGTAAACTCTGATTCTTTAAACTCTGATTCAGAAATGATTGAAATAGAAATTAAATATTCTGCAAATGTTGAGGGGGAGCAACATCAATCAAATACTGATATTGGAGATCAAAATACAGTTATAGAAATATCAGAGTCTGACCAAACTCTGAACAATCCAAACTCTGAACCCCTAAACTCTGATCCATCAAACTTTGAGACTACAAACTCTGAGACCTCAATATCTGATAATTCAAACTCTGAGTACATAAACTCTGAGACATCAAACATTGATGGAAGTACATCTTCAGGGGGAGGATCATCATTTACAGAAGAATCATTCTATGAAGGCACAAATCATGGGGGAGCATCAAGTTCTAGAAAACTTTCACATCCAAGAAAGTGGACAAAAGATCACACACATGATTTAATTATTGGTGATCTAGAAAGTGGAGTAAAGACAAGAAAAGTTACTCAGAATGAATGTCTATTTCATAGTTTTCTTTCTAAAACAGAACCAAAGAAGGTTGAAGATGTTTTGAAGGATGCAGATTGGGTCACTGCAATGCAGGAAGAATTGAATGAGTTTGAAAGGAAAGAAGTGATAGAGGTTACATTGAAAAATGAAGGGACTCAGACCCCAAAGAAAGAAATAATTAGCCCTGAGGGCCTGTGATCAATGTAATTTCAAGGGGACTAACCGATGCAGGTAACTCCCAGAATTTCAGAAAGGCTTATGCCCAGGAGGTAATGAGCATTATAGGAGAGCCTCCTAAGAGAGCAAGGACTGAGGTCTCTTTGTCCTTTGATGATTCTGACTTGGAAGGGGTGAGGTTCCCCCATGATGACCCCTTGGTGATCACCCCCGTCATAAGAAACTCTCATGTGAAAAGAGTCTTGGTAGACAATGGGTCATCTGTAGACATCCTGTTTTATGATGCTTTTATGAAAATGGGATACAACGATTCACAATTGACCCCCTCCGACGTGCCTATCTATGGTTTCAATGGAGTGGAATCTCGGATTGAGGGGATTATACAACTATCTATGACTATGGGTGAATAACCTCGGCAGTCCACTCAAATGTTCAATTTCCTTGTTATCAAGGCAAACACTACCTATAATGCAATCCTTGGGAGGACTGGGTTGCATGCCTTCAAGGCGATAACTTTTACATACCATCTGAAACTAAAATTCTTGACTAGGAATGGAGTAGGAGAAGAAAGAGGAGATCAAAAAATGGCCATAAGTTGTTACATGTCCACTTGAAACCTGATGGCACTGGGGGGCAAGTCCTCTCCATCGAAGATTTGGATGCCAGAGATCAAGAAGAAAGAAGAGGGAAGCCCACGGAGGACTTGGAGCCCATTTCCTTGGATCCTCTAGATCATGAGAAAGTAACATATGTTGGGACTTCACTCCCCAAGGACCTGAAACAACAATTGGTTCAGTTTTTACAAGACAACATAAATGTCTTTGCTTGGACAACAACTAACATGCCAGGGATAGACCCCAAACTCATAACACATCAGTTGAATGTGGATCCTAAAAGGACAGCAGTCAAGTAGAAGAAAAGAAATTTTGCTCCTGAAAGGAAAGATACCATTAAGCAAGAAGTGGAGAAGCTGTTGGAAGCTGGGCTAATTGAAGAAATCCAGTTCCCTGAGTGTCTAGAAACCCTGTAATGGTCAAGAAGACAAATGGAAAGTGGAGGATGTGTGTGGACTTCACAGATTTGAATGATGCCTGCCCAAAGGACTATTTCCTCTTCCCAAGGATAGACATGTTGATCGATGCCACTGCTGGGCACGAGATGCTTAGCTTCATGGATGGCTTTAGTGGCTACAACCAGATCAAAATGCACCCCGATGACATCCCTAAGGTATCATTCATAACTCATTTTGGTGTTTTCTGTTATTTGGTTATGGCTTTTGGACTTAAGAATGTAGGAGAAACATACCAAAGGCTTGTAAAAAAAATTCAAGCACTTAATTGGTAAGACCATGGAAGTTTATCTTAATGACATGTTGGTCAAAAGCCTAGACAAGGCCGACCACATAGAACACCTAAAAGAGGCATTTGAAGTTCTGAAAACCCATAAGATGATGTTTAACCCAGCCAAGTGTGCCTTTGGAGTGGGGTCTAGAACATTTCTAGGCTTGATGGTCTCCAAAAGAGGCATTGAGGCCAATCCTGATAAGATTCAAGTAATCTTGGACATGGAGCCCCCTAAGACAGTGAATGATGTCCAAAAGCTCACGGGAAGAGTAGCAGCCTTAGGGCGCTTCATATCTAAGTCTGGAAAAAAGTGTCTGCCATTCTTCAAGGTCCTCAAAAAGATCAAGGACTTCATGTGGAATAACGAGAGCCAAGTAGCGTTTGAGGAAATGAAGAAGTACATGTTGAGCCACCACTTCTTGCCAAGCCAACACCCGAAGAAGTGTTATACATGTACCTTGTTGTCTCTAGCTCAGCCATGAACGCTGTTCTTGTGAAAGAGGAAGCCAAGGTTCAGAAACCCGTTTATTATGTTAGTAAGATTCTACATAGTGCAAAGTTGAACTACTCAAAGGTCGAGAAGTTTGCCTTAACATTGATAATGGCTTCAAGGAAGCTACGTCCGTACTTCTAGGTGTATGTTATTGAAGTCCTAACAGATTAGCTCCTGAAAAACATACTGCACAGCCCCAAGGTCAGTGGAAGGCTAATCAAATGGGCCATTGAACTTGGGGAGTTTGAAATCAGATACAAGCCAAGGACGACCATTAAGGCCCAGGCCCTAGCTGACTTCGTGGTTGAAAGTACCATTCCCCATCAAGAAGTTGGGGAGAAAGAAGATAGTAAAGAAAAAAAGGAAGAAAAAGAGGAAGAACTCAAAGAATACTGGGTGCTCTTTTTTTATGGAGCTTCAAAAAAGAAAACTAGTGGAGCTGGCCTAGTTTTGCAAAGCTCGGATGGGTTTACTGTCGAATATGCAATCAAGTTGGATTTTTCAACTACTAACGAGGCAGAATACGAAGCTTTGATAGCTGGGCTTAGCCTGACCAGAGCCCTGATGGTAAAAAACATGAAAGTATGTGGTGACTCAAGGCTAGTAATCTCTCAAGTAAATGGGGAGTTTGAGGCCCGTGAATAGACCATGATGAGGCCAAAGGTTTGCACCCATCGTTAGGCATCCCCATGAGATACTGACATCCATCAATTCCCCACTCCCCTTTGCTATGTGGGGAATGGATATCTTAGGTCCGTTTCCTATGGCCAGTGCACAAAGGAAGTTCCTCATTGTCGTCATTGACTACTTCACAAAGTGGATAGAAGCCAAGCCCTTGGCCAAGATTGACACTAAGAATGTGACCTAATTCTTCTGGGAAAGTGTTATATGCAGGTATGGGTTATCCAGAATCCTAGTGATGGACAACAGAACTCAGTTTAACAATAAGGACTTTGTAGAGTATTATCGAAACTATAACATTGAGCCATGCTTCACTTCAGTAGCTCATCCACAGTCAAATGGGAAAGTTGAGGTTGCCAACAGAATTATCCTAAACGGACTCAAAAAGAGGATTGAACATTCTCAAGGGACTTGGGTTGACGAACTACTCCCAATCCTATGGGCATACAGAACTACTTGTAGGGCTTCAACAGGGGCAACACCTTTACAACTAGCCAACGGGTCTGAGGCAGTGGTGCCCATCGAAATTACTCAAATGTCGCCAAAATAGAGTGCAGGAGTTTCAGATTGACAACAATGAGGAAGGCATGAAGTTGGCTCTAGACTTGATAGATGAGTTACGTGATGAAGCCAACGCCAAAATCGTAGAGAACCAAAAGAAAGCTTCATTCTATTACAACCTCAGAGTTAAGGAAAGGTTCTTCCGCGAATGAGACTTAGTCCTGCGAAAGATTGAGGCATCTGGAGCTGGTCCCAAAGGTAAGCTAGCTCCAAATTAGGAAGGACCATACCAAGTGAAGGAAGTCACATGGGAAGGTGCGTACAAGCTCCAAACCCTTGAAGGGGTTGAAATCCCAAGAAGATGGAATGCTGCCAATTTAAGGATTTATTATGTTTAAGACTTTGATTTTCAAAAACTTTCAAGTGTCGGTTTGATTAGCCTTGAAGGCAAGACTTGTTTTTGATACTAAGTTTCGTTTGAAAACTTGGTAGTTTCTAAGGAATGTTTTCCGTTATCCTCACCTTGCATTAGTTACTTTTGTTAAGTCTTTACAAGCCTCGCGAGTGTTTATTGTTTATATTCAAATTAACCACAAAAAAATAAGCAAAACAAAGGCAGAAGTAAATGACGAAAATGTAGAAAAATACAAGTACATAAATAAAATCCCAAGGGCCAAACATCTTTTTATAAGCCACCAAGGGCAAACATAAATACAGGAATAAAAATCTTAACTACTTGGCTGACTCCTCCTCCTCCGAGGACTCCTCCCCGCTCGACGAAGATGAATCCTCCTCGGCTTCACTCGACTCTTCTTTTCCAGAAGAACTTTCCTCACCCAATTTTTGAGGAGTTACCTCAAGGGTGATCTTCTTAGGAACCGCCAGTCAAGGAGAGGGACTAAGAGTTGGCTCGCGAGTTCTCTCATGTCTGACGTCAGGGTTGCTGTCCCCTTCAGTTTCTTCTTCTTGTGCCTCGATCAAGCGCTTCAAGGCATCAGCTTACTAAGGACTTTTGAAGTCCACCTTAGGGTCAAACAAACCCGAATGCCTCTCTAGCACCGCCTTCAGTGCCTCATTCCATCCAGTCATATAGTTGGCCGGGTAGATGGGGTCGTCATGCTCCTGGATTAGGTCCTGATACTCCTCTGAGGCCATGTACTTGTCAATGATGACATTTTTGTCAGTCCGGAGTTCGATTACCTCGACCTGAGTCTGCTTCAGAAGCTCATCCTTCTTGGCCAACTTTTCATCTAAGTGATTGATTTTGGCATTCGCCACAGAAAGTTCCTTCTTATGCTTCCTTGCCTGAGCCTTCCACGACTCTGTCTAGTGCAGAGAAGCCTGAGAGTAGGCGTTGGCCTGAAAAGCCAATAAACCAAGGTGGATCATGATAGAAAGCCAACAAATCATAGAAATGGCTAAATAGAAAAAATGTTGAGTACCAAAAGCTAAAATATGTGTATGGGTACCGAGGGCATAAAATGCGAATTAGTCAAGTAAGGAAATTTACTGATGCAATTGTCTGCACACTAAGAGCCTTAGTGCTCTCATCATCACGTCCCAACACTATATCCTTGTAGTCACAAGGAGTAATAGAGTGAATGGACCAATTCCTTGCGTGGTGTGTGCATCCAACCATGATATTTGTTTTCTTGAATCCCCAGCTAGGCTTGTAAGCCAGGGATTTGGGCGCTCTGATAGACCTACTGCCCTCTACCTCAGTTGGCCCAGTGTGGGGCTGAAAAAAAGCCGGATGCTCCTTCTCTTGCCTAGGGTCATTCATCAGCCTAAGCCATTGCATACGGTCTGTTTCCTCCATGGGTGGAATGGTCCACTCGTTAATTAGTGCAGCAGCTAGAAAAGAGTCATGAAAACATTAGTAAAATAGTTAAACACCCAAAATAAAAAAAAGCGAATTTAAGTAAAGTAATATACCTTTATTAGAGGCCCTCTACAGGCCCACAACCTTCAACCTACGCTCATCCAGAAGAACCCAAGAAACTTTCTTGGCTTCCACCTGAGTGAGCGCGACATAGGCTACCTGCTCCTCCTCTGAGAGCATAATGGAGTCGACGCTCTGTTAGGAATCTATAGGTAATTTAATGATAACTTAAAACTTAGAATCATAGAAATTTTAATTAATGTAACTGATCAATTGATATAAAAAGTATAAATATCAATTGATCAGGAAACCATTTATCAGTTGAAATGCTTATGTGAATCAACTGATAATTTGGATTGTAGCATATGTGTACTTAATCTATTTCAATCGATAATGTGTAAGTCAATTTATATTATTCTCATCAATTGATGTTAAAATAGATTGATATAGGTCATCAACTGAGTGTAACTTAGACTGTCAAATTGTAATTATTTGAAGACAGGAAATTATACAAGTGAATGATGATCAGTTGATATTGAAGCATCGATGGATAGAAGATCAATTGAAGAAGTCAAGTAGTGAAGACCATCAATAGATGTGAAGACCCATCGATTGATATATCAATTGATAACATCTATCAATTGATGAGTCATCTTTTATCAATCGATGTATACAAAGAACAATCAAAGAGCAATACCAGTTGATAGATAAAAGGAAGGATCAATTGACATGCTTGATAACAAATTATCAATTGAGTGAGACAACACAAGTTGACAAGTTGATAGGAAAAAGTACACCTATGGAATAAAGTCTATGATGACTGTGAAGACTCAAGTTGAAGCTGTCTTTCCAAGTCTGAAGACTTTTACCAGAATGAAAAAAGGCAAGATGAAAGAGAGATGAGAAACAATCCTAGTTTAAATTAATTATTTTAATACTCTTTCTAGGAATTGTAAACACACTTGTAGTATATAAACAAGTGTGGTAGCATTGTTAGAACTAGAACAAGGAAGACAATATTTCTTGAATCAACAGTTCAGCCTTAGAGCACTTTGTAAGAACAGTTGATTTATTTTCTAACCTTGTAAAGACGAAGCTAGGTTTTTGGAATTATTGTACATGGACTTATTTGGTCCAGTCAACATCATGTCGATTGCTAAAAAGAAATATGACTTCGTCATTGTGGATGAATTTACAAGATATACATGGATATATTTCTTACACTCTAAGGATGAGGTAAGCAAGTTCGTTATCAATAATGTGAAGAATGTTGACAATGGCACTGAATGGAAGGTCAAGAAAATTAGAAGTGATAATGGTACTGAATTCAAGAATGCAATAATGAATGAATTCTGTGAAGAAAAAGGTATCACTCATCATTTCTCTGCACCAAGGACTCCACAGCAAAATGGAGTTGTTGAAAGGAAAAATAGGACCTTGATTGAAGCTGCTAGAACTATATTAGAAGAAGCAAAACTTCCTACATATTTCTGGGCAGAAGCAATTAATACTGCTTGTTGCACTCAAAATATTTCCATGGTCAATCAATTTTAAGGCAAAATACCATATCAATTGATGAAGAAAGACAAGAAGCCAATAGTTAATTTTCTTCATATCTTTGGCTGCAAATGCTTTGTATTGAGGAATCAAGGTGAAAATCTAGGAAAGTTTGAAGCCAAGGCTGATGAAGCTATATTTGTTGGATATGGAATAACAACCAAAGCTTACAGAGTCTACAATATTAGATTACACATTATTATTGAATCTATGCATGTGGTCTTTGATGACAAGAAGATTCAAGGGTTGTTTGATGAAGGATTTCATGACCTATTGCATTTTGAAAATGAATCTACAAGTAATAGTGAAGATAGTGATGATGATGTGGAAATTTTAAGAAATCAAGTACCTAGAATCTCCCCATCAATTGATGTCAATGCATCAACAGATAACTTATCAGTTGACAATCATCAATCGACTGATAATACATCAATTGATAATCATTAGATGTATAACAACTCTACACAGCGATCTTCAAGAAGAGTGTCCATCTCAGGGGGAAGGTTCTCAAATGATCAATCATTCACAATGATCATAACAATTCCAATGATCATGAAGGATCGTCATCAAGGACAAATTTACCATCACAAAGGAAATGGATAAAAAGTCATCCCTTTGAAATGATTATTGGAGATGCAAATGATGGTGTCAAAACTAGAAGTGCAACTCAAAATGAATGCTTGTATAGTAACTTCCTTTCTCAAGAAAAACCAAAAAGGATTGAAGAAGTCTTGAATGATCCTGATTGGATAATTGTTATGCAAGAAGATTTGAATCAGTTTGAAAGAAACAAGGTATGGAAGTTGGTGCCCAAACCAAAGAACAAGTCTGTTATTGGTACAAAATGGGTGTTCAGAAACAAAATGAATGAATCTGGTATAATGACAAGGAATAAAGCAAGATTAGTGGCAAAAGGCGATTCACAAGAAGAAGGCATAGATTTTGATGAAACATTTTCACCTGTTGCAAGGTTGGAAGCAATCATAATCTTTCTAGCATATGTTGCTCATACTAATTTTAAGGTGTATCAGATGGATGTGAAAAGTGTTTTTCTCAATGGAGAACTAGAAGAAGAAGTATATGTAGAACAACCTCTTAGTTTTATTGATCCTGTTCATCCTGAATTTGTATACTATCTGAAGGAATTTATGCACCAGCAGAAGCATTGAATAACATGTATTTGCATATATTCTTATGTATACATACATATAGATACAAAAACTATTTTATAAATTGAAGAATATCTCGATTGCTTTCCGGCAACAGCTTGAGAAGATCTTGTTCTTCAATCCTTGCAATCACCCCTCAAGTGTGGAGTGCTCTAAAGATATCCACCAAGAATCAAACTAAAAGATGAAGAAGGAGACTAGAGAGGAAATTAGGGTTGCCTCCCTTTTAAAATATTTCTCACCAATATTAGGGTTTATAATCCTATATTTATAGGCAAATATCTCAGCTGAGATATTTTTTATAAATATCTTATTATTAATTCCCTTTTTAATTAATTAATCTTATTAATTAATTAATTAATTAGTTAATGATTAAAACTATTTTAATCATTAATTCCTTTTTCTAAACTCTTTTACAAAATTATTCTCTCTTTATATTTAATTACTTTAATTAAATATTTAATTAATAATATTAAGATCTTATCTTAAATAATTTATAATCAATTAAATCTCATTTAATTAATTTATAAAATTTGCTAAGTAATTATTTATTTCATAAATAAATAATGACTAGCTATTATTATTTATTCCTTCATCTATAATTTAATCTCTTTTATGGTGTGACTCTTTAGGTTCAATATTAAGCCGATAGTAGAAATAAATAATAATAATAAACATTTTATTTATTATTTATATGAATTCTATTAATTCATTAAATATAATTAATCTAATTAATTATATTTATTCTACATCGTGAGTGATGCTTCTCAACATATCGCGACTATCCAGATAATACGAAATCATTGCTTAGAATACTTAGAACCTGTCAGTAATTAGTTACCGTACAATTAATTCATTCTACCCTTCAATATCCCGATTAAATACAAGGCATGAAACTCGTGTCAAGCCTATCTAATTTAATCATATGATTTCTTATTCATAATGCAAAGTTCCTTTTAATGCAAATTAGAAACTCTTTCTAATTTCATTCACTCTGGCCAGAGATTCCTGAACTTGCATATCTAAGAATAACATAGGATATTCACTTCCTTTACTGGAAGGGGCAGATCCTTTATTGATCCGTTAACTATCTCCATACACAAATCACTATGCCCAGAATGGACCTAATTAATGTCCTAGAAACTAAGGACTAAACCAAAGCATAAATCATTGTGTACGAGATTACTCTAACGATCTCAAGTCTAAGGATACTTGTACAACTATTTACTTAATAAACAACTATCGACACGTGAGTAAACTCCATTAGTTGTTCTACTTATCGAGTCATATTCAGTGAACTTATTCCTTAATAAGCACCTACATACTAGCTATAGTGTCACCATACAAATGTCTATGAGAACAGACATCCTCCTAAGAGAGCTAGCATAGTATGTACTGATCTTTACGGATTTACCAATTTCCAATTAGTTATCCTATGATCAGGAACTGTTTAAGTCTAAAGCTATTATCTTCTAGATCTCATTATTAAAATCTCATTATAATTTTAGAAGCTTTGCTCTAAATTATGGAACATCTTATTTAATACACTTCAAATAGATTAAGCCCGTAACATAAATACTTTATTATTATCAAATGAAATCAAATAAGAGTAGCAGAAAGTTTTTCCTAACTCATCATACATGATTGGTTTTAGGTCAAACACTTTCAATCTCCCACTTGGCCTAAAGCCAATCACTCTGGTATCTAATACCCATCCGCTCCTTTTGACGATCAAAATTTAACTGAGACAGCGGCTTCGTGAATGGGTCTGCTATGTTGTTATGTGTGTCAACTCTTTCGATCTTGACATCTCCTCTTTCAATGATCTCCCTAATCAAATGAAACCGCCGCAATATATGTTTGGTATTCTTGTGAGACCTCGGCTCCTTGGCTTGAGCTATTGCATCGTTATTGTCACAATATAACACAATAGGCCCCTCTATGCCAGGAACTACTCCCAACTCAGAAACAAATTTCTTCATCCAAACAGCTTCCTTTGCAGCCTCACTTGCAGCTATATACTCTGCTTCTGCTGTGGAGTCAGCCGTCGTAGATTGCTTACGACTTCTCCAACTAATCGCCCCACCATTTAGAGTAAACACATACCTTGACATGGATGTACTATCATCACACTCTGACTGAAAACTAGAGTCAGTGTAACCCTCTATTTTCAACTCAAACCCACCAAAAACAAGAAAAATATCCTTAGTCATTCTCAAGTACTTAAGGATGTTCTTCACTGCTTTCTAGTGGTCTTCACCTGGATTTGACTGATATCTGCTAGTCACACTAATTGAGTGAGCAACATCAGGTCTAGTACATAACATCGCGTACATGATAGATCCTATTGCCGACGCATAAGGAATCCTACTCATACGCTCTCTTTCTTCAGGTGTCTTAGGAGACATCTTGTCAGAAAGGGAGACTCCATGGCTCATCGGTATGAGACCTCTCTTGGAGTCTTCCATGCTAAACTTTTTAAACACCTTATCGATGTACGTACCTTGGGTTAGACCTATCATTCTTCTTGATCTATCTCTATAGATCTTCATACCAAGAATGTAGGACGCTTCTCCCAAGTCCTTCATGGTGAAGTTCTTTGATAGCCACATTTTTACTGATTGCAGCATTGGTATGTCATTTCCTATTAAGAGTATGTCATCTACATACAAAATAAGAAATGTTACTGCGCTCCCACTAACCTTCTTTTAGACACATGATTCATCTATGTTTTTGATAAAATCAAACTCTTTGATTGTCTCATCAAAACGGATGTTCCATCTTCGAGAAGCTTGCCTTAACCCATATATGGTTCGTAGTAGATTACATACTAGATGTTCATTTCCTTTGGAAATAAAAACCTCTGGCTGTGTCATATACACTTCTTCTTCAAGTTCCCCATTGAGGAAGGCCGTCTTTACGTCCATTTTCCAGATCTCATAGTCATAGTAAGCTGCAATAGCAAGAAAAATCCGAATTGATTTGAGCAAGGCTACAGGCGAAAAAGTTTCATCAAAGTCAATCCCTTGTCTTTGTTTGAATCCTTTTACCACGAGCCTGGCCTTGTAGGTCTCTACCTGGCCATTTGCTCCAATCTTTCTCTTGTATACCCACTTGCACCGTATAGGCTTCATATCCTTGGGTGCCTCTACCAAAGTCCATACTTGGTTGGCATACATGGAGTCCATTTCGGATTTCATGGCACTCTGCCATTTCTCTGAGTCAACACTACTCACAGCCTCGTTGAAGGTCATAGGGTCGTCTCCATCAATGACCGTCAATTCATTGTCATTCTCAATGACAAGGCCATAATACCTCTCAGGTTGGCGAGACACCCTTTGTGATCTACGGATGGGCTGTTCTACGGAAGGTTGTTCAATATGAACAGGTGTTTCCTCTTGAACCGTAGTAGTTTGTTCTTCATGAACTTCATCAAGTTCAATCTTGCTCCCACTATTCCCTTCAAGGATAAACTGTTTTTCTAGGAAGGTAGCATGTCGGGAGACAAACACCCTTTATTCGGTGTAAAAGTAATACCCTAAAGTCTCTTTAGGATATCCTACAAACCTACATTTCACGGATCGAGATTCTAGCTTATCGGGGTCAACTTTCTTGACATAAGCCGGACATCCCCAAATCTTAACGTTCTTAAGACTCGGTTTCCTTTCTTTCCATATCTCATACGGAGTTTGAGGAACATATTTGGAAGGCACCTTGTTCAATATATATGCTGATGTTTCCAATGCATAACCCCAAAGTGATACTGGAAGATCTGTATAGCTCATCATGGATCGAACCATGTCCAACAAAGTCCGATTTCTCCTTTCGGATACTCCATTCAACTGGGGAGTGGCCAGAGGAGTCCATTGAGAGACTATACCATTTTTTTTGAGATAATTTAAAAACTCGCCACTTAAGTATTCACCTCCTCGATCTGATCGAAGGGTTTTAATACTATACTTGGTTTGTTTCTCTACTTCATACTTATATTCTTTGAACTTTTCAAAGGCTTCGGATTTGTATTTCATCAAATACACATATCCAAATCTAGATCGATCATCTGTAAAAGTAATGAAGTATGAAAATCCATACATGGCTTGTGTGGACATCGGCCCACACACATCTGTATGTACCAATCCAAGCAACTCCGCAGCTCTTTCTCCATGTCCACTAAATGGAGATTTGGTCATTTTGCCTAACAGACAAGACTCGCATGTAGGATATGATTCAAAATCAAAAGGTTCTAGTAAACCTTCCTTATGCAATGTTTTAAGTCTATTTTCACTAATATGACCAAGTCTGCAGTGCCACAAGTAGGTGGGATTTTCATCATCTCTTTTTCTTTTATTACTATGTTCAATTTGAAGTAAACTATGTTCTACGTCACATACATACAAACCATTATTTAAAATACCAACACCATAAAGAACATTATTTCTAAAAATTGAACATTTATTATTCTCAATAACAAACGAAAAACCATCCAAGTCTAACATGGGAATAGAAATAATATTCCTCACAATTGAGGGAACAAAATAACAATTATCCAAAATAATAGTCTTGCCCGTAGGCATAAGTTAATCAAACGATCCTACAGCTACAGCAGCAACTCTTGCTCCATTGCCTATACGTAGGATCACCTCCTCTTCTTCAAGAGTCTTACTTCTCCTTAGTCCCTGCAACGAATTGCAAATGTAAGAACCACATGAGGTATCTAATACCCAAGTAGAAGTTTGATTAAGTGACATATTTAGTTCGATCATGAACATACCTGAAGCAGAAGCGGTAGTCTCACCACCCTTCTTCTTCTTCAATTCTGCAAGGTAAGCCTTACAGTTTCTCTTCCAGTGCCCTACTTTGTTGCAGTGAAAGCAAACAGCTTTGCTTTTGGGATCTTCAGCTTTTGGAGGAACTGGCATTTTCTCACCTACCTTCTTCTTCTTCTTCTTAGGAGGGCTCATCTTCCTCTTCTTAGGATTAGAGCCTTCACCAATTAGAAGAACAGAACTCTTCTTTGTGGGAAAATTCGACTCAGCAGTTTTCAGCATGTTATGGAGTTCAGGCAAGCTGACATCCAACTTGTTCATGTGAAAGTTCACAATGAACTGCGAGAATGAATCTGGAAGTGATTGCAAGACCAGATCTTGATTCAGCTCCCCATCCATGACAAATCCAAGTTGTCCAAGACGCTCAATCAAATTGATCATCTTGAGCACATGAACATTCACAGATGATCCCTCAGTCATCCTACAACAGAACAGCTACTTCGATATCTCATATCGAGCTGCCCTTCCTGCCACATCATACAAATCTTGTAGATGCATAAGGATAGAGTGAGCATCCATATGCTCGTGTTGCTTTTGGAGCTCATCATTCATGGATCCCAGCATAACACACTGTGCAACTCTTGCATATTCAGGAGGTTTAGGTGAGTCTAGTACATATTCCTTCTTCTCAATCCTGAGAAGAATTTTCAGGTTTCGAAGCCAATCAGCATAGTTGGGACCAGTTAATTTGTGTGCATCGAGCATGCAACGGAGTGATAGTGCAGAAGACATTATGTATATAGTAAATCTGCAAATAATAAACACATAACAACATTTAGCAAATACTCTATTTCATTATCTAAAACACCATATGAATCGGGTCTTTATTCATAAGTGCCTCCCACTATTCTATCTAATTTCTATATCCCTTATTGAAATTAAGCATTCATAATGATAGTGGGATAGGGATCCTACATTCCATCACACAACCTCGGCTGTAGCATGAAACACCATGTAACGTTCAATAGGCAGACAACTCTTGTCAGCTACATCTCATGTTATTCCCTAATCTTACTTTAGCCTCTTGAATACTTGAGTCATGGTTGTGGCACGACAAACTCAATATTCTAAGTCAAGTCAATCTCAACATCTCGTATAATTAAATTAGTTTCAAATAGCCCACGACTGTAGCACGTAACGACCATAAGATTCCAATTCATCATACACATCTCATGTTATAGACAAGTATCTCTTCTTTCGGAAACAACGCCCTCGGCTGTAGCACGAAACGACAGAGTTTCAAAAATAAGAAATACTTTCTATTATGTTGGAAGGCTATGACCAACACAAGCCCTTTGTGTTTTATGGCCAATTACTACTTGATATTCTTTATATTTTAGGGGATTATATTATGTTACAATCATAATCAAATTATAAAGATATTCTTTTATATTGAATTAAATATTTCAAATCAACTATTGATACTTGGAGTCATCCCAGACCAGGGGTGGAGCATTGTCAAGAGGCGTCTCTTAATAACCCCCTTTCTTACAAATAGAACATCTGTTGTTTGACAGAATCATCCTTTCACTTAAGTTGAAAATTCATATTCAATCACGTGTTTCATAAACACAAAAATCTCATGATTGTATTCATAATATGTAAATAAAGGTCACGAAACAATTTCACTATTCTAGATTGTCTAACATACGTGTTGGTCCCTGATATTGTAGAAGGGGGGTTGAATACAATATCTGAAAATTAACCGCGGAATAATTGGATTAAAAATATTATTTTAATTACTCGCGAAATATTAATTATAATGAAATACTGTTCAAGTGAAAGATATAATTTTAACTTGATTAGTATTATACAATTAATATGAAGATTAGATTTAATAACTGATATATTAATCTAGAACGAATTTGACATGAAGTGTTCGAGTTTAATCAATTATATTCAAACTCAGCACAGAAATCTGTGAATATTACAATGCAGATAAATTACTGAATTTGATCTGATTTTTCTAACTCTTGACAAGTTGAACATTTACAAATGAAGGGCTGATCTCATATTTATAGAGAATTGAAAAAGGCTGATATGACCTTTTTCAGTATGACTTAATTTTAAGAAAATAAGTATGTATGACTTATTTTAACACTTGTATGACTTATAAAAGACTGGGTATGACTTATTTTGGTCGGTATGACCTTTTGAAAGTTCGGTATGACTTATTTAAAGTCATATTCGGATTTTATCTAATTAAAATAAATCGGTATGACTTATTTTAATTAAACAAAATTGGTTCAGTATGACCTTTTGAGCACAGAACTCTCGGTATGACTTATTCAATGAGCTCAATATGACTTATGCTTAAACAAGCTCGGTATGACTTAATTGAATATATATATATATATATAAGAAACTCGGTATGACTTATTTAATAAGTCATACTAACTGTTTTATTATATATATATAAGTCATTTTAAGTCATTTCTTTTATAGAAAATTAATTCTACTTAATTTAATTAGTTAATTTATAAATTAAATTAAATTCAACTTGAATTAATTTAATTAGATAAATTAAATAATTAATTAACAATTGATAGTAGAATTAAAATACTATCTTTAGTCACATAGTCGTATTGTCAGTCTTGAAATCTTCCCGTCTTTTCTTTGTCTTCTGATCTTGAAACCTCTTGAATTAAATGAAGAATAAGTATTATATTAGTTGACACACAAATGTACTGTCTGGTTCATTTGTGTCATCCTAATAACTATTCTCCATTTAAATAACTTTTAACTAGAGGCCTTCTGTCATATTTTCTTCTTCACTGTTTTCATTCTTCTTCTGGAATCTACTTGTAGTAACCACTTGAAATCTTCTATATCTTCCGTCTTCTATAGAAGTACTACCACATAATTTATTTTCATTGACGCTTGAACATATAAATGAACTTCTTCCAGTGTTGAGTAGCAATCCTATAAAAATTCTTCTGATACTTAGATCCTTTGTGATTAGTTGACTGTTTTCGTCTTGATTCCTGTTTGGTGTTTGTTATTTACTTCTCTTTATTTGCTAGAGTTGAGTTGTCATCTAATTATTACAAATAGGCCTAGTCATATGCCTTTCAATCTCCCCCTATTTGTTGTTAAACATTTAACACACAAATTTCTAGAGGATAACTCAACTAACAACTAAGAAAGTAGTACGACATATAATGACTGTAAATAATAAACAAAAGTTCTGGTTTTATATTTAACAATTTTCCAGATTCATACATGAAAGATAAATACAAGATAGATGTTCCTCTAGCACTGAACAAATATTACAAAGTTTCTATATTGTTCTATCTAAGTCTTTAGTCTTCTGATGTATCAACTTCACCCTCTTCTAGATTTTAACTTTTATGAACTGGTGTCCTTGGTACTTCTTCAGATACTGATTGATTTGTTGTGGTGGATTCTCCATACAACCTTCTTTGCTCAGCTCTTGCTAACTGCCACAACACTTCCTGTTTAACAGGATCTACTACCTCTTCTTCTATGTCATAAGGCTGTGTTGAATCAATTTTATACATCTGCCTGATGTATGATTGAATTTTCTTTGATAGGCAGTAGTCTCTGATCTTTTGAGCTGCATCCAACTTAGCCTGGGACCTGAATCCCTTGGATCTCAACATTGTTTCAACTTCAATCATGTATTTAACTGTGTAGCCCTTTAGTGACTCCTCATCCAGCTTCATAATTTGATAAAGCTTATTGTTGTAGAACCTTACCTCATGAGGGTCGTTTAAGATTTGTGGACTAACAGCTCTTGCTATCTCTCGAAGTTTGTCCCTTAAAAGTTCATTTCCTTCTGAACTTCTTTTGACTTTATTCATCAATGTCCATATTACAGATAAAGATTTTTTACGAAAGAATTCCAAAGAGACTCTGAATGTGCCATACTTGTGTGTGTATAACAGAATCTGCCAGTCATCTAGAATGTTATCCACAATCACAGTGATGTAGTCAACTTCTTCTTTGATTGCTTTCATGAAGTTATCCAGACAGTCATTTGAATCTTGCAGACGATTAATTAAGAACTGTAACTTGTAATCTTCAAATGGACCTTTCTGAAGTTTGTCCATGAACTCTCTGGCAGTATCCCATTTCTTCCCTATTTTTAAGCGCACATCTTCTTTCTTCTTTCTAACAGCTATAGCCCACAAATTTTTCTTTTGTTGGCTCTCTTCTCTTTCTGCCTGAGATCTTTCCATGACTAGAGCTTTCAGATTTTCAGTCTTTGCTTGGCTTGCCTTGATGTCTTCTTTAAGTTTCTTTATTGCCTCTTCATAGGCTGGATCAACTTCTTTTTCTTTTTGAAACAAAAAATCTTCATCAAATGCAGTTTCTTCCTCAGCTCTGCAGTAGTCAGGAATGTTTGATTCATCATGAGCACTATCATCAATGAATGGCTCTTGAGCATAATACTGTTCTTCTGGTTCTTGATCATACGATTGAAATTCTTCTTCAGAAAACAGCTTTGCTTTACCTTTATCTTGGGTAGTAGCCCCTTCATCTCCAGCTACTTTCTCCTTTGATTTCTCCCCCTTAGTTGAGGGATCCTCTTGAGTTTTTTAGGCTTCAAAAGATGTCAACATTTTCTGCATAGTCAGATAGACTTGCTTCATTCCTTCATTTAGATGTGTCATGCCATCATCCAGTTTGCTGAAGCGTTGAGTAGAAATCTTTTCATTTTCAATGATTGTGAGGGTTAAGTTTTTCTCAACGTCATCAATTCTTTCATGCAGTTTGCTCACTTCTTTCATATCCTCAGCAATTAGATTCTGAACGTTATGGATGTCTTGAGTTTTTAGAAGAATGGAGGATTTGACATCTTCAACATCTTTTCGCACTATTGACAGCTGATGTGTTACAGAGGCAGATGTAGAATTTTCTTCTGCTTGTGCTTTAACTTTTAATAATTCAGCTTGAACAATTTGCATTTCATTCTGGAGAGCTTCCATTTTGGATAACAGTTCACTTTGTGTGTGTGCACTCATCTCACTTGCACTCCTGTTTATCTCACTATCACTCTGTGCATGTGTTTCACTCTGTGTTTGCCTCACATCACTCGTGTTTAGCTCCTTTCCAGATCCTGAAGCTGTACCTGCATATATAACAATAGCTTTTGAAGAGTCGAAATGCTCTTCTGATGCCTGTGAAGGCGCGTCCTCAATAAGGTTAACTTGAAGAGGCTCCGCTACTGACGTAGATACTCCGTGAATGGAGTCCCATCTCCCTCTATGGAGTGGTTGCCTCTCAAATCCACCAGTGGATTCGAGACCTTCTCTAATGAGAACTGGATGTAAGAAATCCAGGGGAGTCACCACCTTAGACAATGTAATGACAGGCTCTTGAGAGTTTGTGGTGCTCCTTAGTACCTCGGAGGGTATCTGATGCTGCACTGCATCGAAAATGTCATGGTCCACAACATAGGTGGCATCCGACGAGTTTTTATTAAAAACATTTTCTTCAACTAATGTGCCCTCCTGTGTTGGTATTTCTTTAAGTGAAGGTCTTGCTAGAGTGATTGCTAGCAGTGTGTTTTCCTCACTATCTGATGTTGTGGCCGAGCAGCGAATTAGATCACCTGGTTGAGCAAGTGTATCTAGAGAATCTTGGATGGCCATATTAAAATCCATATCCCATTGACTGGAATAGGTTGAGGCTGCAGTTATCTCAGGGTCAACTCTAGAAATTTTTGAAGGAGGAGACAGAGCTGCGGGTTCACTCACTTCAGCACCAAGACCTCTAACTATTCTGACAGGTTTCTTCCTTTTTCTGACTTTTAATGAAGAGGAGGATGAAGGAGAAACTGTTTGAGGCTCTAATTCAGCTGGGGGCAGAACCTGTGTGTTTTCAGGTTCATAGCTGATATCTTGGAGTGTAAGAACACCATCATAGTCCGCTACAGATAAATCTAACATAGCAGTGGATATTTCTATAGGTATTGAACTAGAAGATTGTGAGTGAGATATTACCTGTTGATCTTGTGCCACTTGATCGACATGCTGAGCAGCTTCAAGTAGAAGGTGCACAGGATGATCCATTTGCATTAGCACTTGCTCTGGCTCTTGTTCCTGCACAGGATTAGCAATAAGAACTAATATCTCAGCCATGTAATATGTCCTTACCACTTGCACATTTTGAAACTTGGGGTTGTTGTGGAGCCTTGCGAATAAGTTGTTCTGAGAAGTCGGAGATTCTTCTACAGGACCATTCTGAAATAAGGCTTTATCTTCATCCATCAACAAGTCATTCATGAAAAGCATCAGGAACCTCGGATAGTAGACTTGAATGTCCTGTTCCCTGCTTTCTGGTTTCCCCATCTTCCTGATTATTTCTTTTAGAATCAACTTCCTAAAATTTATCCTCCGGTTGTGGGCCACAGAAAACCCTATGATTTACAGTAGTGAAGATATGTTGTTGAAGTTGTTCTTTGTAGTGGGTGCAAAAACTTTGGCTAACGCGTCAAAAACATAGTCCCACTCGCTTACCAACTTAGACTTTGTCATCCTTACTAAGTTGATCTCACCCTGATATTGAATGGTATAGAAAAATTCTAGTATATCTGGTACAGTAGGTGGATCCACGAAATTGTCAGTTGGGAAGCCCAAAATCCTGTTCACGTCCTCTTCAGTCACCATATATTCATGATCTCCAATGCTGAATGAGAATTTAACTCTGCCTGCAGTACTCCTATTCCTAGCAGTGGAATACAGAGCCCTAAGTGCTAACACTTGCAACGGGGCATCCAGAGTAATTGCAGTTCTTACAAGTGAATGTTCATTCATAAAAACGATCCACGGTCGAAACCACTCGACTGAACAGTTCACCGGATTAAAATATCCTACAAAATTAGTTTTTACTAATTCGCAAAAACCTGCCTTTTTTTTTTTGATTTAAGCTATTACAAATAATAAAATTACAAAGTGCAATTACAAATTAAAATTAACAAACACAAGCCAATAATTCGAAAATTACACTTAAAAAAAATTAAACCCTAATTTCTAATAATCCCCAAATTGTCTTTAATCAACAAATTACTACCCAACACTCTCTTTATCAAAACAAAACGCACCTAACTGATTTAGTTCAATCAACAAGAACAATCGGTTTTCTTCGAAAATTGGGCAGAGTTTTGCTTAGTTTTCAACGATTTTAACAATCTAGCAAGTAATTATACTTGTAATCAGGGAGCAAAGCAACTGATAGCAGTTGAGATGGATGATAATCGATCGATTTTAGTAAAAGAGAAAAGCTGTTCGTGATTTGTGTATATATATAACAGCGTGTGTGTATATATCTAAGTGCTGCTATGACTTATTTGAATTAAAAGAACTAAGAACAATATATACAGTATGACTTGTTAAAAGGCCTGTTATGATTTTTTTTTTTAAAAAAAAAAAGAGACTCGGTATGACTTATTGATAAGTCATACCGAGAGAAACAGCTTATTATTAATAAAAATAAAAGAAATAAGTGATATCTCGGTATGACTTTTGTTCTAATATCTCGGTATGACTTTTATTTTAAATTCTCGGTATGACTTTTACTTGTTTAAAAAGTCATGCCGAAAATTTTGAAAATAAAAGACATACTGATATTTAAATAAAAGTCATACTGATTTGTAATAATAAAATAGAATAATTAGATATATTAATAATTGTCTCTAATATTCGAAATAAAATAATAAAAATCTTATTCGAATATTAGATAAATTATTAATTATACAATAAATATTAACAAACAAAAATAATACTTCACATACTAATAAATTATTATTACTCATATAATAAATATTTACATTATTAATTGTTCTAATTAATTAAAGAATTAAATTAACTCATGTTTGAATTAATTTAATAAGTAAATTAATTGGATAACTAATAACATAATCATTTATATTAATGTACAATAATAATTCGAAAAATAAACATTAATATACACATGCTTAAAATAACTATACTAAAAATTAGAAAAATATATATATTTAAATTTAGATAATACTTATAAATGCTTAATTTAAACAAAATTACTTATGCTTTAATTGAAACAATTATCTTCTAAGAGTATTGATTTAATCTTAAGATAATTTTCTAAAAATTCATAAGCTCTAGGATTTTATTAATTCAAGTCTCATAAACTCTTTAAATATTAACATTTAATATTTATGAGCTTAAATTAATTCCTAGCTATCAAAAATTTAGCCATAGTTTAACATCCCTAATTCACTAACCAACTTTGAGAAAGTGGATTCATCAAGTGATTTTGTGAAGATGTCGGCTATCTGATCTTCTGTGGGTACAAAATGTAACACCACAGTTCCGTTCATGACATGCTCTCTTATAAAGTGATACCTTATGTCAATGTGCTTGGTTCGCGAATGTTGAACAGGATTGTTGGAAATTGCTATCGCACTTGTGTTGTCGCAGAAAATTGGAATTTTGTTCAACGCAAGTCCATAGTCATTTAGCTGATTCCTAATCCACAAGATCTGTGCACAACAGCTACCTGCCGCAATGTATTCTGCTTCGGCTGTCGAGGTAGATACTGAATGCTGTTTCTTGCTGTACCAGGAGATCAACCGTCGTCCTAGAAACTGACAGCTTCCAGAAGTACTTTTCCTGTCCATCCTGCACCCTGCATAGTCTGAATCTGTATAGCCAATTAGGTCAAAACCTGTATCCTTAGGGTACCAAATTCCAAGATCTGGTGTACCCTTTAGATATCTAAAAATTCGTTTAACAGCTATTAGATGAGATTCCCTTGGTTCAGATTGAAACCTTGCACATAAGCATGATGCAAATATTATGTCGGGTCTACTAGCAGTTAGATATAATAATGAGCCTATCATACCTCTATAGCTTGTGATGTCAACTTTCTTACCAGTTTCATCTTTGTCAAGCTTCGTGGCTGTTGGCATTGGGGTTTTTGATGGTGAAGAATCTTCTAGACTGTATTTTCTGAGAAGATCTCTTACGTACTTTGATTGGCAAATGAAAATCTCATCTTCCTTTTGCTTTACTTACAATCCAAGGAAGAATGACAGCTCACCCATCATGCTCATCTCATATCTACTCTGCATTAACTTAGCAAATCTCTTGCACAAGTTTTCGTTAGTAGAACCAAATATAATATCGTCAACATAAACTTGAACAAATATCATATCTTTACTATGTAATTTATAAAAGAGAGTTTTATCTATGACACCTCTAGTGAAACCATTTTCAAGTAAAAATTCAGAGAGAGTGTCATACCATGTCCTCGGTGCTTGCTTGAGTCCATAGAGAGCTTTGAAAAGAAAGTACACAAAATCAGCAAACTCTGGATTTTCAAAGCCAGGGGGCTGTTCCACATATACTTCCTCTTCTAGCTTTCCGTTCAGAAATGCACTCTTCACATCCATTTGATAGACTTTAAAATTGGAATGTGCTGCGAATGCCAGAAATATCCTGATGGCTTCAAGTCTTGCAACTGGTGCGTAGGTCTCGTCATAATCAATTCCCTCTTCCTGAGAGTAACCCTTTGCAACCAGTCTGGCTTTGTTCCTTGTAACAATGCCATCACTGTCTAGCTTGTTCCTGTATACCCATTTTGTGCCAATAACAGATCTATCTTTAGGCCTGGGTACCAGTGTCCAGACTTCTTGTCTTTCGAACTGATTGAGCTCTTCTTGCATGGCAAGAACCCAATCTGGATCAATTAGTGCCTCTTCAATCTTCTTTGGTTCTTCTTGAGATAGAAAAACTGAAAATAAACACTCATTTGAAGTTGCACTTCTGGTTCTTACTCCAACATATGGATCACCTATGATCAATTCAAAGGGATGATCTTTACTCCATATCCTTTCCCTCGGTAGGTTGATCTTGATGATTCGCCTTGAAATTCATTGTGATTTTGTGTTGTGCCAGTTGATCCTTCATCTCCCCCTGAGTTGCTGCCAGGATGACTTGTTGATCCACCACTGGTATTAGTAGTATCTCCAGTGTTGCCATTGTTTCCACCACTATTACCTGGATCATTACCATCATTGTTGTCATCATTTCCTGCTGCAACCTCAGGCTCTTCTTCGTCATCAGAATGTGAGTCTGGATAATTATCAAATTTTAATGACTCAGAAGAATCTTCAGTTTGTATACTTGGGAGTTTAGTGTCATCAAACGTTACATTGACACTTTCCTTCACTTGGTGCTGATCAATTATGTATACCCTATATGCTCTTTTTGAGTATCCGACAAAAATAGCTTCGTGTGCCTTGGCCTCAAATTTGCCACGATGTTCTTCTCCATCTTTTAGCACAAAGCATTTGGCTCCAAATACATGAAAGTACTTGAGAGTAGGTTTCTTGCCAGCCATTAATTCATAGGGTGTTTTCATATGATCTTTGTTGATTAGAGTTCGATTCTGAGTATAACAAGCTGTATTTACCGCTTCAGCCCAGAAGTAGATAGGTAACTTAGATTCACTTAGCATAGTTCTTGCAGCTTCAATCAGGGTTCTATTTTTCCTTTCTACAACTCCATTTTGTTGCGGAGTTCTTGGTGCTGAATATTGCCTTGTTATTCCCTTGTCTGAGTAGAAATTATTCAGAACTTCATTTTTGAATTCTGTTCCATTATCTGATCTGATTGCCCGGACAGGTAACTTTGAATCTAACTCAATCAGTTTTATATGATCAATCACCAAATGTGGAGTTTCATCCTTAGAGTTCAAGAATAAAACCCATGTATATTTTGTGAAGTCATCCACAATCACTAAGGCGTATTTCTTCCTTGACATAGACAGAATATTTACTGGACCAAATAAATCCATGTGTAGGAGTTGAAGTGGTTCAGTGATGTTTGTAGTGTATGTGCCTCTGTGAGTTGCTTTCTTTGACTTCCCTTTTTGACATGCCTCACACAATCCTTCTTGTGTAAATTCCATCGGAGGCAGTCCTCTCACTAAATCCCTCTTGACTAGAGAGTTCATTGTTTTGAAATTCAGGTGTGAGAGCTTCTTGTGCCATAGCCAACTTTCTTCTGTTGAAGCTTTTGAATAAAAGCAGTTTGCTTCAGCTTCAGTTCCCGAGTTGAAATCAGCTACGTACAAGTTTCCTTTCCTTACTCCACGCAAGGCTAGTGTGTCTTCTTTAGAATGAGCTATTAAGCACTTCTCCTTGATAAAGTTTACTTTATAACCTCTATCACAGAATTGACTGACGCTGAGTAGATTGTGCTTAAGTCCTTCCACCAAAGACACGTTTTCAATGATAACATTTCCTGTATTTAACTTGCCATATCCCGTAGTCATTCCTTTGCTGTTATCTCCAAAGGTGACGACCGGGCCAGCTCTCTCAACCACGTCTGATAGCAGGGCTCTATCTCCGGTCATATGCCTTGACGATCCGCTGTCCAGGATCCATATAACTCGGTTTACCTGTTTAACTCCCTGCAATTATCAAACGGATTAATTCGTCTTCGGAGCCCAAAATTGATTGGGCCCGGCATACTTAAAGAATTGACCTTTGTCTGCTTTGACAACAGATCCTTTTCGAATAACATCATTATCTTCCTTGATTGTTCCTACCTTCCTAAAAACAGTCTTAACAACTTTCTGTTTAGACTTAGGAATATATGATTCCTTCTTCTCGGGTGAAGGAGTCGCAGTCTTGGATTTAGCAAATTTACTATTGATATGCTGTCTAGGTGTCATGTTATGTTTCTTAGCTATCATGCGTTTAAAGTAAGCAGTCATAGAATTAAAAGCACATAACATACAATTCATTATACCACAAGGTTTATGGAAAGCATCAATAGTAGGCATGTTATTCAAAACAGTAGGGGGCTTAACAGATTCTACTTTAATTTTATCAGCATCTTTGAAGTTTTCAGTAGAATGGAATTTATTGTTACTGTTCTTACTGTTAACAAACGTGTTGGGTCTGTTCATTTTATTCTTTAAGTCTTTTGCACCTACACCGGGTCTGGGGGAATCAGAAGTTCCCACATCTTTCACTAGTGTCTCTGGTGCACATTTTTCTTTCTGGACATTAACTCTTTTTATGTCCTTAACCTGTTCTCCTCTCTTCTTCTCTTCCTCAAGATCTTCCAACTGCATTTCATATGCAATTAGTACAGAGCTCTCAAGGATGGGTTCAGCTATCGGTGTTATGAAGAGAGGTTTTGGTGTGTCTTTAACAACATGTGGGATACTCCTTTCTACAGCACTTTTTCTAAAGGGGGTTATGTTACTTGGCTTTCCTACAGATTTATTGTACTCGAAGCCTATCCCAACTTTACGACTTATTTCTTGTTGGTCAACTAGGTTCTTTACAATATATGAGGAATTCTTATATGCAAGACACTTCTTCTTTTCTTCTTCTATCTGGTTTCTGAGATTAGCTTCTGTTACAACATGACAACTGACTTTACTGACTTGAACAGCTAAGTCTTCAGTCAACTTAACAGTCAACTTATCATGATTTCTTTTTAACTGTTTAAAAACTTCAGTCTCATCAACTAACTCTTTAACTTTGAGTCTGAGTTTCTTAACCTTATCTCTTTCGCCATCTAGTTCTTTACCTAGCAATGCAAACATTTTAGGACAAGAAGGATTTACCTCTATTCCTCTGTCACGTGTGGGAGACAGTGATTCCTCTGATGAAGCCATAAGAGCAAGATTTCCCAGCTCTTCCTCATCATCCTTATCTGAGTCATCCCAGCTTTTGCCTGCTGCTAGATAGGACTTTCCTTGATGCTTTTTCACGAGCGCATCATATTTCTCCTTGAGCTCTTCGTAAGACTCTCTCTTCTTCTCTTGCTTAGGCTTCTTGCACTCAGTTGCGAAGTGGCCTAGCTCATTACAGTTGAAGCAACGAAACTTGCTTCTATCAACTAAGTCGGTCTTGTAGCCGCTTTTTGATACTGCTGTCGAAGAACCTCCTTTTTGGAATCTTCCAAAATTAGGCTTACTTCTGAATGAGGAGTTTCTTCGGAATCTCATGTTGCCAAACTTCCTGGCAACCATAGCTAGAGATTCATCTTCTAGCTGGTCTAGTTCTTCCAGTGAGTAGAAATCACTATCTTCTTGTTTGTCAGCAGTATGTTCAAGTTCTGGAACCACATACTCTGTTGAACTGTTAGAAGGTGCAACAGCCTTCAATTCTTCTTTTTCTGGTGCTTCTACCATTAATGCATTAGAGGAACTCAGTACGTTACCTCTTCCGTACATCTCTCTGGTTTGGATCTATTCCAGCTCATAAGTTTTTAAAACTCCGTAGAGTCTTTCTAGGGTTACCTCTTTCATGTCCCTAGATTCCCGGATGGCTGCAATCCTGTGCTCCAGATGCTCTGGTAAGGTCAGCAAAAACTTCATGTTCACCTCTTGGTTCTGATAAAACTTTCCATTCATGTTTAGCTCGTTTATCAATTTGTTTAGTCTCTGAAACACCTCAGAGATACCCTCACCAGGGTTGGATCTAAACTGTTCATATTGGGTGGTCAGGATCTCCAGTCTATTCTCCTTAACTTCTTCAGTTCCCTCATTGATAATTTCAATTGTTTCCCAGATCTGTTTTGCATTCTTGCAGTTGACTACTTGGTTGTACATGATGTAGTCAAGGGATTCAATTAATATGAGCTTCAGGTTATTATCAAGGGACACAGCTTCTGTTTCCTCATCTGTATAGTCTGCCGGACTTTTAGGAAACTGTCTGTGGGGTATTACGACCCCATCAACCGTGTGTTCGAGAATAACTGATATAGGGGGTTCAACACATTTGGCCATGACTAATGCATACTTGGGATTTGCAATCCCGATAAACAGTAGCATTTTGTGTTTCCACAAGTTGTAGTGTTCTCTGTCAAATTGTGGAATTTTTATGCTCGTCACTTTCTGGGTACTCATCTTTAATAAGATTAAAAATTAAGTGTTTCAAAAAATATTTTAATTTTTGACTTAAAACAATTTTTGATCAAAAATATTTTTTCAGAAAAAAAATTATTTCGAATTTAAAATAATTTTTGTGATCTGTATGAGTTCGCGGAATTTGATTGGATCTGATATTAACTATATCAACCAGCTCTGATGCCAATTGTTGGTCCCTGATATTGTAGAAGGGGGGTTGAATACAATATCTGAAAATTAACCGCGGAATAATTGGATTAAAAATATTATTTTAATTACTCGCGAAATATTAATTATAATGAAATACTGTTCAAGTGAAAGATATAATTTTAACTTGATTAGTATTACACAATTAATATGAAGATTAGATTTAATAACTGATATATTAATCTAGAACGAATTTGACATGAAGTGTTCGAGTTTAATCAATTATATTCAAACTCAGCACAGAAATCTGTGAATATTACAATGCAGATAAATTACTGAATTTGATCTGATTTTTCTAACTCTTGACAAGTTGAACATTTACAAATGAAGGGCTCATCTCATATTTATAGAGAATTGAAAAAGGCTGATATGACCTTTTTCAGTATGACTTAATTTTAAGAAAATAAGTCTGTATAACTTATTTTAACACTTATATGACTTATAAAAGACTGGGTATGACTTATTTTGGTCGGTATGACCTTTTGAAAGTTCGGTATGACTTATTTAAAGTCATATTCGGATTTTATCTAATTAAAATAAATCGGTATGACTTATTTTAATTAAACAAAATTGGTTCAGTATGACCTTTTGAGCACAGAACTCTCGGTATGACTTATTCAATGAGCTCGGTATGACTTATGCTTAAACAAGCTCGGTATGACTTAATTGAATATATATATATATATATATATATATATATATAAGAAACTCGGTATGACTTATTTAATAAGTCATACTAACTGTTTTATTATATATATATAAGTCATTTTAAGTCATTTCTTTTATAGAAAATTAATTCTACTTAATTTAATTAGTTAATTTATAAATTAAATTAAATTAAATTCAACTTGAATTAATTTAATTAGATAAATTAAATAATTAATTAACAATTGATAGTAGAATTAAAATACTATCTTTAGTCACATAGTCGTGCTGTCAGTCTTGAAATCTTCCCGTCTTTTCTTTGTCTTCTGATCTTGAAACCTCTTGAATTAAATGAAGAATAAGTATTATATTATTTGACACACAAATGTACTATCTGGTTCATTTGTGTCATCCTAATAACTATTCTCCATTTAAATAACTTTTAACTAGAGGCCTTCTGTCATATTTTCTTCTTCACTGTTTTCATTCTTCTTCTGGAATCTACTTGTAGTAACCACTTGAAATCTTCTATATCTTCCGTCTTCTATAGAAGTACTACCACATAATTTATTTTCACTGACGCTTGAACATATAAATGAACTTCTTCCAGTGTTGAGTAGCAATCCTATAAAAATTCTTCTGATACTTAGATTCTTTGTGATTAGTTGACTGTTTTCGTCTTGATTCCTGTTCGGTGTTTGTTATTTACTTCTCTTTATTAGCTAGAGTTGAGTTGTCATCTAATTATTACAAATAGGCCTAGTCATATGCCTTTCAATACGCCTTATGTTAATTAAGTTCACCTAAATCTATCATCTCATGATAATTCAAGCATATATCACATATATATAATCACGAATAAACATAAGGTAGGCATGTTAAATTATATATTACAATATATAAGCATTATACATCTCTATGTATCACATGGTGTATTTAAAAACAACTTAAAACGGTTAAAACTTGCTTTAAAACGTTTTTGGAAGCTCTAAACAGTCCGAAAAAATTTCAGAAAAATTATTGTAATATACCATTAGAACCGTCTCAGAAAAAAGAATCCAACGGTATATTACACGCCCCATTCTGAGCTCTCACGCGCCCGCACGCGTCCCGAGAAGTTTCTGACGCATTCTCATGCGCGCACGCGCGTCAGGCGCGTGCAAGACACCCTGTCACGCATCTCGGGTATGTGTTACAAGCCAATAATCTTTTTTTTTTAAGCTTGTAACGCATGCGCAGAATGCGTTACACCTTTTATTTCTTCCAGATATTATAATTTAATTACGAATTAATTAAAAACAACTTTAAAAATCCATAATAAATAATCTATTGCTCAGAAAAATATTCTAAAAATACCTGGAAGATCTACAATACGTTTAGAACACATGAAAAATATAAAATAAATTTTGAGGAATAGTAATGAATTAATCATAATTAAATCATTATTATTTCTTTCAAAATTCATAATAAATATTCTACGCATCAGAAAATTATGAAAAATTAACTGGACGATCTAAAACACTTATAGAACCCAGGAAAATTATCAAAACAATTTTGACGAACAGTATCATATTAATCATAATTAAAATATGATATTGCTTGTATAAATTATAATAAATACATACATGCTCATAAAATTCTGAAACTTGACCACGAATCTATATGCATACAACCTATGCTCTGATACCATTGAAGGAATTTATGCACCAGCGGAAGCATTGAATAACATTTATTTTCATATATTCTTATGTATACATACATATAGATACAAAAACTATTTTATAAATTGAAGAATACCTCGATTGCTTTCCGGCAACAGCTAGAGAAGATCTTGTTCTTCAATCCTTGCAATCACCCCTCAAGTGTGGAGTGCTCTAAAGATATCCACCAAGAATCAAACTAAAAGATGAAGGAGGAGACTAGAGGGGAAATTAGGGTTGCCTTCCTTTTAAAATATTTTTCACCAATATTAGGGTTTATAATCCTATATTTATAGGCAAATATCTCAGCTGAGATATTTTTTATAAATATCTTATTATTAATTCCCTTTTTAATTAATTAATCTTATTAATTAATTAGTTAATGATTAAAACTATTTTAATCATTAATTCCTTTTTCTAAACTCTTTTAGAAAATTATTCTCTCTTCATATTTAATTACTTTAATTAAATATTTAATTAATAATATTAAGATCTTATCTTAAATAATTTTTAATCAATTAAATCTCATTTAATTAATTTATAAAATTTGCTAAGTAATTATTTATTTCATAAATAAATAATGACTAGCTATTATTATTTATTCCTTCATCTATAATTTAATCTCTTTTATGGTGTGACTCTTTAGGTTCAATATTAAGCCGGTAGTAGAAATAAATAATAATAAACATTTTATTTATTATTTATATGAATTCTATTAATTCATTAAATATAATTAATCTAATTAATTATATTTATTCTACATCGTGAGTGATGCTTCTCAACATATCGCGACTATCCAGATAATACGAAATCATTACTTAGAATACTTAGAACCTGTCAGTAATTAGTTACCGTACAATTAATTCCTTCTACCTTTCAATATCCCGATTAAATACAAGGCATGGAACTCGTGTCAAGCCTATCTAATTTAATCATATGATTTCTTATTCATAATGCAAAGTTCCTTTTAATGCAAATTAGAAACTCTTTCTAATTTCATTCACTCTGGCCAGAGATTCCTGAACTTGCATATCTAAGAATAACAAAGGATATTCACTTCCTTTACTGGAAGGGGCAAATCCATTATTGATCCGTTAACTATCTCCATACACAAATCACTATGCCCAGAATGGACCTAATGAATGTCCTAGAGACTAAGGACTAAACCAAAGCATAAATCATTGTGTACGAGATTACTCTAACGATCTCAAGTCTAAGGATAGTTGTACAACTATTTACTTAATAAATAACTATCGACACGTGAGTAAACTCCATTAGTTGTTCTACTTATCGAGTCATGTTCAGTGAACTTATTCCTTAATAAGCACCAACATACTAGCTATAGTGTCACCATACAAATGTCTATGAGAACAGACATCCTCCTAAGAGAGCTAGCATAGTATGTACTGATCTTTACGGATTTACCAATTTCCAATTAGTTATCCTATAATCAGGAACTGTTTAAGTCTAAAGTTATTATCTTCTAGATCTCATTATTACAATATCATTATAATTTTAGAAGCTTTGCTCTAAATTATGGAACATCTTATTTAATACACTTCAAATAGATTAAGCCCGTAACATAAATACTTTATTATTATCAAATGAAATCAAATAAGAGTAGCAGAAAGTTTTTCCTAACTCATCATACATGATTGGTTTTAGGTCAAACACTTTCACTGTCTTCTCAAGGCACTTTATGGATTGAAACAAGCACCTAGAGCCTAGTATGACACATTATCTAAATTCTTGATTGAAAATCACTTCACAAGATGTACTGCTAATAAAACTCTCTTTCATAGCAATGTTAGTGGCTCTATGATTCTTGTTCAAATCTATGTAGATGACATTATTTTTGGCTCAACTAATGAGAAACTTTGTCAAAAGTTTGCTAAGTTGATGCATAGTAAATATGAAATGAGCATGATGAGAGAACTTACCTATTTTCTTGGTTTGCAAGTGAAACAAGTCAAAGATGGTATTTTCATAAATCAAACCAAATATATTTCTGATTTATTAAAGAGATTTGATTTAAATGAATGTTCTTCTGCAAAAACTCACATGGACACTGTAACTAAACTTGAATTGAATACTAAGGAAGCTAAAGTGGACATTTCAAGTTATAGAGCATGGTTGGCTCATTACTTTATTTAACTACAAATAAGATATACATAATATTTGCTACATGTCTTTGTGCTAGGTTTCAGGCTGATCCTAGAGAATCTCATTTTATTGCAATAAAAAGAATATTCATATATCTCAAAGGAACTCCAAATCTTGGAATTTGGTACCCTAGAGATTCTGGATTTGATCTAATTGGTTATTCAGATGCAGAGTATGCAGGTTGCAGAATTGACAGAAAAAGTACTATAGACACCTGTCAATTTCTAGGAAATAAGCTTGTATCATGGTTTAGCAAAAAACAAAATTCAGTGTCTATATCCACTGCAGAAGCTGAATACATTACCGTTGAAAGTTGTTGTGCACAAATATTATGGACGAGGAATCAACTATTTGACTATGGGTTTAACATGAACAAGATTCCTATTTTTTATTATAACACAAGTGTCATTGCAATAATAGAAAATCATGTGCAACATTCCAGAACCAAGCACATTGACAAAAGGTATCACTTCATTAGGGAACATGTAATGAATGGAACAGTTGAATTACATTTTGTCCCTAGTGAAAGGCAACTTGCAATAATTTTTACCAAACTAGTAGATGAATCTACTTTCAATAGATTGGTATGTGATTTAGGTATGCTTAACTATGTTTAATCTATTAAATGTCTGACAAGTTATGTATTTATATTAATTGTAGCCATTGATTATGTTAATTTGTTGATTTTTTTTCCAAAATCAATTGATAAACACTTTACATATCAATGGATAAAAGTAGCTATCGACAGATAAATATATCAATTGATGATATAATTATTTATCGATGGATGTTTGCAGCTGTCAACAGATAAATATATCAATTAATGATATATTTATCGATTGATAGTCGTACCTGTCGATGGATAAGTTAGTTATCAATCGATGAAATAAAATTTAAAGGGGTCCATGTCATCAATCGACCTGTACAAAATCTAGCCGTTGATTATTTATTTTATCAATTGATTAATACATGCATTCCTGTATGTATAACAACCAATTGCTAAAATTGATAATTTTTACTTTTCATTTTTCTCCCAACGGTCGATTAAGTTCTATTTTGAGTAAGAAATTAATTGGAAACTCGGTAAATATAAATAGTGAGATTAAAAGAACTTTTAACTCTCACTTGCAATTTTATTAACAATTTATCTATCTCTTTTTCTCTCTCAATCTTCGAACTCATTCTTTATCTATCTCTTGCTAAGAACCCTAATCTACTTACTGATTATTATTGTTTTTGCTTCAACATTAACAAGTTTGCCAGTCAATTCATATCTATATCTTTAAACACGATTATGGCATCATCAAAGAAAGTCTCACAATCAGGATTCTACTATGAGCTCAACAACTTCATTGCTTACACTACGGTGGAGGAAGCCCCAATAGAATTTCATCCTCTAATAGAATTCCTAAGGAGTTTAAGGATCTCAAAGGCCCTCACGGAAGCACCAAAAATAGTGTGCAACTTAGTTGAAGAATTCTGGATAACAGCAAAGGTAGCAGATGATTTTTCTTCAATCTCCTTTGATTGCAAAGAACAAAGGTATATTCTAACTACTATGGTCTTGGGTGAGTGTTTAAATATTCCAGAAAATAATACTAAAAATGCACCCACTGACACAGACATTAGAACCATGCTTAGGGAAATAAATTACACTGCTCCTGATGCTAGTTTAGGTGGAATAGTTAGGAAGAATCTAAGAAAAGAATGGTCATATTTCTTAGATGCCATAATAAAATGTTTCTCAGGCAAAGTTAGTAATTTTGATGCAATTACTACTAGTATGCAACAAGTAGGTTATAACATTTTGTATGATAGATATCACAACTTAGGAAACCTGTTCTCAATGAAATATCTGTTAAATTAGAAAATAAGATTAATAGGTCTAATCATATTTATTATGCTAAATTTATCATGATTATTATCAACCATTTTGTGAAGGATATTGAGATTAAAAGGAGCATAGAAGCCCTGGATTGTTGGGTACAAAACAAAAGGGTCTTTAAAGACTTGGTAAGGATCAATCTTCACAGCAATGTGGAATTGATCTATCCCCCTTTTGTTCAAGTATTTATCTCTACTTTAAACTCTTCCCAACATCAATCTTCTTTACCTTTTATGGCTATGGAGGGTGGTAGTAATAACCCCAACCCTCCTACCCAAGCCACACAACCCATCTCAAAATCTAAATCTAAGAAACCAACCTCAATAGGTTCCCAAAAACCTGTTGTTATAAAAATAAAGAAAAGAAAATCACATGTCTTGGTAGATAGATTGGAGGAGGATGTAGGTGGTGAGGGAACTGAGGAACATAAAAGAACCCAGAAGAATAAGGAGAGTGAGGGCGTGCAACCTAAGCCAAGCCACTCCATAGTATCTCAAAAGACTGTGGATGTTATTATGGAGAATACCACATCTATATTGGCATCCTGTCAAAAGGATAACAATATTGAAAAGAGCCCACAACCAGGGCACATAACCAAATTGGGGACACTCAAGCCAAAACACCAAAATCATATGAAAGAAGGAAGAAGAAAGTCACATTTCCACATGGGGAACCACACACTGCAAAATCACAGGAAACTGTGATGGAGCCTTCTCAAAGTCAATTTGATGTATCTCATGTAAATGATGAGATGCAGTCTCATTCACTCTCAATTCATATCGCTCTTATTCATCTTTCCCCTATTCACCAAATTTCTTTAGAAAATGTTCTGACCAAAAATCAGGCATTTTCAAATTCTCCTTCTTTGCTATTCAGGGAGAAGCCAACACTCTCTCTTGAATTTTCTTCCCAGGAAATTCAGGATTCCATTTCTCATGTTATTACAAATATCACTTCTCAAATAATAACCTCAATTAATTCCTCTCCATCAATTGATATTCAACCATCGACTGATAAGCCATCGATTGGTACTCAAGATCAATCGATGGGTATGAATCAATCGATGGGTATCTCAAACACTTCAACTGATAATTTCAATACATCAATTGATACTCAATCAATTAATGTTGCACAAACACTCTTAGGATTGAGTGAGTTGAGTGAGAGGCATGATTGCAACCTGGTAAAAGGAGAGGGAGTGAATAAGGACATTCCTATTTCTTCCAGGAATGTGAGTGAAACACATGAGGGCCCCACCTTAGAAGGTGCACAGGATATGAGTGAGGAAGAAGTGAGATTCCAGGATGAGATCCTGATGCAAAATAGAGATATGAGTGAGAGAGATAAAACAATTCTGTTATTTGCACAGGAGTTGGAAAATGAATTAATGTCAGAGGAGGAATGAGTCAAGAAGATAGGGGGAGTATCTAATGCAGAAGCAAGTGAGAGTGAAGTTAATAAGAAAACTGATGATGCAGATGTTAATGCTGGTGACTTGGATCCACAGAATTTTGTTCATCCTGATCCATAATATCAAGGGTTGGCTGCTTCAAGTAACAGGGATGTAGAATAATTGTTGGGAATTGAGCATACAGAACAACATACCAGGAATCTGAAGGAGAGCATTGCCAATACAACATATACATGTTATATGGCACCTAAAGAGTTAGAAGATGATTCTGATGAAGAACCATGGATGAGCACTATTGATGGTTCCTTAGAAGCTACTGAAACTGAGATTCTTTCTCAATATAGGAGGGCAATGGTGGAAAGAGAAATTGTAGATCCCAATCAAAGGAGAATTGCTTACTATATGAGGGAATCATTAAAAATTCAGAAGATCAAAGTGACAGGAGTAAAGAGAGAATTGGAGATTATCCAGGATTCTATCACTTCTAACAAGGATTCATTGGAGAGAAGATTGGATGAGAAGCTACCTATTAATACTATGGGTGAAATCAAGGACATGCTGTTTAAGGAATCCAAGAACTTTGCAGCCTTGGAAACAAGAGTAGAGTCTCTAGAAAAGAAGATGGATGACATCATTAAAGGCTAGAGTCTACATGCTTCCATTCTTCAAATGTTTCTTGACAGAATGTCACCACCTCCTCCAATTAATGATAACAAAAAGGGGGATAATACTAAAAAGAAGGATAGTGATGCTGAGGGCAAAGGCAGTGGTGGTGTTTGTGGTTCTGGTATGGATAAATCAAGTGGCATTGGTGGTTCTGCAATAAAAAGGACTTAGAACAGAAAAGGAAAGACTTCAAGAAGTTTGAAGATGATCTAGAAGCTAGAAGAATTTCTAGGGAAAGAGAAACTCAATTGATGATTGAGAGGGAGAGGAAAAGAATTGAAGATCTAAAGAAGAGCACTGAGTTGGTGTCAATAGCAGAAGAATCAGGAAACTTGAATGAGTTCATTGCTCAAACAAGAATGGTAAATGAAAATGCAAAGAAGGCTGCCAAAGAAAGCAACTCAAATGCAGAAGCATTTATAATTGATATTGAAGCCCTTGAAGAGAAGAAAAAGGGAAAAACAATAATGATTGGAGAAGAAAAAGAAAAGAAGAAGCCAGTTGGCCAGAAGCTTCTTCAAGGAGCCATTTTCTCAGGAATTTCAGATGTTGCAAGAAGAGAAAATGAGAATGAAGAAATTGCTAGGCAAATGGAAATTCAATGGAATATGGAAAAAGAACAGAAAGATCAACCACTAAGAAAAAAGAGAAAATAGCCATGGCCAAGAAAAGGACTAGTTTTACTCAAGAAACAGTGGTTCAGGAAAATCCTCAAATTAAACAAGAAGAAATCAAGGAGGAGGTAACAATTGAAGGATATGATATGAAAGGGATACCAGTAATAAGTGAAAAAGGGTTGATAGGAGTAAAAACTCACCCTGCAACCTCTAACCAAGAATAATCAATGAGGTTGAAGTATGAAAATGGAGCAAAAATCACTTATTCAGTAAAGGTGATGATGAAGCAAAGTTACAATGTTCTGAAGACCATTCTACCTCTACTCAACAGAAAGTACAAACTCAATTCAACAATTGCTCAAGAAATTCAACATCAAATCTCAAAGCTAAGGAGATCAAAGGCAGATGTTGAACCTGATTCACCCCTTAAGCTATGGAAGTCTCAAGTCAAAAAGGTGGTGTTGGAGCCAAAATATGCAATGATTTTTACAGATGTAGAGGGCAACACAAAGTTCTTTGATACCTGCAAATATCTTGACAAAATTACAGATGAAGAAATTCACTACCTTATGAGGCAACTTGGAGAGACTGATAGAAAAAAAGCAATGTTGAGAAGTTCTTTCATGAGACAACTAAAGGAAAATGCTGAAAAGAGGAGGAGGAAGAAGTAACTGGATCATGAAGACTATGAAAACATTGGAGCTGCTTGTAGAAGTTATTCATCAAACTGGTACTTTCAAATTCAAAGTGTTATTTAAATTTCTTGATTCTATCTGAATGAAAATAGTTAAAGGTTTTGTTATCATCAAGTAGATTTATGCATGTTCATCTCACAGACACAAATAGGGGGATATTGTTAGGAATCTACAGGTAATTTAATGATAACTTTAAACTTAGAATCATAAAAAATTTAATTGATGTAATACACCTATGCTACAATCCAAATTATCAATTGATCAGGAAATCATTTATCAGTTGAAATGTTTATGTGAATCAACTGATAATTTGGATTGTAGTATAGGTGTACTTAGTCTATTTCAATCGATAAGGTATAAGTCAATTGATATTATTCTCATCAATTGATGTTAGAATCGATTGATATAGGTCATCAACTGATGTGTAACTTAGAATGTCAAATTATAATTATTTGAAGATAGGAAATTATACAAGTGAAGGATGATCAGTTGATATTGAAACATCGATGGATATAAGATCAATTGAAGAAGCCAAGTCAAGTAATGAAGACTATCAACTGATGTGAAGACCCATCGATTGATATATCGATTTATAACATCTATCAATTGATGAGACATCTTTTACCAATTGATGTATACAAAGATCAATCGAAGAACAATACCAATTGATGGATAAAAGGAAGGATCAATTGACATGTTTGACAGCAAATTATCAATTGAATGAGACAACACAAGTTGCCAAGTTGACAGACGAAAGCACACATATGGAAGACAGTCTATGATGACTGTGAAGACTCAAGTTGAAGCTGTTTTTCCAAGTCTGAAGACTTTTCCCAGAATGGAAAAAGGTAAGAGGAAAGAGAGATCAGAAACAATCCTAGTTTAGATTAATTATTTTAATACTCTTTCTAGGAATTGTAAACACACTTGTACTATATAAACAAGTGTGGTAGCATTGTTAGAACTAGAACAAGGAATGCAATATTTCTTGAATCAATTGTTCAGCCTTAGAGCCATTTGTAAGAACAGTTGATTTATTTTCTAACTTTGTAAAAATGAAGCTAGGTTTTTATTAACCTAGGAATATTGAGCAAAAATATACACTGATGGAAAAACCAATCCATCAATAATTTTAAAATCTCTTGTTCAATTTATTTTTCAGTCTCATTTCTATTTATTCATATTCTCTCAAACACTCAAACATCAAGAACAAATATTAAAATAACAAAAAGTTTTGATATTTGTATTAAACCCCTCTTCTACAAATATTGACATTATTCTAAGAAATAACAAAAAGGGACTCCCATCAGCTACTTTCCCAAAAGTATACCTGAAGAGGGTTCCCAAGTCTCCCCCTTCCCATTTGATTTGAACAAAATTCTCTTTCCAATGGAGGTTATTGTCAGGAATGGAAGAGTTATCAAAAATATGGGGCATGTTGGGTCTATGACCTATATGAATCCAGCCCAAGGAAAGGCTGAAGGAGTTTTTGAATTGAAATTTTTTTCAGAAAAGAGGGACAATCATTTTGATTTTCTTCTCTAAAGACAAAACCATGAAATAATGGATGAGCCTCCATCCATTGGGGCGATTTGACAAGGGTTTAGTTGGACATCGGCCAGAAGAGTGGGGATAAATTCATGCATCGGGAACCTAAGCCCCGCTAACAGGGCATCTACATAAACAAATAAATAGTTGGGCTTCTAGTGGAAGGTCCTGTCACCAGGATCCACCAAAGATATAGTATAACGTGGGGGAAATTGAACAATCGGTTATATTCCTCTACAACATCAGTATTAAAAATTTATTGCTATATGAGTCTATGTGGGATTGGCTGGGATATCATCCCCCCTTTGATTTATCATATCGAGCAAAGACATATAAGTGGAATAAATGGGGATGCGACGAAGTGGTTTACCTCTCTTAGCAGACCCCACATTCAAACCTGCTAACCTGGAAGTCTTCTTGTCAGCCATTGATTCTTCAATTTTATGAATACCCTTGAGATAATTGAAAGCTGGATTTACTTAAAAATGAAGAGCTCAAACGTGTGAGAAATTTGAGAAGTAAGAAATGAGAAGTGTTAAAAATGAAGCCCCTCACACAACTCATATATAACCCTCTAGCCGGTCACTTGACATTTAAATTCACCTTTTAACAGGTGTTTCTAGGTCACACGACCGTTGAAGGGCAAATCAACCATTATGATCGGTGAATGGGATCATCTAACGAGGACCATGATTGAAGGCCCAAGAGTTATAAAATAAAAAATAAATAAAATATATGTTCTAGAACTCAGAAGAAGGATCTAGAACTTGGGCCTTTGAAGTCCACGACCAATAAGCCATGAAGGCCCACTACTCAATATTAAACGCGTTCAAGGCCTAGAAGACTCAGCAAAAATAGAAGGCCCATGATCCAAAAGCCTTGAAGGCCCACTAATTTGACAAACATGTTAAACTCTTTAATAAAAGGCCTAGTTAGAGCCCACAATATTGAGGGCCCAAAAAGCCCAAAGCCCACAAGGCTCAATTAACTTGAATCCCTGATGGGATAAATTTTTTTGACATAGGTGGGCATTTGAGGTTTAAATCGACCTCAATCCAAGTCGAAAAACATCAAGGTTATGAGACCAAAAAAAATTTGACTTAAGTGGTGAATGAGAGTACAATTTGAGCTCATTCCAGGTCAAAAATTACTAAGGCCACAAAACCCAAAACAAATTGACCTGGAGGGTGAATTAAGGGTCAGTTCGACCTCAATCCAGGTCGAAGACAACAAAGGTTTTGAAACCCAAGTCAGATCGACCTGGGAGGTAAATAGAGGTTTTAATCAACCTTAAAGCAAGTCGAAAGCCACAAAAACATTGGAAAATAAGAGAAATCGACCTGGATGAACATTTGAGGTATAATTCGACCTCAATCGAGGTTGAATTAAAGCCAAAGGCAAGTGGCCAATCGACTTAAATCGAGGTAGAATTGATGCCAAAGCCAAGAGGCCAATCGACCCCAATCGAGGTTGAATTGAAGACAAAGACAAGAGGCCAATCGACCTCAATGCTTTATCAACCTCAATCAAGGTCGAATTGAAGCCAAAGTCAAGAGGTCAATCGACCTCAATCGAGGTCGAATTGAAGCCAAATCCAAGAGGCCAATCGACCTCAATTGTCAATCAACTTGGATGCGCATTTGAGGTATAATTCAACCTCAATCGAGGTCAAATTGAAGCCAAAGCCTTGAGGACTATCGACCTCAATTATTAGACCTGGAAGTGCATTTGAGGTTTTGATCGACCTCGATCCAAGTCGATTGAACCAAGGCATTGAAGCCATTCGACCTCAATCCCAGGAATTGATCTGGAAAAGGCTTTGAGGCTCCATTCGACCTCGACCTAGGTCGATGAGGGGAACAATCCCAGAATTGACCTGGGGGTGGAAATGAGCCCCAATTCGACCTCATTCCAGGTCGATTTAGTCAGGCCCACAAAAAATTCCCCTTTATAAATGGTTAAAAATAAAGTTCTAGAGGGGGCAATTTATATAATATTAGTTCCTTTAAAGGGATTAGTAATGAAAAGGTCTAAGCCCAAAAGTTGAGATAAAGTTGACTGAAACGAGTCAAAAGCCGATAAGGCACTGAAAACCCTTTGTGAAACTTTTACGAAAACTCATGAAGTTTTTCCAAAAGTTAGGAGGCAAATGATATGGGTAAAAAATAACCCTAAAGAAATAATAAATATATCATTTATTAGGACTAGCATGCTCCAAAGGCCTGGGCCTTTGAAACGAACAAGGAAAATAAATCATAGGATCAACTGAATTTGTAATCCAAGAATCAACTGGATTTGTAAGTCCAGCCCACAAGCTCTATTCAAGCCATAAGCCCATTAAGTCTTTGTTATTAATTAATTTCATTATTAATTAATAAAGACTCAGTAAAGGCCCAAAAAGCCTGTTGAAGGCCCTCATCCTAGAAGGATCTAGAAACCCTAGCGTGAGAAGAGTCCAATAATGACCCTCATTCCTAGAAGGTTACCATAACTTAACCTCACTAGGAGACTTGGCCACCAAGTCTCCTAACCCTAATCTAACTCCAAGGCTCTCGTGCACCTATATAAATGGCTTAACCCCTCATTATTAGAACTACGTTATTGGCTTGATTTTCACACACATTGAGATACGTAGGCAGTTAACAAGGACCCTAGATAGTCACAAAACGTTAGTGTAGCTATTAAAGCTTGAAGCTCCCCCAAACCCTAGCATTAATTACACATTAAATACACCTAGTTTTTAATCCATAACCAATATCAAACAAATCGATTATCAACACAAGTATATAAAAGAAGTATTGTTTTGTATTAACTTTGAATGAACTTAATACAAAACTCTCTCAAGAAAATAAATGTTCTTAAGAGCTTCTAGGTTATGAGAATGATAATTATGTGAACGATTACAATGTTAACATAATTATGTGATTATATAATACACAGCTACAAATCCAATTACAACACAGATAATGATAAAGATAACATCCATAAAGGTAATAGGTTTGCATTAAAACACTTACATCTTTATCCCAATCAATTTTTAATTTGTAATTTTCTATCTTTGTCAAACTCTGATCACCATAAACTCTGTCGGTTTGATAATCTCTGATTGAGTATACTCTGATTTAGTAAACTCTGATTGATTAAACCCTGTCAACAGCTTCTAAACTCTGATGACCTCAGCTTAAACTCTGACTAGCTTCATTAAACTCTGTTTGAGATAATCTCTTACAGCATCAGTGTTTGTATCTAATAATCTCCCCCAATATATGCTTTATTCAGTAAAACAAAAATTCAAATTATGATGTGAGAAACCTTATAGACAAATGTACCAGAGTTTGAGTTTTTCTTCATTGACTTAAATTCTCTTGTAGGAAAAATCTTCAGACAGAAACTTATCAAGTAATTTCTTTTATGTTATCTTCAATAATTCTACCAGCTTCTCATTCAATTCTTTCATTTAGTCACTAGAATCATCAATTTGGAAAATTGCAGCTCTCAAGTTGTAAATTGATGTTCTTTCCATTCTATCATCTAAAGGTATGCAACAAACTTTTTGTCCATCAGGATTTAACATTAGTGTTGGAATACCTAACATCATATTAACCTTTGCATCCCCTTTAATCATCTCCTTTTCAGTACCATCTTCAAGCATATATCCAGGTCTGTACTCCTCAGAGTTTAACATTAATAGCCTCTCATTCTTCTTTTTCTCATCAACTACTCCTTCTAACATCTTCACCCACTTAGCTGTAGCCACATTTTCATCATTTAACAGTTAAAGAACATACTCAAGTTCTTTTGATGATTTATGAATTAGATCTTCTTCAGCTATCTTCATTACTCTTCCATTTTAGAGAAAATACAACAGCTTTTCTTTTGGTTGAGCACCATCAAAAATATCATTCAAAATGTGAACATCAATCAGTTTGTCCAAATGATCTTGAGTTAATTCATCCGCATGTTTTTCTTTTAAAGAGTAAGGATCTCTGAAAGCATTTGCCTCTCTTATGTAGACTTTATCTTTTGAATCACCAATACCTCCCTTTTTTTACCAAGTCTGGCATTGAGAGTCAGCGTTTCAGATTTTATCCACAAAAGATCAGGATTTTTCTTTCTGCTCAGAGTTTGTTGTTCTTCTTCCTCATCTTTAAAGCTTGTTCCTCATGGAAGAAATTTAGTACCAAGCATAGTGAGAGGAGTTTTTGATTTTGCTGGAGCTTTCTTTTGAATTGCAGGAGTTGGCTTTGTTTGAGCAGGATTGGGTACAGTTGACTTTGCTTGAGCAGGCATCTTTTTATGAGTTGGAGTCTTCTTCACATCTCTTTTCTTCTTTGACTGGACTTGAGCATTGTCAGTACCCGTTTTCTCTAACTCTTCTTTAACAGCAACTGGATCCATTCCTAGATTTTCTTCTTCAAATAGTTTCATTGCCAGTTCTGCATCCTTCTTGTTTCTTTCTTCAATCTTCTCAGGATTTTCTTCTTCTTCAAGCCTTTTTGCCAATTCTTCACCAAGATCCATCAGAGTTTGCTTACCAGAGTTTACACCTGATCCTGAAAGAATCAGAGTTTGGTTAGTCAGAGTTTGTTCAATCAGAGTTTGTCCACCCTTATGACTCCTTTGGCTTTTGTCAGCACCACTACTACCACCATCACCTTCTCCAGGTTTATTAGATTTTAACACAGCATCCACCTTGCATTTGTCTTTTGAGTACTTCTCCCCTTTCTGACATCAGAAGAGATATTTAAGATGTCTACAATTGTATGCAACATGTCTGCATAGATGTAATAGCAGTAGCAATTTTATCAACTTTAACTTATAAAGCATCTTATTTTGTAGAAATAGCTTTGATCTTGGATTTCAAAGCATGCTGAGACACAGAAATAGAAGTTTGAACTGAAGCACTGGTTTTATAGAATCTTTAATATCCGAAACTTCACTGTGAAGACCCTTTGTTAACATAGTAGTGGCTTTAAGAACTATCTTCATCTCTTCAGAGTTTAGCTCAGAATCTGCCTTTTTTATCAAATCATCAACATGGGGCCAAGAAATATCTTCATGTGAAAATTTCCAAGACATATCCTAGATGGATTGTCTCTTTGAGCTAAAAATATCTTCATTTGATGGTTCACCCTTGTTGGTATCCCTCCTTATACCTTCTTGTGTAAGAGTAGACTTAATTTCACCTTTTAAATGTTCAACAACAAGGTAATGAAGATAATCCATCCTCAGCCTATCATGTGCATCAAAAGAATTAATGGGCCATCTCTTTGAGTTGTATCTCTAAGTATATAGAATAGAAAGATCAATAATTTCTTCATCTTCAAAAATAGGATCCTCAGAAACTACAGCTTCATCATCAGAGTTTGCAATAACATCAGAGTTTGGAAACTTAGAGTTTAGAGATTGAGAAGTAGTTAGACTCTGAGTACCTGCAAAAAGAACAGAACATCCTAAATCACTCTTTTCTTTTAAAGTAATCTCATTACTTCTCACATCACAAATCTCATGACTTTTAAGAGTCAGAGTTTGCTCACTAGAAGTAACTAAGTTATTTCTCATATCTACCTCTCCTTTTGCCAAAACTAGTGTCTGCCTCTCATTATCAATTCTGTTTTTCACACTTTTTACCTCAGGCTCACAATAAAGGCTCAAATCACCATGTCCTACAGAAATGAGAGGTGGCTGAGAAAGGAGATTTGTGGTCACATGAATAGAGGTACCCTTTACATGACTATCTATGGTCATCCCAGTAGTGAAAAATGGAAAATAAATTCTGAACTTATACTATCAGAGTATGGAAATTCTGAAAAAAAGTTAGAGTTTATACCTTGAGCATTTGTGGAAGTTGATGTAGTTTCCGATGGTTGTGCAGAGATAGATAGCACCAGAATTGCATCAGAGATTGCCAATAGATGTGCATCAGAGTTTGTCTTTTCTGCAGTTGAATCAGAGTTTGTCTTTATCTTCATTTCCTGATCTGCAATCACAAAATTGGTGACTGGTTCTTGTGGGATCTGAGTCATATCAGCAGCTGCTTCACCACTTTGAGGTGAAGGTTCTTATGAGCTTGACTCTGCCAGAGATTGGCCTTCAGCATCAGTAACAGCAGAATCTTCTTTGATAGGTTGAGTGCCTGCATCTAAACTTTGATTGGATGGTTCTTGTGTGGTAGGGACCTTGACAACTTCTTCAACCCTTTGAGCTGAAGGTTCTTGTGGGTTATACCCCTGATCCATGCTAGCTTCTCTTGCTGGGACTAGGGCTTCTGCTGAATTTTGAACAACAGGTTCTTGTGGGCCTAGCCTTATAATGACTGCTAATTCACTTTGAGAAGTAGGTTCTTGTGTGTCCTGGCCAAAAGAAACTTGTTTCTTCTTCCTTCTAGTAAATAACTTGGAACTTCCAGAGACTGGAGATGCTTGAGAGTTCTTTGCAGCCATTTCCTTTCTGACTTCCTCAGCTAATTCCCTCACTCTTTCATATAAAATCTCCTTTATTATTTGCTTTGGAGAGTGGACATGAGAATCAGATATTAGTGTTGGAGCATCAGCCACTTCAGCCAAATTATCTTTTTCATCTTTATTGGCAATTTCATCTTCACCATCTACTTTAATATCACCTGAGTTGTCAACAATTACAGATTTTATCATAGCATCAGAGTTTAACAGATCTTTAGAGTTTATTGTTGCATCATAGTTTAAAGCTTGAACTTGATCAGAGTTTGCCTGAACAGAGCTTAGTATCTCAGAGTTTGAGGCCTTGACCAATCTTCTCTTCTTTTTGGTAGGCTCAGTGATGGGATTGACATGGAATGGTTTCATGAAAGGTGCAGGAGGAATCTCAGAGGCTTTCTTAACAGTTTTCTTTAAGGGAAATACCAACCCTTCATCACTGTCTTCAGAGTCTATAGGTTCGTCAATTAATCTCTTCTTCTTAGGAGTAGACTCTGAGACTGATTTTCCTTTCCTTTTCATGGTCCTTGTGGTTGGGAGGTTTATGTTACAACTGAAGTCTTTTGGGAGACGACAGAGGTTGGCAGAGTTTGGGAATCAATGTTTGGTGGGTGACTTGGGTTAGAATTAGATTGGGCTAAACTCTGATTCATAGTCACTGATAGAAATCTCACCCATACACAGTAGACATTCTCTGATTTAAGATAAGCCTAACCCATGTGGGATAAAACAAATTGTGCAATTTACCTTCATTGTCCTTCTTGACATCCTTCCTTGTCAAGTCGACAAAAAGTCTCTTATTCATAAAGCTATGCAAAGTGTTTTCATTATTAAAATTTACATCAGGCAATAGATGACTAAATATCAACTGTAAGAATCTAGCATAGTATACAATATGTGCATCATTACTTATTTTTTTGCCTAATTAATAAACACGGAAAATTGAAATTCAAGTTATAGGTCAGAGAATACCCAATTTGTTGTGACAGCTGTGGGATGGCATCGAAATTAGTGCATTTGGCAGTGAAAACCCTTGTTATACAGTCAAAGAAAAAGCTCCACTCTTTTCATAGATTTGGCCTTGTGAGGCTTCCCAACATGGATAGACTGCCTTCATATCCTATTGTTGTAAAGAATTCCTTGAGGTTTTCGTCATCAATAATATCATCATATATAGCCACTTCAGGAGGTAAAGGGTTGTCGAACAACTGCAGGTGTAATTTAATGTCGGCCATTGCATTGAAAAGTAATAATGGGCTCCTCATTATCACCAGCATTGTTGTATGAAGTAGTGGACTAGATCTTTATCAGAATTTGAGCAGATATCGTCTTGGGTTCTTGGAGAGCATACCTAACACTGCTTTGTTGAAGAAAGTCCTGAATGACATGAAATTCATTAGGTACTTCAGATTTATTCAAGAGAGAGGTGTAGTTAGTGGTAGTAAAAGTGTAGTTTTGGAAAGAAAGCCCCTTGGATGCCATTGATACATAGAGAATGTAGATATTAAAAATTAGGGTTTGAGATTTCGAGAGAGAAATAGAGAGAACAAGAAGCAATTGTAAATTCAAAGTGAAAGTATGAATTAACATATTCCCTCTCAATAGCATATACCCTGTAGTGGGACACATGACATGATTTAATTTGTGGAGTAATTAGTGCATGTCTCAAAATACAACATATGTGTGTGTATATGTGTCTAAATATAAAACATTTTTCGTGACAGACACGCGCCATATGATTACTCCAATCTGAGTTTAACAAATATGATGTCACATAATTAAATATTATGTCATAAATAAAATAATCAATAATAGCCCAGAGTTTAGCATAAATACTAAGATTAGATTTTACAGTAATCAAACTTTGTTGTATCCTCTGACAGAGTTTATCACATACTCTGACAGATTTTACACTAAACACTGATAACTTGAGATCATCATAGATTAAGTACTCCAAGGATCAGAGTTTACCACAGACTCTGATAGAGTTTACCATAAACACTGATTGTAGTTGTTACTTGCTGTTTGGAGTTGAGTCACTTGTCACTATGCCTAATTCAGAAACCAATCTTGTAAAATTTATTTCACACAGAGGTTTTGTGAATATGTGTTCTAGCTGTTGATCCGTAGGAACAAAGTGCATTTCAATTGTTCCTTCCATGACATGTTCCCTTATGAAGTGATATCTAATACTTATCTACTTTGTACGAGAATGTTGAACTAGATTTTCTGACATTGCAATAGCACTTTGATTATCACAATAAATAGGAATTTTTGAAAAGTTCAAACTGAAAGGCATATGACTAGGCCTATTTGTAATAATTAGATGACAACTCAACTCTAACTCATAAAGAGAAGTAAATACTAAACACCAAACAGGAATCAAGACGAAGACAGTCAACTAATCACAAAGGATCCAAGTATCAGAGATATTTTATAGGATTGCTACTCAACACTGGATGAAGTTCATTTCTATGTTCAAGCGTCAGTGAAATTAATAATGTGGTAGTACTTCTATAGAAGACAGAAGATATAGAAGATTTCAAGTGGTTACTACAAGCAGATTCCAGAAGAAGAATGCAAACAGTGAAGAAGAATTAATGACAGAAGGCCTCTAGTTAAATGTTATTTAAATGGAGAATATTTATTGGGATGACACAAATGAACCAGACAGTACATTTGTGTGTCAACTAATATAATATTTATTCTTCATTTAATTCAAGAGGTTTCAAGATTAGAAGACGAAGAAAAGACAGGAAGATTTCAAGACTATCAGCACGGCTGCGACTAAAGATAGTATTTTAATTCTACTATCAATTGTTAATTAATTATTTAATTTATCTAATTAAATTAATTCAAGTTGAAATTAATTTAATTTATAAATTAACTAATTAAATTAAGTAGAATTAATTTACTATAAAAGAAATGGATCAAAATGACTTATATATATATATATAATCAGTTAGTATGACTTTCAATAAGTCATACCGAATTTCTTTATATATATATATATATATAAGTCATACCGAGCCTGTTTAAATAAGTCATACCGACCTATTTAAATAAGTCATACCGAGCAGATTTAATAAAGGTCATGCTGATTGAATTTTGTTTAATTATAATAAGTCATACCGACTTGCTTTAATTAAATATAATTCGAATATGACTTTCATTAAGTCATACCGAAATTTAGAAAGTCATACCGACCAGAAATAAGTCATGCCCAGTCTTTTAAAAGTCATACAAGTGTTAAAATAAGTCATACAGACTTATTTTCTTGAAATTAAGTCATTCTAGAAAAGGTCATACCAGCCTTTTCTAATCTCTATAAATATGAGAAGATTGCTTCATTTGTTTGTTGTTAAACTTGTGAAGAGTTAGAAAAATCAGATCAAATTCAGTAATTTATCTGCATTGTAATATTCACAGATTTCTGTGCTGAGTTTGAATATAATTGTTTAAACACGAACACTTCATGTCGAATTCGTTCTAGACTTTATATCAATTATATAACAGTTTTTCTAAAATATTAATTGTGTAATACTAATCAAGTTAAAATAATATCTTTCACTTGAACAGTATTTCATTATAATTAATATTTCGTGAGTAATTAAAATAATATTTTTAATCCAATTATTCCGCGAATAATTATCAGATATTGTATTCAACCCCCCCTTCTACAATATCAGGGACCAACAATTGGCATCAGAGCTGGTTGATATAGAAAATATCAGATCCAAACCAAAAATTCCGCAACTCATACAGATCTCAAAAATTATTTTTAATTCAAAATAATTTTTTATTCGAAATAATTTTTCACTAAAAATTATTTCTGATCAAAAATCGTTTTCAGTCAAAAATTAAAATATTTTTTTTGAAACACTTAATTTTTAATCTTATTAAAGATGAGTACCCAGAAAGTTACAAGCATCAAGATTCCACAGTTCGACAGAGAACACTACAACTTGTGGAAACAAAAAATGCTACTGTTTATCGGGATTGCAAATCCTAAGTATGCATTGATTATGGCTAAAGGTGTTGAGCTCCCTATATCAGTTGTTCTCGAACATACAGTAGATGGGGTCGTAATTCCCCACAGACAGTTTCCGAAAAGTCCGGCAGACTATACAGATGAGGAAACAGAAGCTGTGTCCCTTGATAATAATCTGAAGCTCATATTAATTGAATCCCTAGACTACATCATGTACAACCAAGTAGTCAATTGCAAGAATGCAAAACAAATCTGGGAAACAATTGAAATTATCAATGAGGGAACTGAAGAAGTTAAGGAGAATAGACTGGAGATCCTGACCACCCAATATGAACAGTTTAGATCCAACCCTGGTGAGGGTATCTCTGAGGTGTTTCAGAGACTAAACAAATTGATAAACGAGCTAAACATGAATGGAAAGTTTTATCAGAACCAAGAGGTGAACAGGAAGTTTTTGTTGACCTTACCAGAGCATCTGGAGCACAGGATTGCAGCCATCCGGGAATCTAGGGACATGAAAGAAGTAACCCTAGAAAGACTCTACGGAGTTTTAAAAACTTATGAGCTGGAACAGATCCAAACCAGAGAAATGTATGGAAGAGGTAAGGTACTGAGTTCCTCCAAGGCATTAATGGTAGAAGCACCAGAGAAAGAAGAAGTGAAGGCTGTTGCACCTTCTAACAGTTCAACAGAGTATGTGGTTCCAGAACTTGGACATACTGCTGACAAACAAGAAGATGGTGATTTCTACTCACTGGAAGAACTAGATCAGCTAGAAGATGAATCTCTAGCTATGGTTGCCAGGAAGTTTGGCAACATGAGATTCCGAAGAAACTCCTCATTCAGAAGTAAGCCTAATTTTGGAAGATTCCAAAGAGGAGGTTCTTCGACAGCAGTATCAAAAAGCGGCTACAAGACCGGCTTAGTTGATAGAAGCAAGTTTCGTTGCTTCAACTGTAATGAGCTAGGCCACTTTGCAACTGAGTGCAAGAAGCCTAAGCAAGGGAAGAAGAGAGAGTCTTATGAAGAGCTCAAGGAGAAGTATGATGCACTAGTGAAAAAGCATCAAGGGAAGTCCTATCTAGCAGCAGGCAAAAGCTGGGATGACTCAGATAACGATGATGAGGAAGAGCTGGGAAATCTTGCTCTTATGGCTTCATCAGAGGGATCACTGTCTCCCACCAGTGACAGAGGAATAGAGGTAAATCCTTCGTGTCCTAAGATGTTTGCTTTGCTAGGTAAAGAACTAGATGGTGAAAGAGATAAAGTTAAGAAACTCAGACTCAAAGTCAAAGAGTTAATTGATGAGACTGAAGTTTTTAAACAGTTAAAAAGAAATCATGACAAGTTGACTATTAAGTTGACTGAAGACTTAGCTGTTCAAGTCAGCAAAGTCAGTTGTCATGTTGTAGTAGAAACTAATCTCAGAAACCAGATAGAAGAAGAAAAGAAGAAGTGTCTTGCTTATAAGAATTCCTCATATATTGTTAAGAACCTAGTTGACCAACAAGAAATAAATCGTAAAGTTGGAATAGGCTTCGAGTATAACAAATCTGTAGGAAAACCAAGCAACATAACCCCCTTTAGAAAAAGTGCTAAAGAAAGGGGTATCCCACATGTTGTTAAAGACACACCGAAACCTCTCTTCATAACACCGATAGCTGAACCCATCCTTGAGAGCTCTGTACTAATTGCATATGAAATGCAGTTGGAAGATCTTGAGGAAGAGAAGAAGAGAGGAGAACAGGTTAAGGACATAAAAGGAGTTAATGTCCAGAAAGAGAAATGTGCACTAGAAACACCAGTGAAAGATGTGGGAACTTCTGATTCCCCCAGACCTGGTGTAGGTGCAAAAGACTTAAAGAATAAAATGAACAGACCCAACACGTTTGTGAACAGTAGGAATAGTAACAATAAATTTCATTCTACTGAAAACTTCAAATATGCTGATAAAATTGAAGTAGAATCTGTTAAACCCCCTACTGTATTGAATAACATGCCTACTATTGATGCTTTCCATAAACCATGTGGTATAATGAATTGCATGTTATGTGCCTTTAATGCTATGACTGCTTACTTCAAACGCATGATAGCTAAGAAAGATAACATGACACCTAGACAGCACATCAACAGTAAATTTGCTAAATCCAAGACTGCGACTCCTTCACCTGAGAAGAAGGAATCATATATTCCTAAGTCTAAACAGAAAGTTGTTAAGACTGTTTATAGGAAGGTAGGAACAGTCAAGGAAGAAAAGGATGTTGTTCGAAAAGGATCTGTTGTCAAAGCAAACAAAGGTCAATTTTTCAAGTATGCCGGGCCCAATCAATTTTGGGCTCCGAAGACAAGTTAATCTGTTTGATAATTGCAGGGAGTTAAACAGGCAAACCGAGTTATATGGATCCTGGACAGCGGATCGTCAAGGCATATGACCGGAGATAGAGCCCTGCTATCAGACGTGGTTGAGAGAGCTGGCCCAGTCGTCACCTTTGGAGATAACAGCAAAGGAATGACTATGGGTTATGGCAAGTTAAATACAGGAAATGTTATCATTGAAAATGTCTCTTTGGTGGAAGGACTTAAGCACAATCTACTCAGCGTCAGTCAATTTTGTGATAGAGGTTACAAAGTAAACTTTATCAAGGAGAAGTGCTTAATAGCTCATTCTAAAGAAGACAGACTAGCCTTGCGTGGAGTAAGGAAAGGTAACTTGTACGTAGCTGATTTCAACTCGGGAACTGAAGCTGAAGCAAACTGTTTCTATTCAAAAGCTTCAACAGAGGAAAGTTGGCTATGGCACAAGAAGCTCTCACACCTGAATTTCAAAACAATGAACTCTCTAGTCAAGAGGGATTTGGTGAGAGGACTGCCTCCGATGGAATTTACACAAGAAGGATTGTGTGAGGCATGTCAAAAAGGGAAGTCAAAGAAAGCAACTCACAAAGGCACAGACACTACAAACATCACTGAACCACTTCAACTCCTTCACATGGATTTATTTGGTCCAGTAAATATTCTGTCTATGTCAAGGAAGAAATACGCCTTAGTGATTGTGGATGACTTCACAAAGTATACATGGGTTTTATTCTTGAATTCTAAAGATGAAACTCCACATTTGGTGATTGATCATATAAAGCTGATTGAGTTAGATTCAAAGTTACCTGTCCGAGCAATCAGATCAGATAATGGAACAGAATTCAAAAATGAAGTTCTGAATAACTTCTGCTCAGACAAGGGGATAACAAGGCAGTACTCAGCACCAAGAACTCCACAACAAAATGGAGTTGTAGAAAGGAAAAATCGAACCCTGATTGAAGCTGCAAGGACTATGCTAAGTGAATCAAGGTTACCTATCTACTTCTGGGCTGAAGCAGTTAATACAGCTTGTTATACTCAGAATCGAACTCTGATCAACAAAGATCATATGAAAACTCCCTATGAATTAATGGCTGGCAAGAAACCAACTCTCAAGTACTTTCATGTATTTGGAGCCAAATGCTTTGTGCTAAAAGATGGAGATGAACGCATTGGCAAATTTGAGGCCAAGGCACATGAAGCCATTTTTGTCGGATATTCAAGAAGAGCATATAGGGTTTACATAATTGATCAGCACCAAGTGAAGGAAAGTGTCAATGTAACTTTTGATGACACTAAACTCCCAAGTATCCAAACTGAAGATTCTTCTGAGTCATTAAAATTCGACAATTATCCAGACTCACATACTGAGGATGAAGAAGAACCTGAAGTTGCAGCAGGAAATAATGACATCAATGATGGTAATGATCCAGGTATCAATGGTGGAAACAATGGCAACACTGGGGATTCTACTAATACCAGTGGTGGATCAACAAGTCATCCTGGCAGCAACTCAGGGGGAGATGAAGGATCAACTGGCAGAACACAACATCACAATGAATTTCGAGGCGAATCATCAAGATCAAACCTACCTAGGGAAAGGATATGGAGCAGAGATCATCCTTTTGAATTGATCATAGGTGATCCAGATGTTGGAGTAAGAACCAGAAGTGCAACTTCATATGAATGTTTATTTTCAGTTTTTCTATCTCAAGAAGAACCAAAGAAGATTGAAGAGGCACTAATTGATCCAGATTGGGTTCTTGCCATGCAAGAAGAACTCAATCAGTTCGAAAGACAAGAAGTCTGGACACTGGTACCCAGGCCTAAAGATAGATCTGTTATTGGCACAAAATGGGTATACAGGAACAAATTAGACGGTGATGGCATTGTTACAAGGAACAAAGCCAGACTGGTTGCAAAAGGTTACTCCCAGGAAGAGGGAATTGATTATGACGAGACCTACGCACCAGTTGCACGACTTGAAGCCATCAGGATATTTCTGGCATTCGCAGCACATTCCAATTTTAAAGTCTATCAAATGGATGTGAAGAGTGCATTTCTGAACGGAAAGCTAGAAGAGGAAGTTTATGTGGAACAGCCCCCTGGCTTTGAAAATCCAGAGTTTGCTGATTTTGTGTACTTTCTTTTCAAAGCTCTCTATGGACTCAAGCAAGCACCGAGGACATGGTATGACACTCTCTCTGAGTTTTTACTTGAAAATGGTTTCACTAGAGGTGTCATAGATAAAACTCTCTTTTACAAATTACATAATAAAGATATGATATTTGTCCAAGTTTATGTTGACGATATTATATTTGGTTCTACTAACGAAAACTTGTGCAAGAGATTTGCTAAGTTAATGCAGAGCAGATATGAAATGAGCATGATGGGTGAGCTGTCATTCTTCCTTGGATTGCAAGTAAAGCAAAAGGAAGATGGGATTTTTATTTGCCAATCAAAGTACGTAAGAGATCTTCTCAGAAAATACAGTCTAGAAGATTCTTCACCGGCAAAAACCCCTATGCCAACAGCCACGAAGCTTGACAAAGATGAAACTGGTAAGAAAGTTGACATCACAAGCTACAGAGGTATGATAGGCTCATTATTATATCTAACTGCTAGTAGACCCGATATAATGTTTGCAACATGCTTATGTGCAAGGTTTCAATCTGACCCTAGGGAATCTCATCTAATAGCCGTTAAACGAATTTTTAGATATCTGAAGGGTACACCAAATCTTGGAATTTGGTACCCTAAAGATACAGGTTTTGAACTAATAGGCTATACAGATTCAGATTATGCAGGGTGCAGGATGGACAGGAAAAGTACTTCTGGAAGCTGTCAGTTTCTAGGACGACGGTTGATTTCCTGGTACAGCAAGAAACAGCATTCAGTGTCTACCTCGACAGCCGAAGCAGAATACATTGCGGCAGGTAGCTGTTGTGCACAGATCTTGTGGATTAGGAATCAGCTAAATGACTATGGACTTGCGTTGAACAAAATTCCAATTTACTGCGACAACACAAGTGCTATAGCTATTTCCAACAATCCTGTACAACATTCACGAACCAAGCACATTGACATAAGGTATCATTTTATCAGAGAGCATGTCATGAATGGAACTGTGGTGCTACATTTTGTACCCACAGAAGATCAGATAGCCGACATCTTCACAAAACCACTTGATGAATCCACTTTCTCAAAAATGGTTAGTGAATTAGGGATGTTAAATAATGGCTAACTTTTGATCGCTAGGAATTAATTTAAGCTCATAAATATTAAATGTTAATATTTAAAGAGTTTATGAGACTTGAATTAATAAAATCCTAGAGCTTATGAATTTTTGGAAAATTATCTTAAGATTAAATCAATATTCTTACAAGATAATTATTTCAATTAAAGCATAAGTACTTTTGTTTAAATTAAGCATTAATAAGCATTATGTAAATTTAAGTATATATTTTTTTCTTTTTTGTTTTTTTTTTTTTTTGTTTTTTTTCTTTATAGTATATTTATTTTAAGCATGTGTATATTAATGTTTATTTTTACTAATTATTATTGCACATTAAAATAAATGAGTATGTTATTAATTATTCAATTAATTTGCTTATTAAATTAATTCAAGAATGAGTTAATTTAATGCTTAAATTAATTAAAATAAGTTAATAATGTAAATATTTATTTTATATCTATAATAATTTGTTAGTATGTAAAATATCATTAGTTAATATTTATTGCATAATTATTAAGTTATCTAATATTCGAATAAGATTTTTATTATTTTATTTCGAATTTAGAAACAATTATTAAAATAAGTAACTATTCTATCTTTATTATTTTATTTCGTAGTTAAGATCTATTAATTAAACATATATAGATATTGATTAAATAGTTTGTCAGTATGACTTTTGTTATAAAATCTCGGCATGACTTATTCATTAAAACTCGGCATGACTTTTTATATTTATTAAAAAGTCATACCGAGAGTTAACAAGAAATAAGTCATACCGACCGATTTTATTGAGTTTTAATCAAATAAAGCTCGGTATGACTTATTAAAAGTCATACCGAGATCTTCAAATAATCCATTTTTAACAAAGTCATACCGAGTAAATATATACTCTTTAATAAGTCATACTCAGCATTGCAATACATATACACGCAGCTACACACGAACAGTCCTTTAATCCATAACAAAAATCGATTGATTTCCTTACATTTTCAACTGCAATCAGTTGCTAGTTCCTTGTTTACAAGCATAGTTGCTTGCTAGTGTGATAAAATCAATTGTTTCAAGCAAATCTCTGCCCGATTTTCATCAAAATCGAACACTACTTTTGTTCTTGATTTAATACAAAGCTCTTGGGTTTGATTGTGGTTAAAGTCAGTTGTGTAGTGAATTGTTGAGTTTAGTTGATTTGGGGATTGTTAGAATTTAGAGTTTCAATTTACAAGTGTAATTTTCGAAGTTTGGCTTGTATTTATTAATTTTAAGTTGTAATCGCACTTTATAATTTTATTATTTGTAATAGCTTAAAAAAAAAAAAAAAATGGCTGGTTATTGCGAATTAGTAAAAACTAATTTTGTTGGATATTTTAGTCCGGTGAATTGTTCAGTCGAGAGGTTTCGACCGTGGATCGTATTTATGAATGAACATTCACTCGTCAGAACTGCAATTACTCTGGACGCCCCGTTGCAAGTGTTAGCACTTAGGGCTCTGTATTCCACTGCGAGGAATAGGAGTACTGCAGGCAGAGTTCAATTCTCGTTCAGCATAGGAGATCATGAATACATGGTGACTGAAGAGGACGTGAACAGGATTCTAGGCTTTCCAACAGACAACTTCATGGATCCACCCACTGTACCAGAAATTCTAGAATTTTTCTACAACATTCAATATCAGGGTGAGATCAACTTAGTAAGAATGACTAAGTCCAAGTTGGTAAGCGAGTGGGACTACTTCTTTGACACGTTAGCCAAAGTGTTTGCTCCCACTACAAAGAACAACTTCAACAACATATCTTCAATACTACAGATCATAGGGTTTTCTGTAGCCCACAATCGGAGGATAAATTTTGGGAAGTTAATTCTAAAAGAAATAATCAGGAAAATGGGGAAACCAGAAAGCAGGGAACATAATGTACAAGTTTACTATCCAAGGTTCCTGATGCTGTTTATGAATGACTTGTTGATGGAAGAAGACAAAGCCTTATTTCAGAATGGTCCTGTAGAAGAATCTCCGACTTCTCAGAACAACTTATTTGCAAGGCTCCACAACAACCCCAAGTTTCAAAATGTGCAAGTGGTAAGGACAGATTATATGGCTGAGATACTAGATCTTATTGTTCATCCTGTGCAGGAACAAGAGGCAGAACAAGTGCCTATGCAATTAGAACATCCTGTGCACCTTCTACTTGAAGCTGCTCAGCATGTCGATCAAGTGGCACAAGATCAACAGGTAATATCTCACTCACAATCTTCTAGTTCAATACCTATAGAAATATCCAATGCACTATTAGATTTATCTGTGGCGGACTATGATGGTGTTCTTACACTCCAGGATATCAGCTACGAACCTGAAAACACACAGGTTCCGCCCCCAGCTGAATTAGAGCCTCAAACAGTTCTTTCTTCTTCCTCCTCTTCGCTTAAAGTCAGAAAAAGGAAGATACCTGTCAGAATAGTTAGGGGTCTTGGTGCTGATGTGAGTGAACCCGCAGCTCTGTCTCCACAATCTAAAAGATCTAAATTTCAACCAGAGACACCTGCAGACTCATCCTTTTCCTCTCAATGGGATATGGATTTTGACATGGCCATTCAAGGTTCTTTAGATACACTTGCTCAACCAGATAGTGAGGAAAGCACACTGCTAGCTCTCACACTAGCAGGACCTCCGCTTGCAGATACACAAACACATGAGGGCACATCTGTTGAAGAAAATGTTTTTGATAAAATCCCGTCGGATGCCACCTATGTTGTGGACCATGACATTTTTGATGCAGTGCAGCATCAAACACCCTCCGAGGTATTAAGGGGCATCACAGACTCTAATGAGCCATTCACTACATTGTCTAAGGTGGTGACCCCCCTGGATTCTTTACATCCAGTTCTTTTAAAAGAAGGTCTTGAATCCACTGGTGGATTTGAGAGGCAACCACTCCATAGAGGGAGATGGGACTCCATTCAAGGAGTAGCTACGTCAGTAGCGGAGCCACTTCAAGTTAATCTTGTTGAGGACGCGCCTTCACAGGCATCAGAAGAGCATTTCGACTCTTCAAAAGCAATTGTAATATATGCAGGTACAGCTTCAGGATCTGGAAAGGAGCTAAACACTAGTGATGTGAGGCATACACAGAGTGAAACACATGCACCGAGTGAAAGTGAGTTAAACAGGAGTGCAAGTGAGCTGAGTGCACACACACACAGTGATTTATTATCAAAAATGGAAGCTCTCCAGAAGGAAATACAAATTGTTCAGGCTGAGTTGGTAAAAGTAAAAGCACAAGCAGAAGAAAAATCTACATCTGCCTCTGTAACACAGCAGCTGACAATTGTTCGAAATGATGTTGATAGTGTCAAGTCATCCATTCTTCTAAAAACACAAGATATCCAGCACGTACAGAGTCTCATTGCTGAAGATATGAAAGAAGTGAGCAAATTACATGAAAAAATTGATGACGTTGAGAAAAGTTTAACTCTCAAAATCATTGAAAATGAAAAGATCTCTACTCAACGATTCACCAAACTAGATGATGGCATGACACATCTGAATGAAGGAATGAAGCAAGTCTATCTGACTATGCAGAAAATGTTGACATCTTTTGAAGCCTCTAAAACTCAAGAGGATCCCTCAACTAAGGGGGAGAAAGCAAAGGAGAAAGTAGCTGAAGATGAAAGGGCTTCTACGAAAGACAAAGGCAAAGCCAAGCTGTTTTCTGAAGAAGAATTTCAATCGTTTGATCCAGTACCAGAAGAACAGTACTATGCCCAAGAGCAATTCATTGATGACAGTGCTCATGATGAATCAGTTATTCCTGACTACTGCAGAGCTGAGGATGAAACTGCATTTGATGAAGAATTTTTGTTTCCGAAAGAAGTTGATCCAGCCTATGAAGAGGCAATGAAGAAACTAAAAGAAGACATCAAGGCAAGTCATGCAAAAACTGAAAATCTGAAAGCTCTAGTCATAGAAAGAACAAAGGCAGAAAGAGAAGAAAGCCAAGAAAAGCAAAATCTCTGGGCCATAGCAGTCAGAGAGAAAAAGAGAGATGTACAGCTCAAAATTGGAAAGAAATGGGATACTGCAAGAAAAATAATGGACAAACAACAAAAGGGTCCATTTGAAGACAAGCATCTGAAATCATTAATTGATCGTCTAGAAAAGACAAACGACAACATTGACAACTTCATGAAAGCTCTGAAAGAGGAAGTGGACTACATCACTATCTTAGTGGATCACATTCTTGAAGACTGGCAGATACTAGTCTATACACACAGGAATGGGACATTCAGAATTTCCTTGGAGTTTTTCAGACAAAGAAGTCTATCAGTAATATGGACGTTCTTGAACAAAGTCAAGAGAAGCTCAGAAGAAAATGAACTTCTCAGGGATAGACTTAGAATCTTTGCAACAGCTGCTAGTCCTCAAATCTTATTTGATCCTCACGAGGTAAGATTCTTTTCAAACAAGCTATATCAAATCTTTCAGTTAAATGAGGAATCATTAAAGGGCTACACAGTTAAGTACATGATTCAAGTTGAAAGGATGCTAAGGTCGAAAGGATTTAAATCACAAGCTAAGATGGATGCTGCAGAAAAGATAAGAAACTACTGTCTATCAAAGAGGATTCCGTCATACATCAGGCAAATACCAAAGATAGATTCAACACAACCATCTGATGTAGAAGAAGAGATAGTAGATCCTGTTGAACAGGAAGTACTGTGGCAGTTAGCAAGAGCTGAGCAAAGAAGGTTGTATGGAGAGGCCACTACAGCAGAACAATCAGTAACCGAAGAGGTACCAAGGACACCTGTTCATAAAGGTTCAATCCTAGAAGAAGGTGAAGTTGATACTTCTGAAGACGGAAGAAGTAGATAGAACAAGATAGAATCATTGTAATATTTGTTCAGTGCTAGAGGAACATCTATCTTGTATTTATCTTTTATGTATGAATCTGGAAAATTGTTAAATATAAAACCAGAACTTTTGTTTATTATTTACAAGTCACTACATGTCGTACTACTTTCTTAGTTGTTAGTTGAGTTATCCTCTAGGAATTTGTGTGTTAAATGTTTAACAACAAATAGGGGGAGATTGAAAGGCATATGACTAGGCCTATTTGTAATAATTAGATGACAACTCAACTCTAACTCATAAAGAGAAGTAAATACTAAACACCAAACAGGAATCAAGACGAAGACAGTCAACTAATCACAAAGGATCCAAGTATCAGAGATATTTTATAGGATTGCTACTCAACACTGGATGAAGTTCATTTCTATGTTCAAGCGTCAGTGAAATTAATAATGTGGTAGTACTTCTATAGAAGACAGAAGATATAGAAGATTTCAAGTGGTTACTACAAGCAGATTCCAGAAGAAGAATGCAAACAGTGAAGAAGAATTAATGACAGAAGGCCTCTAGTTAAATGTTATTTAAATGGAGAATATTTATTGGGATGACACAAATGAACCAGACAGTACATTTGTGTGTCAACTAATATAATATTTATTCTTCATTTAATTCAAGAGGTTTCAAGATTAGAAGACGAAGAAAAGACAGGAAGATTTCAAGACTATCAGCACGGCTGCGACTAAAGATAGTATTTTAATTCTACTATCAATTGTTAATTAATTATTTAATTTATCTAATTAAATTAATTCAAGTTGAAATTAATTTAATTTATAAATTAACTAATTAAATTAAGTAGAATTAATTTACTATAAAAGAAATGGATCAAAATGACTTATATATATATATATAATCAGTTAGTATGACTTTCAATAAGTCATACCGAATTTCTTTATATATATATATATATATAAGTCATACCGAGCCTGTTTAAATAAGTCATACCGACCTATTTAAATAAGTCATACCGAGCAGATTTAATAAAGGTCATGCTGATTGAATTTTGTTTAATTATAATAAGTCATACCGACTTGCTTTAATTAAATATAATTCGAATATGACTTTCATTAAGTCATACCGAAATTTAGAAAGTCATACCGACCAGAAATAAGTCATGCCCAGTCTTTTAAAAGTCATACAAGTGTTAAAATAAGTCATACAGACTTATTTTCTTGAAATTAAGTCATTCTAGAAAAGGTCATACCAGCCTTTTCTAATCTCTATAAATATGAGAAGATTGCTTCATTTGTTTGTTGTTAAACTTGTGAAGAGTTAGAAAAATCAGATCAAATTCAGTAATTTATCTGCATTGTAATATTCACAGATTTCTGTGCTGAGTTTGAATATAATTGTTTAAACACGAACACTTCATGTCGAATTCGTTCTAGACTTTATATCAATTATATAACAGTTTTTCTAAAATATTAATTGTGTAATACTAATCAAGTTAAAATAATATCTTTCACTTGAACAGTATTTCATTATAATTAATATTTCGTGAGTAATTAAAATAATATTTTTAATCCAATTATTCCGCGAATAATTATCAGATATTGTATTCAACCCCCCCTTCTACAATATCAGGGACCAACACAAACTATAGTCTAACAGTTGATTTCTCATCCATAAAATTTGTGCACAATAGCTTCCTGCAGTTATATATTCAGCCTCTACTATTGATGTTGAGATTGCTTTCTACTTCTTGCTAAATCATGATACAAGTCTTCCACCTAGAAATTGACAACTTCCACTAGTGCTTTTCCTGTCAATTTTACACCCTGCAAAATCAGCATCTGAATAGCCTATAAGTTTAAAGTCAGACTCTTTATGATACCATAGGCCAAGATTGATGGTGCCCTTGAGATATCTAAAATTTCTCTTAACAACAATCAAATGTGGTTCCCTTGGATTTGCCTGAAATCTAACACTTAGACAGGTTACAAACATGATATTTGGTCTACTGGCAGTCAAATAAAGAAGTGAGTCAATCATTCCTCTGTATATTGTTATTTCTACAAGCTCACCGGTATCTTGATCAAGCTTGGTTGCAGTAGCCATTGGAGTTGTAGCAGATGCAGAGTCTTGCATTTGAAACTTTGTAAGTAGATTCTTTGTGTATTTGGACTAATTTATAAAAACGCATTCATCAATCTGTTTCACTTGAAAGCTTAAGCAATAACTCGTTTCTCCCATCATGCTCATTTGATACCTAGACTGCATTAGCTTTGAAAATCTTTCACAGAGTTTTTCATTAGTGAATCCAAATATAATATCATCAACATATATTTGAACCAATAATAAATGCTTACCTTGATTTCTATAAAACAAGGTTTTATCAATTGTACCTCTTGTGAAACCACTTTCAAGTAGAAATTGAGCCAGTGTTTCATACCAGGCTCTTAGAGCTTTCTTGAGTCCATATAAAGCTTTATCCAACTCGTAAACATGATTTGGATATTTAGGATTTACAAAGCTAGGAGGTTGTTCAACATATACCCCCTCCTCAAGCTCACCATTCAAAAATGCATTTTTAACATTCATCTGGTTTTCTTTGAATTTCTTGTGTGTAGCATAAGTAAGAAATATTCTGATTACTTCAAGTCTGGATACAGGTGCAAAGGTTTCATCATAGTCAATACCTTCCTATTGAGAGTAGCCTTTGGCAACTAGTCTTGCTTTATTTCTTGTTATGATTCCATCAGAGTCTGTCTTGTTTCTGAATACCCATTTTGTTCCAACAATGGATCTGTTCTTTGGTCTTGGAACAAGAGTCCAAACCCCATTTCTTTCAAACTCATTTAATTCTTCCTGCATAGCAGTAACCCAGTCTACATCCTTCAAAGTATCATCAACTTTCTTTGGTTCTGTTTGAGAAAGAAAACTATGGTATAGACATTCATTTTGAGTAGCTTTTCTTGTCTTTACTCCACTTTCTAGATCACCAATAATCAAGTTAGGTGTGTGATCTTTAGTCCATTTCGTTGGATGTGGAAAGTTTCTTAAACTAGATGTTCCCCCATGATTTATGCCTTCATAGTATGATTCCTCAATAAATATTGATCCTCCCCCTGAAGTTGTGCTTTCATCAGTGTTTGATGGATGAGAGTTTGGGCTTTTAGAGTTTGATGAATCAGAGTTTAGGTCATAGTTAGTATTTGTCAGAGATTGGTTAGAATCTGAAATTTCAATGATTGAGGTTGGTTCTATAATATCAGTAGAAGATTGATGTTGCTCCCCCTCAACATGTGCAAAATCTTCAATTACTGTGTCAATTATGTCTGAACTAGAGTTTAAGGAATCAGTGTTTAACTCATCAGAGTTTATCTCATCGGAGTTTATCTTATCAGAGTTTGTGTCTTGCAGTACATTTTCAAAACTCAGAGATTTCTGAGCATCTTCATCATGTAACCCTGTTATTTTTCCTTCATCAAAAGAGACAATAATAGATTACATGACTACCTTGGTTTTCAGATTAAATACATTGAATGCCCTTGAAGAAGTTTTAGAAGTTGTTGCATAGCCAACAAAGATGCCTTCATCTGCCTTGAGTTCAAATTTTTTCAACTGCTTATGATGTGTTTTAAGAATAAAACACTTGCTTCCAAATATGTGAAAGTATTTCATATTTGGCTTTCATCCTTTCATCATCTCATATGGAATCATTCCATGTTTATTTATCAAAGTATAATTCTGAGTAATGCATGCAGTATTCACAGCTTGTGTCCAAAAGTAAGTAGGAAGTTTTGCTCCTTCTAACATTGTTCTAGCAGCTTCAATGAGAGTTATGTTCTTTCTCTCAACTACACCATTTTGTTGAGGTGTACCATGTGCTGAGAATTGTTGAATGATTCCTTTTGTTGAGCAGAATTCCTCCATTGCAAAATTCTTAAATTCTGTTCCATTGTCACTCCTTACATTCTTTACCTTGTGTGGTGATCCATTTTCAATCATAGCAATATGATCAAAAATTATCTCAGTTATTTCATCCTTTTTGTGTAAAAAGTACACCCAGATAAATCTTGTGTAGTCATCTACTATCACCAAAGTATATTTCTTCTTTCCAATGGACATTATGTTGACAAGACCAAACAAATCAAGATGCAATAGATGAAAAGGTTGATCAATAGAATTTTCAGTTTTACTCTTGAAAGATGTCTTCTTTTGTTTTGCCTTTTGACATGAATCACAGAGTCCATCAGGATGAAATTGAACTTTTGGAAGACCTCTTACTAGATCATTTTTCACCAATTCATTTATATTTCCAAAGTTCAAGCGACACAACTTTTTGTGCCAATTCTAGCTTTCCAGAGATGATGCATTTCCAAGTAAACAAGTTAAGGGACTATCAGAATTTACCTCCAAACTAGTTTCAAATAGATTGTTATGTCTGTGACCAATGAGAATCACTTTGCCAGCCTTTTTTACTTTTGACTTCACAATGTGTTTCATGAAATTCTACAGAATAGCCTTTGTCTGTCATTTTACTCACACTTAACCGATTATGCTTGAGTCCTTCAACCAGAGCTACATTTTCAATGATGACATTTCTAATCACAATATTGCCATATCACAGTGTTCTTCCTATGTTGCCATCTCCATAAGATACTGTTGGGCCAACCTTCTCCTCAAACTCTGAAAGCAGAGATTTATTTCCAGTCGTGTGTTCAGAACATCCACTGTCAATTATTAGGATGTTTTTCATGTTTCCCTGCAATAATTTAATGCAAATTAATTAGTAGCTTTGAGGACCCAAACAAGTTTGGATCTTTTTTTTTTGAAAATTGTTAACTTTTGTAGCAGAAGTAACTTTATCAGAGTTTAAGTTAACAGAGTTTTCATTATCAGAGTTTATGTTTCTTTTGTCAGCTTTTACCACATATTGTTGTTTAGCATAATAATTAGAAGAAATATGAATTTTATTCAAATGAGGCAAAAGTTCATAATAATTAAAATACAGACTATGATATTCTTTACATGTGTAAATTGAATGTCATAAACTACCACAGTGAAAACAAGGATTTTGTGGTTTATATCTAGTCTGTTTCCTATCCTCTAATCTAGGTCTCTCAGTTTCTTTCTTTTTATTTTACCTGCAGTCAATAGCAAGATGATTAGAATTTCCGCATGTGAAACAGGTTTTTCTAGGAGCATCAGGGATATTCTTATAGTCATTATCCTTAGAAATTCCTACGTTACCATTTCTATTCCTCTTGACCTTTTTAGGCTTATTTTTTTTGTGATTAACTTCAATTTTTCCTTAAGTTGCTTCTGTGAGAGTAACCCAATATTTACTGGTTTATTCGCTGACACACTATTCTCTTTGGCTTTGTGATTATTAGAGCATTTATTAGAAGTATTCTTTTCATTACTAGCTCTAACAAAATTCACAGATTCATTCAATTTTCCTTTTATGTTTGTCTTAGTATGTGTCTCCTTATCAGATTCATAACCTAAAGCAGATGTCCAATTCTTGTCAGAAAGCATTTGTTGGACTTTCTTGCCAAAGTTTGTCCAAACTCTGAAAGTCTCTTTTTCTTTTACTATTTCAACTTTTAAATATTCAACCTGTATTTCTAGCTGAGTTTGCATGTGTATAGCATTCTCACAGTCTTTCTTAGTGCTAAGCATGTGTTCATGTTCAGATTCAAGAAAATCATTCCTAGCAGACAGAGTTTGAATTTCAGATTTTAATCTTTCATTATCAAGTTACTGTAATTTAAAATTAACATGCAAGATTCTAAGGAAAGACTTTAATTCATGGATATTTTCAGTATTAATATTGAAGACAGAGTCTAGTACTTTGTCAGAGTTTAGGATGGGAGCATCAGTGTTTACCATGAGAGCATAGTTTGTTTCCTCTTCAGAGTCTGAGGAATCCATCCAATCTTTTTTTGAGGTAATGAGAGCTTTCTCAGATTCCTTGATTCTGCACTCAGTAGCAAAGTGCCCCATCTTGTTATATTTGTAACACTTGACCTTTGTTTTGTCAAGTATCTTGGACTTCCCATCTTTGTCTTCTTTTCTCCTGAATCTTTCTTTATTCTCTGACTCTCCATGATTCTTTTGGAAGTTTCCTTGCTTTTTATACTTCTTATACTTCATCTTCTTGAAGCCTTTAACAATCATAGCAACCATCTCCATCATGTTAGAGTCTGAGGTGTCATCAGAGTTTACATCAGAGTTTGCCTCAAACTCTGATTCACTGTTTTCCTTAATCATCATAACTTTTCCTTTTTCTGTTGAGACTTTTAAAACCTTTTATTTTGGTTCTTCAACCTTGGCCTCAACATTCAAGGCAACAGACTTTACCTTGCTACTTTTCTTGTTCTTCCTTTGTTGTAACTCCAAGTCATGAGTTTTTAGCCTTCCATATACTTCATATAGGGACATCTCATTCAAATTTGCCCTATCTCTTATCAAGGATGTTTGTAAATCCCATTCTTTAGGAAGAGCTCTTTGAAACTTGGTGTTTGAATCCTCATTATCATACACCTTATCAACCAAAGCTAAGTTATTCAACAGAGTAAGAAATATGTCATAGATATCTGTGAGAGACTTATTCTGTTTAGCCTCAAAGTATTCATACTCTTGAATTAGAACAGATCTTCTATTCTTTTTTATCTCCTTGGTTCCTTGGCATTGAACCTCTAGTGCATCCCAGATTTCTTTAGCAATTTTGCATGCAATTACCCTGTTAGATATCACAGAGTCAAGACTGTTATGCAGAATATTCCTTACCTTTGCATCTTTGAGAATTTCTTGTTTTTCTTCATAGGTCCACTCTTTCTTGTCCTTCAAAGTATAATATTCAGGAACCTGTCTTCCTTCCACAATTGTTGATGAAACTAGCTTAGTTGGAAGATACTGACCTTCATTGATCCTATCTAGATAATCAGGATTTGTGGCTTCCAAGAACATCATCATCTTTACCCTCCATGTAGGATATTCACCCTTCTTCAAGATAGGGATTCTAATACTTTCATACTTGTTTCCAGACATTGTTTTGATATCTTTAAGTTGTAATTAACTGTCTGCTTTGATACCAATTATTGCCCAGATAATCAACTATTATAAAAGGGGGGTTGAATATAATAGTATAAAAAATTGATTATCAACACAAGTATATAAAAGAAGTACTGCTTTGTATTAACTTTGGATGAACTTAATACAAAACCCTCTCAAGAAAATCAATGTTATTAAGAGCTGCTAGGTTATGAGAATGATAATTATGTGTACGATTATAATGTTAACTTAATTATGTGTTTATATAATACACAACTACAAATCTAATTACAACACAAATAATGATAAAAATAGCTTCCACAAAGGTAATAGGATTGCATTAAAACACTTCCATCTTTATCCCAATCAATTTCTGATTTGTCAGTTTCTATCTTTGTCAAACTCTGATCACCATAAACTCTGTCAGTTTGATAATCTCTGATTGAGTAAACTATGTTTGAGTAAACTCTAATTGAGTAAACTCTAACTAGTTTCATTAAACTCTGTTTGAGATAATCTCTGACAGCATCAGTGTTTGTATCTAATATGCCTTATCTTCATTTCTTCCTGATTTCTGTGTAAGCGTAGTATTATTTACATGTCATGTTCTAGTTTTGAGTTATCACGATTACTATTTATACAGCTTCGTAATCTCACCAACATAAATAATTTTAAATAATCCCTATAATCCTATAAAATATTTTTGGGGAAAATATAAATTTTATTATTTTTAAAACGACTTAAAAATAATAAATTTTCACAATATTTAAATATTTTGAATATTAAAAAATATAAAAATATTAAATTTTGAATATTCAAATAATTTACTCAAATAAAATTTTCACTCGAAGAAAAATACTAACCCGATTAGTAAATTAACATAAAAAATTTAAATCGAACTCAGCCCAACTGAACTAAAAATAATTTCTAAAATAATAATAAAAATATTCCTCTTCTTTTGAAAAAAATCAATAAAATATTTAAATAATAATAATAAATTTTGGAAAATATCCGGATTGTCACAACCAACTACCAATTATCCCCGATTCCGCTTATAATAGTATAATATAGATTTTAAGATACATGGATTTTTAAATATATATATATATATATATATATATATATATATATATATATATATATATATATATATATATATATATATTTATTTATTTATTTATTTATTTATTTATTTATTTATTTATTTTTCCAGTAATAATTTTAATATTATATGCAAAAATATTTTATATAATTTTATATTTTTTTATATTTATATATGAGTGCGATAAGATTTGTGTATTTTTATTATAAATATAATATGATTTGAATTTATTTTTATTTTTCAAATAATATATTTAATTTTATTTAATATTATTTTCATAATATTTTTTAAAATATTAATTATATTTATGTTTGATATAACTAAAATTCATGTGTGTTAGTTAAAATTTAATATTAAAACTGGATTAGTTATTAATCAATTAATTATGATAAATATTGATCATCATTTACTATCATATTTTTAATATTTCAATTTTAGTAATATAATTATAAAAAATATTTACACAAATATTTTTTCTTAAATTTTTAAACAACATAAAAATTACGAAGAATATTATACATAAATATTTTATAAATATATTAAAGTCTGCGTAAACAATAAAAGAAGCAAATGGGGGTGTGTTGAATAAGAGCCGCAACAGTTGCAACATTACTCCTGCATAACCATTTTATAATTTTTTTATATCAAAAATTTTCGTTTGTCGATATTGATAATATTTGAAAATTTTATATTATATACAACATGGAAGTATTCAACTATAATCTTTTGGGTGTGTAAAAAATTGGAGACGTTACTCTTTGAATTTTATAATGAATTTGATATATTGTTTAGTTAGATACTAATATTGATCACAATTTTGTTGAATTAGTAAAATTAAGGGAACAATATAAGCTCTACTTATCTTAACTTATAAGTTAGAAATTGTATGAGATTTTTAATTCATAAAAGCAAGTCCAATACTAAATGTTAAATATTTATTGTTATTGCTCATCAAGAATTGTTTTTTAATGTTAAAATAAATGTAGCACTCCAATATTAGTTCTATAACTAGTTTCATATTTAGTTAACTCTTTTAATTTTTAATTTAATGCATTTTTAGTTCTATAAATGTAATAAATATTTAATAATGTGAAAGTATGATTATTTCCCATCTATTTTTAACTATTGATAATATGGTAACGAATGATGAATTCATCTTTGATTTTAACCAATAATACATATTTGTATGAATGTATCCCAATGTTACATGAAATTGAATTTTTTAACATTTGGTAATATAGTAATACAACCCATTTTAACATTGCATTGGATTTTTCTAAGTAAACCCATAGTTACAAGCAAAAGGGGTCGACAATAAACTACTAGTATTAGAGTTTAGGAAGTGAGCTGGGACAGAACGATATGACGTGGAATGTGATATTATTTATTATCAACATGATAATTGATAAGTCTATTTTTTAAGACTTAATTATATATATTTGTTTTATTTTGAATATATAAAAATATAGGAAACAAATATCTAAATGGTGGGCCAACTGTATATAGATAAATACATTCTGTATTTATTATACTGGAAGGTATAAATTGCACAGTTTTGAAGTCGCATGTGGCCACCATGATCCTCGGCTATTTATTTACTTTTTAAAACCCCCATGATCCTAGGTTATTAGAATCATTTTAAAATTTCCATAAATTAGTTGGTGCACATTGTAATATTCAGGCATGTTATAAACTTTCTAATCAAATTAATTTACTCACAAATATTTTGTTCTATATTATTAAGAATGAAATATTTATACAAATGTAAGGGATTTTTGCATATATAATAAGCTACAATTTTCATTAAATAAAAAATAACATTTATCTTAACAAAATATATTCATTTTCAATGAGATTGAAAATATATTTTAGTTGTGTCACTTAATTTAATTTAATGCTCTTAGATCATCTCCTAAAAAATTTTATATAGATTTTTAAGTCAAAAAATAAAAAATCATGCATGAATTATAATTCTAAGAGTTTTTTTAAAAAGTTAAGAATTTTTTTCTCTTTTCAACTTTAGAAGTGTGTACATGTGTCTTTAAATTATATTTAATAATAAAATATTAATTTTCTCTAATTTTTTCCATTCTTTTTAAAGTCAAATATAAATAAAGAGTGAATATAAAAAGTATTATTAAAATTGACATATTTAAAAATGTAATAAGTTATCAATATTTATATTGTTGTTAGTTAAGATGAGTGTTGCAGAAGGGAGATTGAATGCAATTTGATTAATTATGAAGGATTTTCGCTAACAACAAACAAGAATGATAATTAACAAGTTAATAATGCAAACAAACTAAACACATAAAATGACATGATGTTTAAACTTCAAAAATTAATTTTATTAATTTTTTTTTCGCTACAACTGTCTGGAAAATAATTCCAGCTCTGATAGATACAATAACAATGAGTTTGCTAATATTTCTATACTTGAGAAATTCCACATCAGTTGCATAACAGAAAGTACTTGTGAAATATGTGTATTTATACTGAAACACATATCACACTTACAAGTGTACTTTCCCTTGCTCATAGAACAAAACTTGAAATAGAAACTTTGCTTTTTCCATTCAAATTTGTCTTCATTCTATTTGTAAATAAAACAGCTCTGAGATATGTAGAAATCTTTGACTCTTTAAGCACGTTTTATCTTTTGGTTGAATTCTCCTAAATTTAAGTAGTAGACTAGATAGTAATGTCAAAATCATTCCTTGTATTTTCACTATCTAGTTTGCTACCTAAAACAAACTGTTAGTTTCACTAAAATTTACCGTCAACTTTAGCTTCCCTCTGATGACAGTATCTTCGGATCCACATACTTTACTGTCAAGCTTAATAGTCTTCTAAAACATACTATCTCCAAAACTGCTGTCAACTATTCCCGCTAATGTTGCTATCAACTACTCCACCAAAGTTGCTGTCAGTAAAATTTATTGTCTTCAATTCTTCATCTTCCGCCAAGTTTACCGTCAATAGAAAAGTTGTTATCGGTAATACTTGTTGTCTTTAAATCTTCATTCTCCGCCAAGTTTAATGTCAATAGAATAGTTGTTGTTGTCTATTCCGATTGTGCTGTCACTTGTAATGTATTGTCATAGACTTGAGTACTTGAAATTTCTGAGTTTTGAATCATGCTGTGCATGAACACCTAGTGAACTTCTACTACATGACTCATATTTATTTTTTTGTACAAGACAGTGACTTTCAAATGTACTGTCACCTAACTAATACTTGTTAAATGTACTGTCTACAAGTGACTACTAACTATACTGTCAATGTTCATATGACAGTATTTTTTGCTTAGATTATTAACCTTAAATTAAGTACATTAGTTGATTTCACCATAATCCCTAACATATATTATATTTAAAAATTTATTAGTAAATTCTTGCAGATGTTTTTAGTAGTCAATATCATTATAATTTAATGATGTAAAAAATACGAGTAATAAACATTTCTCCAACATAATAGAGTACGTGTTGTCTATTGACAGCAACACTTGAGCTAATTATGTATGCATGTACTTGACTTTCACAGTTCTCAATGATTAAAAGCAGTGTTTGGGTTTGCCCAATGTTTGTGGTGGATTAATTTTCAAGTAATTAATTTTCTGGAAGTGATGGCTAAAAATCATTTTACATGTGGCAGTCATGTTTTGAAACTGTACGTGATAGATTTATTTAACAGTTGGGAGTTGGTGTTGTATAGTATTTAACCATTCAGCCATGAAGTTTTGGCTGCTGGGAACCTTCCGTTGGCTGCTGGGAACCATTTTCGGCACAAGCTAGGCCGAGTTATTGTTGGTCATTTTGGTTTTTGGTTCAGAGCATGCAAACATTTGTGAGTACATATATATATATGGGCTGGGGGCTGGGGCCTGGGAGGCCGCAATATATGGGCTTTCAAAATTTATTTAGAGATCGATTTCCTTCCCTGCCCGCTATGATCCAAACCATGCATTCTTTTTCACAGGCCCTAACTTTTCAAACTTCTTTGCTACAGACTACAAATAGAAAAATAAATAAATTATATATTCATTCACCGGAGCCCAATCAATAAAGCAGGCGTACAATCTTACCATCTCAATATTAGAAAATTTAGACTTAACGGAAAAATAGTGTTTGATAACATGTAAAGATATTTGAATTGATCTCAAATATTTTCATCCTGAAATTTGTTAGATTAACAACAATAATTAAACAGGTCATAAAACCAATAACACATAAAAAAAATTAGTAAGATGAAATATTACCAAACAAATATATATATATATATATATATATATATATATATATATATATATACTTTTTAGTTAGTGGCCAACAATTTAGAAATATACAGATCTATGAATATATATTACAAAACAAATTGATTTTTGATGTATCAATTCATAAAGCAATAAATATCCATGTCGGTTATTATTTTAATCAACCGTGAGAAATATTTTCAAATTCGAAAATTATACAACCCTAGTTGGTACGGAAAAAAAGGGTAAAAGATCGAGTAACCCTAACCAGGACCACAGTGGCCCACTCTAGTATGTCAGACACTCGCATAATACTTTTGTTTGCATACTCTAAAGTCATAATACTACCAGTACTGTACACATTGACTAAAATTTTACCCAAAAAGTTATTTCTATCTCAAAATGGAAGCAAAATTGTTTCCATAATAAATGCTCAATCTTATCTTCCTGCCGTTACGTACGGGGTTTTTGATTGATGTTGTTGAGGTACGTAATCTGTTAGAAAAATGCATCGACCCAAAAAAGTTGGCCTAACAAATTAACCGTATCTCAATTGGATCGATCTATAGACTGTCACACATGTACAGTACTCTGCTTCTGTTTGGTCTAGCATATTTGTTTGCATTGTGTACTTTCTCTACACACAGTATGTACTAGACAAATATTCTACACTAATTAATTTTTCGAGTTTCGTAGTAGATGAATGATCAACTAAATACGAATACTTTCACGTTAGCATGCATGAATTTCTCACATAAACAGCGAAATAATATATATGCGTAGATAATAACTGGTGAATCACATGGACTTGTCGTTGAAAATAACCCCATACGTTTTCTCTTTGCGCTAGGCCCATTCTGATTAGTGTTGTGTCGGTCCATTGACGCCACAAATCAGTGGTCCATTATATATCACCATGTTTTTATTTGTGCAACACCAATTTTTTGTGTAAGGGGTTATTGTTTAATTCTTGTGGAAGTGACACAAAAACAAAACAGACAAGGACATCAACCAACAGTCAAATATATATGGCAGGTTATAAGCACATTGGTCACAATCACTATTTCACTATTATGGGTAACTTCAAAATTAAAGGCATCAAACAGATATTAATTAAATAATTTGGAATTAATTAAATTATTACTAGAGATCAATTTAATATTATTTTTATATATTATTATTACTTTTACATAATATAAATTTAAGTAATTATTTAATAAAATTTTAAAACAAAAGAGGACAAACTTGCAAGTTAAATAATTAAATTTATTATAAGCTTATATATATATATATATATATATTAAATTTTGACCGATTAATTATGTTTTTTGATCAATTTATCTGTTTTTAACCAATTTGTTTTAAAAAAAAATGTTTTTTGACCCAATTAATATAAAATCAATTCGAAAAGTTATTGAACATTAATAACTAATCATAGATTAATTCTAATTAATCGCCGCTTTTTACAACATAGAATTAACATGATAACCATGCTTCATTTTTCCGTGACAAGGTGGGTACAAATATTAAACCACCCAAAATTTTGAAACATGACGAGGTTGAAATTTAATTCATAATGAATTAAATTTGATAACGATCGGAACGAATGATTCAAAAATTAGCCGATTTAATAAATAAAAATTGTAAAATAATTGTTCAAACTATTTTCTGGATTCATCCTAGGGTTACCGGCCTACGAGATATTCGATCTACACCAAGTTCTTAAGAATAAAATCAGCTGAATAGTTCTTAAAAAAAATTATATCACAACCGGCCTGAAGTAGCTATAAAGCAAGACAAGTTACTATTACGTATCGTATTCGATAAAATATTCACAAACTCATGAACACTTTTCATAAGCGCGGTCCATCATTTTGACCAACTCATATACGCTTTCTTTTTGTATGGACAAAACTTAAATGTTTGGGGATCATGTTGGATTTTCTATGCCTTGTTAACGTCAAATTTTGGCAAAACTGAAGAAAAAACGACGATTATATTCATCGGACACAAAGTGATTGAATAACAAGACAGTGAAGCGGTACTGATAAAGAAAAGTCGAAAATGTGACTTTTGATTTATATCAAATAGTGAATTTTTCCTCATGTCAATACAGTTACTTTCAATATATATATATAGTTTTTGAGAAATAATTCATGGTTGAAATTGTACCATATGACTCTTCGTCCCAATTCAAGTGATTTATTAGATTTTTTGCAGTCAATTTAATTAAATTTTGACCGATGATAAAAATTATTATTTTTACAATTTTTAAAAATTAAAAATTACATTTTAAAGTAGATTAAATATATTTTTTAATGATATATTTTTTAATTTTTTTATAATTGTATAATATATACAATTTTCTGTCAAAACTTAGTTAAATTGATCTCAAAAAGTCAAATAAGTCAAATGAATTGAGACCTTGAATGGGACGGAGAGAGTAATACATTTTTTTAGGATATTTATGTCATCCGCCATGTCTCCGTGTTAAAAATACTGAACATAAGATTTTTCCTTAATTCTAATTTTAATTTTGTTTTTGTAAATTATAGCCAAAATTCTAATTAAAATTTATGATCGATATTTATTAAAAAATACAAAAATATCGATGTTCATATTGAGTTTTGAAGTTAAAAAATTATTATATTTTCATATTTTAGATGAATTAAATAAGCATTTAATCTCATGAACCGTCATACGATATATCTCGGTTTTGCCAACAAGTTTTCATCGAAATATATGTTAAAGGTTATACTCGCGATGTCCCATAATTTTTAGCTGAATTACCTTTTATGGTTGTATTTATCTTTGACTAATGGCAATTGATAACTTAATTTTTTGATAAGTACTCTCTCCGTTTGGTTTTATTTGATGTTTAACTTTTTCACACACGTTTTTAGAAGTTCTGACTACATAGTTACAGTTATTATTTTTTAAATTTTATTTTTTTGAATAAAAATATTAAATTAAAACTTTTATTCACAAAAAGAAAATTTTAAAAATAATAATTGTAACTATTTAGTCAAAACTCTTGTCAAAAAGTCAAGCGTCAAATATTACCAAACTGAGGGAGTATTAATTAAGACGTCCACTAATCAACACTGTATTAGTACATATTTGATATTTTCAATACTATCAATAATTAATTATTTAGAAAAAGTGTTTCCTTGCATGTATTTATATAAACTATTGTATAGAAATATCAAATATATCATTAACTATTAATTAGAATGGGTGATAAATTTGGAAAAAGAGGACACTTATTAATTAAGATAAGAAGATATTATAGACTTTCTTAATATATGTGCAAAAATTAAATAAATATGGGACAGATAGAGTAATATTTAATATATGTTCTCGGAATCTTCATATAATTTAATTCATCGAATTCTCATGTTCCTCTATCCCAAAATAATAGTCACTTTAACTTTTTACACGTAATTTGAGGTGTAAAAAACGCTACTTGTATATATAATTTTTTCAAATTTTCTTTTTTGATTAAAAATAGAATACTTACATTATTATTTAGAAAAAGAAAATCGTAAAAATAATACATACAAGTAATATTTTTTACATCTTAAACCACGTGGAAAAGGTCAAAGTGACTATTATTTTGGAACGGAAGGAGTACTATTTGTTAACACTCCCACACCGCTATTCTGAATTCGGTTGTTCATGAGCACACATTAGAAGTTTAGCCGTTAAATTTTTACTGATTTTCTATTCATTAATAATGATGAACCCCATTATGGATACCGGTATGCACAAAAATCTCAACAATTAAAAAGAGTCAAACTCATAAAAATTAGTGATTAATGCATGCCATTGATACACACTAAAAAAACCTTAATTCATTTCTTACTTTAAGCCAATATATAGACGACTGGGAGTCAACTTGACATGACTAAGAATAACAGCTAATTCACTTTAAACTGATTTTCATGTGTCTATATTTCTTATTAATTAGTTCATATAAGTGAAATTTTTGTTGAAAATAAAAATACTTTTAAGATACTTTTTCCAATATTAGGGCTTGAAGGCTCGAACCCAATTTTTAAAGAATAATTTAATTAAATACTTTATTTCATTGAACACGATCGGGGCAAGTAATAAATAGTTTATCTTCTATCGTTTTTTTATCGGCAGTGGATATAAGTTCGAGAATTTCTTAGAACACGTACTCATTTGTATTCATTTGTATTGTAAGATTATAAAACTAAATATTCGGGGGAAAAAAATACGTTATCTACGTTTATCAGCTATCTACAGGTATATGGCGGTTGTCCTTCATATCCTACAGCTAGCCCAAATTAAACTAGGTTGGACTGCCCAGTACTCCTATCGGTAACATAAGTTGGTTTCGATTACTGTTGGAAGATTATAATTAAGTAGCTAGTTTAACCGATCAGTCAAAGGTTACCAACTGTCCCAAATTCATATAGGGGGTGTTTGGGGGAATTTTTTTCTAGAATAAGTCAACTTATTTTAAGACAAAGTTAGAGATTCCTAATTTTTTTCTGAAAAAAGTTAACTTTTTTTTGTAACTTATAGAATCTCAAATATACATTAAATACTTGTATAAAAAACATTTATTAAAATATGAAAATTTTATCCGAAAATAAGTCCAAAATGACTTATTTTAAGGCAGGCCAAACAGGCCAATAATTTTGTTACGAACAATATAACATAATTATACTCTTTTTCTCTCTCTTCATAATTATCTCTAATTTAGTCGGCTTTGGTAGGCTATATATATGGCTTTATCTTTTACGGAGTACTAAATAATATTACTCTTAAAAAGCCAAGAAATTAGGAAGAAGAATATATGCATTATATATGCATTAGGAGTAAAGCATAAGCTCAATAATATTTAATTCATAGGTACATGTGCCTTAACTTCCCAAAACCAATAATCTTAAATAAATTTAATCATTGACATTTGAAAATTATTTATATCAATTTCCGCTCAAGTGAAATTCATCTAGACATGTGTTGATTGAAGGGCTTAAGTCTATAATATTAGCAACTCTTAATAATAAAATGTATAAATTGTCACTTTCTACATATAGTATAAAACGTTGCTTATGTGCATGTTGCAGCTTGTCTTTACACGCGATTTGCCATTATTAGATGCCTTAATTATTGTTTAGTTAGACCTAGCTAATAGTCTATAATCCATATGTGTGTGTATGTATATCTTTGTCGTTTTTTTGAATAATTTCAACGAACCTACTCTAGATCGTACAAATAATCGTTATCATCATGATATTCTGTCAGATTACATAATTAATTATCTACAGTGCTGAAGGATCTCGAATACGTTTTTATGTATATATAGTCAGTCGAATACGTTTTTTTAATCAAGCTAATATACTATATTAAGGGGTAAGGTCATTTTCTTTCCACGCCTCTTATATAACAATAATATATAGGCACAAGAGATAATCTGGTGAGTGCAATATGTTAGTTAATTTAATCATATATTATACACACCTAGCCTACTACAATGCCTTGTATAATGGTCGACGTACGTATATAATTACTTAATTATTAGGAGTTGGTGTTAAGGGTGTGATGGATCGAAATATCGAATTATTAGTATTTAAATTATCCATTTCAATGAGTTCATTTTTCAAATTTTAAATTCATTCAAAAGATATAATGATACATATAATCTGACTTTATTAATTGTAATTAAAGTCGAGTTGATTCGGATTGAATCGCTTAAGTTGAACTATTTTACATTAATAAACCAATACACAAGAATCCAAATTTGAAGGTTTAACACAAAAAATTTAATGAATGTTTCATATTATAAATTGGGTTGGTAGTGAATTGGTTGGAATTTAATACGATTGAGATTTATATTCGAATTTTGTAAATTACATTATTTGCGTATTAGCATATTAATTATAAAATAAAATAAAAACACTACACACTAAAACATTGAACCTATATATATTTTTCTTTTAATAGTTTTAATTAAAAAGGATGACTCCTCAAAATTAAACCTAGTTGTACCAACTTTTTTATGTTCTAATAATGTGAACGAGTCTAAAGAAGCATCGCAAATTACAAACGATCATATATCATGTTCAATGTATTTCGAAATTTTTTAATATTTCATAGTATTCGATATCCACAACGTTATTTAAAATCATGATTAAAGTTGACAAAGAAGGAAAATAAAAAGTCGCCGGTCCCCTCTCTTGTACATTGAAATTGGAATTAAAATTTGAAAAGGAGCATATTGTAAAGTGTAAATGTATCCAGATATTTTGGGTGAAATTGAAAGTTGGGACACGTGTCTGGTAGAGGGCTTGCCGACAGTCGCTATCAATTACGTGTATATTCAATTATTGAAAACGCGGATTTCGAGGCCCATTTTTACTGCTGACTGCCTGTTACACTTGCTCTGTAGCTCTTTTTACTCTTTCTGTTCATTCGTACGGAAGATTTTAATTTATGTTCTATCAACCTCCTGTAATATATGATATATTGATGAGATTTCATCATTTTTTGTATTTTTAAAAGTAATCACATAAATGTTTAATATAATTTAGTTGTGTCGTTGAAACTTAGTTTAAATTTTAAAATATAAAATACATTTTATTACTAACTTATAAATCATGTAAACAACGAAATCTTTGATATCTATTTATTGATATAATATTAGTATAAATATTTATGTCTCAATTCTTTTTATCTTTTTAATTTTGTTAATAAAATTCTTTATTTTTGTTTGTAGTTTCAAAAAAAATGATATAAATATTAAAGTTTTAATATGATTTAAATTTCAATATTTTTTTTTGAACAATAAATATAAATTAGATCTTAATAAGTTAACTAAATTATAAATATTAAATTCAAATATATTGCTAATATATTGGGGATATGACTAAATCTAAGAATTTTCATCTTTAAAAGATAGAATAACTACTAACCACATAATTATACAAACATAAAATAATCATGTTCACTTATATTATATTGTTATTACAATTTTCAAGATTTTTATTTCAGTTTCAATTTCTATTTCCAGCTATTAATAATTCGATATTAACCTACAAGCTTAGAATAGGCTTTTTTATAATCACCCGGGACCATTCAGATGTAGTTCAGATGTAGTTTTCCATCGTAAACTTTTGTGGGGTTTTTTCATCCTTTCAGTCAAAATATATATATATATATATATATAGCGTTTTTCTTAGTATTTATTATTTTATTTATTATGTAGGGTTTTTCACATTTAAGGTTTTTTTTATTAATATTCTTTTTACAATAATTTTAGTTTTATTTAAGATTATGTGAAAGTATTTTTATATAATTTTTCATTTATCCTATTTGTGTTTGAAAAGTATAAAACTTATGTATTCTAATTAGGAATGTGTTTTAATTAAAAATTAATATTAGAGATATTTTAATTTAATATTATGTGTAAATATAATTTTAATTTTATTTGGAAAAGATAAGATTTATATGTATATATATTATTTTGAAAGTATATTTTAACTAAAGTATTTAAAATCTAAATCACCAACTAAAATACTATAAAAAATTTGAATTTTCAAACTTCAATAATACTATAATATAGCATATATAGATTGGGATTGGTGCCGGGTTGGTCCTAGAATATACCGGATTATATGATCCTAATATATACCCTCGATATATATATATATATATATATATATATATATATATATATACTAGCTTATATCCCGTGCGATGCACGGATGAATTTTTTTATTTTTTTAATATTTTATTTTAATATTTTTTAATGATTTAAATTTATTTGTATTTGTATAATTATAATTTAAATTTTATTTAATATTATATGTATATGTTTTTATATAATTTATTTACATTTATATTTTAATAGGATAATTTTTGTTTGTTTTGTATAGAGATGTATTTTACTTAGGAGATTAATGTGAGATATTTTAGTTAGAAGATTAATATGAGATTGTATTTTAGTAGTAATGTTTATATTCTTTAGAATTATAATGTTTATGAGTTGTTTGCATAAAAAGAGGATTACTTGTGTTAGAATTGTATGTATGATTATATTCTTTTAAAATTATATTTTATTAAAATTTAACGGTTAAGATTATTTCTATGGTTCACTTAAAATTGGACCGACGACCAAAATTTTTAATCTTTCGGCTTTAATAATATAGTATAGATATATATATATATATATATATATATATATATATATATATATATATGAATTTATGTATAAAATTAAAAGAGTTTGATCAGGGGTCGGCTCAGGTTTTGTCATGTCTCAAGCCCAGCTAGACCACCCCTAGGACAGTTATGATTATGTATTATAAGTTGTCATGTCTCTACCTTGCGAATTGAGTATCATTATACTGTATGAATTAGCTAGTGCTATAATTGATTCCTCTTCCCAATATTTTCCTTGACCAGTTGCCTGCACAGACATGGCTTTGGTGTATAAATGCTTTTAATTAACATTGATATGCACACAAACTAAACCTTCCCGGCAGGTAGAGTTGAATTCAGTAATTTAGAAGAAGAAAAATATTTGTATTTTTTTTCAGAAAACCCTAAACATCACGGTACATAATTACATAAACCTCATATATTATCCTGTTTTTGTAGTTGTGCGTATGGAAAAGGGAAGGTTTTGTAAGCTTCATATATTTATATATACATTTCTGAAAATAACGAGAGTGGTGGGACGGACGGCTGTGTATAATAAATTGATAAGATATGCCATACCTGCCATTCCACACAACTTGCAACTCAGGCATATCACTGTCACATTGTCTGTTTGTTTCGCTGCAAGGCACAAAGTCCACAGACATTCAAACAATCAATAATCCATCTATTCGTCGTAAGCAACATGCACAATCTCTATCTCACTCTCACTCACACACACCACTGTTGCTTATGTAGCACTTGCTGCGGATCAACTAGGACCGATCATGTTGGATACTCCCCATCTCGTAATAATGATAGGTTTTTTAAAGAATTTTTTTTATCCGTATTAGTTGTCCGATCTCAAAATAAATTATGAACAAAATTTTAATATTATTGTAATAGTCCGTCCCTTTTAGGTTATTAATTTTACAAAATTTAAAATACAGGACAATTTATTAATCCAAAACTATATACAAATATTACTATTACAACGTGTACAAATATTACTATTACAACAACGCAACTAACAATGACGAGCCAACAACCAATCTACTTCAAATCTAAGATACTCGAAATCCAATGCACTTTATCTTCTCTTACACAAACCTAAAATATTGTAAGTAATGAGATATACAGCCCAACAAGTAAGCAATCGATCTAACTAGTCAGGCCAATTAACATATAATACATATAGCGAAATAATTTTCGATACGATAACTATACACATAACTTTTCGATACATTTTCATATTCTTATTCGATATAATACGATACAATAACCGCGCATAAAACAATAACTTTTTATCCATAATTCATATCACGATCATTACAACCCGATGACAACGGTCCTAATTTTTTAGAAAACTGTCACTACAACCCGGTGACCTCGGTCCTAAATTTTCACAAACCATGATATAAATCAAAGTTCCAAAATTACTGTTGAGACACAACATATACGGATAAAACATGTCACTTTAAAATATAATCATGTAGCCCAAAATTTTATAATCAAACAATACATAATTTTGAAAACACCAGAAAGATCGATAGAAAACTTACCTCAATCTCGCAAATCAAGAATTCATAACATTCTAAAACATATATTCAATTCTTAGTACCCACTCGCAAACATCACATCTCAAATTTCGAATAACTCCATGATTCTGAATCTGCCCAAATCTGTATTTCATCTTTTTGCCCCTCCAAACATTATTTTCTCGAAAACCTTAAAATGTGAAAGTCGTAGAGAACAAAAAGATCTTTCCGAAAAGTCCAAAATCATCAAATTCTGACTTACGATGAATTTACTACGAATGTTAAAAGACAGCTGAATTATGTTTGAAAAATCCTACGAATTTTAATATCAAAGACGAAGAAAAAAATAAAGATTGTATCGAGAGAGATTTACAACTGTTTAGTTTTTGTGGCTTGAAAAGAATATAAAAGAATAACAAAATCTCATTTTATATATTATATATATAGAGTTTTAAAACCTTACATCAAAGATTCAAATCCGACTCATATTCGAAAGCCCGTTATCCTAATTGAATTCTAATTTCTATTCTCTATCAAATTTTAATCCAAATTTATTCTTATTAATCTATTTTGTTATTGTAAAAAATATGGGATATTACAATTATATTTTATGTTATCATTTCCCACATGAGATACAGATTCAATTTAATTAATTCTCCTTTCATTTATATATTAAATTAATGCAATAAATATAATAATGAAAAAATATAAATAATTTTTATTAAATATATATGAAATTTTTAAAAGAGTTTGGTAAAATAGAATAGATAGTTTATGTGAGGATTTGAAAAATTGAAGCGGGTAATTTACAAAAACAAGAATATAAGAGACGTTTTATCAAAAAAAAAAAAAAAGAATATAAGAGACGCTGTAAGATATAAGTATTTGATCAGTTTACATGCATGTATACAAGTGTAGCCACGTAAAATATAAAGAAAGAATACATTTTAATTCTTCGAATTTATACATAAACTAAAAGTAAAAAATTACAAATTTATTGATATGTCCAGTTATAATAAAAAGCCCCTAGCACTATTACTATTACTAAAACATAAATTTTCTTTAACAAAATTGGACTCTTTTATAAAGCTTGGGTCTTGTTTAAAAAAATTTAGATTCCGTTTACATAATAAAAGACGTACATATATATATAGCTATCCGGATATCCCATATGAAACTGCAACATTTTAACCCGATAGATTCGTGCATATATATAATATTCTACATCTTAATTATGATATATAAAAACCCTAAAAACACCAACGCAGTTTGATCTACAATTATAGTTAAGAAATTTGGATATATGAACTGAGGAATGAGAAGAACTGATTAGAAAAGAAGCATGCACCCTGATTATTAATTTTTATTTTTGTACTTTAAAAAATATTTTTTTCTTCTGAAAATCCGTTCTTGAAGTAATTAAACAGGGGCTGATTATTCCCTTTTCTTTTTCTTGCAGGCCTGGATATTTTATACAGTAGTAAAAGAAAACAGTACTGCACCTTGAGGAATATTATTTTAATTAGTTTAAACAAAACCAACTTACTTTTTAATAAAAATAAGTAGAGTGACCAACGTCTTAATGTGCTATATATTCATGATAAGTGGTGTAAGGTTTCAATTCATGGATACAAACAATACATTTAATATAAAAAAATGCTCTCTTGGAGAATCAAATCTTTCTTCAACATCACACAAGATATTTTATGAAATAATTAACAGTATATAGGAGAGAATCTTCTCTATATATATCATTCATTTAATAAAAAAAATAACTGACTTGACTTTTGCATACAAATTAAGCAAATGTAATGCGTTGTTTTTACCAAGTTGGTCATTGGTTTTGATTCTATAAGTAATTAAGGCCATATGATTATAAAGACCGTTAGAATATATACATTATATAGTTGTCGTATTAAAAAATAAAACTGATTGACTATACATATATCAACTAATAATAATTTCTTATCAAATAAAGTGTATATATAAGGGAAATAAAATACTCACCCAATTGTTCTAACTTCTAAATTGAGTAATTTTTTAAAAATATTAAAAAATATTACATTTTTATTTGAAATTCATTTTGAATATTGAAGATTTGGCAAAAAATGATAAAAATCATTTCATAAACACTTCGAAGCTCTAGTTTATAAGGAACTAACTTCAATTCTTTTCTTCTTGGGTTCTACCTATTGCGCATAAGAACGAAAATAAATAGATAACTATATAGTTATATATAATCATTAATATATATTATCTTTACAAGTCAAAAAAATATTATCCTAATTTAATTAACTATATAATTATGATTGTTTCTTACTTCAAAAAAAAAAAAATTATGATTGTTTCTTGCTGTGAATTGAAACCATGACATCGTGCATTGTATTGTTCATTATGCGTCCTCATGTAAAGGCGTAAAGCATAAAATTGTTGGAGAGTCCGGGAATATAAAATTTAGATTTTGGCATTACATTTTAATATATAAATTAAATATTGTGGGGGATTGATAGACGAGTTTAGATCTGACCTGAAATAACGTCCATTAAAGAAACTGCTAAATTTTTTTATACATATAGAAATCTATCTGCCGTTCAGAAAATCGCGCTTGGATTTTTGGTTCAATCACCCGAGTGACTTAACTATGATAATTACCGGGCATAATCACTATGATTAGATTCCGGTGGATATATATATATTCGGATCATCTCCAATCCTAATTGGCTCCTAAATATAATATTCGTATAAAATATTAGACTCCTACTGATTTAACATATATTTAGGAGTGTGAACTCCAACAATACTTTTTATGTAAACTCTTTATTTATATTTTATTCACAAAAATAGAGGGGAAAATGGGAAATGAATGTGAGGGAATTAGTTAATATTTTATTAGTAAATATTAAGTTAAAAGTCATGTTCAAGCTACTAAATTTGAGAAGAGAGAAGTTCTTTAGTATTTAGAGAGCTTTAGGAGCCTGTTGGAGTTCAAATGACTCTTTATTTTTGGAGTTATGAGCTAATATAAAAAGCTTCTTGGAGATGCTCTCATTATGTCATAGTGTCATATTACTACCCTATAATATTTAATTATAGTACTATTAGTTAATTAATTAGTATTCATTTTTAATATATGATTTTGGATCTTCTATAATGAATATTAGAGGTCTTAATTAAGAATTCGAATCTATAAAATAATTTTTTTTTATTAGCGGGTAGAATCGAAGTTAGGGTTAAAACAGAGGTTCTATCAACCTACAAGATTTTTTCAGAGTTTCCCTTCACATAATTTGATTAAATTTTTCTTAGAATCCAATATGATACATTAGGTCATGTTTGGATAGATATAGGTTGGTTTGTTTTATTGGATGCGATTTATATTCTAAAAATTGTTTATAAATATATCATTTGATTACTTTTGTATTAGTTAAAAACAAGTTTAGCTTGAAATGTATAAAAATATGTTCTTACCCCGGTCTTGAGGTCATCCTCAAGTAATACCCTGAGTTTATAACAAAAACTCTTATAAATATAAAAGGTTACATTTATAAATTCAGATATTATTTTTTATATTTACAAATATGTCATTAGGTTTATACTGAAACACTTTGTAAAGGTCATCATCATGCCCATTTTTCTCTAATTTAAATTCATAAAAATAAGTGATATCCCTGTTAAATATAATTTTAAGTATTTCATGGTTAATTTGTTAATTTTGATCTAATTAATAATTAATATTAAATTATACCTAAAATTTATTTATTATAAATAATGAAATTAGTTGTAAATTAAAAAAATTGTTTAGTTTAAAGTGAATGACCAATTCCAATTATAGGTCGAGAAAAATAATGTTAAAAGTCGCAATGTAAACATTGACATATTTGGAAATTAAGAGAAGATGTGTGCCACTAAGTGTGAAAATTCAAACAACACGAGCAGATTCTCGATCTCTCAAATTGATACATTTAATATGATCGAGTAATGCTAGAGTACCAGAAAAGTTTTTCAAAAAAATTCTCAAATACCGCATGTCTTGTTGTTATTGATTGCGAAATCAATTAATCAGATAGACTTTTTACATTCAAATCAATCATACTAATTAAAATTTCTCATTTTACCATAATCATCATTCTACATCATTTTGAATTTTTTTTTAAGACTTGTTTGGTTCTCTAACATTACTCATCTAATATTCATTCTAAACCATTTCAAAGATGTATAAAATCAGTTATTATCAACAAATACAGAATCTTATCTTACGAATCGTGATGAGAATGGTAGGTATAGATAATTTCACTCCTATTAATTTAATTATGTCATATTACGTAATCAATGAATTTTTTTGTTATATATTTAATCGCAAATTTTAATTCGTTGAATAATATATATTCGAAGTTAATTACTCTAGATGGTAGGAGCAGTAGAAGGTAAGATAAAATTTACAACAAGATGACAAAATTTTGTGAACCTGATAATTAAAGAGATAGAGATAGATGGGTCCTTGACATATTTCATAATTTTCCGATCTAACTCATTAAAGAGGTTTACAGCTAGGTTAATTACGTACGTGGTCCTGTATATGGATTTGAAATCTAGTGAATACAAATGGATTATTATCTGTATCTTAGTAACTGTATGTTAGAAACCGTGTGAATAAAGAGAGATATGGGTTGTGAGCTAGTGGCTTTCGCTTCCAGATTTGTCTGATTTTGTTGGGGTTTTTTCCTACTGTTACAACAAGTTTCACTATATATGAGTCTCTCCCTTTTCACCTTTCGCGATCACTAGTGGCTGCTACAAGTCCACAAATATAACTTCAGTTGCTTGGATCACTCGTGTGTGTGCAGGATATGCATACACAGACACCATCAAACATCTATTAATTATATGTGTTGGGTTAAAAAGAGAACTTATCATCATATTATATTATATTTCAATATTTCTCTCATATAAATATTCATTTGTGAATTGAATAATAGATCACCAACACCTAATTGTACGTAGAATTGATTATGGATACCCATTTTTAGAATAATAACTTACTTTCGTATACATAATGGAATCTCCGTCAATACTGAACTCTACCACGATCAATTATCAATTATTCTAAAATTTTATATTATATTCTAATAAACATGTAATATGCCGTATGAATAAAAAGCCATAAACTTTTAATTTAACAAAAAAGAGGAACAAATAAAAGAAATCAATTGGTCAAAAAGATACGTAGTGGCATACTTATATTTATTGAAATGGAATGTGAAACAAATCAATACTCCTCTACGAAATATGTAGCCAAAATCTACAATTTCAACTTTACATAGCCGATAAATACACAGAAATTACTTAACAAAAAAAGTAGATTTGATGGTGTGTCTCTTTCATTTTACAAACTTGCTTTACTCCCGACATTATAACAAAAGAGTAGCATGAGCTATTAACAATACAAAGTATACATTTAGTCAGAATTATATATGGCAATCAAAGACTTTAAAAGAGATGTTGTAGATTTTACACTAGTAAAAAGAAGGGGTAAATTTTAAGTTTACGGTTCGCAATCAACTTCACATCCAACATATATAAAAGATATCCTTTCACATAAAACATCCTTTATTCGTGTTGCCAATAAACAAGGGCAAAAAATATAATAATCCCCCTTCTACTTAGAGCACAGACTAGAGAGATTGATCATTCAATACCGCACTTATGAGGCAATGATGTGTTCATCAACACAATTATTGAGAGAGAGAAATTGCAAGCAGACGCCACAGTTATCATTAATCGCTCCACTAAGATGTTTTCTTTTTCCTATTTTGTTGATATTTTGTACATATTTTAAATTATAATAAAAAATTAATTTTAAAAAATATATCTCAAATTTCTCTTCCTTTTTCAAAATATATTAAATTTATATTTTATTGTTCATCAACACAATTATTGAGAGAGAGAGAGAGAAATTGCAAGCAGACTATTTACAATGCCACAGTTATAATTAATCGCTCCACTAAGATGTTTTCTTTTTCCTATTTTGTACATATTTTAAATTATAATAAAAAATTAATTTATAAAAATATATCTCAAATTTCTCTTCCTTTTTCAAAATATATTAAATTTATATTTTAATTGAGAAAGACAGAGAAGAAATAAAATATAAATTTTCTAGACACTTTAGTAAACTTAAAAAAAATGAAACAACTTAAATTTGACATGAGAGGAAGTAGTTATATACCTTTTCATCTCTAACCCAAGTTGGTGGTTAAACAATTATAAATCAGCTGGAGTTAAACTATCATATATATTTTAATTGAAGTTAACAATTTTTAATAAAGTTTTATATTAATTATGTTAGAATTAGAAATAAAATTTTAACTATTTTGTGAAGAATGGTAAAATCAAAACTTATATTTAGGAATGCAAATTAAGCCATATAAAAGTGACATTCATATATTTTAATCAAAATATTTAAAAAAAATTAAGATGAAAAATTGTCAAACTTATTAACAACATATGTCAACTTCCGAAAAATTTATTGCTGACAAAATAGGTATCTAATATATATCAAGATATGCCTCAGTACAAATAGCATTTTACCTTGTATTACTGTAGTAGCTAGACCAGATATTTAATTTGTGTAATTGAGACAGCACAATCAAACGAAAATTTTAGATACTTGAAAAATATCACTGAACTTGAACCTCGACATTTAAAGAATTTATTATTTGATGATTTTATATCTTTTTCCAATTTTAATTATGTAGGTTATTTAATTGACAATACTAATAACATGTGCCAATTTCTAGAGTATCTTGATTTTTAAGGAAATAAAATTTTGTCCCCATATCCATCTTAAAATTTGAATATATAACTGTAACAAAATAATATATTAAAATTTTTAAATGAAATAAACATTAATCAACTGCACTATTTGCAATTGAACGAGAATTTGCGGCGCACGTTTACCATGTATTTTAAAATTTCAATAATAGTTTTTGATCTTATTCATTTATTCATATGTATATTATGTGAGTATGTGACAAACAAATTGGAAGATACATCCTGACCCTAATTGCATACTGATGCATATGAATTGAAAAAATCAATCTTAGAATATGCGGTTTTTTATCCACCGGTTCATGTTTGTATGCATGTGTGTTATATCTCTTTGTTCCGGTTAGTATCCGTCTCTACTCCTTGCCTCTTAAGACGAGTAGAATCCATAAAATTAAACTGAACAGTCAGTACTATTCATATAGGGGAAAGTTAATTACGTTATATTATACTATTTATGGGAAAAGATATTGCTAGATATTTTTGGTCAAAAGAGAAAATTGAATTTTCCTAAACAATTAAAAAGAATGTCAGTATCAAAGCCAAAGTAGAAACTAGCTTATTTCTTTTATTTTTCACTACCATGACTCATTTGGTTACCCACAAGCCAGCATTACCAGATTTTGTAAATTATCAGACCATATAGCTAAGGTTTCAAGCACTGTGTGAGAGAAATGTTTTTGTTTTTTTTTTTAAAATTAAAAAGGCACTTGTGTATGTATTAAATAATTTCATTCTCATTTTCAACAAAAAAATTATTCTCACGCCGGATGTGACCTGCCGATTTAGACTCCGTTTGGTATTACTGTTGCAGACAGCTACAACAGATTTTTGCTGAAAAGCTGTTAGAAAGGTGTTTGAAAAATTATAAAAACTGCTGTGTGGAAAAACGATTTTAGTCTCAAATCTGTTGTTAGCAAAAACATGACCCTTATGCTTTTGGAAAAAGCCCGCTTTCAGCTTTTGCAGGAAGTAGCTATTAGTTTCATCATTAAACCTTCTCAAAAACATTATTTTTATATATTATATCTCAAAATATGCATAAATCAAAAAAATTACCAAACAGTCATTTGATTTTTCTGACAGCACTTTTTCCACCATCATTTTTTCTTACCGGACATCAGTTTTGAACAATATTCCCAAACGGAGCCTTAAATTTCGAGACTGTGGGGAAGAATACAAGTATTCATGAACATATATAATGAAAAATTTAAAGTGACATATATATGGTAATTTGTACAATTAAGAATATATATATTTAGTTGTTGTAATTATTAATTTGTCTGATATGAAGAAACGTTATGCATTATTATATTTATATATTCTAGACACATATTGACAAGGAGAAAAGCAGACAAAAATAACTGTCTTTCACTTTAAAGTTTAATACCGCATTGAGTCATGAATATATGATATACAGACAATTTGCCACTGAAAAGTGGTTGATGATTATAGCAAGAGCAGTGCTTCATATACATCACACTGATTATTTGTAGACAGTTAGATTCCATTAATTAAAGAGTTTATACACAGACATACATACATACATATATATATATATATATATATATGTATCTGTACCACTGATCATCAAACCTCACTCATCACTCACAATTAATTAGCCCTTGAAAATAAAAATTTTAAAGGACTAAAAATTAGATTTATAAATACAAAACAAATTAAACAAAGATTCTTACATAAAATTAACATGCACACATGAATCAATCCTAATAATTAGAAGAAAGGGAAGCTAAATTCTGCGGTATCATGAACAAGTGAGCCACCTTGGTCGTTATAGGCATTATCAATAGACCACGAAGAAGGGTAAAACCACCAATCCACTGAGTCAGTAAAGACGAAATCGTTCTTTAACTCGACCGAGTCAAAGCATGTCCCTAGACTTGGCAACTCAACGATTTCAGTCAATTCATCAGAAGCGGACAAGTCTATAGCCGAAACCAAAGAAGAAAGTGAATTCGAAGATGATGAAGAGGGTGACAGAGAAGACGAAGTAGTATCGAATAAGTCCATTGCAGCTGCTTTCACTGCCGCAGCTTGAACATCACGAGGCGAATTCGAAGCCGGACGAGGCAATGAGTTAGCAAGTTCCGGGAAATTAAGAATAGCTGAGCTACCTTTAATGCACAAAGCTGCTACATCATGAGCCCTAGCAGCCATTTCTGGTGTACTAAAAGTACCAAGCCAAATGCGACTCTTTTTACGAGGCTCTCGAATTTCGGACACGTATTTTCCCCAGTTGCGCATCCTAACTCCGTGATAAACCGAATGTTTGTTACCGTCTCTAATTCTTTTCGGTTTCTTGTTCGAATCTGAAGATTTTTCCAGCTCGTTTCTTGAATTTACAAAGTGAGTCAACCCGGGAGAGGTAGGTGATTGCGGGGGAGACAAGAACGAGTTCGAACCGATCTCGAGCTCAGAATTTACTGTCATTGTGAATATTTATTTGGTTGATAATGTTGAATTTAAGGTACGTTACGATGATTGAGTAGGGTGGTCGCTAAAAGTAGATGGGAAGCTGCAAGTTGATTCATAAAAACAAGGGGAATATATATGGTGGACAATAAAATGAAATGCGAGATTAATAAACTCGCTAGAAAGAACACTTCTTATAACGGGAAGGTTGAGGAAGAGGGATGGGGTCATATCGTACGATAGGGTCCCCTAGTTTTGGATTAGCCATGACGCAACCAAATTTCATTATCTTTTTTTATATAATTTGTAGACCTACAAAAGGTGCCAATTCAAACTCGAATATTTATTAAAAACGTTTAATCAAAGTGTTTATTATTATTATAACTCGCATTTAAGTTCAAACTTGTTGGTAAATAAGTTGAGTTCCTTTTTTTCGAACAATTTTTGTCAACTCAAACTTAATATATTTATATTTAATAAGTTGTGTTGTTTTATCTGGAAATGATATTGTTGCAACCCAACACAGTGTAATGGGACAATTATCTCTTCAAGAACAGTCAAGACTTCTTGCAAGATTTGGCGACTCCGCTGTTCATTTTGGTTCTATCGGTGTATGCATAAATTTTTTGTTAGAACTAACTTTTCTATTTTCTCTCTCGTTTTTACAGTTATTAATTCATATTTTATTTGCTTTCGTGTTTGTTTTATAATTAGTATCTACTTGTTTTTGATAATTATTATCATATATCTGCTCATTGTTGTTTAGATAATAATATTCCTAACAATGATTATTTGAGTAGCTAAGATTGTTGGAATTTTTTGTGGTGATTTGTATATTTTTGAACTTCCAATCCTCGTAGCATGCATACGTATTTCGGGATCAAACCCAATTTTGTCTGAGTAAAAAACTTATACGAACTAACTAGGTTTCTTACCATTATGAGTAATAAAAATCACCATGATTTGTCACAAACACCCGAGATTCAATTACAATTCAAGTACTTAATTACAAACTTATATCCTATATTCAAAAAGATTAATATTTCTGAGATTAACTCACGTAACTTTTTTCAAGTTAAGAAAAATTCTCATATAGATATACGACGATATTATTATAATTATAGAAAATCATATACAATTACAAAATATCAAAACTATAAAACACTAGTACCTTAGATAATTTTCTGAAATAATCCCAAAAATTTTATTCTCATATTCAAAATATTTACAATTTTAAAGTAATCATGATTAACTTCACTAATTTATTACTTTTCTTAGCAACAAATGAATAAAATAAATTAATTTTTGATACATTATAAGTTAAACAAATTATTTTCATATACCATGTGTGAACATGAGTCTAGTTAAATCACATTTAGCCCCTGAATTAATCTTTGGCCAATTTTATTCGCCGGAGAGATAAACCGGTGGCCCTTTACATTGTGCAAGCACGATTGGTTGGATTATCCCACTTTTTCATAGATTATATAGTCACTTATGCGACTTTCTTGATTGCTTCTACATTGGGTAAATTTGATTAATATTTGTAATGTCTTATATTATATAATCTCATTTCTTTCGATTCGATGGAGAAGGGTCTGCCTTCTTATATTTCTAAAGTTAAAATTAATTCCTTGTACTCAAATTTCTTATAGTCTAGTTGTATATAGGCTTATATGATATTTCTGTTAATTAGTCATCGTCTATAAGACAAAGGACCAGCCATCTACCCAAATAACACGTGTACGTATCCGAATGGTATAAATTTAAATCAAAATCTTAAGCTTAAAAAAGATCACAAAAATAGATCGGAACTTAACAATTTAATAGAGTTATAATCCTTCGAATCGAAAATCATAAACTATTTTATTACTTTATTCAAAAACACTAATTTAAACAAACCAAGTCAGCCATCTACTTCCGATATAACCCTTTTTCTCTTTGAAAATATGCAAGAACAATTATGAAAATATGTAACTGGTACATCTATACTATATTATTAAAATTGAAATATTAAAAATTTGATAGTTTTCGGTATTTGGGCCGGATAACTATTATTGAGCCTAATTTTAAAAAATTAATTTTCTGCTAAACAATCACAAATTAATCTCTTAACTAATATACATTTTCTAAATAAAACACATAAATATTATCTTATTTAACATTAATCTCCTAATTTAAACACATCTCAAATTAATCTCGTAACTAATATATATATCTAAACAAAATATAAAAATATTATATTATTGAATATTATTCTTCTAACTAAAATATATCTCACATTAATTTCTAACTAATACACATTTCTAAATAAAACACACAAAAATTATCTTATTAAAAAAGTATATGAGAAAATTTATAAAAATATATACAAATAATATTAAATAAAATTTAAATTATTATTGTAAAAATTTAAATTCAAATCATATAAAAATATTAATATAAAATTTTAATCAATAATATAGTTGAAATTTTATTGCACTCCAATTCCATATTTATTAATCTCAACTAAAGCAAACACAAATAAATACTATTATAACTGATCACCTTATTGACAACTAGAACATTGATGACAAGATGCGCCTTGGATATTTAAATAAATAGACATTAATAATCAGGACCATAACACATCGTAGGTGCGCTCTAATCCAGTTGTTTCAGAATTTAACATCCATTTCGGTCACGACTTAACAATGCATCTTATTGCTCGCCTCTGATAAATTTATCGTCGCGTCGTACCCAACTGTACTTTTATGTCAAACATTTCGTACCAGAACATGTAACATGTACTAGTGTAGTAGTTTACTCCGTATATGCCGTTGTAAACATAGGAAAGTCATTTTGTACTACACGAAAGTCATATTTTGTACCAGGAGAAAATGTTTATAATTTTTACGAAGGTTTTGTTTATCCTACTGACAAGTACTTTGACTTGCTCGAATTAATGTTATAGTTCGATTTGCTTTACTAAATCATATTATATGTCATTTGCCTAAACTATAAGACGAAAGGTTTGCCTCTTGAGACCATTTCCAAGCTAGGCAACTCGCCAACTGTTTTGATTAGTTATAATAATTAACTAGGGGCTGCTCTGAGTGCTATCCAATGAATTTACGTGGCTAGTTAAAGTTATGGTCAGACTTAAGATTTCTTTTACCATATATGAGTATATGACCAGCCTCTACTCCTGGCTAGCTATAAACTGCCTTGTGCTACACCGGACTAAAAAATAGTATTAATAAAATTTGTTATTATAATTAAATAGTCTAGTGGTTCATGTACAACATAATATTTATTTCTTAGTTTCTTGCATCACAAATTCATAATAATATACCAGAGTTGAATAATATGTTTCAAAAAGCCAATATTGAATTTGGCCTGAAAAGAATATTAGTTATAACTAGACATCAAATTTTAGCACTTAAAAACAAATTAAAACAAAATTTTAGCACTTTGTCGTGTTCATACTTCTCATATGCTCCTTTTTTCTTAAATTTTGAAGACAAAATATGAAGGCCTTGCAAGAAATTATGTTTCTACATTCTCATATAAATTACCATAATTTATATTAAAAAAATCAAATAATGCACGAAGGCATTGTTGAGAATAATTCAAAACTAAACACAACAATGTGGCAGTTATATAAATAATTTAATAAGAACAGACATATTAAACCAATTAACAAAACAAAGCACGAAGGTAGAAACAATATATATAAATCAGTAATTGTAAAGACAAGAGAAAAGATAGAATGTTTAGCTCTAACAGAAGCTTTAAGCATATATTGATAGAACCAAAGCAACTGCTGAGTCGCCAAGACTTGCTAGAAGTCTTGACTGTTTTTGAAAAGATTATTGTCTCACTACGTTGTGTTGGGTTGCAGCAGTATCACTTCCAGGATAAAACAACACAGAATACTTCGTTCACAGATACGTAGCACTCAACAGCGACCTGCACCTCAGTTCGCTCAGAAAACCTATTTATAATCTGTATAATATGAATGTGGAAGATACATAGTATAGCTGCTAGGGTTTTCTCAAACTTGTGTCAAACTTCGTCTCATCTATCTCCAACGTTTTTATGTATATATAATACAATAAAACGTAACAGCATATAAAACATTAATTAAAATAATTATTCTGACTTAAAAAGCATTTAATAGAATATATATCAGAATCAGTTACAGTCATCAGAGTTTAGCTAAATAGCCCATCAGAGTTTACTGTCAAACTCTGATCCAACCTTCCATCAGAGTTTACTGTTAAACTCTGACCCGGCCTTCCATCAGAGTTTACTGCTAAACTCTGATAAGGTGGTCTATCAGAGTTTATAAACTCTGACTCAGCCTCTTCCATTAGAGTTTATCAAAGAGCTAGTCCATCAGAGTTTATTGATAAACTCTGACTCAACATACACTGATAGTAACTTTACATTATCTGACAATGACTTTATAAACACTGATAGTAACTTTACATTCTCTGACAGTGACTTTATAAACACTGACAATAACTTTGCATTATCTGACAGTGACTTTATAAACACTGACAGTAACTTTGCATTCTCTGATAGTAACTTCAATATTCATATTAAAATAATATTTAAAGTCATAATTAATTTAATTAATCATGTAATAAAACTCCTCGCCCAGGTCGCCTCGCGTACGCGAGACGCCGAGACATTCGCCCAAATCGCCCTTCGACCCGACCCGACCTGAGGCGAGGCGAGGCGAGGCGGCAGCGGCGCGCGTGTGTGTACGCGCGAGGGCACACTAGTACACCATGCACATTCACATGCCTTAGTAGTTGACATTACTCTTGCACATATATGCATATAAAGCACCTACACCCATATTACATTATCTAAATGAGACAATCACATTTAACCCATTTCAAGCTAGCAATTTCTACTCAATTTATTTATGGATTACACTAAGAAAATGTCTTAGATCCAAACATGAAAGTTTAAGTACTCATAGTAAGGAACAACTTCCAATAGTTAGTTTTCGAAAATTACATCAAGAACATATATAAAATATGTCTTAAAATTTCCATTTTCTAACAATCTCCCACAAATCCATACAGAAATACATATCAGGTTCTACTCATGACTTGCTTTTCAGAGTTGGTACTGGTCAAGGTTTGAACCCTCCTAAGTCCTCTACATCGATGGCTACCAGATATAGATTGAATGTTTCACCTTGAATCTTTATCCATTTTTTATGTAACCATACTCCATAAACGACGACAAGTCAAAGGCTATGGTGGCGATATACGGCTTTGAGACGTTAATGGTCATGTCTCGATCCTGTTCATCGAATGCTTCGTGGAATAACCATATCCTCTAATTGCGACCTCACAATAACATTCGCTTAGCTGGGCATCTCCAAAGATGTACTGCCAACATCTTGTCTCATGACTTGACCCCGTTCAGAGTTCTTAAAACTCTTGCTAACTGGCAGTTTCAGTACCTCTTGAGTTTTACAGAGGAAAGACTTAGATACATGAGTATCTACATATATGTAGTAGAGGTACTACTGAATCATCCTTACAACTTGTTATTAACACATTGAATACACTTCGAGGGATCTCTTTTTAGGTGGATTTGGTTCCCGCTGTTGATGACTCAAACTGGGTTGTCAGTCCCATCCCCAACCTCGACTTAAGGACAACAGCATGCTCAAGTCCCTTAGTCAAAGGATCATTCAGGTTGTCTTGAATTCCAATAAACTCAATAGCAATGATCTTGTCAAACACTAAACCCCTTATAGACTTTAGTCTAACTTGGACGTATCTCTTTGTTTTCACATTATACTTCTTACTGTTTATCTTGTCGATAGTTGTACGACTATCACAATGAACAACAAGAGAAGGAAGCGGTTGGCTTACTACATGAATCACATACATAAGTCCATGCAACCATTCAGCCTCCGTCCCCGTGGCATCTAATGCACACAACTCAGCCTCAAAAGTAGACCGAGTTACAATAGTCTGTCTAGCAGACTTCCAGGATATAGCTTCACTCGCATGGGTAAACACTATATCCCTCTAACACTCTAGGAAACCTCCTGTAATACAAACCAAGGTTGATGGTGCCTTTTAGATATCTAAGCACTCTATCAAGAGCATCTCAATGAGTCTTGTTTGGACAGCTTGTATATCTAGTTAACTTAGACACAAAATATGAAATATCTGGTCTAGTATAATTAGCAAGATATTGCAAACTCCCAATAATCTGAGAATATCTTAACTGAGACATAGGAACTCCTGACTTATTCTTGACAAGAGCAACTTTTGAATCATATGACGTGCTTGCGATTCTACAATTTGAATAACCATACTTCTCAAGTATAGATTTCTCTATATAATGATATTTTGACAAGGTTATTCCATCAACTGACTGAGTCAGCTTGATACCAAAAATCACATTAGCTGCACCCATATCCTTCATTTCAAAGTGCCTTTTCAAGAAACTTTTTGTCTCGTTAATAATCTCAATATTGGTTCCAAACAACAGTATGTCATCCACATATAAGCACAATATTACTTTTTCATTTCCTTTAACCTTATAGTAGACACACTTGTCACTTTCATTAACCAAAAAACCCGAAGTCAAAACAGTCTCATCAAACTTTTTGTGCCAGTCTCTAGGAACTTGTTTCAAGCCATAAATAGACTTGACTAATTTATAAACTTTTCATTCATTTTCCAGATGCAACAAATCTCTCAGGTTGATCTATATAAATCTCTTCTTCAAGATCACCATGAAGAAAAACTGTCTTTACACCCATTTGATGGATGATAAATGTTGGGTTCCGAGGCATAAAACGCAGCGGATAAACGTAAATATAACGAAAATTTTCGGAACCCAAACGCAGGATCATGTATAAGAATTGACGGATTATGGTGATAATCGAATCATACCTATTAAGATTTTGAATGCCACGAACTCAACGGAGATCCTTGCTATCACGATTTGTGTCTTCCTCTCGAAAGCACCTCTATGGTATCCACACGAGCACCTTCAAGAACGTCTCACGATCTTGAACACGGAACGGAAGTACTAGCCTCCTTTGATAGGTTTCGAATTCTCTCTGCCTCTTCCTATGCTGCCTCTTCTGCTAGGGTTTATACAAAAACGTGCAAGCCATTTAACCTATCATTATCTATTTATAATGATTGGTTAATGGGCCTTTTTAGCAAAAACCTAACCCATGTAGGCATAGGATTAAATAATAAAACATGCTTCTATTATTTAATTAATAATTAAGTCACACTTAATTATTATTGGCAGAAATATAATTCTTCAAATTCGAATTTATTTCAATTAATTAAGTCTCACTTAATTAATATAATAAATTCGAATTAATCATCAATTAATTTAAATCTATAATTTAAATTAACTATTCCTCTAGGTGCTCTATGTGTGTGACCCTATAGGCTATTATTTAATTAGCAATAATTTTATTCTCCAATAAAATTATAAACAATGAGCGGTATCTAGTAATACATCATTGCTACCTAATTAAACAATAATTAAATCGTGATTCGATAAAACCTTTCGTGATTAATGTTTCCGTGTAATATAATCCCTTTAACCATATATATTATAGATTAAACTCGAGGCATGTATTTAGTCATCCTCTTCAACATTTAATCCGGGTTTACTTGATCCATGAGTAGACTATGAAAAACAAATCATTATTTGAGCACGGCCATGCATTTTATAGTCTCACTCAATCAAGAGGCCAATAATATCTCTCCTAATTATAGGAGGGTTAAATCCTTTATCTATCATTCATATTTCTCATACGACTCATGATATACCCGATGTCCACTTTTATCATCACCCGGTCAAAGGTAACTTTTAATGTAGTCAAAGTATATCAATCCTCGTATAGAAATATAATGATCTCAAGTCAGAGGATCATTACACCATTATCACTGTGAGTCTTTCTTATGACTTAATTAAACATGAAGAATCTCACTGTGGGTCTGTCCAGTACCATGTACCCTTACATGTACCTATGTATTGACTTTAGTATCCCCATACTTATAACCAATGAGATGTGGTTATCTGTCAAACAACATACTAGTCTATTTATGTATTATTATTGTCCTATCATAATAATACTCGACTAGGGAACCTTTAAGAATATGATATATTATATAATCTCAAGTTCAAGTCATGTACTTAAACTATATAACGAGTATCATGATTCTAAGGACATTTATTATGCTAACAAATATATCGCAGTAATTAAAGTCATAATAAATACGTTTATTGAATAATCAAATGACATAAATGTTTATTAAAAGGAAAAATTGTATTGCCTCTAGGGCACCTACACTAACAATCTCCCACTTGCACTAGAGCCAATCACCCATGTATCTAATACCCATGGAACTAGTGTGACCGTCGTGCTTCTGCTGCGACAAGCCTTTGGTCAGTGGGTCTGCAATGTTATCATTTGTGTGCACTTTACATATGTGTATGTCACCCCTCTCATTAATCTCTCGAATGAGGTGATATCTCCTGAGTATATGTTTGGTTCGGGAGTGAGCTCTAGGTTCTTTAGCTTGTGCAATGGCTCTATTATTATCGCAGTATAGATCAATGGGATCTGCGATTGATGGAACCACTCCCAATTCAGTAATGAATTTTCGAATCCAAACTGCTTCCTTAGCCGCTTCACAAGCTGCAATGTACTCAGCCTCCATTGTAGAATCAGCTACTGTTTCTTGTTTTGAACTCTTCCAACTTACAGCACCTCCGTTTAGACAAAACACAAAACTAGACTGTGATACAGTATCATCCCTGTCTGTTTGGAAACTTGCATCGGTGTAACCTTTTACTACTAGTTTCTCCTCTCCTCCATACACCAAGAATGAATCTTTAGTCCTTTTCAAGTACTTTAGAATATTCTTGACAGCCGTCCAGTGACCTTCACCTGGATTAGATTGGTATCTGCTCGTCATGCTTAAAGCATACGAAACATCTGGGCGAGTACATACCATCGCATACATGATGGATCCAATTGCTGAGGCATATGGAACCTTACTCATGCGGTCCTTGTCATCCAATGATTTCGGACACTGATCTTTAGAGATCGTTATCCCTTGAGATACGGGGACATATCCCCTTTTTGCATTTTGCATACCAAAACGGTGCAAAACCTTATCGATGTATGTACTCTGACTTAGACCGATCATCCTTCTAGATCTATCCCTATAGATCCTCATTCCTAGAATGTAGGATGCATCTCCTAAGTCTTTCATAGAGAAATTACTCCCTAACCAAATCTTAACAGCCTTGAGAGAAGGTATGTCATTCCCCATTAGTAGTATGTCATCAACATATAGTACTATGAATGCCACATGGCTCCCACTAACCTTCTTGTAAACACAAGGTTCATCCTCGTTTTGAACAAATCCATACTCTTTGATAGTTTCATCAAAACGGATGTTCCATCTCCTAGAGGCTTGCTTTAATCCATAAATGGATCGACGTAATTTACATATCTTGCTAACATTCCCTGGACTGACAAAACCTTCAGGTTGTGTCATGTACACATCCACATCTTCTTCAAGGCTTCCATTAAGGAAGGCTGTTTTGACATCCATTTGCCAGATTTCATAATCATGGAATGCTGCAATAGCAAGCAAAATCCTTATGGATTTGACCATAGCCACTGGTGAGAAGGTTTCATCATAGTCAATACCATGAATTTGCTTGAAACCTTTTGCAACTAGCCTTGCTTTATAGGTCTGAACATTTCCATCCATGTCAGTTTTCTTCTTGAAAACCCATTTGCACCCTATGGGTTTTACCCCTTCAGGTGGATCAACCAAAGTCCATACTTGGTTTTCATACATGGATTCCATCTCGGATTTCATGGCTTCTAGCCATCTCTTAGATTCTGGACTGCTCATAGCATCTTGGTAGGTGAGAGGCTCATCTTCATCTATGAGCATCAAATCACCACATTGAGTCAAAAGAAATCCATATCTCTCTGGCTCATGGCGAATTCTACCAGTTCTACGAACAACCTGTGTTTGTTGAACGTTATTATTATCCTGCTCTTGTTCCACTTCAGGTTCAATGCTATTTTGTGGTTCTCGATCTTCATCGAGGTCTATAGTTCTCCCACTGTTTCTTTTGGAAACAAAATCCCTTTCCATGAAGACAGCATCTCGAGCAATAAACACTTTTTGCTCAGAAGGACTATAGAAATAATACGCCTTTGTTTCTTTAGGGTATCCCACAAAATTGCACTCTTCAGATTTAGGTCCAAGCTTGTCAGATACTTGACGCTTCACAAACGCCTTGCATCCCCAAACTTTCATAAAGCTCATGCCTGACCGTTTCTTCTTCCATATCTCATATGGAGTCTTTTGAACCTTCTTAGTAGGAACACGGTTAAGTGTGAAAGCCGCTGTTTCTAGAGCATAACCCCAGAAACTAATTGGAAGATCTGCATGACTCATCATCGATCGCACCATGTCCAACAAGGTGCGATTTCTCCTCTCTGAAACTCCATTCCATTGAGGTGTACCTGGCGGAGTGAGTTGTGATACAATACCACACTCCTTTAAATAATCTTTAAATTCAGTGCTCAAGTATTCTCCTCCACGATCAGATCGTAAGATTTTAATACTTGCACCTCCGCCAATTTGCTTATCTACTTCAGCCTTGTATTCTTTGAACTTTTCAAAAGAATCGGATTTATTCTTCATAAGATATACATATCCATATCTACTGAAATCATCAGTAAATGTTATGAAGTAGTAGTAGCCTCCTCTAGCCATCACACGCATTGGGCCACATACATCACTATGTATTAGCTCCAAACGTTCAGTGGCCCTTTGACCCTTACCAGTGAAAGGGGCTTTAGTCATTTTACCAAGCAAACAAGATTCGCATTCTTGGTATGATTCAAAATCAAACTTATCCAAATATCCATCCTTATGTAATTTGGATATGCGTTTCTCATTTATATGGCCTAGACGACAATGCCAGAGGTATGTTTAATTTGAGTCATTAACTTTAAGTCGTTTGTTTTCTATATTACAGACAGGATTATCTAAGTCAAGAACATATAAACCATTAAACAAACGCGCAACACCATAGGTTAAATCATTCAAAGCAAAAGAGCAACTGTTGTCCTTTATTGTAAACGAAAAACCTTTCTTGTCCAAACAAGAAACAGAAATAATGTTTCTGCGAATTGCAGGCACGTAATAACAATTCTCCAGTTCTAAAACTAGCCCAGAGGGCAAAGATAAATAATAGGTTCCTACAGCTAAAGCAGCAACTCTTGCTCCGTTGCCAACTCGTAGGTCTATTTCTCCTTTAGCCAATGTCCTACTTCTCTGCATTTCCTGCACATTTATACAAATGTGAGAAGCACATCCGGTATCCAATACCCAAGATGTAGAAATAGACAGATTGACTTCTATAACATATATACCTGAATTAGAAGCTTGCTCAGCCCTCTTCTTCTTCAGATCCTCCAAGTAAACTGAACAGTTTCTCTTCCAGTGATCAGTTTTCTTATAGTAGTGACATTCACCCTTAGCGACCCCACCTTTAGGCTTTAAAGCCTGTTTAGGACCTGACTTTGGCTTGGGTGTAGAATCAGAACCTGTCTTCTTCTTACCCTTCCACTTGCCTTTCCCTTTGGCCTTACCTTTATTGCCCACCATCAGTATGGGGGCAGGTTCAGCCGTCTTCATGTTGGTCTCATATGTTCTCAACATAGCCAACAATTCAGTAGGTGTTTTGTCAAACTCATTCATATTGTAGTTCATAACAAACTGAGTGAATTTGTTGTTCAAAGAATTCAAGATTAGGTCAATACCAGTTTCCGGACCAATCGGGAAACCCAAAGTATCAAGACACTCAATGTAACCAATCATCTTCAGAACATGTGGGCCAACTGGTTCATTTGCCCCTTGTTTGCAGTTAAAGAGTGACTTGCTCGTGTTGAACCTTTCTTGACGAGTTTGGCTTGCAAACATGCTTTGCAAGTGCTCATTGATAGTATATGCATCCATATGCACATGCTGTCTTTAAAGCTCAGCACTCATAGTTGCTAACATAAGACACGCAACATCAGTTGCATCATTCTCATCCTTTGTGTGGGCCGCTCGTTCCTCAACAGTAGCGCCCTCAGGAAGGGGACCTGCCGGAGGAATATCAATGACATGAAGCTTGCGCTCCTGCCTGAGGACAATCCTCAAATTCCTCTGCCAGTCTAGGAAGTTGTTTCCTCCTGTCAGCTTATCCTTCTCAAGGACAGATCGTACGGATAGTGTGTTTGTGTTGTTTGTCATTACTTGGTATCTACAATGATAAAAGCACAAAATTAAACATTAGGTTGTCTGAGTTATTTATTATGTTCAAATGATTATGATACATTCATAATATATCTCCCACTATTTTATCAAATCAATAGCCCTTACTATTAATTTGGAAAGTATATCCCATAATCCTTTCTAGTGAGCCAAGATCCATATTTCGTCATGTCTCAAGTCAACCACTGGAAGTCCTTAAGAATGATTATTTAGGTAGACAACATTTGTCAATTATATCATATATAATTCTTGGATAGTTTGGTGAGCAACGATTGATCTTATCTATCTAATAGATTTTTAACCAAACTCTATGCTTCTAAGTTCATAATGGTTGAATATAACCGTTTACTTTCACCTTATTATGACGACTCAGTTAAGTTTGACCCAATGATACAACGGCCGAATATAACCATTTATATTCGTCGCATCTCACCACGATAGACAGGAGTCCCCTGCCACTGACAGTCTTTCCCCTAATCGATCTAGGATTCGATGAGTGTTCATTCATTGGAAAGCATCTGATTAAAACTTAATATTTTGTTAAGGGGTTTAGAAAATTTTACGACGATCATGATCACATCATGAAGAGATCCTCAATTTTTTCCTTGAACTAAATATTTCAAATTGACATCTTAAATTGTTCATTTCCCAGGTAGATGGAGGATACCAGTGGTCACACTTAAAACCCATCAGCCTTACGAATACGCATATCCGTTTTTGTCAGAAAATCCCAATTATAGATATCAAAATCCATATTCAATTCCGTGTTTTAAAAATCCATATTTCATAAACACAAGAATCTCATGATCGTTTGTTGATTTTAAAATCTTGAATCGTTACAGATTTTATCTTGAGTCGTTACAGATTTTATCTTGTTTAAACAAGCATGGCATTGGCATGGCAGTCACCAAAACAGGCATATTTGCATCAAATACAGTTAACACGTAACCAAATCAGTCCCTTATACACGTAGCTCTGATGCCATTGTTGAGTTCCGAGGCATAAAACGCAGCGGATAAACGTAAATATAACGAAAATTTTCGGAACCCAAACGCAGGATCATGTATAAGAATTGACGGATTATGGTGATAATCGAATCATACCTATTAAGATTTTGAATGCCACGAACTCAACGGAGATCCTTGCTATCACGATTTGTGTCTTCCTCTCGAAAGCACCTCTATGGTATCCACACGAGCACCTTCAAGAACGTCTCACGATCTTGAATACGGAACGGAAGTACTAGCCTCCTTTGATAGGTTTCGAATTCTCTCTGCCTCTTCCTATGCTGCCTCTTCTGCTAGGGTTTATACAAAAACGTGCAAGCCATTTAACCTATCATTATCTATTTATAATGATTGGTTAATGGGCCTTTTTAGCAAAAACCTAACCCATGTAGGCATAGGATTAAATAATAAAACATGCTTCTATTATTTAATTAATAATTAAGTCACACTTAATTATTATTGGCAGAAATATAATTCTTCAAATTCGAATTTATTTCAATTAATTAAGTCTCACTTAATTAATATAATAAATTCGAATTAATCATCAATTAATTTAAATCTATAATTTAAATTAACTATTCCTCTAGGTGCTCTATGTGTGTGACCCTATAGGCTATTATTTAATTAGCAATAATTTTATTCTCCAATAAAATTATAAACAATGAGCGGTATCTAGTAATACATCATTGCTACCTAATTAAACAATAATTAAATCGTGATTCGATAAAACCTTTCGTGATTAATGTTTCCGTGTAATATAATCCCTTTAACCATATATATTATAGATTAAACTCGAGGCATGTATTTAGTCATCCTCTTCAACATTTAATCCGGGTTTACTTGATCCATGAGTAGACTATGAAAAACAAATCATTATTTGAGCACGGCCATGCATTTTATAGTCTCACTCAATCAAGAGGCCAATAATATCTCTCCTAATTATAGGAGGGTTAAATCCTTTATCTATCATTCATATTTCTCATACGACTCATGATATACCCGATGTCCACTTTTATCATCACCCGGTCAAAGGTAACTTTTAATGTAGTCAAAGTATATCAATCCTCGTATAGAAATATAATGATCTCAAGTCAGAGGATCATTACACCATTATCACTGTGAGTCTTTCTTATGACTTAATTAAACATGAAGAATCTCACTGTGGGTCTGTCCAGTACCATGTACCCTTACATGTACCTATGTATTGACTTTAGTATCCCCATACTTATAACCAATGAGATGTGGTTATCTGTCAAACAACATACTAGTCTATTTATGTATTATTATTGTCCTATCATAATAATACTCGACTAGGGAACCTTTAAGAATATGATATATTATATAATCTCAAGTTCAAGTCATGTACTTAAACTATATAACGAGTATCATGATTCTAAGGACATTTATTATGCTAACAAATATATCGCAGTAATTAAAGTCATAATAAATACGTTTATTGAATAATCAAATGACATAAATGTTTATTAAAAGGAAAAATTGTATTGCCTCTAGGGCACCTACACTAACAATAAAACCATGTACGGAAGCCAATGCTATAAGCATACGAATTGTTGTCATTCATGCAACAGGAGAGTATGTATCAAAATAGTCAATGCCTTTCATTTGCCTAAAACCCTTAGCTACCAGCCTAGCCTTATACTTATCTATTGAGCCATCCGGGTTCATCTTTCTTTTAAAAATCCACTTACATCCTATAGTAGTACACCCAGGAGGGAGATCAACTAACTCCCATGTTCCATTAGAAAAAATAGAGTCGATCTCACTCTTTACAGCGCCTTTCCAGTGCCTTGACTCTGAAGAGTCCATGGTCTGCCGAAAAGTTAAAGGTTCATTCTCGACATTGTAAGTGATAAAATCACTTCCAAAGTCCTTAACCACCTTTGCACGCTTACTCCTTCTAGGTTCCTCAACTTCATTAGGAGTAGAGCTACTAGCAGGATCCGACCTCACATTTGCCATCCTTTCCACATGATTAGGAATAGAACTCGATGTGCGAGTGGGATCATCATCAGAAATATCCTGAGGTATACCAGTCTTCATAGAGAACACATTCTCAAAGAATATTGCATCACGAAACTCAACTATAGTGTTTGCCACTATACCATCTATGTCAGATTTTAACACTAAAAATCTCATAGCGGTAGTAGTTTCAATATAGCCCAGAAAGATGCAATCAACAGTTTTCGGTCCCAGTTTCTTTCTCTTGTGTTTAGGGACAAGTACCTTTGCAAGGCAGCCCCACACACGAAGATACATTAAACCAGTCTTCCTGTCTTTCCATAATTCATAAGGTGTCTTATCCATATGTTTCAGAGGGACTCTCTTCAGAATATGACAAGCTGTATTCAGAGCCTCTCCTTATATGTACTTAGGCAACCTAGAATTAATAAGCATACTCTTAATCATATCTTTAAAAGTTCTGTTCTTTCATTCTGCCATCCCATTAGACTCAGGAGTGTATGATTGAGTCACCTCATGAACTATACCATTGCTTTTGCAAAATTCATTAAATGACATACCCGTATACTCTCCAACTCTATCAGATCTCAAACGTTTAAGTACTTTACCAGTTTATGTTTCAGCTTCATTTTTATACATAATGAATTTATCAAGTGCTTTATCTTTATGTTTAATCAAATAAACATGGCAATATCTACTACAATCGCCTATAAAGGTAATGAAATATCTTTTATTATCCTTAGTCAAAACACCACCGAATTCACATATGTTTGTGTGAACTAATTCTAAAACTTCTGAATTCCTAACAATATTATGAAAGGGTTTCCTAGTTAGTTTAACAGTTACACATACTAGAAATTTAGATTTCTTTTCAATGGCATGCTTTGGAATCAACTCTAAATTCATCATATTCTTTAGAGCACCAAAATTTAGATGACCAAGACGTGAGTGTCATAAATCGAATGATTCAACACAATTCACAGAAGGAACAACATTATCATTAATAAAACTGCCCAAAACAGGCTCCACATTTATTAAAAATAATCCATCAGACAAGTAACCATTGCCAAAAAATACATCAGTATGTGTAATAACTATTTTATTACACTTCAAAGAAAGTTCGAAACCATTTCTAACTAAACAGCTTCCACTTATTATGTTTCTACGAATGTCAGGAACATGATGCACTCTAGTAAGGAAAAGAACACGCCCAGAAGCAAACTTCAGGTCCATGTTTCCTACTCCAAGTACTTGAGCAGCACTAGCATTCCCCATCGTCACTGTCATTCCTTGAATCTGTTGATAAGATATAAACAAAGTAATATCAGTATAAATATGTACATTAACTCCAGTATCAATCAACCATTCATTTGACAGATAAGTGGAAAGTAGTGTAGGGTTGTAGGTAACATACCTGTCATTGGTTTCAGAAGCAATAGCCTCACCAACAACCATGTTAACCACAGGCCCACCAGTGGTTCCAAGCACAGTATTAGTTTGTGTTACCACATTAGGTTTCTTAGCTTTCTTTGTAGGACAGTCCTTGCTCCAGTGATCAACATGTCCACAAGACCAACATGATTTGTTTGCCTTTGGTTTCTTAGCATTGTTCTTGTCATTTTTAGGCTTATTGTTTTCCTTCTTAGTGATAGACTTTCTTTTCTGTCCTACAGTCACTACGTTCACCTTCGAACTCTCATGTTCAGCAGACATCACATGTCCCTGTTTGGACTTGTGTTGCTCCTGCACAGAGATGTCCAACATCAAGTTAGTCCAGGTGATTTCTCCTTTCTGTCTTTTCAGGGAGAGTGCAAACTCTTCCCAAGACTTTGGGAGCTTTTCAATCACCGACATAACCTGAAACTTCTCAGGAAGGTCCATTCTAGTCTCCTTCAAATCATGTACCAACATCTCAAATTCGTGCACCTGCTCAGTCATGGATTTAGTATCCACCAGTTTAAAATCAAGGAACCTTACCACACTATACTTTTCCAGACCCTGAGAGTCAGTATTGTGGGTTTGGTCTAACTTCTCCCATAAGAGTTTAGCAGTGAAGGCATCCGATGAATAAACATCGAACAGAGTGTTCGTTAAAGCTGCCAAAATAGAAGCCCTTGCCACTCCATCCTTTTCACCCCACAAAGCATAAACCTTAACAGAGTCAGTCTGCTCTTGATTCATAACAGGAGGATCATACTGCACCACCGGCCATAGACCCTTAACAGTTAACCACAACTTCATCTTTTTCTGCCAACGATAAAAACCAGCTCCACCGCTGAACTTATCAGGCATACCAGACAAATCAATAGGTTGTGGAAAATAGTATGTAGCCCAATCAATGGCAGTAGCAGTAACCCCAGACCCAGAACTAGTACCATCAACAATAAGAGTTTCAGTTTCATTAATCATCTTGTTAATTTTAATATATAACACATATAATATCTTCAAGATTATTGAGAATAATTCAAAACTAAACACAACAATGGAGAAGTTATATAAATAATTTAACAAGAACAGGCAGATTAAACCAATTAACAAAACAAAGCACGAAGGTAGAAACAATATATATAAATTAGTAACTGTAAAGACAAGAGAATAGATAGAATGCTTAGCTCTAACAGAAGTTTTAAGCATACACTGATAGAACCAAAACAACCACTGAGTCGCCAAACCTTTCTACAAGTCTTGACTGTTCTTGAACAAATTATTGCCCCACTACGCTGTGTTGGGTTGCATCAATATCACTTCCAGGATAAAACAACACAGAGTACTTCGTTCACAGATACGTAGCACTCAACAACGACCTGCACCTCAGTTCGCCCAGAAAACCTATGTATAATCTGTATAATACGAATGTGGAAGATACAGAGTATGACTACTATGGTTTTCTCAAACTTGTGTCAAACTTCGTCTCATCTATCTCCAACGTTTTTATGTATATATAATACAATAAAACGTAACAGCATATAAAACATTAATTAAAATAATTATTCTGACTTAAAAAACATTTAATAGAATATATATCAGAATCAGTTACAGTCATCAGAGTTTACTGTCAAACTCTGATCCAGCCTTCCATCAGAGTTTACTGTTAAACTCTAACCCGGCCTTCCATCAGAGTTTACTGCTAAACTCTGATGAGGTGGTCTAGCAGAGTTTATAAACTCTGACTCAGCCTCTTCCATCAGAGTTTATCAAAGAGCTGGTCCATCAGAGTTTATTGATAAACTCTGACTCAGCATACACTAACGTTAACTTTGCATTCTCTAACAGTGACTTTATAAACACTGACAGTAGCTTTACATTATCTAACAGTGACTTTATAAACACAAATAGTAACTTTGCATTCTCTGACAGTGACTTTATAAACACTGACAGTAATTTTTCATTCTCGGACAGTAACTTCAATATTCATATTAAAATAATATTTAAAGTCATAATTAATTTAATTAATCATCTAATAAAACTCCTCGCTCAGGTCGCCTCGCGAGACGCCGAGACATTCGCCCAAATCGCCCTTCAACCCGACTCGACCCGATCCGAGGCATGGCGTGGCGTGACGTGGCGAGGCGGCGGCGGCACGTGTGCGCGCGCGCGAGGGCACACTAGTACACCATGCACACTCACATGTCTTAGTAATTGATATTACTCTTGCACATATATGCATATAAAGCACCCACACCCATATTACATTCTCTATGCGGGACAATCACATTTAACTCATTTCAAGTTAACAAGTTCTACTCAATTTATTTATGGATTACACTAAGAAAATGTCTTAGATCAAAACATGAAGGTTTAAGCCCTCATAGCAAGGAACAATTTCCAATAGTTAGTTTTCGAAAATTACATCAAGAATATATATAAAATATGTCTTAAACTTTCCATTTTCTAACATACATAATTATATATAATTATAAGATACTATTAATATTTTCAAAATATTATTACTTTTTTAGTATATCATGTTCGTTGTATATAAATAAGCGTAAAAATTTTTTTATTCAAAATTTAATTAAAGATAAAGTAAGGTACGATACTCATTAGCAACATATTTAAATCTAATATATATAATTCTAAAAATAATAATTGTGTTTTAATTAAATTTAAATATGATCAACAACATATCAAATTAAATAAAATGTATCGAGTTGAAACTTCATTCTTGATATCTTGGTTCAGTGTTAAAATAAAATATTGGAATAAAATGTTTGATTAAACAAATTAAATTATTTTGTATTGTTATATTTTGATCAACTTCAATTAAATTTACTCTTATAAATTGATTATATTATTTTTAAACACTAAAATGTTAGATTTTAATAGTTTTTATAAATAATTTTTAAAATTTTTAATATAACATTACCTATCCATAAGAGTACTCTTTAATTTACTAATTATTATTTTATTTACCTAATATTATAATCATAATATTTTAATATTTTCTAAAATAATTTTGTTCGTAATTATTTATTAATTATTTTATACGTTATATGTTTCATTATTTATTTTTAATATGTTCATGGACTATTTAACTTGCAGAATGAGATTCTTTAAGAAACATGTAAAATCGGATATTCAATTTTTTAAAACAATTGTAATCAGAATTAAATATCCTATTCAAAAAGATCAAATCCACAATATCTAAATTTTAAAATTTTAAAATTTTAAAATTAATAGCAATTCAGAAATTAAAATAATCAAAATTTTGAATATTTATACACATCCACCTGTATTAACGGTTGCAACTATCGATGTCTAACATGGCATTAACATCGACTCTCCAAGCTTCAGTCACCATCTTTAATGGGTCCCAAACCCTGCTGAACCATATAAGTCTTCTAGGATCGACCCATTTTAGAGGACCATCCTACGGCCTATGGGTCATGTAAAAATTTACTCCGTATATATATATATATATATATATATATATATGTTTAATAAGGTTAACAACTGTTGCAGTTTACCTACATATATACCTGTATGATGTGGGTTAAAAGTAAGCCCTAAAAACAAGCATTAATTAGATTTAGTTTGGTCCAAAAAGGAAGTCTATTTAATTAGACTCGGAACCCTAATTATAAAATAAATTAACTAAATATACAACTAATTAATTATGTCCAATTACAAGGAAAATATTCCAAGGAGTAGCCCAAGACACCTCAATTAACAAAGAAACATATTCCTAAATTACTTCTATCGCAAGAAGGATCCAGAATCCTTCAAGGAGTTGCCTTGTCCGCCAAGGTTCCTAACTCTAATATAATTCTAAGACTCTCTACGTCTATATCAAGGGTCTAACCCTTCATTCTTAGAATTACGTCTAGCTTGATTCTCATATGAGATACGTAGACATCTTGTGAGTGCAGAACTAAGCTACGAAACACATATACAATCGTTAAAACTCGATAAGTTCCGACACACATGGCAATAAGTACACCCTAATTTTTAATCCATAACACTATATATTAAGCATAATTAATTACGTTTCTTTCCACATTACTTTAATGAAGGGGCCCTTGCACAAACGATCTTAGAAATAGTGTTTAGATTCTGGGAGATCTTAATTTTGTTGTCCTTTTCAACTTTGTTCATAGGTTAACGAACGTACGTAGTCTCACCCATTATGATCAAAAATTAAAAATGATTATAAACAGTGATTTCCGTTCTAATCAGTCTATTTACTGTCTCCCAACCATTCCGGGCTTTAATATTACTATTTTAAGATGCTTGACTATATATATAGTATATACATAACGGGTTTTGTTCTATACTAACGGGTTTTGTTCTGTACTTAAATGAAAGTTTAATAAAATCATCACTTTTCTGGCCAAAAAAATGGAGATAAGCAGAATATGATCCAGGATGTTCTAGGTTGCACGTAGAACTTTTGCCGTAATGTCAATTTGACCGATTTAAACTCAAAATATATAGTCCTACGTATAATTACTCAAAATTCTATTACTAAAAATTGTGATACTAGTGTCACAAAAAGAAACAAGGCTAGCTATTTCCAACCGATTGCTTAATGACTAATTCAAATCGAAAAAATCTGACGAGGAATAAATTTAAAATAATAAAAAAATTAACGAGAATTTCAGCCTGGACAAGCTCCCCCTAATTCTGCCACTGTGACCTCATGTACATGTTAGGTGCTATCGGAATTATCTAAACCTAAAAAGTAATTTGTAGGATGACAAATTCTACCAAATTAATTATAAACCCTAACCACAAACATTTCTCTATCTCTTCCTCCATCTTGATCGATAACCTAAAAACATGCCTGTACATACAAACTAAAACTAATACATTCCGAGACTTATAAGCAGAAGAGATAGCTAGCTAGCTAGAAGGCCTATTAGTATATGAAATGGTCCAGCTAGGTTTTTGATTATACATTTTTTACATCTTTATTTTTATCCGAAAAGTAATTAAGAAGAGAAAAACAAAAAGTTGGAGGAAGAAACAATAAAGGAGATAGGTAGACTTGAGAGAAGTGGTCAAGTGGGGATCGATATATTTTGGAAGCTAGTAGATTAGTTAGTGAGCAATGATCATTTAATTTGTATTATAGTACAGTAGATACTGAAACGATGTTTAAACGGTGTTATTATCTTCATAATTCACAAGTTTTCGAAATCGAACTGCAGACAAAATTATGAGCTGTTTAAATTTGTTGTTACTCTGTTGAACTTTCAGATCAATTAATAAACATTATTTCCTTACAAATGAATTAGATAGATGGACACCGTCCATATACATGTATATAACTTAATTTTAGCTACAATTTATTGCTCAACTTCAATCATGGAATGCATGCCCTAGCTTGTACTGCGCATGAAAACAAGATTAATCCTAATTTTCTTTCTGATACTAATTAAGTTACACAGTTTTTTTGTATAATTGAGGTCAGTTACAAGATATTTAAATATTCACAGACTCGAAACGAGGATATATTTCCGCTATTATATATGCCTTAATGTTAATTGTATAAAAGAACATATTTCTAGCTTAGATATCCTGGTTTCAGGTGAAGAATAAAGGTGATCTAGCTAGCTTGGTCACAATCTCAAATCTAGGTCAAAAGAAATTGTTACCACTCATGTTAAAGCCAAGCTGTCGTGTTTCTGTAGCTTTATAAAGTCCTTGTTGTCCATTAAATAGCGTCCCATATATAGTACACCCACCGATTAACTCCTAGCTTTAACTAGGACAATACCTATTTCTCAGTACGTTTCTAGACTTTTGGTTCAATTATTGTCTATATTTTTTTAGGTAATCTTTTGTTTATGTTATTATTGGACTATTATTATTAAATATTATTACTAGATATTTCGAGTTCTGTACTAAATTAAGCAACTGTTTTGATCATTGGAGAAGAGATGATATAGATATTTGCGGATATCTTAACATGGGAGAACTGTTTAATTTAATAGTAGGAGAAGAGATAATGTCTGCGTGCATCTTAACATGGGTGAACCTTAACTGGAATATAGAAGCTATGCATGTTTGTTCTGGTCTGCAATTACTTGGCACTGTCCTTATTCTTCTTATAATTTTGATTAATTGGAGTGGCAATAAGAATGCAAAGGTTTCATTACGAGAGTACAAAAAAAAAAAGCTGTAAAATTGTAAGAACTTTTATGTTGTGGACATATCTGCTCAGAGCTAGCTGGGAAATAGTACATGATGAAGTGAATAATTCTGGACTACTACTTGAGTACTTGTAAATGTAATGCAGCCCTCCCTGACAAGTGACAGCCCACCAAGAGGGTGCACCTTTTTCTCACCTATGCTGCACTAGACTTGCACTTTTGTAGAAAAAGGCAGAACTAAACTATCGCTGGCTTGATTCGTTCAATCAAGATGGCGGAGCAGCTCTTAGAGCTTATGTTGGGGTTGATCAGATTTAAGTAGGAACAAATCCCTTAAAGACGGACCAAAAAAACACGTGTTTTGATCCTTTCAGAAATACTAACAATGGCAAGTTGCCTAACAGCTAGCACTGTCCAAATGCAATAAGGTTCTTTTAAGAAAAAATGGTGTAACATATATACATTTAACCACTATTTTAGCAGAATGATAAGAGAATTGAACTTTAGCAATATATGTTGGTTCACCAAGCTTCTCAAAGAGTCTATACACATCTATTCTATATTTCTATCCACTGAAATATTATTAATTTCTGGACAAACATTCAGATGCAGCATGTGCAAATTTACCTACTGAATCTTGTTAACTCAGAAACTTAATTTTATGAAACAAAAATGGTCCCCTACATATTCACATCAACTAGCCGACACTCTAATTCATCTCGTTTCCTGCCAAAATATATTACATACATGCAAATCGCAGTCCTGATATCGATAGAAAGGTAGATTGCAGGCAGGGAATGAGAGACACAACCTTGATTGCAACATTTATTTCTGGTCCTTCTCAAGAATATTAAAGGAGTATATACTCTTCACCGTGTTATATAATATTATCTTAGTGGTTAACAACTTATTAAAAGCATAGTCGGAACCACGAATTTGAATTGCAAGAAAATGCATCAATTACTCAACTTTTAAAGAAACGAAACATGGACTGGCCGGTGTATGATTGCGCCTGAGCAATAGTGTCACAAGACTCACAACAAGAACTAATTAAATAGAGTAGACTATATACAGTTCAAGCACTAAATAGAATATGTACAGTACCTATCGTGTTAGATGAAAAAATTGCGAGTAGTCTCATAACTGATCATAATTAAGGTGACACAAAATGTACTAATATCAAAAACAAGATATTCAGACTAACCATTGTGATACATGGTTATTTGCCTTGAGATTAGTACAGATAACTGAGACAGTTTTGTTAATGTCATCTGAACTTTGTGAAACAGTCAGGTACGTGTATATTTCACATATATATTTTTTGATAGTTTAAGCAACTATAGTGTTCTGGACAGAAAATTCCAATACTACACTTTTGATGCAGTAGTATGAGAATCATATTCCTAAATCTTGTAAGTTGTAACTCAGTACATAATAGATAATAGTCTTCATCGTCACTAAATAGCTAGTTAATAAAAAAACAAGCTAGTTAATTAGATATAATTTCTAACTAGCTAACCTGTCAAGGTCTCTAAATGGCTAAGAAAATGTCCCAGCTAATATGCACCGAGGAGGTGGCACCTTTAATTTTCTCGCCTATGCTAGATTGAACTCACTTTTGTAGAAAATGCAGAACCAAACTATAGATGGTTTATTTCGTTCAGACAATCTGAATGAAGACGGTGGAGCAGCTTCAGGGCTAATCAGATATATGTTGGAACAAATCATACAAGACAAACCAAAAGAAACACAGATTTTGATCCTTTAAAATATATGAACAATAACAAGTTGCACTAGCATGTAAATTTCAGGGATTTCGAAACTTCTCAGAACAGAGAATTGAACCCTAGCGATATATGCTCTGAGTCTGACAAACACTATAAATCTCAATATCTGATCTATAATAAATCATGCAACGATCAGGAATACCCCCAAGCTTCTCAAAGATCTTGTTAACTCACTCAGAACTTAATTAATTTTATGAAACAAGCATGGTCTCCTACAAATCCACATCAACCAGCAGACTCTCTAATTGACTAATTCACCTCGTTTCCTGCCAAAAAAATATTACATTATGCAAATCGCAATCTTGGTATTGATATAAATTTAGATAGCAACCAGGGAAGACAGACATAACCTTAATTACGATATTTAATTCTGGTCCTCAACCATATAAATGGAGTACTATATACTCTTCAATGTGTTATAATATCTTAAAGGTTAGCAACTTAGCAAACGCGTATCCGGAACCAAAAAATTGATTTGCAAGAATATGGGGTCAACTACTCAATGTTTAAAGAAATGGAACATGGACTGCTGTATACTGCAGTTGCACCTGAGCAATAATGTCACAGCAAAAACTAAATAGAGTATGCTGTATACAGTTCAAGCACTAAATGGAATGTGTACAGTACCTATCGCGTTAGATGAAAAAAATTAAACGTACTCCAATAACTGATCATAAGATGCCGGAAGAAAGGCTATTTAAAAAAGAATTTTGATATCTAAATGTGTGTAGACAAATTTCCAGATCGTGACACTAAGATCAGAAATAATTCAGAGACATTTGAAAGTTAATTTGTGAAATCCAGTTACACATGATCAAACTTTGATCTTGGCATCTTGAGCATGGCTTTGTGAACTGTTAAAACATACTTATGATACTATGAGTCTATGATATAAATATTAAGTCCTAGCAAAGTTGGTAATTTTGCCGTTAGCCCTCGTTTTAAATTTGATTCTGTACACTAATGTTGAATATTGTCTCAAAAACACATTTTGGAACGTCTTTGTTTTTTCCAAAGTTTGTGTTCTTCTTCCTCTAGTTTTACAATCTAGTATTTTATATCAACTTCCAAAATAATAGAAGTGGTAAAAGTGGTAAAAGTGTACTGTATTATTGTTTGATTCAAAATTCAAAAATTAATGAAATGGAGTTTGAAATTTTAAAATGGATCAAGAAACATATGAGAGAGTAATAGTATTATGTATTAATCTAGGCTGTCGGGCTGCACAATTAAGTCTCACACATGTAAGAATCTACAATCTAAAAGAGTTACACAATCCCACTAAACTAAATAGTTTCAGGGTAGAATAACACAGTTCTAACACAAAGCACAGACCACTTGGTTTTAAGCAGTTAAAATTAAGTTCTGGTAAAGCTAATTTCAAGGAGGTTTAATTTTGTAATGCATGGCCTAAAAACTTAGTACAGACAACTGAGACAGTTAACGTGAATGTCATCTAAATTTCTGAAATGGTATGGTGTAGATTTCATAGTAGTTCTGTAAATCTGCAGAACATGTAGCCTTTGAATCTATATATGTATATAAGCTCTTAATGAAAAAATTCAGACGATTGACTGTAATATAAATGAACAAATAATTAAGAACTTGAGTTCAAATCTCTTATTTTCATAAATCAGAAGAAACAAGAATGTCAATCTATCTTTTTTTATGGTTTCAGCAACTATAGTGTTCTGGTAAATTTGTGTATGTAAAGAAAATTCGAATAGTACACTTTGATACAGTATGAGCTTCATATTCTTGTTAACCCTTCCTCCTCTTGTGACTCAGTACAAAGTCGTCTTCATCGTCGCTGTCATCCATGATCCTCTTCTTAGCTTTTGCATCACCATTCTTTGAGCTTTGCTGTGGCCTTTTAGAACTCTCACCTCTGCTTGGTGGCAGGGGCGGTGATTTAATAGGAGTACCCAGCCGAAGTTGCTTTTGCTTCCTCTGTTTTTTCTCATATGCCTTCTTAGCTTTATCTGGTGACAGCAATCCATGCTCCATCATCCTGCAATATTAATTACTATTATAGGACTACTAATAGGTTAGGAAACTTAGCACACGGCACACATCCTGTATTAAGAAAGAAGGGAAAGAAAAATGCTTTATATCAAGCAAGGATATAGACAGAAAATTTGAGTATGCCCAATTTGATAGAAAGGGAATACTCATGTGCACCAACCTTATACGTATAATGGTATGAATATATCAACTACGACTGGTGAGGTAAGAGCATCTCTGGTTAGCTTTTCCAAATACAATGAAACTCATAGTAATACTTCCTTTTTAAATTGCATCATTAAAAACTCTATCATGAAAATGTTGTTCATTTAAATTCCATACCATTTTTTAATTGGATATATTTATATCTAAATTTTTTTAATGAGTTCATCGAGCCTTGAGAGTATCCCTTGTTTCTCAATTCAGGATCCAACTTCCAACTTGTAATATGGTGGAACTGATTATGGATGGCAACAAAATCCGATCTGACGGATACCCGATCCGAAACCCGAAATTTTGAATTTACCAAACCCGATTTTTTGGATTTGGATTTGGATTTGAGGTATACCGATCCGAAATCCGAAATATATATATATATATATTATTTTATAAGTATATATATAATATAATATAAATTTATGTAATATTATAAATATATATTATACATTATTTAGTAAAAACATATTTTTTACTTAATTTTCGGATTTCGATTTCGGTTTCGGGTTCGGGTTTTCGGATTTTCGGGTTTGAATTTCGGGTTTCGAGTTTGAATTTTCGGGTCTTCGGATTTTCGGGTAAATCCGAATCCGATCCGAAATCCGTCGGATCGGATTTTAAATTTCGGGTTTTTTCGGGTCGGGTTCGGGTTTGGATTTGGATTTTGCCAAACCCGACCCGATTGTCATCCCTAGAACTGATGCCATTTAGGAAAACTTATGACATATCCTGGGGTTCATTTAAATGCTATTTTCTTTTTAGACTCGGCACTTGACAGGACATTCAAAATTTCAAAACAACACCACGTATGTAGGATTTTAAAAGGAAGTTCAGTAACTTTGTTTTAGAACTGGAAAATAACACAGGACACCTTGAGATGTCTGATTCAGAAATGGCCAGGAAATAAGATGAACATATGTTCATTGAGGTGCTCTGAATGCAAGACAACAATATGAGAAGCTAATGCCCAAAATAAGCTTGTACTCCCATAAGTGCTCAAGGACTAGAAAAATTAATTGATAGTAGATTTTGAAGGGCAAAAGGTTTAATGAGTTAGATAAGAGGGAAGGACTCTTAAAATGCTAGACAACTCAGTGTATTGAAGTACACAATTTAGCTGCAAGATTCAGCAGCAAGATCATCATCATAATATCCCACCTGTGAGTCATCACTTGCGATTTGTATCAGTGGGAAATTGGGAATAAGAAATGCCTTCTAAAAGATTAATGTTAATGTATGTTTTAAACTACAATGTATTACCTAAGATGAAAACACACATGGTTTCCGCTTAACTAAAAGGTCTGACCTCTGAAAATAGTCTCTTCATCTGGAACAGATTTCCGCAGAAATCAGTATTGTTTCGTAAAATATTTTTGGCTGCTTAATTCTGAAACTGCTTTAAAATATAACACAACATTAATCTATTCTTGCGCAGGTTCCTTGAATCCTATGTTAATTCGAAAAAAGCTATAAACTTATCATACACTATGACTGTGTCTCACTTATTATGTCTGGGTCTCCTACTCTCTTTTGAACGCCTTCACTTGTTTCCTTTTGAAACTTTGAACCTCGACGAAATTTTAAGATAATTAAGATAAACATTGACTTGTAGTCCTGAATCATCTGCATATAGTAGTTTTCTCCACAGCTAGTCAGGTACATGATCTTACGAAAAAATTAATGTTCTCAGAATCATCAAGATATTCTTAGTGTATTTTTTCTTTGATTCTTAATATTTTCCAAAAAATTACACACATAATATGGAAAATGTTAAGAATCAAATGGGATGGAGGGAGTATAATTTTGGTCCCTGCTTAATTTTATAATTTATATTATATTAAGTAGCTAAAATGGTTTGTAGAAAAAAAATTCACTACTATAGTTATCTTCATTCCCAAAATATATATTTGTTCCTTTACATTAATTTTCTGAAATTTGCAGTGTTCTCCCTCTAACGTAGATAACTCGTAATAAATCTATGTATTGATATATATTTAAGACAACTGTAAGAAATCCCCCCCCCCTGCCTCACCCCGAAAATTTTCTGCTTCAGCTACGAGAACTCAGGATGAAATAAGATAGTGAGGAGAAGAAAAAAGAAAAAGAGAAGAAGTCGCACCAAGGTATTTAAAGGATTTGTTTTTAGGCATCTCTCAAAAGGTCTCATACTAGTGGAGTTAATTGGTTGCTTATATACAAGAGAATTATCTCTTGCCTGTTCGATGTGGGACTTGGGTTGACACCACATACAAGACAAATGCACCGATGAAGCAAAATTATTATGGAAATTATATTATGGCCAAAATAATATGTGTGTGTGTGTGTAGATATAGATATAGATAGATCATAGATGTCAGATGATCTGAAAAATTATAATAATATCTGAGTACAGGGAAGCATGGTGTAGATGTATCAGTGAAAAGTTGCTAAAATTTAAAAAAGGCAGAGCACTATTTGTAGACTAGGGATCAAACTCTAGCCGACTTTGTTCAAAATGTATATAACAGTGTATATTACCCATAATTTTTTATGAAATAAGATCAGTTGTAAAGACACAATGAACAAAAGGTTTCTCCTGCACAACTGGTTTGAAGCATATTCTGTTTCTTCATTGCAGATAATTCCTTTGAGCAGTGATAAAAGTCTTTAGTGATCAAAGGTCAACCTTGTTAAGGTCAATGAAGATTGTGAGAAAACGTTTGTAGTGTTGCTTAGTCATGAATGAAATATTTGAACAGTAGCTGATCATATGAGCAATAGTTTTCTTAAAGAATCAAGGCATAAAAAATCTAGAAAAAACTCCTAAACTTCATAGGATAAGAAATGCAAAGAAATTAAACCAACATCCAAGATATTAAAAACAAAAAGCTTGAGACTTATTATACTAGAAACAAGGATGAGAAATGAAATTTAAAAATAAACCATAATTCTATAAAATTAGAATTCCATAATAGGTACGTGAATCTCACCAGAATTCTGCCATTTCACTAGATGGTATTTGCTTAGACAGTGATTCATAAAATATCCTTAGGGGTTCGCGCTGTCAAAAGTAAGCAGATACATAATTAATTAGGTGAAATCGCACCAATTTAGTAAACAAAAGATTAAAAGTAAACATTAATATATTCTTAACCTCTTCAGGAGGATCATACTTCTGTCCTGCCAAGGAGTATACTTTCTTCTCCCTTTTCTTAACTGTTGTTGTCGTGGTCTTGGAGGTGGTTTTCGATGAAGAACCAGATGTGAATTTTCCTTTTACCTTCACTTACAATTTATTAAAACTCATCAAACCAGCAACCAAAACATCAACCAAATCAACAATTAGCTAAAATTCCATATAAAAATTACAAAATGAAGCAAAAAAAACAAAAAAGTATAACATATGATAATTTCCCAATTCAATTAATTCCATATGATCAATCTACAAATTTCCAAATCAGAAAAGTGGGGTTTCAATTAGGCACATCAGACACCAAAACCAACAAATCAAGAAAGTAATTCAAATAAAGCAACAAACTTTATTGAAACCCAAATCAAGAAACAAAGAAAAGACACAAACTTTATTGAAATTACCAAATGGGTACCTCAGTTTTAGTGACAGTTGTGGAGGTAAATTTATGTTTGGTTGAGCTAGAAGAAATGTTATTGCCCTTTGAAGAAGAAGATGATCCAATTTGATTGCTTGTGGGTCTGACCTTAACAACATTAGATTTGGTCTCTGTAGCCATGTCTTCTTATTCTGCTCTGCCAAATCTTGATTTATATACATATACTATATTCAAAGTCTGTATATTTCTTGTTTTTCACACCTCTCATTAATTAAACACATCACCCTTATATCATATGTATATATGTACTGTGTGAAACTGACTAGGAGCAGTAAATAAATAAAGAATGGTAAAAATGTGAGAAACAAAGGGGTGAAAATGAGAGAAATGTAGAAGCGTTTTGGTAGTTTCTTGATGAATTTCAGGTAGTTTAATTGCTGGTCTTAATGCTTGTTCAACTGTTTAATGAAGTAGCAACATATGGTTAGAACCGTTAAAAGAAGTGTGTGTGTGTTTGTGTGTGAATATATTTTATTCTTGAGGTATTTTTAAGGACTATCTATTTTTTTAAAAAATTTCATAACTTTTAATTCATTCGATTATTATATAAAAAAGTTACAACTTATAATCTTTTTTTTTCTGTTAGATTTCCTTTCGGTTTGTGTTTGTGTTTTTTTGTTAGTTTGTTACCTCCTAGGCTCCTATATAACTTAGGTCTGCATTTCCTGATAACTCAACGAAAATTTAAGATTATTGTACCTTTTTAAATTTAAATTTTACAAAAACAAAGATCAAAAGGTACAGCATTTTTTATTTTACAACATCTTCTATTTTATCTTGTAAAATTATATCAATTTCTTTATTTAAGTAAATAAAAACTAGTAGAAAATTAAATTCGTATAATTACATTTTTAATTAGATATAAATTTTGGGTTTTTCCGATTTCTCAAAATATATCATGGTTACAAAACTTTTTTGTCATCACGACTTCATGAGTAAATCTACGGTTTTGTGTGGCCCATCATAAGTAATTCATTTATAAATTAAAAAATATATACATTTTTCAATTTATATATAAATTAATTACTTTATAATATAAGCCAAATGGAAAATCTATGACGATGAATCTTATGTGCTCTATTAATACTCTGTCTATTTGGTTTGGTTTTTACTCGCAAGATTGAATTGCTGTCATGCTGCACCTTGACTAAAATATCATGATATTCAATCTTACATGAAATTTTGACCATCTAAAATGATAAATAAAAGATAGTGCGATCATTTTCGTACAATATATATCAAATCAGTGAAATAACTACGAGAGAAGTAAAAGGAACCTGTACAGGAAAAATAACTGAAAGCAAATTAAAATGAAAGGAATTCACAAGCCTACAACTATATAGGCTTAAATTTGTACTCACCAGCTCAAACTATGCACCAAATTCTCTCGACTCTGGTCGTAACAGGCTTAATAAGGAGTATAATCTACTCGCTAACATGGCTTTGTCATGACTGCAGTTAGTACAAAGCCCCCGAGGTATGCTCAAACAGGGTCCTCCAAGCACCATTCGCATAACTAATACCAGCCAAACTGACCAGGTTTTGCAACCAGGACACCAGGTGAACCAAAAATAAACTTAAGAAAACAGTTGGCACGTTAAAGCTTAAAAAAGGTCCCAAAAACAATGCACGGAGCTGTTTAGACCACTACAAAGCCTTACCCAAGGTAAATACCATACACCTAAATCTTGAAAGCCAAAAGGAAGCAATGAGTGTAAAAAAGAAAATGAACCAAACAACATGTATAAGAGTTGTCAAAATAGCTCCCGAGCATCAAAAAATGACAAAATTCCAGTGTTCCAGACAATCAGACATTACCACATACAGTACCTCCCAAGTATTTTAGGATAACACATCTCACTATCCCAGTATATCACACATCTCCAGATAGCCTATCAACGATGTGCCCGCCCTAAAAACCTGTAAGATGTGTTTAAAAAAATGAAAAGTGGCAAAGCAGTCCCTAACATTCCAAAATCTGGCAAAAAAAAAACCGTCAACTCATAGCAACTATTATTATGCAGCAAAATATGAAATTACTCGATCCCAACAGAGAAGCCAACACAGGTTAAAATTTATATCCAAAGCCAAATAAACATAACAGACTTAAAAATTTAAATGTGCATAACCACCAAAATACATGAATCTTACGGTGAGGAAGTAGCAATATTATATTTGTTGAACAATTTACATTAGTCCAGCATTTCTTCTTCATATGCATAATGATCCTTTGCAACAGAAAAGTTGCATACGGAGCTTAAAGTTTCACCGCACATTACTAGAGTAGTATAACTATAGATAAATTCTACTATTCTGAATTCTCATTCTTTCCAAAGCCTTGTAGTGACCTTGCTCCTTCCACATCCATCTGGAAAAAGATTTAGTTAAGATGCAACAATGATTCGAAATCTTTGGAAAACAATTCAGTCCTGCAAGTAAAAAACCAAACAAAACCAAATTAGACATTATGCTGCAGGGAGTTGAGGCAGTCGAAGAAGGACATACCAAGTAAGCATTTCAGAAAAAGTTAACACATGTATTTTTACCATAATACAATACATTTCATATATAGCTACCGGACATAGCACGGATAACATGCAACATATTCAAAACATTTTTTTTTGGGGGGGGATGAACAACAACTCTACTAATGACTTGATCAATCTTAGCATGTTACAGACTTAGTATCACAGAAACATGATAATCAGTTGCTTATAGGATAAATCTAGTCTGCATGATGAAGTTACATTGTTGGAGCATTTTCAAGTCAAACTTAGCCCAACAATGGTTTAAAATTATATAACTATCGATTATTCAAGGGGAACGTCTTCCAGGTTGCATTGGTTAATCTATTAAAAGTCAAGCACAATGCGGTATAGGTCTGAATTCTAATATCATAGCTTGATAACCTACACTCAACTGAACTCCCTACTGGACTGCTCTTGCGACCACCGTCTTTAATTAAGGGACAAAGCTATATTGCTCTAGGGACCTACGTCTTTAATGAAGTTCAGCTTTGAAATAGTTGCATCAGGTTGTTTCGACACATCCGACAAAGAACACTTACAGGGAGGGCCCGTAGCCTAGGCTATGGGTGCCCAGGCACCCACTCAACTTTCTACAAAGATAATATTATAAGTAATTTTTAATAAAATTTATATTAAAATATAATACAAAGAACCATTAATCTTAGAAATTTAATAGATACAAATCCAAAAATATTAAGAAAATTAAAAATTTTAATATAAATAACTACACAAAAATTAGTACATAAATTTTTATACAAATATAAATTTAAATATATATTATAAAATCTGTATTTCATGAAAATAACTATAAAATGTAAAAAATATTTTCTATTTATATAAATTTTACATTTTGAAATATTATTAAAAATTTATTTAAATATTTATATAAGCTAGGAACTCACTCAACTTTATTCATGGGTCCGCAACTGAACACTTATGTCTAATGTATTAACTCCAAGTCTAGAAGCTATGAATCTTTTGATTATATCTAAGTTTCATGACAGCAATCTTAACTGTGATATAGACACACATAACAGAATAAAAGTTTATAAATACACAAACCACTTCTTCGCAGGTTTAGTTTTCTTCTTGTGTTTGTCCTGCTTCCCAATGAGTTCCATTCTGTTAACATAAACTAGACTCTCGACATGACTGTAAGACTCATACCACAGTGGACTAAGAGTGTCATAGTCACTTGTATAGATCAAAGTATCACTAATTTTGGGGTCCCAAAAGTAAGGTGTCCGTCTATTCATACTTCCCCTCCTGCCTCGTCTCAATCACAATCTCACCTGTCATCAGGGTCTGAGGAATCCGAAATCCATATTCTCCCTCAAAACAGTAGTATGGGCCCATAGTATGTATCTTTGTCCAGACTTCATTCTTCTCATCCAGCCAATACATATCAACTATTGGGGTTGGATGCTCACCGGGGGTCTGAATTAAGAGAGCAAGCGAGTCCTTCCAATTAAGAGGATGCACATAAGTACTTTCATTCTTGACATACTGTGGATACAAGACCTTCTTAAAAAACCCAGAACAAGGATCAACTACCCCAAGAAATTCGTGCTATTGCATAGGTTCATATGGCCTCATGCCATCTGGGCGATCAACTCCTACCCAATAGGGACAACCTTTAATAATAAAATTGCAATTCGGTAATTTGGGCAACAAAACCATCACCCTCGTCAACAACATCCGTCCAAGAATCGCTATTAGCAGAATAAACCTCAACCCGAGACCAGCAATGCTCCTGAAAGTCCGGCTCACGAACAACATGAACAATCCGTATGATCTTATAATCATCAGCAGCCTTATCAAAACCCAACCCAACAGTCAAAGTATACAACCTATCACAATACGATTTCAATCCCGGGACCCTAATTAATTTCCACTGATTAATAGCAGGGTTCCATAACACAACAAACCGCCCCCTCACCTCATTATCATGTTGTGACAAACAAACAAGCATTCCCATTAATCGAACTCGTAATTTACCAAGTTTCTTGGTACTATCAATGTAATAAACAGGTTTCATTGGTTCCGTGTAGCTAAAATAGGCAATGAGTTTGGAACTAACAAGATCATAATCATAAGTGTTGCATATAAGTTTGTTATTATTATATAAAGTGTTGTGACTTGTGAGTGAGATACATTGATATAAATTTAGGGTGAAGAGTACGAAACAGCCATGATTTCGAAACACACCTAAAACGAACAAGAGACTTGACTGGAGTTCGAAAAAGAATGTGATTGATGAGTTCTTCAGGTAGAGTTGTTACAATGTGTGGTGTTGATCGAGCAGATGATGATCATGTTGAGAAAGCTCTGTTCGATTTGTTAGAAGAAAAACTCTGCTTATTAAAATTAAAAATTTCTAGCATACAAACGAAGCGTTTATCACAAAACCAATATAAAATGCAGTGTAGATTTTAATCAGAATAAGGTTTTAATAAAAAAAATGTTTTTTTTAAATCAATAAAAAATGTTTTAAAATGCGATTATTATTATTTTGGACACGAATTAATTATGTTACCATCTGATTTTATAATAAACAGAGTAATTGTACCGCAGTGACAGAATAGAGTATCATCATATTAAGTAATTCTGTTGCATCACTTGATTACTTGAATCTCAGATGGGATAGAAGAAAAGTTTTTAAGAAGACCCCAGTCTCATAGAGAAATACAAATCATTCTCCTCTCAGAATCACCGGAGAAATGTTGTCTGGCAAGTGTTTATGCTTTAATATATGAAACTCATCATGATTTTTAGGAACCTTCATAAATTTCATACCAACAAAATTCAAGTCTCACAAACATATTACATATCTGAGATTCAGAGGTTACGAAAGTTAATCAGGATTTGGATGAAGCTTATCGCAAGAACAAAAAGATCCTTTATGGCAGAAAGACAAAAGGTTGCATTCGAAGCTTAGAGTTTCACTACACACCAGAGTAGTAGCATACTAAGAAGAATTTCTAGTAGTCTGTCTGTTCCTTTAAAAGTTTTCTAATGAGTAATGACCTTGCCCCCTTCCACATCCATACAGCAGCAGATTTAGTTAAAATGCAACAATGATTCAAAATCTTTGGATAACAATTCAGTCCTGCAAGCAAAAACCAAATCAATTAGACATTATACCCAGGAGAGAGCCACAGAAGCCAGAAGGAATACTAAGTAGCCATTTGAGGAAAAGCTAAAAGGTGCATTGTTACTAGTATCTTATATAGCTATGACACATAGCATAGATAATGTAGTTCCGGCAGAAAGAGAAATGAACTATTACATATTTTACGCGGTGAACCATGCCGAGTCGAGCCTGAAGAACCGTAGTATCGTGCTGAGCCTATCAATAGTTAATGTATTTTTAAGTATTGGGTGAAGGGGTGGTGGGAATCGACCGTCTCTTAGCAGTTGTAGTTGGGGTACTGGCTAGTGCCATTTCCACCGAAGCACTCCTTGATGACGGTATACTAACATATCTCTCTCCATATGTGTGTCATGTACGAACGTAAATAAAAAAGTTTGTACCATATCCGCAAGATTTTCAAATTACACAAAATTTAAAAGCAATAGAAAACCTTGTCATTGCAAGAAGCAATTGGATTAACAAACACAAAATTCAATTCCTTGGTATCATTAGTAACTGAAAGTGGAATACTGGAATTTACTTAAAATCAATATTGCTTTTCTGTGAAGAAAAAGGCTTGTGGGCAGTTGTTATTAGTCACTGAAGCAACAGAATCGATCGCATATTTATGAAAGGCTAGACAAACACATGATGAACAACATATATGTACACAAGTTTTCATATGACACCGTTTATGACTCCGTAACTATCTTATTCTTACTATCACGTGTTACTGTATTTGCCAGGTAAAGGAATTGATTTATATAAAAATAAAAAAATAAAGTTACGTTGTTAGAGTATTCAAGGAACATGTTCTCCCAAGTTGGATTGGTGAACCTAATAGAGCCTAACTGAAGTGCAACAAAGTTCTGCAATCATATCATTTTTGGAGTATTAAGGAGCATATCATGCCAAGGTTGCACTGGTGAATCTGTTGAGATCAAGCCCCGCGCAACATAGTTCTAATATCAACTCTTGCATAGTCAATACCAAAGTAAACATCCTACTGGCCTTACTATATTGACCAATTCTTCATTAAGGCTCTATTTAGTCTAATAGTTCACTTTTAAATAGTTGTGCTCAATTCTATTGTATTATCTCTATATCTATAAGCAATGAGCAAGTTGGGTACATCTTCCATGACAACAATCTTAAAGTACAATATAAAAACATAATAAAATCTAAGTATACGAATGCACGTACCAGTCCTTCCGAGATTTAGTTTTCTTCTTATTTTTGTCCTCTTTCCCTATGATTTCCATTCCTTTAACACAAACAAGACTCTCTATGTGACTGTAAGACTCATACCACAGTGGATCTATAGTGGCAAGCCCCCTTTTTTTGATGAAACTACCAGTGGTTTCAGGCTTCCAGAAGTAAGGAGTCCGGTTAGCATGCAGAATGTCCCCTTTCCACGTCTCAAGTACAATTTCGCCTGTGGCAAGGCACTGAGGAATCCGCAATCCTGCAAACTGATGTTCCCCAATAGTATACATCTTTGTCCAATTTTTAGTGTTCTCATCCAGTCCATACATGTCAACTACTGAGCTAGGATGCTCACCGGGAGATTGAATTAGAAGTGCAAGTGAATCCTTCCATTGTAATGGATTAACACTAGTAAAAATATTCTTGACATATTTTGGATACCTGACCTTCTTAAACAACCCGGTACAAGGATCAATTGATGCTAGCATTTCGTTCTGATTAGGGTTAAATGGTGTCAAATCACCCGGAAGGCGGTCAGCTCCTACCCAGTACGGGCAATCTTTGATAATAAAATTGCAATTCGGTAATTTGGGCCAGAAAGGGATGAAACCTTGCTCCTCAACATCTGTCCAAGAATCACGGTTAGCCGAGTAAACCTCAACCCTGGACCAACAATATTCCTGAAAGTGTGGCGGCGTAGAACAGGAACAATCCGTACAATCTTATAATCATCAGCAGCCTTGTAAAAACCCAAACCAACACTCATAACATCCAACCTATCAAATTCAGATTTCCGTTCCAACAATGTAATTGGTTTCCACATATTAATAGCCGGATTCCATAACACAACAGAACGCCACTTCATTTCTTTATATTTCGAGAGACACATAATCCCATTAATCGTCAAGCACATAATTCCATTAATCGAACCCGCAAGCACCATCTCTTTAGAGAAATCATTGAAGTTAATAGTACGAGGATAATCAGATTTATTAGCAGTCTTTTTATTAATGTGGAGCACAAGAATAATGGGTCCATGGAGGCGTAAATACGCAATGAGTTGAGACCAAGTCTTATTAACAACATCATGGTTATAAATGTGACTTAAAAGATGCTTATTGTTGTGTAAAGTGTTATGATCAAGATGCATAGATATAAAAGTTGGGTGAAGAGTACGAAGGAGCCAAGACTTGGAAACACACCTAAAGCGAACAACAGACTTCACCGGAGTTCGAACAAGAATCTCAGTGATCATATCTTCAGGTAGAGTCCTTCCGGTGAGTGCCAGATTGGTGGGGTCCACATTGGTGGGTTTCAAAAGTGGGTTTGAGCTGGGAGATGGAGTGGGCCTGTTGAGCTTCCAGTTCCACTCCATTAGGGTTTTTTCTAGGGTTTAAGAGTGAGTGACTAGGGTTTCTGTTTGGAAAGGGAGAGTGGGAGTGAAGTTGCCTTTTACAAGAAATGACAAATGAAAATGTAATCATAAAATATGTATTTAAATTGAATATTTTTTAATTTAAAGAATATTCAACAGTTAAGTGCAATTGTTATGGCCTTTAAATGACGGGTGTTAATTTTATTTTTTTCTCTAAACTTTGAGGATGAGTGTTTTTTCTTTAATTTTAATGTTTTATTATAGAGCTAATTTATCGAAAATAGAAACATATGTTTACTGTTAATTTACGGTTGAAAAATTGCAGATTACAGTAGTATTTAATTTAATAGATTAAAACTTGGGCAATTTTTTGAAAATCTTGATTTCCCAGGATCTTTGTCGTGGCCATTGTTGTAATAAGATAGGTGATAATAGGTTAAAGATACCTGTGCATCTGGCCAGCAAAGAAAGCAAGTATTTGTGTTTTCTATCTCCTCAAACATCTTCCCACAAGATACTGTAGGAGAAATGTTGGATACATCTTTAAAATTTCTGTACTAATAATGGATCAACTTTAGCATGTTACAAGCTTACTATCTCTGACTCATAGATATTTATGCTCCTTTTATGATCTTAATATATAAAGGCAATCGATAGTTCATGAATGCATACCAGTTCTTCTTCAGAGGTTTATTTTTGTTCTTGTTTCTGTCCTTCTTATTGTTTCTGTCCTCCTTCCCATTGTTATTGTCCTTTCCAATGATTTCCATTCCCTTAACCCAAACAAGCTTTCTATGTGAGTGTAAGACTCATACCACAGTGTATCTAAAGTGGCAAACCCCCTTATCTTAGTGAAACTATCACTGGTTTCAGGGTTCCAGAAATAAGGAGTCCGTTTAGCAGGCAGAAAGTGCCCTTTCCATGTCTCAAATACAATCTCGCCTGTGGCAAGGCACTGAGGAATCCGCAATCCCTCAAATTGATGTTCTCCAATAGTATAAATCTTCGTCCAATTGTCAGTGTTCATATCCAGTCCATACATGTCAACTGTTGTGTTTGGAGACTCACCGGGAGACTGAATTAGAAGAGTGAGCGAATCCTTCCATTTCAGTGGATTCACCCTAGTAGATGCATTCTTGACATATATTGGATACGAACCTTCTTATACGACCCTGTACAAGGATCAAGCCACGCAAACATCTCATTCTGAGTAGGGTTAAATGGAGACAAATCACCAGGAAGGCGATCAGCTCCTACCCAATACGAACGATCATTGATAATAAAATTGCAATTCGGTAATTTGGGCCAGAAGGGGACTAAACCCCCCTTCTCAAGATCCACCCAAGAATCACGTTTAGCCGAGTAAACCTCAACCCTGGACCAACAATACTCCTGAAAGTGTGGCGGACGAACAACAGGAACAATCCGTAAAATCTTATAATCACCATAACCCTTATCAAAACCCAAACCAACACTCATAACATCCAACCTATCAAATTCAGATTTCCGTTCCAACATTCTAATCGGTTTCCACATATTAATAGCCGGATTCCATAACGCAACAAAACGCCCTTTCATTTCCTTATACTTGGAAAAACACATAATCCCACTAATCGACAAACACATAACCCCATTAATCGAACCCGCAAGCACCATCTCTTTAAAGAAATCATCAACATTAATTTTACGAGGGTAATCAGGTTTATCAGCACAATCATCATCCATACGACAAACAGGAACAATGGGGCCGCGGAAGTGTAAAAAAGCAATGACTTTAGTTCTACTCATACGATCATAAACATTACAAATAAGTTGCTTATTATGATTACACAAAGTGGTGTTGTGATCAAGATGCATAGATATAAAAGTTGGGTGAAGAGTACGAAGAAGCCAAGACTTGGAAACACACCTAAAGCGAACAACAAACTTGACCGGAGTTCGAATAAGTATCTCATTGATGAGCTCTTCAGGCAAGGTCCTTCCAGTGGGTCCTAGTTCTACATTGGTGGGGTCCACAGGTGGGATTGAGGTGGAAGATGAAGAAGAGGGTCTGTTGAGCTTCTGGTTTCTTCTACCTCCTCTACCATTTTTAGGCATTTGAGGGGGGTTTAGAGTAACTAGGGTTTTAGTGTTTTGGAGTGTGTGAGTGTGAGTGTGAGATTGCCTTGTATTTCCACTATTTGTGCGAGATTATAGGGTTCATTTGGTTAATCGGTAACTTATGTAAAAAATATATAATTAAGAATTTAAATTTAAATTTAAATCATATTTATATTTGATGTAAAAGTTTAAATTTTACCATAAACGAAATTACTCCGTATTATTATTCATGCAATGTAATAATTTTAATTTATTCTCTTCATTTTCATTGATTTGTAATGTTTGTTTTGAAACAAAACTGTTATATTGTATTTTTTTATCTGCTAACTTGTGGTATAGTGTTCATCTTAAGCCATTTTGATCATGTTTGTAGCTGTGAGAGTTTCTTTGATCTTTGACACAGATTCTCTGGCTACATATCACCATCAGGCTGCCCCTTCACACCAGAACCGCACAATATAAATCTAACTAATGGAGAAATAAATAGCTCAACATTATTCACATAAAGAATATAACGAATTGTTGAACAAAGAAGTAGAATATCAACAAAAAAAATACAAATTTTGTATATAACTATTGATATTAATCTAGCGCACAATCCTATTGTCTACTTCATCACAATCCGTAACACCCATTATACATGAAATATTCATGTACATCTATGCCAGAAAAACTCGGTTGTACCACACAGAGTGGAGTATCATATGAAATATGTCGTATTTTATAGGCTGGATATGCCAAAGAAAATGTTGTTGTACCTGCTTCACTCTCTGTTGCATTACTTGATACCTTCTGTCCGAGATTGAGAGAAGAATGTTCTTTAGATTTGGAAGATCCTTTTCTTGTATGAAAACAGCAAACGACTCCCAGTTCAAAATCTCAAAAAACGGTGGCACAAAGTTATCAGATATTATTACAGGCACACATTCGAAGTAGATTGCCTCCACTACTCTAGGACTGTTGACTTCATAGCCTTTTGGACATAAACAGTACTTGCTACTCTTCATGTACTCAGCATAGACTCTATTTTTCTTGGACTTGGGCAGTTTTTTGAAGATCTTGATGTCCGGATCTTTGTCTTGCCATTGTTGTAATAACATAGGACGGAGATATCCATGCATCTGGCCAGCAAAGAAAGCAAGTATAGGTCGCTGGCGAGGAGCATTGCCTCCAATATCTCTTAAGGGATTCTTTTTCGAACGAACCATGGTTTCTGGAAGAGACACATCCTTGCCCAGTCTAAAACCTTCTTTGATATCAGCATTGCACAGAGCTTTAATGCAATTGTTGAAACGTATTCGTGTTTCAGCTGGCGCCTGAAAATATGATACATGTTCATACTGTAACTATCTACTTCACAATTTATGCAACTGCAATTAGCAAGTTTGTAGTCAATGATGGCAGTTGACAATCATAAAATGCAAAAATTCTGTTTTCACCACCAGAAAAAAAAATGCATATTCTACAGACAAAAGGTTTACTAGCATTTAAGTAAAATCATAAGCTATATCTGACGTACCCAGTCATGGCAAGCAACAAAAAAGTGATCAGCTCCGCCAGTTCTGTTCCAGAAGGGGTGCTTCGCAACAATCAGGTCAAGGTACTTGTCCAAGTATTTGATCAAGTTTGTGCGACTGTGAGAACCAGGAACATACAAAGCTTCTTCTAGCGTACGTGAACTGAAAGGCAAGTAAAAAAGTTGTGCTTCGTTTGGGTTTTTAGTAACATATTGCTTATTTTCTTGCAGTAGCTTCATAAACCAGCCCTCAGAAGCGTATATTCCAGCTAGTACTGGCGGTGGATGATGGAAAATTGGTCTTTTACCTTCCTTGTAGATGTACACTTTCAGAGTCTGCTCCATTATTTCATAACTCCTACACTTGATAATAAAATATTGATTCACTACATCATATGATCACTTAAGCAAGTGTCAATACCATTATTTTGTGGCTCTGATGCAAACTTTCTACTAACCTTAAATCCTTTATAAATGAATCAATAAGATGTCAAAGAAGCCGGAAAAAAAATACCATAAGGATTTGACAGAATAAGACAATGATGATACTCGCGGGTAGTTCACAAGTTCTTTTTCAATCATGATGGTGTCAATTTTTCATTAGGAGGGGTGGGGGAGGTAAATTAGAAGTTCAATGATTTACTCACAAATTTCTCAATCCATTCCCATGCATCAATACTGAAACGGAGCCATTCTTAAATGAACAAGTAGATTAAAGTTAAAAAACAAGGAAGAAAGTTGAACCATCCTAGCCACAAATGGTTGTTGCTTGCGAAGCTAACAATGCAATCATATACCACAAGATACATTGTGTTTCAAAATTTGCCAGCTGAGGAAAAATAAATGCATGAATTTATAATCTACTCGACCCCAATAAAAATAATTGTATCTTTAGGTAAATCTTACTATTGGTTGTCTTCTATATCTTTGTATGTAAAATTATATACATAGATGATGGAAACCTATAAAACTAAGCTATATTGATAATTTTAAAAATGGTTTTCTGCTTAACACGATGGATTCCAATAACATTATGCATGAGACCATCGTCACCATCCTCATACCATACTAATCTTTATGTTCTTGTGAGTTGTTTCACATATAAATGTTTAAATTTGATTTAGGATCACTTGTTTCAACACTGTCCCTTCTTGCCATCCCTGTGTCCACAGTCACATCTTTGTGTGCTGGTGGGTGGGGGGACTATTTATATATTTCACCTACTGGTCATACATAATCAACCAATTCCAGTCTAGAACTATGTGAAATAAATGAGTTTATCCATTTGTAAGTTAAAATATTACCTCCTAAACATAGACGCGTTCCGATAAAGAGGAGCATATAGGCCTTGGTTATTCTTAATGATGGGAGCACTCTCAATCTGTGATTTTGTGTCAAGTAGTCTCTGATCAACTGATGATGACCATCGTGGTCCCTAAAACCCAGGGAAAAGAAGATAAATCAGAACTAGACCAAATTCACATAAACAAGTGCAAACTGTATATCATCAACCAGTGTACACTACATATACTTTGATCAAACAGGATTCGTCTTCTAACTGTTAGTATACCGTTTTATAGGATGAAGCGCGATTCTTTTTCAAAATATCATTCATCTCAGATATAGATAGAACATTGTCTTGTTGACTCTTGGGCCTTCCCTTCACAGAAGAGTTATTATTGCTTTGTGGAGTCCCAGGTCCAACTGTGCTTTTAAGTTTTTCCTGTGCATCATTGTTCATTGATGATATGCTTGGACCACTAGATATTACAGCACTCATCGTCAAGTTTACACCTGTTGGAGACATTACAGGTGATGCAAATGAAGGAGACGCAGAACTGTCACCTGAAATTCCATTTTCTTGTGTTGGAACACTTTCTTGGGTTAAATTCTTTCCTTCAGTAATTTTAGCTGTATCAGTGTTCTCACTAGATAATGTTGTCCTAGTAGAGTTCAAATTATCAAAATCTGTCGGGTAGCCTGATTTTCCAGGGTAACTAGATAGATTAGCAGGCAAGGAACTGCCCTTTGCAGATACTTGAGTCCTATCGTCAGGAAGTACAGACGATATAATATTCCCATATGGAAGTTCCACATACTGAGCCATTAACACCACTGCAAACACTATGCCAACCAACCACAGCCATCTCCTGGTTTCCACCTGGCATATACGACCTAATTCACTACTCATACTCAGAAACTAATAAAACAATCTCTAAGAATTGCTGATCTTTACAACCCTGCAGAGTTCCCAATCAGCATAATAAAGTAAATCATTATCAGCACTATGTGAAGATCAAGATTTAGTTTACTCAGTGAGCATATCAGAAAATTATACTTCCACACCATTGGCGTGCATTCAGTTTTATTATTAAGCGAAAAAGATAATAAAATCCAACTCCAGAAAACTTAAACCTGTCAAAAACGTACATAAAATCTTTAAACAATCAAGGAACTCTTTAAAGTTTACTATCATTATCTTAATCATTTGCAAAGCATTCTTTTATGACGAAAAGTAGAGATACATCTTAATGTTACATAGTGTCTTTATCATTTAAGGTACAATTATATATGTTGGCTTACAGGGCCCAGGGACTGACCAACTACTACAATTCAAAAAATTATAAGTGCTCTTAAATCACTAAGTAATAAAGCATAACTACTACAACTAAAAATTGAGCATCGACTGGAAGCATATATCATCCTTACTGAAAACATGTCTCCAATGTCCAAACAGGTGTACTAATTCAGATAAAACAAGGTGAAATTTTTATTAGTCTGCTCCATATTCGACCAGCCAAATTCTACCACAAAACTAACAGCAACAAAAGCACTCGAAACCTCTAGCTAAATTCAACCAGGAAAGAAATGTTTGCTAACTCAAAAAATCTAAACTTTATATATTCCACACAATCAACAACTCAATTCAAATCAAGAACACCCCAGATCAAGAACCCAAGACCCCCCCCCCCAAAAAAAAAAAACCCCACCTCAAGAACTCAAAAACAGAACATTAGTAGAAAATAAACAAAGAAATAATAAGTAAATGCAAATAAGGGTGATTAATTACTTGAACAAGCCAAGAAGTTGAGATGCAGCACATACCTTGAGGCTGGGTAAGTTTGAAAAAAACTGAAAAGTCAAAGAAGACCAAGAATATAATACTAGCCTTCAATCACGCAAAGATCATTCAGAGTATCCCAAATATTTCATTATAACTGTGTGTGTGTGTGTGTAGCAATGAAAATCTTCAACATCCCAAAGTGTTGGTGATTCTGGGGATGCTTGCAAGTTACTGCTTTGTATATATATCAGTTCAATTAAATTTTTAGTTTATTATATTTTTGGTGATTAAATTTGTAAATGTGTTACTGCTATTATTTTTTTTTGACAGAACGTGTTACTGCTATTTATTTTTGAGTATGTGTGGATTTATTTATTATTGCAGGTGCTCGTGTAAAGTGGATCTCCCCGTTGTTTACATTAATTTTATTCTGGGCCCCGCGCGCCCACCGACAGGAATTCGAGTAGACAACAACGACAAGTCCGCATAATCCGGTAATGAAATACTCCCTCCGTTCCGTAAAAAATGGGATTTTATAAAAAATAAATATTAAGTTGATTTAATTTTGATCATTTATTAAATATTATTAATTTATATTTTTATAAAAATAAAAATTAACTGTAATAGTTAATGTAATATATTTTTTAATGATATATTTTTCATAATTTTTATTTCTAACAATAATTATTAATAAATGGTCAAAATTGAATTAGTTTGATTTTTAATTTTTATAAACCGTCATTTTTTATGGAACGGAGAGAGTACTACAGTTTATTACAAAAATATGTAATATAAAATTTTTAAAAATTTATATTTCTAAAAATTATAAGGAATTTTTAATTATTAGAATAGATTTAGATCACTATGTCGGAAGCCTATTTGTTTCAACTAATTTCAAAATTTTAAAATTCAATTTGATATTTTTAATGTGAAATGAGTATTGTCTTTTTGTAATTAAATTAATTTCGTCAATCTTTTTCTTATATGCAAAATGCGCGCTTTATGCAAATTCGTTAATCTCTTTTAAAATGTTTGTTTCTTTAATACATTGCTTTTTTTTATAAAGAATTTAATACATTGTCTTTATTCAAAAATATATATAGTACTCCGTACGATATTTCCCAGTGAACTTATTTTTTAGTGTATTTATAATTTTTTATTTTCGAGTTTCACTTCTAAATGAAAAGAAGCAGATCATACTAGCTATCCCGATTACATACTGCTTGATTTGGTTCCTGACACTGCACCTGAATTATGCAGTTGAATAGTTGATGACCTCTCGTACCATTGCCATGCAAATCAAGAGGCCATTTAGATCATGAGATTTGAACACGGTTAATGTGATTATGTGGATTCGTTAAGACTTTGTATTTACTTTAATTTTGTCTTGATATTCATGCTTTTACTTGGCAGACACTCGTGGCATTTGCATATTTAGTTTTCCAACATTGTTGCAAGCAAGATGTTACTAGAGGAGGCAAAAAAGGCTCAACTACTTCGTTTGCAGTGATAGAATCTACTATTAGCTAGATGCCTAGAAATAAAAGGCGAAGATGGTATAGCCTAGCGCGATGGGATAGTCTAATGGTAAGGATTATCCTCTATTGTCCGAGGTTCTGGGTTCTGGGATACTCTACTCAGCAGAGGACTATCTTCATTGCCTGGAACGAGGGAGAGGTGCTAGTGCCAAGTTGTCGGATTTTCTCAGGAAAAATTTACAGTTACAGAATCCAAATGATCCATTAACAGCCAAATAATTTTAGAAGGTTACAAGGGATTTAAAGAAAGCGAAGATCGACATCAACTGATTCCCTAATATTGTAGTTACTGGTTGCTGCAAGGAATTAGTAAAAACTGGGCATCTTTACAATAACCATGGAGCATATGCCAACACCAGAGTAGGGTTTAATATGTGATTTTAACTTGATTTTCCAATGTTCATCATCATGTTATCACAGACTGTTACAAACTTTTTTAGTTTGATTTTCTTTTGCAAATATTTTGATGCAACATTTTTTTCATAATGCAGCCACTGCAAGATCTCATAATTCAAGGATATAAATCTAATAACAATATATTCTAAGATGTTCATATATTAAATTTTATTTACATTATGCCATTTTAATATTCCCATTATGATTTATACATGGGCACGACAATCTAACATATTCTGGATCCCCTCAATCCATTTCAGTTTGTCACCTTTATTTCTGCATTCGAATTCAATTATCCTTTCAGAAGCTTTTATACCAAAGTAAGCCATCCGCTCATTGCTGTCTTCTATCTCCCTTCCTAGCCATGCTGGAATGTCATAGTAGACAGCAGAGACTACAACTGCAGATACAATAGCTCGGTTTAGGTGCAAGTGAGGTACAAAATAATTTGTAATGAATAACTGCATTCTTCATGTGTTGCTTACACTTCTTTTTCTTTGTGAATGTTCCTGCCATGTGCTTACTTTTCATTTTCGCAACCACCTGTTTTTGATCATTATTATAAAATATGAAGTTTTGTTATAATGTAAAAATTATGGAATATAATGTGTGGACATGTGAACCTGTTACCTGCCAATTTGAGCTTATTTTGAAAGAGACTTCTTTCCAGTGAAGATCCCCTGCATCAGCATGTTCACAAAAGTTTATATATGCTTATCACTCTTGCACAAGTATCATTATTTTACCAGTAATGATTACCTTTTCTAGTGCGTTTCAGAAGTTCACCCCCTCTGGAAACAAAGTTCAATGCAGGTAAATAGTTTGAGTCTTTGCCTTCATCTACTTGCTCCTCGAGCAGAGAGATAGTTGCAGCTCTCTTCTGAAGTCTTGCCCTTAGGGTAGCAGCTCCTCTCAGGGCTGCAATTACAATTGTCAGGGTATAAAAAATCTGAAAATGGATTATAATTATAATTATAATCAAACATATCCAATTATACGGTGTGTCCCAGTCAGTAGGGTTTTGTGAGGGTTACATGAGCACATACCTTACTCCTACGAGTAAAAGAAAATCTTGGAAAGGTTTTTAAGTTGTTTAAATTTGAAAATCATGAATTTTTTTTAATGATCTTTAAAATCTTTTAAAAAGTTGCAAAAAGACATCAGAAGGACAAAGACCAAGGATGTTAAGATCAACATCTGTGCAAAAACAAGAAAACAGAACACAATACACTAAAAACATAAGAAAGGAAGGTGTGCAAAGTACTAGCTAACACCCACATACCACCTTCCTAAAGGGCATAAAACCCTCCCCTTCTCTTCTGTCTATCCTAAAAACAGTACTACTATATTTGGCAGTTATTGACCCTCCCCCAAACTCACCCTATTCCCCCAAACCCCCAATATCGTCTTTTCTTAGTAATGCTAACTCAAATTCGTGTGCTTACTGCAAGTACTTGAAGTGTTACCAGTGGCTGCTCCAGCAGTAAGAGTCATAATATCACCATTCGTCTTTGCATTGATTGCAGAGGCGACAGCTGTTAATATTTGCTCACTATTAGCTCCCATATCTTCTGCAATCTCAATGCAATGTGATGCTACTAGTGCTGCTGCAGTTGCAAGTGCAGTAGATGTCTTAGATGTTGCTTTCGGTTGGGTAACTGATGTCTCTGGAGATGTCAGTGAAGAGGCTACAAGAACAGCCACAGCAGCAGCAACCCCTGCCACTGAAACTGCTGCATGCAATTGTGCATTTTGAGTTCTAAGCTCATGTTTCCTTCTTTCTTTTTGGTCTTTAATCCATCTACCCATTGTCTTTCCCCTCATGATATTCCTGTAGAGCTGCACAGATAACAATGACATTGATCACAGGTGCGAAGAGATTGAAATATAAAAATAATGCTTAGTTAACGATAACAGATAGATAAGTAGGTACCCCATTCCTAAGCAGCTGCTGATTGGAAAGAAAATCAGGGTAAAGAGCTTGATGAAGTAAAAACAATTCCTGTTCAGGTAAATTTTGATTCAGAAATTATAAGATATAGCAGCTCCCGCCAAAGCAATTGTAGCAGCTCCGGCACCTATTGATTTTGCACCTTCTAACATAATGAGGCCCTGAACAATAACAGTTTAAGCATTTGGAGTAGGGACTATGTACAAATAGATGACTTTTAAGTTGCTAATTGCATTTGTGATGGATGAATTTTAGTTTCAATTTGCCTGTTCAGTCCTTTTAGTTTAGGTTATTAACTTACGATACCTAATCACCTGCCTCTAAATGAGCTATCCGAAAGCAAAAAAAGAAGCTAGCCTGAATATGTGAACAACTGAATATAAATTGGTTATGTATATTAGATATCAGGTACATGCTTAACAAAGTATATATTGCACAGGGCACTATGTAGTAGGAACATCTTAACGCTTTACACCTGCATCAAATTATTTACGGGTAAAGAACTAAGCTCTCATATGCTGTAGGGAAACATAATAACACATTCATTCTTTAGATGGCTTGTTATCTAGAGGTTTAGATATTAATTAGATTGGAAAATGAAACCAATGGCTAGTTTACAATCTCAGCTCAATTGCTATAGGCACGTGTGATTGACCTATCCATGCTAAAGATTGTCTGTCTGTAAATGTGCATTCACACATTATGTACACAAGCACACATATATGACATATGTATTTGAATTTCATGAAGTAATATACGATATGTAGGCATTATATATATGATATGCATACGCTCAAGAGAGGTAGAAATATACCTTTGTATCATCACTTCCTCTTGGAGGAGTTGGAGGCCTATCGTCCGGCTGTTGTGATGGTTGATGTTGCTATAAATATCGGGAATTTATCAGAAGGGAAATGATAACATTATATGATATAGTCAGAAAGATGAACATCGAACTTAAAGTGAGTGATATATTAGTGGAAATTAAAGTATACTTTTATGGTTTGCAGCAATGTACTTGTTACTCAGAAAGTGAATGACTTACTGCTTCACTTGAGGCCATAAAGCTAGTAGGATCAACACCACCGAGAGGAAATAAAGGGAACTTTTCGGCATCTTTGACGGTGTAATCTGTGTGAGTAAGAACTTTACTAAGCTCCATGGCCGAGAGACTCCATGATCGAGCAAGAAACTCCATGGATTCTGTCGGAGTTTCTGGTGGTGGACATGTCCAAGTTGCAGGAACATCTACTTCTTTTATGTTTTGGAGCTTACTTTTCGATCCCGTAGACACTGTAACATTTACATAAAAACACCAATGACACAAAGTTAAAGAGTAGTTACAATGATGCAGTACCTTCTATAATTTTGCTGAAAGTTTGATAACTTACTTTTGGCTTTCTGATGAGAATGGCAAAAAAGATATAATGAAAGGGATGAATTTTTCTTGGATATATATAAAAATGAGAAGTGTTGCATGCAAAGATGCAGAAAGAGAGGGAAAGCTTAGAAAAAGAGAGAACGAAGAGGACAATGTAAAGTGTTTTGACAAGAAAAATAAAGGAGGAAAGAAAAAGAAAAGGAAACTAAAGGGGTACAAAGAGCTGAGTGGCGTTGAGTATACAAGTGAAGGGTAAATTATAAAATTTGATGAAATACCTCTTCTTAGCTCTGATATCGTGTTAAGTTATCAATACTCCTCAAACTTAGGAGAAAACTTAATTTTATATTATTCTAACAAATACTGATGTATACCAGCACATTACAATATAAAAGAGTATAAAGTTATATTTTTGTCTCATATTTTGTGTTTGTCGAGAAATGCTTTATACATAGTTGTACATAAGCGCATAAAAATAAAGATACATATACAAAGCCAAAAAGAGAAAATAGTATCGATTAGTATTTTTCTCGAGCGGCGGGCTTCATGATGACCGGGGTCCATTGTCGATCACTGACCAAAGTGAGATGCTGCATACATTTCCTTTTGGGCCTTTTCAGTGTTGTGCGTAATTTTAAAACTTTATACTACATTCAAAATTGTTAAGTTGCTTGCAACTCTATATGATACACATTGTACATTAGAACTAATGTTCCTCCTCAGTCGAATGATGTTAGTCGTTTAGATACAACAAAATATAGAAGTTGAGATTTACGCATAACTTAACATCTTTTTTAGATATAAAGATGTGTTTTTCCTTGAAAATCCCGGCTTAGAAAAAAGATTAAATAAAATATGAGAAATCTACTGTTTGTGTTGATGATGTTAAGTACTGAAGCCAAATTGAATTTCTTTTTGTTCAGGTTTCATCATTTCTGCAAGTGTAATCATGTTTAATGATATTAGTGGTGCACTGATTTTCCAAAGGTCCACCATTTCATGCTATCAAAAACATTAAACTCAAAAGTAATGCTTCCATAATCAAAACATTGAGCAGAAGATTTTATGAGAATTTATCTAGTGGAACCTGACGTTGAAGGATCTGATCTTAAAATGCTGCAACTACGAGCATACCAGTAAAATGCAGCAACTATGTGTATAACAGGAAGAGTGAAAATTACAAACTATTACAAATAGTCGTATACTACACTCCCTCCATCTCAAAATAATTATTCTCTTTCTATTCTTTTTAGTCAATTTGATCAATTTTTGACTGAATGTTACGCATAATATATAATTAAGAAAAAATTAAAAATTATATCATTAAAAAATATATCTAATAAATTTTAAAATATATTTTTCAGTTTTTGAAAAATATAAAAACATAATTTTTAATTTACAGTCAAAATTGTGTCAATTTCACCGCACAGAAATCAAAAAAGACACATACTATGAGATGGAGGGAGTAATATATAAGGTCAATAGTAATATGTGGATCATTTTTTGAGTATATGATTTTTGGATTATTAGATTAATATTATATGGTAAAAATTAAATTAATAAAAATACTGATCTCAATCCCTAACTGAGATTCGATTCGATAATAAGCGAGTCTCGGTTAAAAAAAAATTCAGGACGAGCATTGTTTATTAAGCAAGATATGCATTAAATTTTTTTATCTGATTAAATCAGAAATTTTTAGAATAATACAACTACCTCCATTTAAGACTAATTTTTAAAATTATTTTAAATTGCATTAAAAAGATAGTTTTAAATAATAAATTTTAATTTATTTTAAAATAAAAATATTATTATTAAATTGTTTTTAAGAATAATTTTATTCCGGACGAATTATACACACAGCACAGCAACCAAAGTAGAGGTGACGGTGAATTAAGTTGACATTTAACGAATCTCACTCATTTCCAAACCCTAATTCCCAAATCAAACCTATACATACAATACACACACACACACACAATCACACTGTATCATCAATGGCGTTAATCAGCAACGCACTTCGTCAAGCATTCATGCCGAAGCACGAGTACGACAATCTCCGAGAAGAAGACAAAGCATTGATTCAATTAAAAAGACCCATTTTAGTCTCATTATTGCTGTGTATTGTACTTGTAATTGTTGTTTCTACCTCGATTAGTGTGAAAATTGTGTTCCCAGGGGGTGCTGGAACGCGGCCGTTTTGTCGTGATTTGAGGATTCAACCGTTGGCGATTAATGTGAGTGGTGGTGGTGGTGGTGATTCTGATGTGTTTCCGGGGGCTTTTTATTTGACGGATCAGCAGACGGTGGATTATTATTGGATGGTTGTGTTTCTTCCGTCGCTCTTCGTGTTTTGTGTTTCCTTTGCGTATTTAGTTGCAGGTTAGGATTCTCGATATGAAATGTGATTCGTATTTATATGAATTTAATCGGAGAATTCTATTCATTTATCGAGTTTAGAATTACTGAATGTGTGTGTATGTTGGAGTACGTGTTGGATTTCTATGGGAAATGCATTGAATTGTGTGTTTTAGTTGAAATGTCGATTTCTTAATTATGATAATTATTGTGATTTGTGAATTTTGGTAAGTGAGTTTGTTGTTGGAAAGGAATGTGCTATGTGATACTCTTTATATAGAGACACGTACGCGTATATAAATTGAATTGTTTGGTTTGGAGGGTGAATTTAGTTTTAGTATTATTTTGTGTGATGGGTTTATGCCATGAAGTTTAAATCTTTAGTGATTGCATCATTTATGATTTAGTTGAGAACAATGTGTCATTGGTGTGTAATTTCTTATTTCTGTCATTTGATATAATGTGTAATGTAGACAATACAACATATGTTGTGGATCTTATGTGTTCAAGTAAGTGTTTATGACTGAATGAAGCTATTTCTCGTGAACTTTTTTTATAGGTCTTTCGGAATTCTTTTAGGAAAGAACTTAGCATACATGAAAATTTGATCCTTAGAGATATTGTCTTTGGGCTGCGCCCAGCTCATTTAGCCATGCTTTGTAAGTTTGTAGGATTATCCATTTCTCAAGTTGCTTGAGCTAAAATTACTTTATCTTAAGCTCTTTCTCGTTGCTACATACTGTGTGTGCAAGCTTGTCCTTTCATAAATCGTAATCCCAACAATTAAAACCAAACATGATCAAGGAATTCACTATTGCCTTAGTTTGACACATCTGTAATTTTTTTTCACAAGTGCAAGTCATTTCTGCAAGTATTTCTTAGGTAAGAAAATTGCAGCTACATTGATCTCTACTATGTGAGAGTTTGTAATTTGTAAGATATGCCATATCTAGGGCTCAAACTATTTTAGTATTTTGAGATATTTAGTGAAGTTTTGACAATATTTTTTCCCTGGATGTTTTATGTGGTATTTTGGTTGGTATAACTATTTTGTCACTTAATTGCAATCATCAGGACTCGTTTTCAATTAATACATTATATTTGCAGGAATGGCTGTAGCATACACTGCTCCCACAAGGCATGGATGCCTGAAGGTGGTTGAGAATAACTATTGCGCTTCAAAGAGGGGTATGCAACTGATTTCTCATTACTTTGTACAAGCTCATGCCTAGTTAGAGTTATGTAACTTCCCAAACCCATGCTCTGTATATCTGTCAATTCTGGTGCTTGCAGATGTACAGGGCTTAATATGATCCAGCAAGTTTTTTCACTTTTCAGACGAAGGATTTCAGATTTGTAAATATCCAACCTATAAGCATGTTATTATTGCATGCCTCTAATTATCTTTGCTTAAAAGTAGCAGATGATATTTGTGGCAGATACAGTTGGTTGTCATACTAGTTTTATGTAATTTTCTCTCAGACCTTGTCATGACGCTACTTGTTTTTATGCATAAGATTTTGGTCCGAGTGTCATTGAATGCTTATAACCCTGGCTTGGGTCTCATTATCAATGTGGATTCAGTACATGAGTCAATAGTGGCTTCTACCGTACCAACAGCTAAAGACAAGCATATCTATGTCCTGATTTATTTTTGTGTTGGTATATGCTGTGTGCAATTGTTTCAATTTTAGATGTGATATTTACAATCCCACCTAAAGGAGTAGGAGAGGAAAAAATATTCGCGTTGTGAAAATTATTTCCAATGGGATTGTTCATCAAGAACCTTGTAGAAATTTTAATTATATTATTTTGTTTCTATATTTTCAGGCGGTGTCCGCTGTCTTTCCATTTTGAATGCTGTCTTTGCCATAGTTTTTGGTCTCCTTGCTCTTTTTCTCGGTTCTACACTTCTCACTCTAGGTAACAGCTGTTCTGTACCATTGTTCTGGTGCTATGAAACCGCATCTTGGGCGCTGGTCATATTATATGGGGTTACATCTTACCTTTTAAGAAGAAAATCAGCTTCGGTTCTTGATGAGAGTGACTTTGCTGGTCGGAACATGGGACTTGAAATGCTGGAATCAAACCCTGTGGAAGTGACACCGGAGGTAGAGAGGCGCCTCAACGAAGGTTTCAAAGCATGGATGGGTACATCGTACCTATCATCTGATGATGAAGATGATCCTAATGACTATCTGGAAGTGCAGCATCCTCCGCGTACCAACTCTAGCAGGCAAAGAGTGTGATTCTATACTGAGCTTTGGAGCTTTTACTTTCAATCTTCTGGAACCTCAACTTTAATCGCGTTTAACCTAACAGCTTGCTAAATAGTGGAAAGAGTGAACCGTTTGGTGGTGTAGCTGCGTAGGCAACACGGAGAAAAGAATTCCGGCATTTGGATAACAGCAAGCAGTTTTATATGCTTTGATAAACAAGAGAAGATGATGGCATCTGATGTCGTAAGATTACTTAAATCTGTAAATAGTAGATGCATTTGAACCATTATCTTTGGGATCGTGACTGAAAAGCCTTCTGAACTACTTATACCAGCAAACTGTTTATATTAGGCTTGTGTGTATGGAAATTGGTAGATTAAAAAAAATGCTGTTTAGTTAGTTCGCACAAAATGTAAAAGTATGTAACAAAATAATTTTGGCGCTAATGCGAAGATAATCATTGCTCCATTGGTAAAAAAATAAAGTGCTCCATTGGTAAAAAAATAAAGTCCTCTTTTGACGGTAGATTTATTGATATATACAGTATAATCTCGATAAATGAATATACTTGGGATCAAAAATATATATTCATTTAGCGAGATTATTTATTTATCGATAAATGAATATAATATTTATTTATCGATAAATGAATATTAATTCATTTATATAATAAATTTTCGACTTTTTCTTTATTATATATTTTTATACTCCCTCCATCTCAAAATAATTGTCATGTTTTGACTTTTTTTAGTCAAATTAACCAATTTTTGACCAAATATTACACAGAATATATAACTATGAAAAAATTAAAAATTATATCATTAGAAAATATATCTAATGAACTTTAAAATGTATTTTTCAGTTTTTGAAAAATGTAAAAGAATAATTTTTAATTTACGGTCAAAATTTGGTAAATTTGACCACACAAATATCAAAGAAGACACTTATTGTGAGATATATATATGATGTTCAAATGTACCTAGAACTCACTGTAATTTTAACTTTTATGTAAATTTTAATTATTTTTTTTTAAAATTCTAGATTAGTTGTACTATACATACGTGTATGGAATAGATAAAGTGCACAATACCTTATATTACACAAAATTAAGGATAAAATGTATTTTGGTGGAGGTAAGGAATAATCAAATTTAGAGGCATTTTTCGAAAATATATGACTTATTAATATGTTTAAAAATTATTATTAGATTAAATGTATTCATATATTATATAAATAAAATATATTATTTAAAATATAATGATTATTCATTTATATTTACATAGAGCCTATAATGACTACATTTTTATTTATTCGTTTATGCATTTAGCGAGTTTATTCATTAAGCTCATTTGCCCAAATTAGGACCGAAGAAATTTATTCATTTCTCGAGATTATTCGTTTATCGAATATTTATTTATCGAGGTTCTACTATATACGTTATATACTTTTTCAACTGCAAATGTCAGCGATCAATGAATGATATTTGCTGCAAGCTACTATATCCTCTGGTGAACTTAGCTTATGTAGTTTGATTTCCCATCCATTAAAATCATGTATTCTTGACAGAATCGAAGCCTCTTCAATTTAACGTTATTTATGTTTCATATCGAACTTTCTGGTAGCAACACTAACATTCCAAAGCACTATAAACACAAACTTCATTGTCACTCTTATGTTGCAACTTCAAAAGGGTCATTCCGATCATTGCAATGTAACAAGGAGATTAAGAAACAGGGTCTTAAAATATATTACAAACAAATTTTCATCTATAATCTATAATTACATAATTGTAGAACATGAATCCATACATATTGTCATTAGTCGGACAAAAATAAGTAAATACTCATAGCCGAAAGTATGAAGATGCACATGTACAAATATTTAAATTTTAATATCACTATAGCAGAAACCCGACTGAGCCAAGAGAACCAGCTATCTGCAACTTTTAAGAGGTAGGAAGAGGGGCTTGAGAAACTCATTGCTGCAAAACTACCAGCTACCTGCAACCTTTTAAGAGGTAGGAAGAGGGACTTGAGAAACTCATTGCTGCCAAACTTCTTCCACTTTCTGTTCCTCTACGAGGGGTTGTATCACATTCACTGAAATCCAACGTCCTCCCCTCCGTCTGAAAATATATCATGAATCCACAGTTCTTAGATGCACCACGTAAAAACAATACATGTATATGGTAATTTGGACTAATTATAATAGAAATGTAGCAGTTGTGGGAACTTGTCATCATACCATAATAATTGAAGTTGATTCCACTTTTTCTTTGTCGGAGCATCTTTTCTTTAATAACGAATCGGGAGTTTCGTCTCCCAATACTTCTTCTGCATCAGCAAATGTAGCTGCAGTGTGTTCACTTAATTGTTTCATTAGTCCAATTGCATCATAGCTCCTTTCCCCTGGACTCATAAAGAAACCAATGTCCTGCAAGAAGTTGGACCATAAGTATACAAGGTAAGAAAAGGGGGGATAAAAAATAATACTCCCTCCGTCCCGTCCATTTCAACTTTTCTTTTTTAAGATGTCTCGTCCATTTCTTATCATTTCCTTAAATTGGTCCCTTTTCTTTACTCTTCTTAATCTCCATGCCTAACCCAAATGTTAGCAAATGGGCGGGACGGAGGGAGTATAATAGAAGAACTTTTATTATAAAGAAATTCTAGAAACTACAAGAATGCAGATACCTCAATTGTTATGTTTGTGTCGATTCTCGGACCTGGAACGAAAGAATTCATGAACCAAGGAGATTTCCATGCCGAAGGGGAATCAATGCTTCTCTTGAAAGGTGTTTCACCCATTCTATGGTACAAAAAGAGCAACAAGCATGAGGAATCATGAAAAAGTGGTAACCATGCTTGAGGAAGGTCATAGCAATGTGTAATTATATTTTATAAGTTTATGATCTTTTTTATCTATATTCTTGATTACTAATTTCAGTTGTATATTATCATGAAACTGAAAATGAGTAATGATAAGTAATATATCATTTCAATCTATATCTTATGTAATACCAAAAAAAATCATAAGACCAGGAAAAGCCATATTATCTCTTACATGCTTAAGTTTTCAGCACCATCAAATTTCCCGGAACTGGCAACTGTAATCTCTAAAGGAGCTGATGATGGACGTTGTATGGATGTAGTTGCAATACGATGGCTTCCACTCTTATTTCTTCCGGAAAAACTAGGGCTTAAGAATGATATTAATGGATGCTCAGATGATTCTGATACAGCAACTTGACTTGATGCAGCTTCTAGCCTTCTGGTATACTGACTTCCAAGAGTTTTAGCACTTGAGCTCGGGACTCTGTTTGATTTGTCTCCAAAATGATCAGGCGAGATGAACAACATATCATGCATCTTCTCTTCAAGATCACCGGAAGGCTGTTGCACCTGACATATGATAAAGATGAGAACTTTAACTGTTAATTTCAACTTTGAACTTCCCATGAAAGTCTTTACATCCTTCAACATCATCATGCAACTCAAATTCAGAGCATTCGCTCAAATTTGAAACAATATACCAGATATGCATATAAAGTATTGTGCCTTCTAAACACAAAAGATTGACAAAAATATTAGTACTAGAAAATCAATACTAATGATTATGACCTTCCTCGTTATACAAATTCTTGTAGAGTGAGAGTGACAACTGGCATATTTTTTTGAAGTATTTACTTTGTTAGATAACATAAGAAATAACTGTAGCCAGAAGCACCAATTTTCTGTAAGAAAAATAATTGGGATAAATAGAGCAGGAGATTAAAAGAAAAAAGTACTCACTGTTTCTGCAGCACCAACAGTTTTACTTTCGGCCTTAGCATTACAACTAGCATTCCCTTCTTTTATTTTGTCACATAGATTGCCGCAATCAATCTCTTCACCTAGAATTCTGTTATCTAATAATGCAGTGCATTCTTTTCCATCCTCCCCATTTTCAGAAGTATGATTTAAATTTTCTTTATTCTCATCCGAAGCGTTAGAGCATCGTATCAAATTTGTCGGTGGCGATGTTGGAGTTGCTTCATATTTACCAATCTCGTCAGACATAACCTCCAATCGAGAGAAATCTCTGGCCAAGTTAGAGAAGCTTCTCTCAATCTTCTTTTCACACCTTTTTTCAGACAAAGGCGAAACCAAGTCCCGGTGTCGCTTCTTCAGTATGGACGGTGTACATGTGAAACTCTTGGCAGCACTTTTTAGCACAGCATCTGGACTGTCATCCCGAGATGGTGAGTCCCACATTCTAAATGGAGTAAAGGAGTCCATAGAAGATTGCATTAGCTTGCGTATACCAAGGGGGCTATACTCCTGCTGCATATCACTACCAATTTGGATTAGATCGCAGCTGAGGAAAGGAATATCCAAACTTGGAAAACGAGGCGGCTCATAAAATAAACCTCCAGCGTCCTGTTGCTCAGCTGGTTCACCTGGGTTTTCACTCTGTGAAGGGAAACTGATAGTATTATTTGAAGGCAGCCCATAGAATAAACCTCCAGCACCCTGTTGCTCAGCTGGTTCAACTGGGTTTCCACTCTGTGAAGGGAGATTGATAGTATCATTTGATTCTGTTGAAGCAAAAGCACCCTCTGGGGCCAAAATTGAACAATGTTTTTCTGTATCTGGTTGACTTTGCTGTCCTACACTGTCTATCCTTTCATTAAAATGAGATGGGACAGTGTCATTGGTGTAGATAAAGCCATCATTTATTATTCTAAGCAGCTCCTCTTCTTGATTCCCAAGGGAGGTCGCATTGAATTGATTTGGATTACTTCCATAAATATTTCCACCATTTTCATTGGGGAACTGAGAAGGAATTGAAAAGGGCTGATAGCAATCAGTTCCCATCATTTCAGAAGTAAATGGATAGTATGAGTTTGAAGCTAGATGGGTGCACTCAGGAGTCTGATAATCTGATGAGTGGTCAAGTAATGACTCAGTGAAACCATCTGCATTGGTGATTGTTAAACATTTGGTAAAACTTCCAGGTGCAAATGAACTTTCATGCCCTGCTTCTGGGTAGGGATCTTCAGATATCAACATTTGCTCTGAATTATCAGATCCATTTACGTTGTTTCTCAGGGGAGCAGAAGTACACATAGCCGCAGAACTTTGCATAGGAAAAGGTACCCCCTCTTGGTTTTCATTGTCAGCTATGCGGTGCACTAACCTCAATGATTTCTGCTCACAGTGCACAGACATGTTTGGTAACCCATTTGGATCGAGTTGCCAATTTTTTCCTGGGGAAGTTGTCCAGTCATGAGGATATATCTGTTCAAGCACATTGCCCGAACTACCAAATTCACAAGGCAACTCTGCCATGGTACATGAAACTTCTCGACGAACTGGACTATAGCTTAACTGTTTACCGTAACGAGATTCTTCTGTTAGTAGAAAATCCTCTCTTGCAGTTGAATTGGACATGTCATCAGTATACTGGGAACAAGCCAGTGCAGTAGAACCTTGACTACATTCTGATGTTGCCTCAGCTTCTCTCCCGTCTCTTGGTATACTGTCATCGCCACTGTACTGCTGAACCCGTGATGAAGAAGATGACACAGATTGAGGAAGACCATGGAACTGTGCAAGTAAACCTGATGCCAAGTATGAGTCCGCTTTCTTTTTAACAGAACTGTTCCAATGGTTTTTAATGGCATTGTCTGACCTGTTGACCATATACGCAAATTAGTCGGAAGCATGCAAAATTAACCACTGTTTCGTTTGAATATAAAGATGTGTAGGCCATGAGAAAGTAAACTGGATAATGGAAGACAGTAGGAAAAGCTAATAACCATGGACACTAATACACAATTCAGAATACTTGGAATATTAATATGTAAGGATATACACCTTCCAGGCAAGAATTTTGACAACTCTGCCCACTTGTTCCCGTAAACTTGATGGGCACGAACCAAAGCAATTTCTTCCTCTATGGTCCACGCATCCTTGCTGATGGAAGGATTTAGATGATTGTGCCACCTGAAGATATGAACTCAAATTTTGTAAGTATACAAGGTTTAGCAAACTAATATACTGAACAAGTGGTTAAACCAACGTATTGCTAATATGATTCACTTAATATTCTCTTCAAGGGTGCCAGGTTTGAACATCAAGTTTGTACCAGGAAATCTGCTCCACTTGCAGTTTAAATTTTAAAGAGAGAAAAAATGGCTATTTGTTCTTGACAATTTAACATGACTCATGAATCAACATTCTGGATGTTAAAGTTGCAATTTTTTTCTGATTATTATGCATTTAAGTGGCTATAAAATACCCTTTTCATGCAACATAGTTAACAAGGAAAATTTGATATTATGATACTTAAGCAGCAAGCTAAAGGATAGACAAACCGCCTGATACTCGAAAGGAAAATTTTAAAAACTCGTGCTGAATGGTCTAGAAAAATATTCAAGTTACACTACAAAAGTTCATATTAAGAACATACAAAAATTGATAGGAGATTTATGGTTTCATATACAAACTTACCTTTCTCGGCATTGTTTACCAATACGTCCAGGTAGATGTTGAGCGATAGTAGACCACTTTTTTGGCCCAATTTGTTCCACCAATTGAATTATTATCTCATCCTCCTAAACAGATACATCATGATAAAGAGATTAATAACGAAGTTGAAGTCAAAATAACTTGACACGCTCGAACTAATAAACTATGATGATTCATCTGCATAAACATGCTGCATCACCTCTTTAGACCATGGACCTTTGACAAGCTCTGGATTCAAAACTTTCTGCCATCTGTGTAAGCACTGTACATCTGTCCTTTCTTTGAAACATTCCGCTACTCATGCCATTATGTGCAATTCAAATAGTCATCCATCAATACGTTGTAGAATTTATGAGATACAGAGGCAGCCCAAAATATAAAGAAATATGGTAATGGTTTTGTTGTCTAAGTCAAGCAATTTGCAGCATAACAATGACAAGTTGCACGAAATGAAGATCACACGAAGCAAGAAAGGTAGAGTGTGGTAATTGGATGAGAAAATTAATCATGACTAGAAAAAATTGTGCCTTATAAAGAGGTAAGCAAAAAGACTCAAGTGAATTGAGTTATAGGTTTATTATGTCTACAAAGTAATTTCTACAGTCACATCTTTCTTAAATGTATGGAACTAAGGCGCTCCCATTCTACCCAGTTTGCCAGCATGAAACCTTACAACAGCCAACAGGAAAACGGGCCTCAATTGGAAAACAGAACGGAAGATGTACTGCCCCTATAACTTCTTTCAACTTTTAAGTCCATATATGTAACTTCTGAAGTACAATCTCTATTACAGTACTTATTATTAGCAGAGGGCAGGACTAGATCACATTCACATAGTTAAGGCAACTCGGAAAACTAGGCAACGTATCTATATATGGCCAGAACTTCTAATATCTCACTAAAATTAATTATGGCCTTGAAGAAGAAAGGCTCTTTTCTGGTTCTGTATGAAGTTAGCAATTCTTTGGAACTTCGTATGTGTTTATGCTTGAAGCAGAGGATACTTTTCTCCCGCTACTTAATAAATGTGAATATGTTATCAAAGAAAAGAATTATGCACATCGTACTGTATAAAAAGAAACCAGTAATCGACGTATATGGGACTATCATAGTTGGACGTAAGGTAAATGATTTCATGCACGAAACTGACAAAAAGAAAGCACAGTAAAAAAATGAGAAACAGAAAAAACAAGATATTGCCAAATTTTCCCCAGTAATTTTTTTTTATATTACTAAACAAGTTTAGGTATTGTGAACTTACCTATCTTTTTCCAATTTTTTCCATTAAAACGTTGAACAGCCTGCCGCAAAATCTCATCCTGATTCAAAATGAAATATCCATTGCATCAAAATTTATGTGATAGAAAATCACCAGAAGGAAAAGACAGGAATGAAACATTAGGTAATATCTGAAAACCTCTATCGATCAAACAACATTCCAATTGTGCAAAAAAGCTTTGTGCATTAACATAGAAGAACCCAAAAGTGTAACATGGAAGCTACAAATTATATAGATGTCAACCAAAAATTATCAGCATTTTAAAACACTCAGAAGGATCATATTAATTTATTGTGCTTTAAATTAATGAGCAATAGTGTACATATATTATAAACACCAGCATACTAAAATGATTACTTCCTGTCTTTGGAATACAACCAGCTATTTTGAAATGATAAAAGTAATACACTCAGAAAACCTTCAAGTGTGTGGCAGGAGTTCTTATATCGAAGGAAATGGAATGTACCTCTTCAGGAGTCCATTGTCCCTTTGTGGATCGCCTGGTAGGACCACTAGTCCTCCTACAAACATAGTCATAGAGTTACAAGTTCAATCTACACAGCACAAATTATTTAATCAAAGTATGTGCTCAATGAACTTATATACTACTTAGCAATGAACTGATATTACCGACTGCCATTTGGATCATGGGGGGTTAATGGGGGATCCTATCCCCATTAACAGGTTTAGAATCCCATTATTCAAACCGAAGTAGATTACACCACCGATCCAACTATAATAACAAGAAACTGAAATGTGAATACACATACCCGTGCAAAGGTGGAACTCTCTGAACACTATCACCAACTCCCTCAGAAGAATTATTTGCTCTATCACCTTTCATCAGTAATCAATCGACACACAAATTCTGCTCTCGGATAATTATCTTCCAAACATTCCCCACAAACCATTATCAATTTAAGTATGATGTGGCAGTACCCAGCTCCTTGCTCACTAAATTCTGAACATAAAAATTAATCAATTCAAATCAAGACCACAACTTTATACAAATTATAACACTAATCTAAATAAATAACAAACACAAAAAAATCAATTAAATCACAAAGTAGCATTTTTTAAAGCATATATAGATATAAAATAAAATCAAGATCACAAATTTACAAATTAAACACTGATTTAATTAACAAATAAAAAAACTCAACTTAATCACAAATTAATAGTGTTCATAACATATTTCAACTAAATTTCAACCAATTTTAATGTACAGGCAAATTAAAATATAAAAACAAGCCCTAGAAATTTAAAATATACGTATATACATATATGGAGTTAAATTACCAGCTTAAATGATTGAAATCGAGAGATTGAGGAGCACGCGGCTGAGTCGACTCGCATCGCAGATCGAACTCGTGCGGCGGCGATCTGTAATTATCCGGTGAATTTTCCGGCGAGGAGAGATTTATAGAGAGAGAAAGTGGGTGTGTTCTAGAGAGAGAGAGAGAGATACAAACGGTAAAAAATTCAAATAAGATTGGGGGTTTTATTTGAAAACCCTATAGAGAAAAAAAAAAGTCTACTTTATTTTAGGTGGGTGACGACGACGTTTTGGTTTGAATTGATGCTATCAATGACTATCTCTAACGGAAGCTTTTTATGGTATTTAAATTTAATTAAAATTTATAACACAATTTCAAATTTATACACACACTGGTAATTAATTTTCGGATTTTAGGTGGATTTTGTTTGCATATATACAAGATTTTGTATGTAATAATCATTTGTTACATCCGTTACTTTTTGAATTTATTACTACAACAAGTTTGGTAAGATTTTATATACACATGTGTTTGTATACGCCTGAGTAATTAATTATTGATATCATTTTTTTTATTTGCCATCACTTTAAAAAAATAAATAGAAGTGTTCATTTTTTTTTTTTGTTATTAGACGACCATTTTGAAAATTAAAATTTTCAACATGGAAAAACAAATATAAATCACTACAAAATACTTTTTGTACATAATAGGTGGGCAAAATATTATTTATAGGTATTATTCTAAAAATCAGTGATTAATCACCAATTAATCTATTAATTTATGTTCGGTGACTCATTGAACTGATTAAATTTTCGATTATTCAATTAATCATTATGATTAATCACTAATTTATCCAATTAATTCATGCTTTCATCGACTAAATCCGATTCGCGCTTTTTATAACACTGCTAATAGGTAACCTCACTTGTAATGTATCTTAAAACAAAAAATTATTTACTATATTAGATCATTATCATGGAACACATATATTGTGAAATGTTATTCTAATTAATTAATATTTTTAATTTATTTTGTTGGTTCGGATATAACAGAGTTGTGTATATTTAATCTCGATAAATAAATTTGTTCATCCCAAGACTATTAATTTATAAAAGCTTAATTAATTGTTAAAAGTAAAGTGTTAAAAATTAACACTTTGTTTGAAAATAATTGACACTTATTTTTTGACACACATTTTTAAGAGTTTTGATTATATAGTTAAAATTATATTTTTTTTAATTATTATTTTTGAATAGAAATTTTAATTTGATATTTTTATTTATAAAAATATTAAAAATAATAAATTTAACTATGTAACCAAAATTTCTCTTCTTTTGAATAGAAATTTTAATTTGATATTTTTATTTACAAAAAAAAATAAAAAAAATAATTTTAACTATGTAACCAAAACTCCTAAACATGTGTGCCAAACAATCAAACGTTAATTATTATTTTCAGGAGTAATAATATTACATTCAATAGAAAAGATTTTAAAGAAAAAAAACAATTATAAGATCAATAATACATATCATATATAATATAAAAGTAAATAGTATAAAATGCAATAAGCATTCCGTTTGTATGAATGAACCACCCTGTAAAAAAATGGCAAAAAGTTCACAAAGTAAATAAAACAAAAAATCTCAAATTCAACAAGCAGAGCAACATCATCCACAATAATACAAGCCAGTTCAGCTAATGAGGCTTGTAAGAAAATCATAAATGACTTGGATTGGTTCCCCATCTTGGAGAAACGAGCTAATATGCCATTTAGAATCCTATCAGATAATAAGCATTTTCTTCACAAACAAGCAAAGGAATCGCATTCAAACACTAAAAGAGAATCACCCACACCTTTTACAGTCAGATTGTCCCGTTTTTTACACTAAAAGAGAATCACCCACACCTTTTACAGTCAGATTGTCCTGTATAAAAAACCCAATAATAAAGCAGTTATTATCGGCACAGTATTAAGAAAAAAAAACAATCTTGACAGTGATTCATCATCACTAGTTAAGAATGCAAGTTGGGCACAAAAACAAGTTTCCACCAACCTCTCAAATTGTAAATTGTGGTTGCAACTTATTTAGAGGTTCAGGGCTAACAATTATATATCTCACAACATATTAATACTGGTAACAAACACCCCCTTTCCCTTCTCTGGTTTCTCCACATAAATATCTCATTTTATACTTCTCTTCTCACTTCTTTTTTCCCTTTAGGAAGTTCCCAGAAACCGCAAGAAGGCCATAAATATAGAAAATGTCGAAATTTCATTGTGTTCACATGAAATCCTCTTCGAGTTCTTGCAAGGACTTCTGGGTCGCAGCAATCTCTTTGTTAGATGTCATCTTGTCAGCTACCATCAAGTTCTTGTAGCTCCTAACCTCTGCCTGTCTCTCCTTTTCCAGCCTCTCTATCTCCTCCTTTCGTTTCTGTGTTAAAAAATCAAAGGAAATTAATGAAGAAAAACTAGAACAAGAAAAATAGGTCAAAACAAATACAAGGACCTTTAATACAAATTTTTAATTACATAACATGACATGTCAGAAATCAGAATGATAGCTTCAATTAATGAGGGATGGAAGACAATTTGTCACACCTATCCTTCAATTAAAATAACACTCACCTTATCTCTCAGCTGCAGTTTCCTATCTGCTCGCTCTTCTGCATTAACTGCCTCACGCTCAGCTGCAATTTATACAGTAATATTTAAACATTTATCAGGTTACCAAATTGTAAAAAACAGTTGCACAGAAAATAACTGAGACGAATAGAGTAGCGAGTATAAATTTAAAAATAACCATGAGGAGATTCTAGAACCTCATTATTTCCTTGAACCTATGTGCCAAAAGCATATTTCATCTGAAGTAGAAAACAGACTTAAAGCTTACCTTTCAAATCAGGTGTCCTTTCCACTTTTGTCTTGTTTAATCTATTCACAACCTCATTCAATCGCTTCTCCACTCTCACAGTGCGAACCTGAACACATAATTATCACAAAGGAGATTCAAAAACAAAAATACCAATTGACATGTAAGCCAAAATGAACATAAATTGTAGCAACATCAGAAATCTATACCATTTTTGAATTGTGGAAACCAACTTGTCCAACATCCATGGATGCAGTTTTCTTCAAGTTTTGCCATGGAGTGTAAACAACATCAACATTGTTCACCTTGTTTCCTGCCACATAACCAAGCAAACTCAATGTTGATGGAAATAAGGTATAGTACAAATATAAAAGTTATAGACATTTTTATACTATTTAAGAAAACCCCATACTATCACTAATCAAAGATTTTATTCACAATTTAAGAACAAGATTTTTATATCTAAAAGCATTTTAATATATAATCAATAATTTGAATGTACTTAACACAATATCAATGCAACAGCTACCTTGAATTGAATTTGCTTTGACCAGCTGTGCACAATCTTCCAGTAGACTTTCAGACATATCGTCAATTCCCTGACCCTTGCGCAGCCTTGCATATACATGGGCTGAAGACATTTTATCCACATGGAACCTGCGTCAGAAGAAACCCTGTGAAGGAATTACTAACATTAAAGAAGAATATCTACGAAGCCAACTGAACATCACTCTTTAGTAAAACACGAAAGAATAGTTCACTTTGTGCTCATCACATGCCCGCGTTCTACATATGACTCTTGCCTCGACTCTTGAGTTGACTATATTCACTCATTCAGTCCTTAAAAACTGTCAGAATAATAATGAACAAAAAACCCTAGATGATGATGACTATCAATATGATGGCTATAAAGATGATGGTTACATCAAGAAGTCATAAACCTTAGTCCTATCCAGTATCGCAAACAAAACAAAACTAGCATTTTTAAAAGACTAATCATCCCACAATTATTAGTGACAGGACAATAATAGATGAAATATAAACCTTAGACCATAATCCCGAAACATATATAGCCTCGTTAAAAATTACACAAAGTCTCCTTTTTTCCCTCCATCATAAAGACCTAATATTTTCAGTCACCTTCATTCCGTATACACTGAAATTCATTACTTCCAACCAATTCGATAAAAAGTAGGCAATTTTCTCAATATTATAGATCTACATCAACTGAATTGATAGAAAAACAACAAAACTCAATTCAACACTACACACAAATAACGCCAAAAACAACCCTTCTAAACTAAATAATGCAAACAATTCTCAAACCCTAATAATTGTGAGCCTAATTTATCACGAAATCACAAACAATTCATCAAAAGGATAAATAATTCGATAAAGAAAACCAGCAAAGAAGGTTAAAAAACATTAATTCAGCTTAAAAAACAAATTTAACAAGAAAACAATAATAAACATGATGAATAGATAGATAGATAGATAGATAGATAGATAGATAGATAGATAGATAGATAGATAGATAGATAGATAGATAGATAGATATATAGATATACCAGATGTCTTCAGGGAAGCCATATTTGATGAGTTCTTCATTTTCGTGCTTATCGAGACCCATGAAGATGGTGTAATCTCCTACTTCGGGTCGGGCTTTGAAGTAGAACACCATTTCCCCCCAAATTAACCTGCCCTAGGGTTTCCAATTGGCACAATGATTAATAATCGCAATATTTGTCTCATATATTCGTATATTATCACGAATATTTTATTGTGCCGCACTATCACTTTTATTAATTTATCTTCTATATTATTACTATTTTTTTATAAACACTCTGTTGCTAACTTTTTAACGTGGGAATCACGAATGTTTTTATTAAATTCTGCATAATTATAATGAAAAATGAAAAAAATAATATATATAACTATAATTTTATTTGTAAAAAAATAATAAAAAATTATCTAAACATTAATTTTATATTTTTTATTATAATTCTATAAAATTTAATGAAAGTTTCATAATTTTCATATTAAAACATTTCTCATTTCATTGTTAACACACACACACATATATATATATATATATTACTACTACTTGTTGATGTTGTAACTTGTATTACAAACTTTTGGCCTAAAAAAGGTAAAATAATTATTTGATTAATTTTAAATATAAACTTTTTAAAGGTATTTTATGTTAAAATTTTTATTAAATAAAGTGGATCTCCTTTATTTTTTTTTAGAAAACTGTTTCTTAATTTTTGTTAAATATAAATTTTATTGTCAAATTGACTAAAAGTATTAATTTTTTATAAAAGAGATAGAAAGAATAGTAAAAGGACGATGGAGTAAAAGATGGGATGGGCAATTAAACAAAATTTGTGACTAGAAATTAGATTTGATTTGAAATTTTGAATTTTGTTTATGTTTGAATAATTAGAAAATTTTGAAATTTTAAATTCAATTAATATAAATTTAAAATTTTAAAATGATAATATTATTTAAAATCTATCATTTAAATTGAATTTCATATTTCAAACACAATCTTGAAAATTATAAAATTTGTCCTTTTATATTATTTTATAAAAAAATATATAAAAATATTATGAAAAAGATAGGAATAATGAAAAAAAAAGTTTAATTGAGTAAGATGTGGGATGAATAATTGAGAATAAATTTAAAGATTTTAAATTTGCAGACGTTAAATACGAGTTCGTAGTATCATGTTATAATAAGATTAAATATTTAACAATTTTGATTGTAAAGAGTATTTTAGTGAATAGAAATTATTGTAGAGCATAAATAACCATCTATCCAATTCCACACTTTCAATTTCTGTGAAAAATATTAATTTAGATTATTTGAAAATATACAAATTTATTGTGAATCTTTTTTTTCATTTACCTCGATTTTACCTCATCCAAGATATATCTATACTTCTATATTATATTATTATAATCAAATTAGAGATTTTTTTTTAAAACACTTGCTTAAACCATAAAAAAAAGATAATTGAATTTTAGATAAACCATAAAAACGATTATAACCATTCAATTTTAATAAAATCTAATTTTAGAAAAAATATATATCATACATACAACTATATCTCTGATAGTCCTCCTTCTTTATTTTAATAAAATATCTCACATTTATCTCCTACTTAAAATATATCTATATATAAAACACTTTATTCTATTAAAATATAAATTTAAATAAATTATATAAAAATATATACATATAATATGAAATAAATTTTAAATTATTATTATACTAATAAAAATAAATTTAAATCATATAAAAAATTAAAAAAAATTAAAAAAAATTATGTGTGCATCGCAAGGGACATAAGTTAGGATCATTTATCTCTGAAAAGTTAAAATCTTAATTTATTTATGAAAAATGAAATTTTTTAATTTTCTTTCTTCATTTAAATTAAAATTATTTTTAATATATATAGAGAGTCAATGACTATAAAAAATAAATTTTAATTAGTGATTGATAAAATTGAGTTGATATTATAAATACTCATTTACAAATATAAAAAATTATTTATATGTAAAATTAAATAAAGTTTAAATTATTATTATATAAATTAAAAATAAATTTAAATCATATAAAAAATATTAAAAAAAGTAAAAAAATTGATCGCACGGGATATGCGCTTGTATCAATTATAAGCTTATAAGCTTTAAAAAAAGGAAAATTACCTGCCTATATCAGCAACTTGTGACGTAATTTTATATATGGAACATTTTTTCGAATAATAATTATTAATAAATCTACTCATTAGTTATTTCCCTATATCTAACCTTTTAATTATTCGATTGTTGACTTACATGGCTATCTTTCTAGAATTTTATGCATCCAAACAAAATAATTGGCCTAAATTATACCCACAATTTAGGACAAGAAAACTTTATATTATATACACACATTTGAATCAGACTCAACTAAGACCCATACAAATCTATAAATTTTAAAATATATTTAAAAAAATATGTTATAAATCTTTTAGTCAACAATTCTCATTGCTTTCCAAATAGGCATCGTCCGTCTTCGAATAATAATGCACAAAACAGATTCTTTGGCCCAGTTCAATTCTTGACCGTCCGCCTTAAAAAAGCCCTCGAAATATAAGAATAAGTTCAATAGATTTATAAAATACCTATATGAGATAATAAGTTAAATTTAAAAATATTATTATAAAATAGCGTTCTAATAATATTTTTGTGTTTGTGTAAAAAGTTAAAATTTTCTTTTCGTTTTTTATTTATAAAAAATTTAGATTCATTTCCTATAATGTTTTTATAAGCATAATATTCATATCTTCTTTTTCCGCTTCAAATAAATATTTAGAGTTTATATATGATAATAATACGGAGTAAATATAAAAAATATTGTTGGAACTGACGCACACTAAAATATCATAAATAAATCATTTTATATTTTAAAAAATATATATGTGGACACGGTTGAATTTCCTCCGAACACAAATTTGCATACATACATTTACAACCAGCCCATCTGTTCTTTATGGAAATAAAATGTGTATAACTATGTTCTATAGATTACTAGAGTGGTATATATGCACTATAGATATATCTATATATTTTCGACTTATAAAGTGGTATGGACTATGGATATATGTTGAGACCTCCTACTTGCAGGAAAATCTCGAAAAGCTCACGAATATGAATTTTTCATAAACAGTGTAATATATTTGTGTATAATGAAGAAATGTTTTTTTGTTTAATGATAAAAATAAGCAAAGCTTTAGGTGCAAAACAATGTCATTCTGTTGAGTTTTTAGGTAGGTACAATAAATATCAAAACATAAAAAAACTATAGATTAAGAACCGGGGCACCACATCAAATGCTAAAAGTTTAAAAGGATTAATACTACAACAAAATTTTTGGAAGAGGCTAAACTTCATGTTTATGGGAATAGAGGGATTAGGATTTAGGGAACAACATTTGTTCATACAAAGTGACTTTTACTATGTATAAAACAACGGAACCAATGGTAACAGTGGTCATCGTTTATCCCACAAGTCGAAAACTGCAACAATCTTGAAGCATTTCAAGTACCTCTAGATTGCAATGCAGATCTACACTGGAAGCACCTTCAAGCTTCATACTTGCAGAGGTTCTCGAAACCCATATATTCATGCCTCTGAATCTTACCAATCATGTTTACTATTCCGACTCCACCTGTCAAAAAATAATTATGTTTAATTATATATCAAATATCTAATTCATTAGGCTGCAAATGGGTTCACTAAAATCCAGACAAGTTCATTGTCAACAAAGATGTGAATTTCACAGTTTTAATGCAAAGCAGTACTCACCTAAGGAGATTGCACTAATAAAGATAGTAGAGGCCAGAATGAAGATGATTATAGAGGCCCTTCCAAGTATATTGATTACCCTTCTCACAACATGTTGTCCGACAAAAGCAGCGATAGTGGCCACAAGAACCAAGTAGAGAGCTGTAACATATGTGGAAACATCATTAGACATTAATGCATTTTGAAACTCAATCATTCTAACACGTTACAAATCCTTTATTACATGTCTTTCACCTCTACAACACCCTGGCTGATTTCTTATTATGTGTTTACGACTTCACATATAGTTATATAGATAGCTCGGAAAGAATATTTTGACTTTTTGAATGATGCCACCTACCATAAGGAACTGGGAAACGCTTTAGAAGGTAGTATTCTACAACGGACATTGATGAGGAAAACATCATTGCAAAAGTGGCTGTGGCACTTGAGACCTGCACAAGGTTACAGGTGACTCAAGACCAGAATATTACCGAATAATAAATATTTGCACAGCTATATTGAAAAAGTACAAATTTATCGTTTTACATCTTACGACTATTTGCTAGTAATAACCAGGACATACATATATCCATGGTGTTTCTGTTTTTATTTCGAAATGAAAACCAATGATCTTGAATAAGTCATACATTTACTTAAATGACTTAGGCAGGTTTACTTCAATTCAATATACATATCACTCATCTGTGGTGCACGTTCTACATCTCCAGACATATTTAAGGTTTGAACTTTGAATGCTGATGAACCTTTCGAGAATATTATTTCCTGTACAGCTGTACTCGAAATTTCTTCTATGAAACTAGAGTAGAAAAGCTTACGAAGACATTAAGTACAGCAAAACATTTGCGGAACATAAAATATTTCGGCATCTAGTATAAATTGTTATAATTTTTCTTCCACTCCTATGGTATCTTAAATAAGTGTAAACTCACCTGTGGAGGGACTCCTAACTCCAAAAATAGTGGGCCCATTATAAATCCTCCACCAAGACCAAGTAGTCCTCCAACTAGACCAGCCACTACACCAAAGAAGCAATAAACAAACAGCTGTCCAACTCGAAAATTGGTTCCTGACTCTCCCTTCGATGCAATCACCCGTCGTCCAGTGTACAGGCTAAATGCTTCATACAGAGATACCCCAAGAGAAATCGGAACCTACATAACAATGAAACTATTAGATCAAAGTCTTCCAACTATATAGTATGCAAATGTGTGCATAGGAAAAGTGATCAACCCCGACTCATATGGATAACATACCTGTAACAAATTCAGGAACCAGTACGCTGTTGAACAATTAGATGTATAATTCTGTTGCAAAACATTGAACATCAGTGATGATTCCATATATAATGATAGTTCTGAAGTTACTAGAAACACAACGTTTTAAAACATGTAGACAGTGGAGAAAACAAATACCTTGGCAATCTGTACTGCAAGAAATGCGACCCAAACAAAACAAAGAAGCCCAAATTCTTTCCAGCACACATTCTCAAGAATAGATACCTGATATGGCAACACTAATTAGGATATGGAACTTCTGCCAAAAGAAGATTGCTTTGCAGAGATCACTTACTTCCTCTTTTAGAGATTTCTTTGTCCCATTTGCAGCGTTGACAGGTCCACCAGGAAGAAGCCTGTAGTCCGCTCCCTCAACTCCATTCCCTGGCCATACTAGACATGTTAATGCTAGATAACAGAATATTTCTGATCAGTAAACTTATTATTAGTATCCAAGGCAACTGTGGAGCAACCCACCATTATCCTCCAGATGGTTCACAGCCTCCTGAAACAAGAAATGGGGAAAATGGGGAACAAATGAATTGCCATAGTACCAAAAACAATAAATTTAATTCTCCAAAGTTTGTTAAGCTAGTAGAGCATCCAATCCATTTAAAAACTTACATAAAAAACACATTGAAATTTATTCTTACCTTTTTCAAAATGGTTTCTCCTTTCCACGTTTCAACACCTTTAAAAAATGCCTTCGTTGATGTGCCTGCCACCCCAATTAGAAACGACTTAGAGGCTAAAAATAATTGACACAGGTATATAATACAACAGATTATTTATTCATTACCGATAAAGAGAACAATCAGCAGAACCGTGACCATCCAATCAGCGAAGAGCACGTTGAAAGCAACTCCAATACTAATACCGAGCATCAGCATTGGTTGAATGAGCACAGCCAAATCATAATCAATGATCGGCATATCTATTGTGGGATGACGTAGCTTAAGGTTATAGTAAACAGTAGAGGCTGCTGCACCCATGATCATACCTGTAAAAAAGATAAAATTACATTTTATTCTTTAACAAGCTAGCAAGTTCTAACATTTGAGTGAATTTGATAATGCACATGTAGTTCCACAGGTGTTAATAAATTTATAGGTAAATATGCCGTGAAACCTTAATGAATCCAAGCATCGGATGGTTTCCAACATTGAATAGTGCAATGGGAACCTACTCAACCTAGCATAGCTCCATAATGTAGCAAGCAGAAATAGTAGATGAATTCTTCGCAGACTATGGATGTTTAAATGAATGCCTAGCAAGTTGTACCACTAATTTTAGCAAATAGATCATATGAATATTCCTTTATACCTCAGAATACAAGTAGGTTTTGAAAGTCAATTAGTAAACATTACTATCAAACTCTCAGAATCTTGAATTAAATGCATCATATCCTAATCCCTAAAAACGGCTATTATTTTCATATCTATATATGGCTTACATTTTGACATTGCAGTTGCTGATTTAGGATCAAATCCAATAATTAAGGTAAGCATGGGAACAAATATGCCGCCGCCACCGACACCGCCCACACTTCCAAAAGCTGCTCCGCAAAATCCAATAATAGAAGCGACAATGATTTGCCAGTTAAACTCCAACTTCTGAAATAAGCACACCCGGAAATTGTCAACATTACATAAGATCTCAATATGACATCCACAATTCCAATTTCTGGTAAGGTCAACACAAAACGATAAACTCAAGTATACAAACACCCCTGATTGGACAACCAGCTAACAAGAATGATTGGAGCCCCAATCCTGTAATTCATCCAAAATACATGCATGCACGATATCACAGTTTACAACATAAATTCATGAAAAAATTTCATTATTTGAGGGAGGGGGTGCACAATTGCTTCCTCACAGTTCACAGCCATTTTTTAAAAAGAAACTTTCTTTTTTTTTGCTAGAACAAGATTTTACTTTTCTTTAGATAAGAGAAAGACTGTACATATATAGATCTGCCCCACATCATGTTAACAAGCAATTATATGTTTTGTAAACTACTGTCTCATAATTAAATGCCTTGGTCCCCTAAATAAAGGAAGTGCACAGACAATGCAATGTGACTTTCCAATAAGATACAGCAAGTACTTTGTACAATAATCAACAAGAGTACCTCAGAACAGCAGTAGAGCAAAACATAAGCTATCTATAAACAAATGAGTAATCTAATTGAATAATCAACATTATTTATATCAAGAAAAAGGACATTAACTTCATAAGCAATTTGCCAAGAAATATATATAGATATGAATCTCACCGGCCAAACATGGTGGTAACCAGATTCATTGGATTGCCATAAGAAATTTGCAACCATGAAAAGATAATTTGATTCAGATTCATCAGCTGCACTATGGATCAAAGTGGTACCCTCTTTTTTCATTCTTCTTTCTGCTGAAACAAACACTGAAGCTAAAGCAAAGCTCCACACAATCATTGCTAGTGGTCTGAAATGCTTCCATTTTCCTCCAAACCCCTCCATTACAATTCAAATCCAACAACCCTGAAAAAGAAACACACACACACACGCCTGTCAAATCATTGTAAAAATATGAAACTATTATAGCAAGTGTGTGTGTGTGTGTGTGAACATTTTATTCATTGTTAATATCACTTTAAAAGATTCAAGTAAAGGGTATGTTTAAAATTGAAATAGAAACAGACCCATGTAGTGAAAATTAAAAAACAAAGCAAGCAAACAAAAGGGTCTCACCAGAACTTAAGTTGAACAAATGGGTCCTGCTCTGTTTGATACAAAACAAACCAAGACTTGAGAAATACACAGCTTAAGATAAATATGAAGCGGTGGAGAAAAAGGTATAAATATTTGTAGTAGAAAAAAGGGAGAGGGTCAGAGGGTGAGTTGTCGAAATGGAAGTCGCAATCTAAAATATAGACAACTCATATAAGATAGATATATGATAGTAGTATATTGTGTGTGTACGTATATATACATGTGGTGTGGTGTCCTTATTTAGGCAAAAAGTAAGGTTTGTTTGTGATAAAATTGTAGTCCATAGATGTTTAAATAATTCACGTCTCGTGCAATTAGTTGCCACGTCATCATTACACACGTGATGGAAACGGCGGTCTTGTTCGATTCTGCATGCAAGTTCAGAATGTTCTGAGCGGTAAAATTGACGGTAACTTCACAAATCTTTTTTTTTAATAGGAGGTGATTAGATTAGAATTACACATAACTCATGAACTATTATGAAAATCATGTCAGTATTATAGTTTAAACATAACTTATCCTTAGACCCTAGAAACAACTACTCGCTAATAATTAAACAAGTAAAACAATTGAGAAAATAAAGAAACATAATTAAACTAATAAGAATACATAAAAGATTTAGAGAACAAAACCTTCAAATTTCAATCCTAGAGAAGAGTCATGGTGTTTCTCTCTATGTCTTTCTTGCCCTAATAATAAAATTACTCTAATCTAATAATAATAATATCTAATAATAATGATACCTAATAAAAAAATAGATATGTCTCTATATATGTCTAATATAAAAATTATTTTAGTACTTCAAGTCAAATATAAATAGACTTCCTAAATTGAATATGATTCTCTAATTAAAATTTGTATTTCTGTTTACTTCTCAGTTTCTGGGTTGTTCCAATTGGATTCTGCTTGTTAGACCATCTCTGAATGAAAGATAATTTCATGAGTTTCGCGTGGACTGTAAAATCGTCCAATTCTGACTTCTGGAACTCAAGATATGGCCCAAACGATGTAAGCACATCGTGTAGCCCAATAAATATGAATTTTCTTCTAATTTGTCTCCAAAATAGCTCTTTAAACCCAAATCATTCCTTAGGAATTTCCTCTTTTCTGAAATAAACTATTAAAATCTATTAAATAAACACCCAATTAATGCAATATACAATTAAATATGAGAACAAAAATAAGATAGAATATATATAAAAATATATTCTATCATTAAGCTCATAAGGAATTTTAGTCATTTTATGTGCTACCTTATTTGCTCACTTTCTAACATAACCTACCGAAATCTCACCCCTACTCCGAATTATGGTTTTACATTATTGCACCAAAGTTCCGAGCTCCAGATAGTTCGTGTGATCCTTGTTTATTGCATTGACACTGAGTAGATAATCACTTTCTATTATAACATCAGCAACCGGTAACTCATCCAGCCATGAGAGAACTTCGAGAATGCCCATCATTTCTGCTTCAACCACCTACACACAGCCTGCAAACCTCATTGTCTTTCCTGTGATATACTGTCTTTGATAGTTCCTGAGTACCATACCCATTGTAAACGAGTTCTAACCTTCTATGACTGAAGCATCGACATTAGTTTTGAAGGTCCCCATAACAGGCGGTTGCCATCTCTGATTTTGCTGCTGCAAACTTGCTTCCAGATCAGCTGGTATTTGGCTCCTCTTCTTGTTCGCTATGCGCCACTTCGCAATTTGTTTCATGCTCCATGTCATTTTAACTGTTGGATTTATATGCTTGCCTTTAAATATCCGCTTGTTTCTTGCAAATCCACACCCCCCAAAGCATTGCAGAGATTTTCATCTAAGTTATCATCTGTTTCGCTACTTAATCTGCTAAGAATCCACTCTGGTGCACTCTCAACTTCCCACATGTCATACCCAAGGCCCACTTGTTACCAACACTCTTGAGCAAACCTACAATCAAAAAATAAATGGAGAAGATGCCCAATATCACCAACACACATTGCACAACCGATAGGGACAATAGCACCTTTACTTCTGAATATATTTCGAACAGGTAAATTGTTTCGACAAAGCCTCCGGAAAAAGATCTTTATTTTGTGGGGGACCTCAAGATTCCAAATTTTGATCCAGCCTCTCGAATGTTACAACCCTACATCACCAACATGGTTTTTATGCCATTATTGATAACCCATCTTCACCGTGTACTGTCCATTACTATAATGGATCCAGGCAATCATGTCTTTAGTACAAGTCTGCGGAATACGAGTATTAAGTATAACATTTGCATCATCAGTACTGAAGTGCATCATCACCTTATTTTCATCCCACATCTTCCTATCGTTCTTAAAAAATTCACAGACCTTTGAGTTCAGACCTGCGATAATACTTTCTTGATCAATAAAAAAATCCTCCTTACCCCTCAACCATCTGTCTGCAGTAATATCGATTATTTGTTCATCTCCGAGAACCCATCTTAAGCCCTTCTTCACCTCTTCATTTGCCTCCCATATGTCGGACCAGGAGTAACTTGATCCTCCCCTTCTGCGAGCTTGAAGAAAATTACAATACGGATAATATCGAGCTTTGAGAACTCTCGAGACTAGAGCATCCGATTTATTAATTAAATTCCAGCATTGCTTTCCTAAAAGCGCCAAGTTAAAACCACGAAGGTTTTTAAAGCCTAGTCCACCTCGCTTCTTTGACATACTCATTTTATCCCTTGCTAACCATCGAATCCCTTTACTATTATTAGAGCTGGACTTCCACCAAAATGCATTCATCATTCTCTCGATTTCTTGGCATAGAGTTTTGGAAATCAAGGCATGACATGGTATAAAAGAGTATCGTGTGCTAAAAATTTTATCATGATTGTTTTTCCCGCTCAAGATAACAACTTTGAATTCTAACCTTCTATTCTTTGAAAGACTCTGTCTTTCAAATATCTGAACACTATTTTCTTTGATCGACCAATAAGAGATGGCAAACCAAGATACTTGTTGTTCCCAATGTCATTAAAAACACCCAATACCTGATTTATCTCCAGCTGCTTGTCTCTGCGAACGTCTGAAAAAATTGCAAATTTTTTATAGTTGATAGCCTGTCCAGAGAAAGCTTCATATGAATTCAGGATCTCTTTAACTGAGTTTGATTCAAATGATGTAGCTTTAAATGACAAAAAATTGTCATCAGCAAACAGAAGGTGGGTAATCGAAGGGAGTGACTGACTAATACAGCAGCCTTGAATTGTCCCATTTGCAGCAGCCGGTTTTAAAGCCATTGACAATCCTTCCACACGTAGTAAAAATAGGTAAGGTGACAAAGGATCTCCTTGACGGAGACCTCTCTTTGGGATAATAGGACCAATAGTAGAGCCTTGAAAAGAAATAGAGTAAGATGTCGTCGTTACGCAAAGCATCACCCATTTAATCCATTTCTTTGATAAGCCCATCATATCCATTCTGTTATGCAAATATTCCCAACTGACACGATCATAAGCTTTACTAATATCAAGTTTGAGAGCTACTTCCCCTTCCTGTCCACCATTTTTCCGTTTCATGTAATGTAGTTGTTAGGTATGAATTTCAGGTTAAGCTAATCAGAGGGGGGTGAATGATTAACTCAGATTTTTCTTTATATGTTTAACTGATGTAGCTATTTTGTAAAATGTGTTTGTATAATAGAAAAATGCGGAATTAAAAGATTCAATCACACAACACACAATTTAAGCTTTCAATCTAATGTATATTAGATTTTTGTTTTGCTACAATCTAAGATTTAAACTTAAATCTCAGCTTCTTGTCCAAGAGAGAAACAAAGATAAGAACAATACACAAAATTTCACACACAGTTACTACAGAGCTCTCTCTCTATTCTATATAGACATCATGTCTTTTTAACTCCACATGTTTTTTACAGACAGTGTTAGCTAAACTGGAATAGTACGAATGAAACTTTACAAAACACTTCATTCCATTTCTAGCTTAGTTTTCAGACTTGAAAGTTCTTTACATTTGTACACAGCTTCTGTCTTTGTCTTATTTGTTTCTCCCAACTATATTGTAGACTTGTCACCATCTGTTCAGGTTTGACTAATCCTAAACAGAACAATGTTGCACAATCTTGTCTGTTGCTTTTGCAATTTTCCTGGAAATCTGTCTTTTAATTCATTTGAGTTCTCTGTAAATAATTCAATGTAATGTTATGTACTTGGACTTCTCGAACTGTTCAAATTTTGTCACTTCTCGAATGATTGAGACTTCTCGAATGATGAGATTTCTCGAATGAGCCATCTTTTACATTTCTCGAATGATTGAGACTTCTCGAATGAGTCATCTTTTACATTTCTCGAATGAGACATAACCCGGCTTCTCGAATGATACATATCTTGATTTCTCGAATGATACATAACTTGACTTCTCGAATTGTTTCCATACTGAACTTCTCGAATTGATCACTTTCTTCACTACTCGAATCTGTGACTTACAGTAAATTCCAGTATGTGCTCAGACTTCTTGAATGATGAGACTTCTTGAATGGTAGATATTTTGCCTTAGAAACTTTCTGCAACTTGAATCCTTATTTCTACGGCCTTATTCTCACTGATGCGTGATTTATGACTTGAATCTTCTACCAGCTTTATTTGAGATTTTAACTACAATCTGGATTACAACTCAAAGATCACTTCTAACTGCAGAAATTATATTTAAAGCAAATCAAGTCATCACCTATTACAAGACAGTCTAAGATTACATAATAGACAAGAAAATGTTATCTAGTAGGCTTGATATGATCCAACAGTAGTAACTCGAAAGCTACCAAAACGTTATCTGTAATGTTGCGTCCAGGAACAAAAGCGGAGTGCTCCTCAGTAATTATCCCTCCCTGGTGGTAGGATCTTCTGTAACATGTTTGATAGTACTTTCGCTACAATCTTGTATAAAACATTACACAAAGCAATGTGATGTAAGTCTTTAATTTCATCAACATTATCTTTTTTAGGAATTAGCACTAGAGTGGTATCATTAACATCAGCTGAAAACTTACACTCCAGTAACCATTCCTGGCAACATTGAAAGACCTCCATGCCAATCAGCTTCTAAAAGTGCCGGAAAAATGCTGGATTTAAACCATTCGGTCCACTAGCTTTATCTGGATGCATACTCATTCAAATTGCAAGGTGGTTGTTAGCATATCATTCTGAGCATTCAAGATAGTCACTCCATCCTCATGATCAGGGTAATTGGTGTTGCCCTAGCACCAGCAAAAACATTGGTATAATAAGTTTACAATAGGCTGCATAGCTCCTTGTGGCTTGTCACCAATGTCCCATCATCTGATTTTAGAGCAGGGATGTGGTTTGTCTTTATCCTACCGGAAGCAGTAGCATGGAAAAACTTAGAATTAGTATCTCCCTCCTCGAGCCAAAAAGTCTTCACTTGTTGCTTCCAGTATAATTCTTCATGTAACAGTAAGTCGTTAAGTTCCTCTTTCTCATCAAAATACATTTGAATCTCATCATCATCTTCTCTATTTTTAACAAATCTTTTTTGTTAATTATTTTTTTCATTTGAGCACGATTGAATAATTTAAGTGATATGGATTTATTTTCTGTCATGTTCGAATCTGATTCATTTTAAGATTTATTAAAATAAATACTTATTTATAAGATTATAAATTAAATTATTTTCAAAAATATTACTTTTTTATTTCTTTTTAATAATAATATAATAATTAATAATCTGAACTGCTACGGGCTAAAAAACTGAGATTTCTACCAATTATTACAAGTTAGATACCTAACAACTCCAACTATTCTGTATTGATACTTTATTTTTATTAGTATTATTATTAAGCTAGTTGCTAAGATTCTATTTCCCAAACGATCGTCAATGGCCGAATGAAACAAGAAAACAATTCCAAGATACGTAAATCCAAAATTCATTCATAAAAATAATGACATGTATGATGAGCTTCCTGTACACTAGCGCATATCTTATAATTGGTATGGCTGCACATCGATAAAAGTGTATTCTAATTAGGGCCGTAAATGAATCGGGTTATTTGTATTTGAAATTGGTGCGGTTAGTTTGCAATTCGAGTTTTAAACTTTTAATTCGAGCATTAAAAAAAATGTACGTTAAGAAAATTAGTTTAACCAAATTATTAGTATTTATGATTCGAGATCGGTTCAAATTTGTTCAATTCGTTCTGATTCGTTAAAGTTCACAAAAAGGTAAAATATGTATTCTAATCTTTTATAATATTTTAAACACTTCACATTCGAGATTATTGAATTAATTTTATTATTTGCGAGCTGCTAAATACATTTCAAGTGTGATTTAATGTGTTATGTTTGATAAAAGATTGAGTATAGCTCGGATTATTAACGAATTCGAATTCAAATACATAGTTTGTGTGATAAGAAAGTTTTGCATGATCCAATTTATTTGGGAAAAGATAAACTTCAACTCGTTTTGGTTCGTTTGATTAATAAATTCAATTTTTTATTTATAATTTATAATATTCTTGTAATTTATTGGCATAACATATTAAAAAAACTAAATTTGATGACATATTTATACTACACTATTAAAATCAAAACATTAAAATTTTAATAATCAGTCGTTAATCGGTATTTGGGATGAATAATTATTTTATTATTGAGTCTAATTTTTAGAAATTAGTCTTTTAACTAAAAACACATCTATTAAAAAATACAGAAAAATTATTTTTTTTAAATACAAATACAAAATTTAAATAAAATATATGAAAAATTATATAAAAATATTTATACATATAACATTAAATAAAATTTATTTATTGAAATAATAAAATATTAAAAAAATTATATCCTTCACATCACACATTCACACGGGATATAAGTTACTATCTTCATCTCACATACAGCCGCAAATCCGGCTTACAACTTATTCTGATTTTAAGGTGAAAAATGTATGTTTGTGTAATAAATCAGTGTAATAAAGTTAAAGTCAGAAATAAGTCAGAAACTGATTTAAAGCCGGAAGTAAGTATTATGTACTTTTTTCAGTGACTTAATTTTTTTTTATTTTGATAAAAGTTATCCATATGTCACAAATTACTCATAAGACACTTTTATTTTATTATTATATTTTTAAAAACTCATAAGTTATTCATAATACAAAATTACTCAAATATGCATTTTAAGCTCTCGATTTATCACTTAAGTCACTTTAAGTTATAAGTCACAATTTTAAGTTTAGCCAAACAGACTCATAATAGTTTTACCTTGAGTTTTATTAATCAAATTGATTGAGATTTGACCAAATATTATATATAATATATAATTAAAAAAATTATATAAAAGAAACACACTATTAGTAATTAAGTAGTGAATCATAATGTCTGTTTAACCCGAACGGGGCCATAGTAGATCTAGCTCCCAGTTCGTCCTAATGTACTCCTGGCCTCGGGATCTGAAAAAAAAGACCATTGTTAGCGTATATACCGGTCATATGTATGTCAAGCATATACTCTCTTAATATAGGAGGAGTTTTATTCGGTTTAATTAAGGTGAATATTAATGAAATTTTTATTTTTGGTTAGTATCTTTTTTTCTAAAATTATTTTTAAAATATTTTTTCGAACTCTGATTATTTTTAAATAATTATAAAGTTCATTACAAAATATTCCAGCCTTAATCATTTTTGAATTTCTAATTTTGTCACTTAGAATGTCTAAAATTTTAATCTAAAAAACACAAAGCTAATATTAATTTTAAACATATATCTAAAATATTTCATAACATGTGCAAAATACAAAAAAAAACTCCTTCTAAATGACCAAGAATGTATATATAGCTTTTTTTCCCGAGGCCGAGAAAGTAAATAGCTTAAAGATTATCAAGTTGAACACGAGTTAGCGACTAAACGCGGCTGCTAATTAATTTTATGTTTATGCTTCTTGTATTCATATTTCACCTAACATGTTACATGACTTCATCACGTGGTCTAATTAATTAATAATTAACTTACAATTTGATTATATATAAACTACATCTTGATTAAGACTTTATGTGACGCCCTCCAAATCTGGGGTCTAGACTTGGGGGTCACAGACCAATCATCAACAATAAACAATATAAACTAGAGGCACACTGGCCCGCCAACACTCAACAATAATAAAATAATCAATCAGAGGCGCACTGACCCCGCCAAACCAAAGATCGTAAACAGGTTATAGTATGAAATTAAGCAGCTAAAACTAAAAGTAAATCCAAACTATTTTATTTCACATCATCCAGTATCTCACGAACCTAAACCAAAAGTTTATAACAGTTTTACGTCTACTTTATTTTATTACAAACTTCTATCTACTGACCACTACGACAGCTAAATACCTGGGAGGCCCGAGGGGCGAGCGATCCCGAGATCCTGTGCTGGCTACTCCTGGAAGAACTGATGCGATGACTCATACTGATTAGCTGGCAGAGGTAAATTGAAAGCAAGAGTGAGCCAAAGAAATGCTCAGCAAGTATATGAATAATTTAAATGTAGGCAATATATGAGATCTGTATAGAGAACGGAATATAAAACAGTTTATTATAAAAACTGAGCAGTAAATAAATCACAGTTTATCTCAACTGAAACAAAATCAATGCAGTATGTCATCAAAATGAATCTACTGCCCAAAATCAATGTATAATAGCCACATAGGCAATATGGATTGGATACCAACACAAATAAACACTATTGCCCCCTGATCAGGTTCAAAAGCAATAGGACCCCTTTATAGCTCATCGGTACATTTCTATACCCATAGATATAACAAGGATTTCAATAAATAGGTACCAAAATAGGCAAGTAATGTTAGCCTATAGGAAGATGGATTGGTTACCATATCCTCCTCAAATGCTGGACCCTCATCACTGAGCCTCTTATGCTAAAATTCCAATCCAATAGAGCAACCCAAGTAAAATAAAGGTATGCTTAGTTTTAAATACAGACCATATCCCCGTTATTTACTACGATAACACGGATATGATGTGTTTATTATGATCAACTTCTAATATTCAGAGTACGAATAACAAGTAACTCTGATGCACAGAATAAAACAGGAATCATAAATAGCTCTGAACAATAACTATTTATCATTATATGAATAATCGAAACAATAAAACAAAAGTGGTTAGGATGATCAAGAAGAAAATACTTGCCTGGTATAGATGCTGTCCTAGCGTGAATGGGACGACTACACACTGACCGTCTATCTACTGGCTCACTGGTAACTACAATTAAAATATTCTAATTTAGATTCTAGTGTCTACCCATGCGTTCTATTAATAACAATTATTAAATTAACAATTAGTAAACAAGTACTATCAGTTAGCAGGTAAGTGAGCATATAAATCAGATAGCAGGTAAGACTCACAAATAAAAGAGCAGTTAATTAAATAAAAGTAGACTCGAAAATATTATTTGAGTCAAAGTGGATCATTATTATCTCTTCTGAATAATAATTGGATCCCTAAAATATTTTATAAAATATTAATCCGGGTTTATAAATAAATTAGGGAGTCTCAAACTATTTTTGTTACTTCCGGATTATTTTTAAGGTCTCAAACAAATTTGTTTTATTTAAAACGGGTAAAAGAATTATTAAATAAATGAATAATAAATAAATAAAAATAAATAAATAAATAAATCATTTTTATTTCTTGAAATAATTAAATCCAATTATTTTTAATTATATTTAAATAATATTTAATTAATTAAATTAATTGATTAAAATAAATTAACTAATTAATTATAATTAATTAAATTATTATCTAAATAAATTAAAATAATTAAATCAAATAAATTTTGAAATAAAAATAATTTATTTTAATTTTTAAAACAATTTTCGAATTTAAAATAATTTATAAAATAATTTCTGGATTTAAAACTAATTTTTGAAAATAAAAACAATTTTTAATCCCAGAAACAGTTTCTAGAAATGGTTTTAGGGTTTGGTGGATCAAACGGCAGTCTACTCAAGAACATCACCGGAAAATGAAGAACATCACCGGATAATTCCAGAATCCGGTGAGACCTTCAAATTCCGACCAAGGTTCCGGCGACCTCCGATTGCCTCCCAAACAGTCTCGAAATAGCGGGGTTTTGGTGCCAAACTACTCCTCAGAAGCACCCCAACAACAATCAACCATAACCCAGAATAACCGGGATTCCAGTCAGCCAACTCGATCAAACCGGAAAGAAAATCCGGTCACCGGAAGCTGGGTTCTATCCACTGGCAACCAGACGCAAGAATGATACGGAAAATCAAAGCTACAGACTACCTGGGTTCGATTACACAGACTATACATATGACCAGACTGTGATACAACCGGAAAGAGATCGGAAAAGTTGATCGGAGAAAACTCCGGTGACTGAAAATCAACACAAACTCAAACATAAATGATACCCACATATTGCTGGACTCACAAGAAGCACAACCAAGTAAACAAAACTATGAACCGAGCTTTGTAAATCAATTTCCGGCCAACTAATAACTCACGGCCAAAATCCGATGAACTCAAATCCTATTCTAAAAATTAAACAAAAATTATGATTAGCATGCTCTTGTTACGATCTAACTACTCATGGCATCAATTAACACCAACACTCAACCAAAAGCAACTTGAAAATTAAATAAAAAAAACAGTCAAGAACATAATTTTGGAACATCAACTTTTCCACGAAAACAATCATACAAACACATAGCCTGACTCAAGGGATTCACATCGACTACTCATATTTGAGAATCGGAAATCACAATCACCTGAATCAAAGCTTCGATTGCCAAGAACACTTCTAACCCTAATTAAGCTTTCCCCAAAATTACCAAGTGGTGATAATTTTCTTTTAATAAAAACTTTATTAATAAAAACTATTTATATTTTAGAAATATTTAGGGGCTTAATCTTGATTAAAAGATAATTTACCCCATAATTAAAATAAAATGCCCAAAAATAATTTTTATGGGATAAAATATAAAAATAAATATTTTCGAATAAATACAATATATATGTCAAAATTCCCCAAAAATTGTGAATGTTTCAAAAATAATAAAATAAAGTCATTTTGAAGATTTTACCATTTTTATAAAAATAAAGGTAACAAAAACATGGTCTCCAATCTATAACAGTGGCTAGGTCCGATAATCATAAATCGAAATAACCCTATTTTAACGATAAAAAATTATTGTAAAATAGAATAAAATATTTTAAGCTACACAGAATTCACATAACACATATCGGGTAATTTTCCTATTTAATAAAAATCCAAACTCATATAATTGCATTAAAAATAATCTAAATCATAATAAATTATAATAAAAGCATATTTAATTATTATAAATTACACGAAATTTCCCGGTCGTTACATCCTTCCCCCCTTATAAGGATTCTGTCCCCAGAATCTAACTTAAGAAAACAAGTGAGGATACTGAACTAACATTTCACTTTCTACCTCCCATGTTGATTCCTCAACCAAGGGATTTCTCCATAATACCCTAACTAGAGGTATTGTCTTATTCCTTAATACCTTATCTTTACGATCTAATATCTGTACAGGCTGTTCTACATAAGATAAGTCTGGTTGAACATCTATCGGTTCGTACTCGACTGTGTGACTTGGATCAGGATTATACTTCTTTAGCATCGATACATGGAACACGTTGTGGATATTCTGCATATGTGGAGGTAAAGCTAATTCGTAAGCAAGTTCCCCAATTTTCCTCAATATTTCGAACGGTCCCACATATCTTGGATTGAGTTTCCCTCTCTTCCCGAATCTGGTCACTGCCTTCCATGGAGATACCTTGAGTAGTACCAATTCCCCGACTTCAAAGCTTTGATCTTTTCTGGCTGGATCTGCGTATCTCTTTTGTCGATTCTGAGTTGCTATTAACCGTTTTTGTATTAATGTTATCTTCTCCTTGGTTTGTTGCAGAAGTTCCGGACCTAAAATGACGCGTTCTCCGACTTCTTCCCAATACAATGGAGATCTGCATTTTCTGCCATAAAGAGCTTCATAGGGTGGCATTCCAATGCTGGCATGGTAACTATTGTTGTATGAAAACTCCACTAGAGGTAAGTGCTCGTCCCAACTACCTTGAAAGTCCAGGACACATACCCTTAACATATCTTCAATTGTCTGAATTGTTCTTTCACTTTGTCCGTCAGTTTGCGGGTGATACGCTGTACTCATATTTAGTTTAGTTCCTAAACTCTCTTGGAATTGTCTCCAGAATCTCGAGTTAAAACGTGGATCTCGATCAGATACGATTGATACAGGAACCCCATGTCGTACTACTATCTCTCTCAAATATAACTGGACTAACCTCTGTAGTGAAAACTTTTCGTTAATTGGAAGAAAATGTGCTGACTTGGTCAACCTGTCAATAATAACCCAGATGGCATCATGATTGGCTTTAGTCTTTGGCAAACCCACTACAAAATCCATTGCGAGATGTTCCCACTTCCATTCTGGAATGGCTAAAGGTTGTAGCAATCCACTTGGTCTTTGATGTTCTGCTTTGACCCTTTGACAATTGTAACATTTGCTGACATATTCTGCAATTTCTTTCTTCATGTTGGGCCACCAAAAGTGTTGCTTCAGATCTCTGTACATCTTGGTACTTCCAGGATGAATGGAATACTTCGAGTTGTGGGCGTCATGTAATATTTCATTTTTCAACTCAACTACATTTGGTATCCAAATGCGTGAAGAAAATCTTAAAATCCCTTTATCATCCTTCTGACTCCTGACTTCTTCTCCGGTTATTTTCGCTTTGTCATGGTCCATCACCTGTTTTTGACATCTAAGAATCTTCTCTAGTAATGTTGGCTGAAATGTCATTTGGAGCGGTGCTTTTGTCTGAGAATCTGGTGTATGAACGTCTATCTCCAATTTCTCGAATTCTTTGACTAAATCCTCAGTTGAAGTTAAGAGATTTAACCTCTCCTTCCGGCTTAGTGCATCTGCCACAACATTTGCCTTGCCTGGATGATAGCTGATGATACAATCGTAGTCCTTGATTAGCTCCAACCATCTTCGTTGTCTCATATTTAACTCCTTCTGGGTGAAGATGTACTTCAAACTTTTATGATCCGTGAAAATCTCACACTTCTCACCATACAGGTAATGCCTCCAAAGTTTTAATGCGAATACAATTGCTGCTAATTCCAGATCATGCGTTGCATACTTCTGTTCATGAATCTTGAGTTGTCTGGACGCGTAAGCGATTACTTTCCCATTCTGCATTAACACACATCCTAAGCCTTTATGGGAAGCATCACTGTAGATTACGAAATTCCCATTTTCGTCTGGCAGAACTAGTACTGGTGCAGTTACTAACCGCTTCTTTAATTCTTGAAAGCTTTGCTCACATTTATCATTCCATTTAAACTTCTCATTCTTCCGAGTAAGTTTGGTCAAAGAAGTCGCTATTTTAGCAAAATCTTTAACAAACCTTCGGTAATACCCTGCTAATCCCATAAAACTTCTGACTTCGGTTGGTGTCTTCGGTCGTTTCCAATTCATGACAGCTTCAATCTTGGCTGGATCTACTTTAATTCCTTCGTTAGTGATGACGTGCCCCAAGAATTGTACTTCCCTTAACCAAAACTCACACTTCGAAAATTTGGCGTATAGCTTCTCTTTCCGTAGAATTTCCAAAGCTACCCTTAAGTGTTCCACATGTTCTTCCTCCGTCTTAGAATAAATCAGGATATCATCTATGAAAACTATCACAAATTTATCCAGATATTTCTTAAAGATTCTGTTCATCATGTCCATAAAAACTGCAGGTGCATTGGTCAATCCAAACGGCATAACTAAAAACTCATAATGCCCATACCTTGTACGAAAAGCGGTTTTAGAAATGTCATCTGGTTTGATCTTCAGTTGGTGATATCCGGATCGCAAATCAATTTTGGAAAACCATACAGCGCCTTTTAGTTGATCAAACAAATCATCGATTCTCGGCAAAGGATATTTATTCTTAATCGTCAACTTGTTCAATTCCCGATAATCAATGCAAAGTCTCATACTCCCATCCTTCTTTTTCACGAACAATACTGGTGCACCCCAGGGTGATATACTTGGTCTAATTACCCCTTTGTCTAGGAGTTCTTGTAATTGCTTGGCCAATTCTTTCATTTCCACTGGTGCCATTCTATAGGGAGCTTTTGATACAGGTTCAGTACCTGGGGCTAAATCGATAGAAAATTCGATTTCTCTGTCTGGAGGTAAACCTGGTAACTCTTCAGGAAATACGTCCAAGAATTCATTTACTACTGGAATCTGTTCTATTCTTGGTACTTCCTTATCCATATCCATTATATAAGCTAAATACCCTTCACAACCCTGACGTAGCATTCGCTTAGCTTGTAGCATAGTTAAAAATTTCTTGGTTTGTTTCTGCCCACGAAATACCACTTCTGTATCCCCCTCTGTTTTTAACTTTAGCTCCTTCTTCTTACAATCAATTTGGGCATTATACTCCGTTAACCAATCCATGCCCAATATAATCTCGAATTCTCCCAACTTGAAAGGTATCAAGTTAGCATAAAAGTGTTGTCCCGAAATCTCAATATCACATCCTGGATATACTTGGCTCACAGGTATCCGTTCTTGATTAGCTATTTCTATCACTAATGCCTCATTTAACGACTGACATTCACATTCTAATTTATTCACAAATTCTTCAGAGACAAAAGACTTAGTAGCCCCTGAATCAATAAGTACTTTGGCATTAATGGAGTTTACAGGAAGTGTACCTGAGATCACATTTATATTCTGTTCTGCTTCTCCCATAGTCATGTTGAAGGTCCTGGCTCTGGGCTGCCTGGCAGTTCCTGACTCGATAGCTTTAGTTTGATCTGCTGGGTTGACATTAACTTGACAATCCTTTGCTAAATGACCCTTACTTCCGCACTTGAAACAGTTCTCTCTAATTATTGCTGGCTGACGACATGTATTGGCATAATGCCCCATTTTACCACACCGATAACACTGTACATTTCCCAAATTACCACCATTACCCCTATTACACATTCCTCCATGATACCTTCCCCATATCTTACATTGCGGTATAGGTGGCTGCATCCCTCGTTGCTGGTTATTATTATTATTGAACCTGGTGGTCTGCTGTTGATTATTGTTAGCGAACCGATTCACTTGCTGCTGATAATTGCTCTGGAACCGGTTTCCTTGATTTCCAAAATTCTGATTTCCATATCCTGTTCCCCCATTCCTTTTAAACTGCATTCCACCTTGATTATTAAAATTATTCTGAACTCGATTCTGCTGCGGATTCCCTGAGCGGTTGTCAAATTTCCTCTTCTTTCCATCTTTTTCCTTCTGAAACATGTCACTTTCAGCTTCAATAATCATAGCTTTCTGAACAATGGCTGCATAAGCGGTTAACTCAAAAACAGCCACCCTACTTCTAACCCATGCCTTTAATCCTTGTTGGAACCTTTTTGCCCTCTTCTCATCAGTGTCTACAAAATCTGGCACAAACCTAGCCAATTCTGTAAATTTGGTCTCATAATCTGCTACATTTCCTTCCTGCTTTAGTTCTAGGAATTTGATCTCCATTTGGTTCTGCATGTAGCGTGGAAAATACTTCTCCAAGAATAGCTCATTAAACCTCTCCCAAGTGGTTACTCTTGTCCCCTCAAGAGACTTCCTGGATTCCCACCAGTAATTGGCTTCTCCCTTCAGAAAGTAGCTAGCATAATCTGTCTTCTGACTATCTTCGACTTTTACCAAGGCAAAAGCTTTCTCTATCTCTTTTAGCCATGCTCTAGCCTCTACGGGATCTGCTGTCCCATGAAACTCTGGAGGTTTCACAGCTTGAAATGTCCTGAATGTCACGGCCTGTGGTGCTGGCGGTTGTTGCTGCTGACGGGTGAGGTTATCCGTTTGCTGACGGAATAACTCTAGTATTTGTTGCATGACATTCAGATTACCCTGCTCCCCTGGGTTTTGGTTATTGCCTTCTTGCTCCATATGGTTATTATCTGGTTGATGATTTTCCATTATTCTAATAACATAAACAGACAAGTTAATTAGTAATTTGCTAAACATGTCTTGATATAACATTGGAAATGGAAAAGAATACGTTAGAAAAATTTTCCTTTTTAATTGTAATAAATATTTCCATTCATGTTATTAGATCATGTAGCATAATTACCAATGTACTTGAATATTAAAAACAAACAAAAACATACCTAAATATAAACACATCAATATACACTACAAAATTGCTGCTGGTTTATATAGTGTTTATATAATACAACAGCTGATAACTAGCCGGGGATATCCTGTTTCTAGTCCCTATCGCTACTAAAGGTGCCGGCTATATACATCAAAATTCCGACATACCTATTTACAACCAACCCTACAACATATAGCTGCCTCCATACACACAACATAAAAGAAACTAGCACACAACATAACCGAAACTAGTAGTCTCTGACTACCTATCACTACCAAGCTGATATATCCACTTGGTCCTAGTCAAGTACACCTAAACTCCTCATTTCACCCACTACCCTCATCAGAATACGATATGCATGACGGTAGTCTACGCAGTCCTGTCCCTCCAAATGCAAATAAGTGAGCTCCTCCTCGACACCGGCCATCAACTCTCTGAAATGATAGCGGAACTTTGATTCGGATGTCGTAACACCCTTCAGCTGTCGTAATTCCCGGTTCTGGTCCCTAAATGCCCTGTAGGCCTCATAAACTGCCTGATACTCACGGAATGGGACTGTGCGTGGCTCACCAATATAACCAACCGAACCTGCATCTGATCCATCCGCACCTACGGCTACCCAGGCCTGACCAACCGGTCTCTGCTGGATAGGAATAAGTGGTGGTGGTGGTACATAGAAACCCTGCACTGTAACATCACTCTGCAATGGTAAAACATGCACTGGTGCGTCGGATGGAATTGTAGCTGGTGGCATAATAGGCATATGTATCTCTGACTGTGGCATCACTGGCTGTGGCATCACTGGTCGGATAGGATGTGGCCGCATAGGATATCCTGGAGATGGAATGAAGGTAGAACCTACGTAGAATCCGGGCTCCATGGGATGATAATCTGGCTGCATGATCAAGGCAGCATGATGTAGATCATGAGGTGCTGGCATAACGGTCAAATCCACCCGTGGCTGATCTGGTGCCCTCACGACCGGGTTGGAAGGACCCGCCGCAAAACGATCAACCTGACGAGGCTGCAAACAAATAGTATAGAACACAATCATACTCAACTCACAACATAGGCTTAAAACTAAAATAAAACATAACCTATCTCAAATGAGTATAAACCTATCTCATGTGATCTATCAAATCTTTAACGGGCTATATCTCTGCTTATTTCAGTGACTACCAACCTCCAGCTCTGATACCAACTGTGACGCCCTCCAAATCTGGGGTCTAGACTTGGGGGTCACAGACCAATCATCAACAATAAACAATATAAACTAGAGGCACACTGGCCCGCCAACACTCAACAATAATAAAATAATCAATCAGAGGCGCACTGACCCCGCCAAACCAAAGATCGTAAACAGGTTATAGTATGAAATTAAGCAGCTAAAACTAAAAGTAAATCCAAACTATTTTATTTCACATCATCCAGTATCTCACGAACCTAAACCAAAAGTTTATAACAGTTTTACGTCTACTTTATTTTATTACAAACTTCTATCTACTGACCACTACGACAGCTAAATACCTGGGAGGCCCGAGGGGCGAGCGATCCCGAGATCCTGTGCTGGCTACTCCTGGAAGAACTGATGCGATGACTCATACTGATTAGCTGGCAGAGGTAAATTGAAAGCAAGAGTGAGCCAAAGAAATGCTCAGCAAGTATATGAATAATTTAAATGTAGGCAATATATGAGATCTGTATAGAGAACGGAATATAAAACAGTTTATTATAAAAACTGAGCAGTAAATAAATCACAGTTTATCTCAACTGAAACAAAATCAATGCAGTATGTCATCAAAATGAATCTACTGCCCAAAATCAATGTATAATAGCCACATAGGCAATATGGATTGGATACCAACACAAATAAACACTATTGCCCCCTGATCAGGTTCAAAAGCAATAGGACCCCTTTATAGCTCATCGGTACATTTCTATACCCATAGATATAACAAGGATTTCAATAAATAGGTACCAAAATAGGCAAGTAATGTTAGCCTATAGGAAGATGGATTGGTTACCATATCCTCCTCAAATGCTGGACCCTCATCACTGAGCCTCTTATGCTAAAATTCCAATCCAATAGAGCAACCCAAGTAAAATAAAGGTATGCTTAGTTTTAAATACAGACCATATCCCCCTTATTTACTACGATAACACGGATATGATGTGTTTATTATGATCAACTTCTAATATTCAGAGTACGAATAACAAGTAACTCTGATGCACAGAATAAAACAGGAATCATAAATAGCTCTGAACAATAACTATTTATCATTATATGAATAATCGAAACAATAAAACAAAAGTGGTTAGGATGATCAAGAAGAAAATACTTGCCTGGTATAGATGATGTCCTAGCGTGAATGGGACGACTACACACTGACCGTCTATCTACTGGCTCACTGGTAACTACAATTAAAATATTCTAATTTAGATTCTAGTGTCTACCCATGCGTTCTATTAATAACAATTATTAAATTAACAATTAGTAAACAAGTACTATCAGTTAGCAGGTAAGTGAGCATATAAATCAGATAGCAGGTAAGACTCACAAATAAAAGAGCAGTTAATTAAATAAAAGTAGACTCGAAAATATTATTTGAGTCAAAGTGGATCATTATTATCTCTTCTGAATAATAATTGGATCCCTAAAATATTTTATAAAATATTAATCCGGGTTTATAAATAAATTAGGGAGTCTCAAACTATTTTTGTTACTTCCGGATTATTTTTAAGGTCTCAAACAAATTTGTTTTATTTAAAACGGGTAAAAGAATTATTAAATAAATGAATAATAAATAAATAAAAATAAATAAATAAATAAATCATTTTTATTTCTTGAAATAATTAAATCCAATTATTTTTAATTATATTTAAATAATATTTAATTAATTAAATTAATTGATTAAAATAAATTAACTAATTAATTATAATTAATTAAATTATTATCTAAATAAATTAAAATAATTAAATCAAATAAATTTTGAAATAAAAATAATTTATTTTAATTTTTAAAACAATTTTCGAATTTAAAATAATTTATAAAATAATTTCTGGATTTAAAACTAATTTTTGAAAATAAAAACAATTTTTAATCCCAGAAACAGTTTCTAGAAATGGTTTTAGGGTTTGGTGGATCAAACGGCAGTCTACTCAAGAACATCACCGGAAAATGAAGAACATCACCGGATAATTCCAGAATCCGGTGAGACCTTCAAATTCCGACCAAGGTTCCGGCGACCTCCGATTGCCTCCCAAACAGTCTCGAAATAGCGGGGTTTTGGTGCCAAACTACTCCTCAGAAGCACCCCAACAACAATCAACCATAACCCAGAATAACCGGGATTCCAGTCAGCCAACTCGATCAAACCGGAAAGAAAATCCGGTCACCGGAAGCTGGGTTCTATCCACTGGCAACCAGACGCAAGAATGATACGGAAAATCAAAGCTACAGACTACCTGGGTTCGATTACACAGACTATACATATGACCAGACTGTGATACAACCGGAAAGAGATCGGAAAAGTTGATCGGAGAAAACTCCGGTGACTGAAAATCAACACAAACTCAAACATAAATGATACCCACATATTGCTGGACTCACAAGAAGCACAACCAAGTAAACAAAACTATGAACCGAGCTTTGTAAATCAATTTCCGGCCAACTAATAACTCACGGCCAAAATCCAATGAACTCAAATCCTATTCTAAAAATTAAACAAAAATTATGATTAGCATGCTCTTGTTACGATCTAACTACTCATGGCATCAATTAACACCAACACTCAACCAAAAGCAACTTGAAAATTAAATAAAAAAAACAGTCAAGAACATAATTTTGGAACATCAACTTTTCCACGAAAACAATCATACAAACACATAGCCTGACTCAAGGGATTCACATCGACTACTCATATTTGAGAATCGGAAATCACAATCACCTGAATCAAAGCTTCGATTGCCAAGAACACTTCTAACCCTAATTAAGCTTTCCCCAAAATTACCAAGTGGTGATAATTTTCTTTTAATAAAAACTTTATTAATAAAAACTATTTATATTTTAGAAATATTTAGGGGCTTAATCTTGATTAAAAGATAATTTACCCCATAATTAAAATAAAATGCCCAAAAATAATTTTTATGGGATAAAATATAAAAATAAATATTTTCGAATAAATACAATATATATGTCAAAATTCCCCAAAAATTGTGAATGTTTCAAAAATAATAAAATAAAGTCATTTTGAAGATTTTACCATTTTTATAAAAATAAAGGTAACAAAAACATGGTCTCCAATCTATAACAGTGGCTAGGTCCGATAATCATAAATCGAAATAACCCTATTTTAACGATAAAAAATTATTGTAAAATAGAATAAAATATTTTAAGCTACACAGAATTCACATAACACATATCGGGTAATTTTCCTATTTAATAAAAATCCAAACTCATATAATTGCATTAAAAATAATCTAAATCATAATAAATTATAATAAAAGCATATTTAATTATTATAAATTACACGAAATTTCCCGGTCGTTACACTTTAACAACAAGATTTAAACATAATTTAGTTTATTACTCCCTCCATCTCAAAATAATTGTCTTGTTTCTATTTTTGTTAGTTAAATTAACTAACTTTTGATTGAATATTACACATAATATATAAGAAAAAATATTAAAAATTACATTATTAGAAAATATATCTAATAAACTTTAAAATGCATTTTTAGTCTTTTAAAAATGTAAAATAATCTATATATATATAATAGCTGGGGAATGGGGAGATGATGTGGTGGCATAAAATTATTTTAAGAAATTTTTTAGACTTTCTCAATTATCAAACCCCGGATTTATTGGCACACGAACAGAGCACCGCATCAGTGAGCATAGATTCATAATATCATGATCGATTCCGCATAAATGAATTAATTGATGATATTTTTAAAAAAAATATCAGTTAATCAAATATTTAAAAAGATATTATTGATGGTATTTAAAAAAGATATTATAAATAAATTTTTATATATTTGATAGGGTTATGCATTTTTTATACCATCATTATATCTCGTGTGAACTTTTTTAGTTGTAAATCATTTTATTCTTTTAATTTATAGCTATCAATTTCCTCATTTATTAATATGTCATAAAAAAATATAATATCTTCTTCTTCTTTTTTTCGACAGAAATAACTTTTCATTAATCGAAATACGATAACATAAAAAAAAGTTTATTTCATTCACCAAGTTCATCATCTAACCAAAAGGCATGCATGTAACACCTTAATGTCTAAAAATAAAACATCATCATAGAATGGCCTCATTAAAAAACCCATATGAGCAAAATCCTGTGAGAAAAAACTCGAAGGGGAAAAAGAGTGTCATGCTAAAAACAACTAAAAATAAGAAAAAAATATCTAATTATAATGAGATTATTAAATCCAAATTCATGTCTTCATCTATCCACATTTTCTTTACCATTCTTCTCATCCAAGTGAGTATCAAAGTCATGCTTCCATCTACACGCAATAACTCATCCAATTATATCTGAAAATAAAAAATAAACCAAATAAAGACAAATAAGTTGATGAAGGTGTAACAAAATATATAGTATAAAACTATAGCATAAAATTTTCAATTCATAATTAAATGCATCTAATATGACTTAACATCATCATAAATGACATATAACAACCACAGTTATGGTCAAAACGTCATAAAAATGGCCATACCTTATATAGGTACAAAAATCATCACAAATGACACTAAACTCATTCAAAAATTCAGATATGAAAGATGTGAAAAAAGAAACATATGATATGGGTCAAATCCGAAAGATACAGAAACAGATCTGAAAGGTTAAAAGTTTCAAATTAAAAAAGAGAATATATTATTTATATAAAAAAATGAGATTTAAACCAAAATATTAGAAAAAAAAAGAATGCATTTGAATTAGATTTTGAAGAAAAAAACGGGGAGAAGGGAGAAGAGGAGGGTTACTATAGAGAGGGGTGAGGGGTGTATAGTTTTTTAATATCTTCTATTTTCATTTTCTTTTTTGAGACCCAACTTTTATCATTAACAATTACTTGGGAGAAGAAATCCATTACATAACTTAGAATTGAAATTTTGATCGAAAATTAGTAATTATTTATAATTTTAGAAAGTTAAAAATTATATTTTAAAGTGTATCAATATACTTTTCAATAATATATATATTTTAATTTTTTATAATTGTTAATATACATGATTTTAGTTAAGTATGGGTTAAATTAATTCCTAAAAATAAAACAATTTGAATTGGAACTGCATGAGAGAATAAGAATAAAGTTTATATATTGAGTTTCCTATCTTCTTCTACAGAGTGAGTTCATAAAAGGTGCAGATCTTAAGCGACCATAAGTTTCTAGCACATGGATCAATACCCTCCTATTGCATTACATTGTTTTCAAATATATCATCAATTTTCATATTATGATTAGTTTATTTTAATTTTTATATTAATGTACTTATATTATACATTTTCTTATATTAAATTTAAAATATCTAATTTTTTTACTATTTAGTTATTATACGAGTAACATTTAAAAATATAATGAAATAATAATCGATAATTTATATTTAAAATTATTATAAAAGACTTATCCACTTATACTCGCATATAAATTGAGAGTATGTAAAGGATTGTCGGCTCAAACAAATCGTGATTATGATAAATTTAATAATTTAATAATTTTTCCTTTTTGAATATGAATTATATTATAACTAATATTAAATAAAATATCAGAATGTTATCTCAAGTCAATTATTTTATTCAGCTTCAATTAAAATATTTGCAAATATCATGTAGAAAATCTTTTACTTTCTAATTATTATATGAATACTACTTGAATATGTAAAGAAAATAATAATAAGTAGCTTATATCTAAATTTGTTAAAATTTTTATTTGTCATTTTTTAAATAAAATTGAATAATTATAAATTTCTTTACAGACTTATATTCATAGTGTAGAGTAATTAGAGAGATCTCGGCTAAATTTAAAATGTGTTTAGAATAAATATAATAATTTATATATAGATCCAATTCGAGTTCTTTTATATTTTTTTAACTTTTATTTAATACTTATTATTATTTGAATAAAATACAAAAATGTTAATTTGAATCAATAATTATACAGTTATTTTTTATATAATATAATTATCGCATATAATTTTAAAAATTATAAAAAAAATAAAATTTATTAAATCATGTGAATATAAATTATAAAATTTAATAATTTTATACTTATATAGTTATCTGAGTTATAATAGTAAATATGTATTGGACTAAATTCCATAATTATTGACTAAATTATTATTTTAAACGGTAAGCCTTCATATTGAATATATAGTATTTTCACTTACTATTATTTAACAAACAAAAATATGGCGAGTTTACTCCTGTTGTCAAAACTTTTTGGGAAGTGGATAATTTTGAAAAATATTTAAAATAGTCTTTTAAAATATTTTTCAATAACTCAATTTTAAACCATTCTTTCGGCGTGCGTAACACAACATTATTCCTACTAATTTTTAATTTACGACCAAAATTGAGTCAATTTCACCACACAAAAATCAAGAAAGACACGGGTTGTGAGATGAGATGAGGGAGTATATACGTAAGTATTTATATGTAATATCAATGCATCATGATCCCATCCTTAAATTTCACGCTCGTTAAGTCAAAATACCTTAATATCAGAGTTGAAAGTTTTTCGTGAGTGTTTAATTTTAATAATTAAATTATTTCTCATATATAATTAGCATGATTCTGTACTCTAATCTATACTTCTATACTATCTATACTATATTATATAACCGAAAGATTAAAAAATTTGATCGTCGATATGGTACTGAGTGAACCATAGAAAAGATCTTAACCGTCCAATTTTATGTGAATCATAGAAACAATCTTGACCATTGAATTTTAATAAAATATAATTTTAAAAAGAATATAATAATACATACAAGTTTAACCATAGTAGTCCTCTTTTTATACAAAATATGATAATATTATATTATATTTAAATTATATTCTATATTTTTCTTTTATGAATCCTACTTATTCTATAATTTTTATTTAATATATTATTAAAATTTATCCTATAATATTTATTTAATATGTATTTTTTTAGTTTCCATTTATTTCTCTATTTTAATAGCATAATAAAAATTATCTTCACTTATTTGGCCTGAATTATCCTACTCATCTGCAGTCCACCCTCAAAATAAAATATAAATTTTAAGGGAGCTATATTATATTTTAATTTTAATTTAATTCTTAACTTATTAGAGCCATTTTACAGTGATATATATATATTAATATATATATGGACTGAATTTTTCAGTGACTTAATTATATAATATATACAAACAGAGTGGTTGGTTGTCCCGATATTGAAAAGCCTGCAATAGAATTGTTAGGGTTTATCTTGACGTTGAAATACGCGACCTGAAATAGAAGTTAAAGTGACTTAAAATTGGGTTATACACGCTATGTTGAAATTAGAAAATCGACCTTAACACCCTGTATATAACTCTAACTTTCTATATTCCTCATTTTATATAACTCACGGAAAAAATAATATTATATTGTATTTAAATTATATTATATGAATATTAAATTTTATGAATATTAAAATAATAATATTATTTTATTAACATTAATTAAATTTTATCACTATATTATCTCTACTTTTATATTATATTATTTTAAACAAACTTCTCTTTTAATTAGAATATATAATTGTACTCACAATCTACTAATATGTTTCAATTTTCATCATCGCTCAAACACTTTAATTTATTTAAAATTACAATTTTATAATTAAAATTATATTATATTTTACATACATTAAAATATACTCTTTTATTTAAATTTTAATTAAAATATTTTTAATATATTTGTAACTCTTTTTATTAATAAAAATTTTCTAATTAAATTTAAAGAAAATAAAAGTTTGGTCAATTGGTCATTCGTTTGATAAGTCCTCTTTTTATACAACTCTTTTATCATCCTTAAGTTTTCTTTTTATACGATTTTTTTATGCAATTATGATATAATTATAATTTAATTTTAAAACATATATATTTTACATATAACTCTATCATCGATTAATCATTTTTTGTACAACAATCTAATAACATATTTCACTTCACTTATACTTGAAATTACGACTTATTAATTAAATCTTATGAATATTAAAACTTATTAATCAAATCTCATGAATATTAAAATAATATTATTATTTTATCTATAAATAAATTTTATTATATAATATATTATTATAGTCGATATAATAACAAAATTTAAATTATTTATTTAAAGTATATAAAATAATTAATATATAATTTATTAATATCGTCCATGTCTTGCACGAGTTATAAGATATTATATAATTCATATAAAATTTAAAAAAATGGAACTAGTCAAACATGTAGTACCCCTGACCCCTCTAAGATAAGACTGGAGTATATTTGCTCTATCATTGATTCATTGATGTTTTACAGAGACACATCTGACAATTACATGCATAAGGCATATGATGCGAGTCTGAAATTGAGTCAAATAATTGTGAATAATAATATGATTAAATTCGGTTTAAATTTATAATTATTCATTTAGATTCAGTATGGATTCGAATTAATATTTTTATTCAGATTTGACTCGAGATTGAATATCAATATTTGTATTTGATTCGGTTCAACTCGAATAGATGCTGAACTACTCGTTTTAGTGTTTAGTGTATTTGAATTCAAATTTGAATTCATATATAGGAGTTTTATAAAATTAAAAATATTCGAATAATTATTCACTAAAAACTAAAATGTGGTCATTTTAGAGAGTATTATTTTAATATAAATATTATATATAGTTATATATGTAATTTACGAAATCGAGTCGAATACGTATATTAAATATGTATTCGAGTATTCTAAAATTATTCGAATCACTCAAAATAAATATGATCGAATATTAAAGAGGTAAGATCCAACTCGGTATTCGTTCGAATTATAAAATAAAATTCAAATTCACTAATTATTCATATAAATATGAATTTTATTCGTTTTTAACTAATCGAATCCGGATTACTCTGACTTCGCTTTCAGCCCCAGAGAGTGGTCACAATCCACTGACTACTGTTACCATTTATAATAGTTAAACGTGAGTATAAATCATGTATGTGAAACGTACACAACCGAAACTAGAATAATTTAATTTAAGAAAGATATATTTATAATTTAAAAAATAATTGGTAATTTTTAGCATTTTATCAGGATTAGAATATATTTTTAATACTATTTTAATAGGATATAATTTAAAAATTACTATTTTAATACTTCAAATGTATTTCAATGTACTTTAATACTAGAATATTGATTTTCTGCACGAATGGATTGTTTTCTGGCATCTATCTCATCCACACAGACAATTGAGTCCAAGCTTCTTTTGTGATTGGTTCTTAAATTATAGCCAACCCAATTTATAAAATAAAACATCATAATTAGAGAGAAAGTATTTCAGAGTTAATCATAAGTGTTTGCATATGCCTTTAGATTTGTCTTGTGCCGCTAAAATTATGTTATATGGTTACTTAATCATACCTCAGTATTTTGTTTTTAAGTAGTATAGTTGAACATAAAAAAATACTGTGTATTTTGGTTTTTAATAGAAGTGTTAAGCAATTCAAAGTCATTTTATTGCAAAACCATAAGTTTGTAGTATTTTTTGGGTTCATTTTCATTGTTATGCGTAATACTAGCTAGCTGTGCATTTGTTTTTGTGGATATTGTGGGATTTGGTTATTTCTAGTATGGTGTACTAGTAACCAGATGTTTAGGCAATTGTTAGTCTTTTTCATTTCATAGGTGCAATTAGTAACCTTATTTGATGTTGTACACTGTCTTTTGCTGTATGAATTGGTTGAAGTCATATATTTGCTGAATTTGTATGTAACATTGTTTGATGTGAATTAGCTTAGTTTATATATAAAAGTTACAGAAACAAGTTTAATAGTATGTCATGTCATGCATATGATGAAAAGTTCTTTTTGGATGTTTGTTTCTGATTGAGTTATGCATGAGATTGTACCTTAGAGCCTGTTATAACCAATTATATATCTAAATATAAATTAAGATGATTGCTAAACTAGAACTGTTATGTTAGAGCACCTCTGATGATCGGCACTTTTCAAGTGATGCTAACTTTACCACATGATTAAGAATAATATTTTTAATTCTATCTCTTACACATTATCTTTTGGACTTAAATACAAATTAAATCCTGTGTTTTTAAAAATATACAATTAAAACCCTCTTTTAATATGTTTAGTAAATTTAACCATACATTTTTAACTATATATAATTAAAATCATTTTTAAAAAATATTTAATAAATATAACCCTATATTTTTAATTATATACAATTTAAACCCCTTTTAAAACATTTACTAAATTTAACCTTGATTTTTTAATTTTAAAATAAAATAAACATCACACAAATCTGGTATATGTAACCTTTTGTAATGTATTATCTAAATCTTTTGTCCCGAAGATAAAATCTTTTGTCTATATTATCAAGTTGACTGATTTTATAAAAGAAATTACATATTCTATCATACAATAACTAAAACAAATTATAAAAGGTATATATCTAACCTAATTTAAGATTGTAATTTTCAGATTTCTAAAGTTATAAAAAGATAAATTGTAATCTTCAATTAAAAATTTGAACAATTTTATAAAAAATATCAAAATAGGACCGAATACTAACCCCTGTGAGGATAAAATTATTTAACTCAAAAAATTGTCACATCGAACAGTAGAACTACCAACTTTTCTACGGCCAAATTTTTTGAAGAAAAGCGCAGAACAAAGCACCCCATGCATATGTTCAAAGGTTGAAGACTGTTAGTTATTCCCAACTTGCAACCTAAAATGATCTATATATATAACTTAAATACCGAAATGATACATACCATGAATATAGTACAGCTAACACCTAATTGCAAAAGATTCACTAGTATGACTGCCTACTTGCAGCTAATGAAAAAAGAAAGTGGTATATTAAAATTCTAATAAACATTACATAGATGGCTAATTTTGGATCTACGAAGACATATTAACCAAAAAACCATGTTTATATTCATATACCAGAAAGTAAATTGTTATGTAATCTGGATTATAATAGATTAACCAATTACGGTTCATACATTATTACAGTTACCAGCTTTAAAGTTGCTTGAAGCCATTACCATAGAGCTAAATATATGATTTTATAATGCAGGGCTTCTAGGTAAAGTTAGCTACATTCTATGAGGTTCTCGGCCACCATTCATGTAAACAAGAAGTGAAAGGCTAGACAAAAGACTACATACATTACCACACCAACTTGAGGGTTATGTTTTCTCACACTCAAGTAATGCATATTGCATACGCAATCAGCGATGTCGGTTGGAGAATGGAGATCGACTTGCATGGACACCACGAGACGAGCTCTGCACAGGCGGTGTTCCCTTAGACAGATCTGACCAAGAGATGTTTCCCTCCAAGGCGAAGACTATCTGTGTAATTTTCATTAGTTTCTTTGTCGCCACTAGGTACACAAAGAAATATCAGTAAATGCAAATTATGGATACCTCACTCATTCGTGGTCTGCGCCAATCAGGGTCACGGATGCATGCAGCAGCACATGCAACCATTGAAGCCATCTCTTCACTATTATAATCCTCGTGTAGTCGAGGATCAGCAAGACCATGAAAATCTTTAGTCTCTAGAGCTTTAGTAAGCAAAGGCCTGGCCTATAAATCACAAACAAACATATCGCTCTTATTGCAAAAGGACGTATGTAAATGCATGCAACAGAAGATTATATTTATGATTAGCCAAGTATCACCCCATTTGGAGGGGGAAAAACAGTTTATGAAATGCTGATTTATACTATTACCAAGATCACTTCATTTGGCCACAAATAATGAAATATTGATTATTATTGACAAAAAATGATTCAACAAGAGTTAAATGCATTGTACCCATGGAACTAAAAATTCGTTTGTCAAAGGATCTCTTTTATTGAGCGGGTTGCATCCAGTAATAAGCTCCAAGAGAATAACTCCATAGGAGAATGCATCTGCTTTATCGGATGCTCTCCTGCATGTTGCATACTCTGGAGCAAGGTATCTGCATATAGTGAACATGAGAAAAAGTTTGATACTGCATATAACTCTATGCCTATGCTATTGATATTTTATGATTCTATCTCCTATCTGGTTGAGTAGAATGGTACCGGAAGTGGAAATAGAAAGAAAAAAATGAAGAGAAACTAGAGGTGAAAGAGAAGGATGTAGGGAATGACAGGAAGGAACGAGCCTTACGTGCAAGTTGCAAATCAAAGTTTTAGAATGGAATGGGTATTTCATACCAGGCAATACATGTCTGCAATTAATTCAAATATAATTCCATTCCATCCGAACAAACGGAGGCATATATACCGAAGTAAAAATGTAATAAAATGAAGAACTAAAGAACTAACTATTACTTACTATTTACATGGCAGATGCACAAATTATTTACGTTTAAATTAAAATTCAAAAATTGAGCGAGACCCAGAATCCAGAGAAGTTCATCTCAAAATGAGAATATTGCAATTATAGAGGTTACTTGTGTTATAACCCCAAGGTACACCATAACATATAACAGACCATTCCCGGTAATAATATAGGCCCCATGTCAGCTTTCACCAAGAAACCTTAAATTTTGTTCACCCTTTTTATAGTAGTTTATTTAGATATTCAAACCAAGAGCAATATTTTGAAACAAGAATAACAATGTAACATTAAATCCAGTGAAGCACAGAAATGCATAGGAAGGTATTATATAATTTATACATTGCACTGAAGTCACAGAAAAAAAAAGAGTATAGAAATTACTCACCCAGAATTATCGACATCCCTGATAACATTACGCATATCATCATCGTCGTCGTCATCAGCTTTAGTACGACGTAAGGACTTGACAAGCCCAAAGTCAGCAATCTGAACAAATATTAACTTATTAATAAAAATAAGAATGCCAACATGATTATAAATAAGACCTTAAGAAAGTAACTAGTATGTTCAGCCTATAAATCTTTATGTACTAACAAGATGAGATTCTAAAAGTTCATAACAAGCACCAAAAGGTTCATTCATGTTAGCTAATAACCAGTTCACAAAATTCATTTAACCATCCAAATTTGTGCTTTGATTATTACCTTAGCCTCAAAGTTTGAATCAAGAAGAATATTTGATGCCTTTATGTTAAGGTGAAGAATGGAAGGATCACCTGGAAGAAACATTATACTAAAATCAATATTGTTCGGTTAACAAGACATGCACAAAAGCATAGTACTAGGGAAATTCCAGATCCCATTTAACATATATGTTGCTTTATTATTAAAAAAAAACATTTGCTTTTTAAGCACAATATATAATATAGCTCCTGGTGCACACAAAAACTTGCTAATACTTCCCCTCACGTCACATGTACACATGAAGAGGACAAAAGGAAGAGCAAATCCAATACAAATCAGTATAAAGGGAATTATTTGATGCTTGTAGAATCGTACTCCAGATTGACTTTGCATACTCATAAGGTACGTTTACGCTACAATGTCAAGTTGCCAACTAAAGCTAAATTTGAAGTTGTTATAACAAGGGAAATATACATAATATGACAAAACCTTGGCAAGTTAGTCAACTATCCCAATGCTACTTCAATGGGCACTGCCAAACTGCAAAAGAAGGAATGACGACACTTACAGTCTTCGTGGAGATATGCCAGTCCCTTTGCAGACCCAATAGCAATTTTCATTCTAGTTGCCCAGTTCATAACTGGCTGATCTTTACCTAAAAGTATTGTTCAAGTAAGAAATATAGTAGTAGGCACTCAAAATGAAAGATTAGCACACAGCGTATCCATAAATCTGTTAAAGAATCGAATTGTTATAATGGAGTATGAATAAGAAAGAAAGTGCAATCCAGCAACGTGTCATTTAAGTTAAATATGGAAAGTAAATAAATTTAAAAGAGTCCCGTCAAGGGTAACCTGAGATGGGTCCCATCGAATGAAAAGAATGAAGAGTGTTAATACATATTAGAGAGAGAGAGAGAGACCTATGAGGACATGGTTCCATTATACACGACACTTGTTTTACTTTACTCCACGCAATGCACGGATGGCTGCGCATTAAAAAAAGCGACCAGAAACCTTTTTTGCCACACACACACACACACATATATAATTTTATAATATGTGCCGAATAGGGGAGGCTTCAAGCCAAATGTCTATAGCATATCTCTAAGGTTTATACTTGCAACTTGCAAGCATGTTTTCATGGAAGTAAGATCCATACAGTTTTATCTGGCATATATACATGTTAATAAGTGAAAAACAGTTGGTCATATGAAAGAATATTATAAATACAATCAGAGAAAGTTTATCACAATACATTTATTTTAATTGAAGTTTATTAAATAATATTGTTATTAGTATAATTATAGTGACACAATTGAATGACAAAGTAACCTTACCATGTAAATGGAATTCCAAATTGTTGTTTGGAACAAATTCACAAACAAGCAATCTTTTAGCACTTGACATGCAGTAACCAACCAATGAAACGAGATGCTTGTGATGTATTCGACTAATGATTTCCGCCTCCTGTTGAAAAACTTCCTGCATGCCTGGCGCACTATCCATCTTTAACCCCTTAACTGCAATTCTTCTCCCATTCGGAAGAACACCTTTGTGGACAGATCCAAATTCACTATCCCCAAGAAAATTTGCTTGTGAGAAACATTTGGTTGCTAAGGATAGTTCCTGGATTGTGAAATTTCCACGACACAAAGGTAATACAGGAGTGCCTTGAACCTCAGTATTAAGTGACGTATTTATACTATTGCTCAATTGAATTGGTGGTGGAATAACATTCCAAGGCATAGGATTACCGTGAACACCAGGTAAATATAATATCTGTGGCAAGTGCTGAGGTGATGGTGCATCACGCAGTGTGTCTGATAATAAAAACCAGAATGAGATACAAAAATATAAAACCTTAATAAATTAGTAACTAGATCTTAGATTAGAATAATAATAAATTATGCATCAAATTCTTAAACCAACAGCAAAAAACTAAACAAAGGAAACATAACACAAATAACCCATCAGTGACATCTTTATCCGTTGTGAAAGACTGATTTCATGGTAATTTGCACCATAAAACAAAATACTATCATTTGAATGATAATAGGTACTATGTTGTGCATATCAAGAAGTGAAACACCACAACTACCAGGGTCAAGTTTGTGAGTGTATGTAAACACAATATAATTGCTAACTTCTGTAGACATTATACCCAAAGATAAATTTGTTAAATTAAACGAAGGTTTTAAAAGAAGGACAAAGTAACAAAATTGATATATGATTGCTTAATTTGATATATGAAAGTTGCAAAGAATTTATTGACACTTCTTATGCCATACTTAGCTGTACTGGTTTGTATGCTCCGTGGAATAGTACATTACCTGACAGTGGTTATTATGGCGCCAAGTTGAGCCTTGATGCCCAACTACCTTCGAGAAGACTAGTCGACAAGTCACTCGACTAGTCGTAAAAAGTCGACAAGTTGTTCATATACATATATTTACTAGATTTAATAAATAATATTGTTAAACACATCAATTTCACAATTAAAATCAGAAGTAATAGAGTAATAAGTTCAAATTAAGCATTTTTAATACATAATAACATGCAAATATCAATAATCAAACATGTCCAAGCAAATAAAAACATAAGTGACGACGAAAATCAAGTAAAGTAATCCATCTCGATAATAAGTTCATTTCTATCCCTTTCTTGTGTATTGTCATTGATCGAATCATGCGATTGTACACCATAATTATGGTTATCAAGGCGCCAAGTCGGGCATCGAAAAACCTCGGCGCCCGAGTACCTTCGTGTTGACTAGTCGACGACTAGTCGTCTTCATAATAACATTGCCTGACATGCATCAAGAACACAATAAAATGCTTATTTGGACAACAAGTTTTAGTTAATTAAGAATACTTCCTATTACATAATAAATACATATCAATATTGTTTGTTTAAGATTTTTTTGTCACATAATTGTGCACGTCAAGCTGATATTAATCATGACAAAATTTATTAATAACAAAACTATATATCACTCCCATTCCACTCAACATCTCATTTTTGAGGCATGTACTCGAGATTAAATATATATGCTTGCAATTCCCCCGACAGGTCATATATACATTATTCAAAAGGTTACTAAAAAGTTTAATAATAAATATTGTATATAAATCTCACCATTTGGTTGCGGCGTTGGTAATCTACCAGAATCTAAAGGAACATCATATTTCCTTTTTCTGTAACAAATTATCAAGGCTATAATAATAGCAACGAGAATAGCAGCTACCGGTATTCCAATAATGGTAATTTGACTATTAAAGCCGTCCTTGCCAGCTGCGGAACTCACAAAATAATTTAGAGACAGGGATTTTGAAGCTTTATAGTTAGTGTTTATGAACAACGAAATTGACCTACGCGGTGAAGCTGGTACAGCCAATACTCGAGGTGGTAAAGGCTGTGAAGGTGACAAAAGTGCAGCAGTCTGGGAGGGTGGCATATTAATATGTAAGGGTGGCGGTTGGGGTGAGGATAATTGGAGGGTAGACTGAGAAGTAGACGGCGGTGGGGTGGTGACATTGTGTGCAGATAGGGATGAAGATGGAGACATTGTAAATTACGGAAAATGGTTAACAGGGATAGTTCTTGAGGTAAGGAGGAGAGTAGTAATAGTAAATTTTGGGCCGGCCCAATATGTCTATTTATACCCGAACATAGATGTTTATGTATATGTTTGTATATATTGTAAGAGGATATGCCTTGCAGCAACGCACTATGTATTTCTTTTACCTTAAGATAGTACATTTGATATACTTTTAACTGACGTGGGGCCTAATAATTAATATGAGCCAAAAGTATAATATTTGAGAAAATCTACAAGAACTTGAGAAGATGCTAAGGAGATAAACATATTACCTGTCGACCAAGGGACCCACTGCTAATATGTGTAAATATATAAAGTGAAGAGTCCAGCTAAAGTTGTGAAAGTAACATTTGTAATGCGTGTTCTTATGTATGTAAATGCATCATACACATTTCTAATGCATCTTATTGACGTTACAGATCTCATAGTGATATTGTCCTTCTCTATATTGTCATAACTCATCACATAATCAATGGTATGAAGACAAACATACACCAAAATAGAGAAATAGTGGGATAGAGCTGTCAAACCAGATGGCTTGCTGCTAGCACATTGATTTTTCCATCTGAAAAGAAAAATAAAATGCAGATTCTTGTGGCACTTTAATTTTTCTTGCGCCAATTACCGTTTCTAAATAAAACTGATCTACCTAATGATCATAACTAGTTTTAGTGAATAAAAACCAAGTAATAGTGATTCATATAATAATAACAAAAAATACTAGAACTATTAGGCACAAAACTATTTTGAGATCAACATCTCAGTTCTAAAAATTATTATATATTTCATGTTCAAAGGATGGTCAAATTAAAATACTTGTATGCAATTTCAATAAAAGACCATAGATACATATTGTTTACAACTTTGAAAAACAGATAAATTTTATAAATAGATTTCATTGTCTTGGATCAAGGTGAAATATATCCCAAAACAAATGATCAGAACAATAATAATCTGATCGAGAGCTAGCACTATCCAACTAAAACTTTCATCCATCGAGACACCCTTGACCTTCATAACACGGACTCTTCAGTTCTGCCATCATACCCGTGTCGGACATGACATGACATGGGTGTGGGTGTGGGTGTGGACATGGGCACGGGTAAGAGATCTGAGTCAAATCCTTCAAGATGAAGCCAGACCTTTCATCCTCTTGTAATCAATTCCAAAATGTAATTTAAGGTCCTTAAACAACTTGTTTTTAAAATTACTTTTTTCCTAAGTTGTTTTTGAAATTATTATTGTAATTTTATCTCATAATATTCATATGTAGAAATTAAATCCATTTGAATTATCAATAATAAACAATATTTCTTAAAAATTACAAAAAAAATTGAATATACATAATTCCACAGGTCACTAGGAACCCTAATTCAGTGCCGAATCCCCAAACCTATATCCAGTTTCGGAATCTATATCCAAGGGACCAAGGATCCTATCTGTTTTAGAACTAAAAATTCAGCACTTGGAACTACAACTTGTGACTGCCGGGTTCTGGTAACATGGCCTTTAAATACTGATTATCCACTTTCAAAATCGCTTGGAAATGGGGTCTTTGTAGTCGGATTTAGGCATACCCAATTTAACCAAGGTAATCAAGCTTGTATTGTCAATACTCGAGTGGTTTAGAAGTGAGAAAAAAAAATCTCTTTGGGGTTGATGGCATGACACGTAAAGTTATAGTAGAGATCATGTTGGTTTTGGCGAAGGATGGAAGGGGGGAATTGAGAACTTATCAACATTAGGTGTTATGAAGTAAATGGTTGAAGGGTGACGAAATTGCGTAGGATAATACTCTAGAAGGCAACATTGCAAATTGAGGAAAGACGAGCTAGCTCAGATGGTTTTACAGAGATAGGAACTATAGTTGTCAATAAGGTTCACCATATGAATATGCATACTGTAGACACACACAAAAATTACAGCATATCTTAACAAAAATCCTGAATAAAAAGAAATAAATCTAAAAATGCATTAAAAAATAGTATCTAACAAAATAAAAATGTACATAATTCACCCAACTAGTAACCACGAATAATACCCACCAAATTAAAAAAATGCAAATATTTCATCAATTTAAATAATTTTAGATTGTGTTTGGGAACATAGAATTTATTTCAAATGACATGAATTGAGTTGTCATTCAAATTCTCAAATTTATACTAGTAATTGAACTAAAATCTCAAACTATGTGCAATTTCACCAAGGCCATTAACTCTTGTTTCCTATCCAAATACTTATGCTCTAATTTATTAACATTGAGATGATTTCCGTCAAATCACTAGCACCACAATGCAATGACTTATTTTTAAAACACTTCAAAGCTATAATTTTATAGTAACACCAGTAACATATCACTTGGTATATATGAGTCACATTCCATAAACACACGCACACGCACACGCACACGCACACGCACACGCACACGCAGACATTTATTTGTATATACTGTCGAAAGAACGTAAATCTCTTCCTAATGCAGACTAAGTGTTCGATAAAAGTCTTCAAAGAACAATTCAAAACAATTATTACCATACGCTTCAGCAATTCTACTAAATATAATTAAAACAGTTGTACCTACACCATTACACACACATGTATGAAAAAGCACGGAGAGGTGTGTAATCATACCATTTGAAGTGTTTTCAAGTTGGAGATATTGACAAGAGTAACTATTTTATTCCGCCAACATATATATGTATTGACATACATGTATATATGTATGTATATATGAGCATGCTCCAGCAGAATTGTGAATACGAACATTGGGATTGATGAAGAAGAAGATGATGATTGATTTTATTACCCATTCACGAAACCCTAATTTGAATTAGCCTCGCGCCATTTTTTATTTACTTTTGTAATGTCTGCTTTTCTTCTTCTTTTTTTTGGCTAGGTTATGTTTGGTATTTGCAGTCGCAAAAAACAAAAATCAATGTTTACCGAGAAAAGGGCCCAGGGACACAATTTTTTGACAAAATGCCCAAAATGTCATAATCTTAAAAAATGACCAAAAATAACAAAATGGTGATTCGTATAACGTTTCGAGAACCATGAAAAACGCTACATGATACAACATTTTGGAAGTAGAATGCTACTTCGTGTAGTGTTTTGGAGTTTGAAACATCACATAACGCTACATGATATAGCGTTTTATAGTGTCATTTCGGACCATCTTTTCCGGATGTGCCATTTCGGGCATTATAAGTCCAATTTGTGTTGTATTTGGCCAACACCCATGTTAATTTTGCATATTTTTAATTAAAATATTACTGTGATAATTGCTCATTTTAAGTTTTAATGTGCTAATTGATTACCTATGAGTTTAAAACTATAATAAAAAATCTTGAAAATCCAAAACAGCTCAACTAAAAGATTAGTTCCTTGGTGGCGAGAGAAACCTATTCTGACAAAATAAATACTTTCTCTATCTAAAAATAATTGTTATTTAATTTTTTAGCACACATTTTAAAATATTTTAACTATATAATTAAAATTATTATTTTTAAAATTTTTTATTTGTAAATAAAAATATTTAATTAATATATTATTCACAAAAAGAAAATTTTAAAAATAATAATTCTAACTATGAGGTCAAAACACTTTAAAATACATGTTAAAAAATCGAATAATGACCCTATATGTCACAAATTGAAGACAAAATGCCCAAAATGGCACAACTTATAAAAATGGCCCAAAATGTCACTTTAAAACTCAACATAGTGTAGCGTTTTTGTTTTTTTGATTTTTGATACAAAACGTCACTTAGTGTCACGTTTTCCACAAATATTTAAAAAAAATATGTGCAAAACTCAACTGAAAGTAGCGTTTTGTCCTAAAACTCTACTTCATCTTGCGTTTTGACCTTTAAAAATTTAACAAAAAAAAATTGCTCAAGACGTGACACGATATAGCGTTTTTGTGAAAACTCAACTTCATGTAACATTTTGGGGTGACATTTTGGGTCATTCTACCCGATTGTGCCATTTTGGACATTTGTTGGTGTAATAGTGACACATAAGGACATTGCCCTAAAAAATCATACATGCATTATGAAACGGAAGGAGTATGCAACATGAGTTGGAACTTTTATTGTGTAGTAGATACAGAGGGGAAGTCATGGAGATTAAAATTCTAGGACCGCGATCATAAGCACTCAAAATTAATTCTACATTTACTCTCAATTTATTAAAATGACATCGAAAAATCGAAAAATTCTTCCTTGGGCACCAAAAATTGTTTACATTGAATGTCTAGGACATGCCGTAGCTAGACAAAGCCGACTGGAACACTGTTGAGAAGGACTTGGATGAGCCCTGGTCATCTGCTTGTATCTTCAACTGTGCTTTACAGGACGATGAGTTAATTATACACTCTACAAGGAATAATGATGACTCTTCTGATTTCTGTGCAAAGAAGAAAAACTTGAAATTCGGGGATTGACCCCCTGAAGCTATGCACTGAATGGAATGGCCCTGCATGTGATGTAGAAGGGATTGCAGATTTGTCAATGCAGCTACTCCTTGTGCACTTATGGAGGCTTCCTGGGAAAAGTGTTGGACAATTAAATTAGCATTATCAGGTCTTATGAATGATGTGACAAAATGATGAGACTTAAAAATTTATTAACATTGCATTTGTTGGACAAAGGGAAATAACGCAGAACTGCGAAGGTGAAAAACCTGATGTCTGGTCGGTATGAAGTATAACCTAGAATAACTAAGATAACAATATGTGACCATGAAACTACCATTAAAAATACTAGAAGCTGTCTATACTAGTATACTTGGTATCATGTGCAGTCCCTTTGGTTAGATTCACTGAAACTCGAGCATCACAGGTCAATCATCAGACTTTGTTTTTATAGAAAAAATTGGCGATGACCTGGCAACTCAAAAATTAAGAAAACAAATCTCATAGCTTCCTGAAAGTGATCCAGGAGATTATAATAGTATTCTTTCCCTAATTTTAATCTCTTAACACAAAAGAGCTTCAAAACGGTTGCATGCTGCACCTCAAATTAAACTTCTGCACAGATTTAGAGGATAGACAAATCTATACGCAAAATGAGATGCGTCACAGAGTTCACCAGCTGGATACACAAGATTCTATAACAACTGAAAATATAAGAAGAGATGTAACAAGAAAAAGTATAATAAGAGAAGTTTTGTGAAAAACCTGTGACACGGATACTGGAAGTTGTCGCCATTTCTGCTGAAAAGTGTTCGGATCAAGCACCGCTTTAGCATTAAGCTTTAGTGTACGGGCAGGAGGAGTAGATGCAACTGCAATCCTAGACCGAGCAGATCATCAATGTCCAAGCTAGTCTGTGGAGGATGTTTTGGCAGTGGGGGTTCTAAAGATACAAGATCTGACTGAACCTGTGAAGCAGCCAAGAATAAGGAACTATCATATGCAGGAGCATTATATGCAGAACCATTGCTACTGAGACCCTTGTCTTCCTTCTCCGAAGTACTTAAAAGTAGATCCTTGTCATTGGCCTCTACCCTCTGGGGTGAAACTATAGTTTCTCCACCTTCAACTCCGATAGACATATTCCCTAGTTCTGAAAATGCAAACGGTCCTTGGTATTCTTTATCAGTAAACATGTAGGACGGCTGCAAAATATAGACTGTCAGCTAAGCCAAATGAATATGAAATGAGAGATAAAGATGGAGAGAATCTAGATACCTTCTGGTATACAACAGAGAGCCTATTAAATTCATCAAAAATCCAGTCCTTGATCTCACTACTTTGAGTGTCAGCGAAGACAGAAACGGCTTGCTTTGGAGGATTAACAACTCCTTCTGCTACAGATACTTTATATTGCAGAAGCCTGTAATAAAATAGGGCTCTATCATGAACATCCTGAAACCAAGTTAAACATCTCATTAAGTAGTCCTAACTAGGTACCACATATACAATGCGTGAAACTATCCAAACTTATAGAAATTATTCATACAGTCATCTGTGACACCAACTGCTAATGCAGCTCCAAGGGCTTGCTGAGTCTCTGGAGGTATTCTGACGAAACATTTCATTACTGATGTGAGCAGATGCAGATGAACCTATGCGCAATAGTATAAATTAGTAGAACATTGGTGTTAATAAAAACAAATGGACAACAAATTTCGTCAATCCATTAATCCTTAATTCCCTCATCTCTTGAACCTATCTGTTTCAGATTCAAAATGGTCTACTATTTGTGGTGCAAAAAAGTGAACTGTTCGGCCTGTTTGTTTCATTTTTTGGAGTAAAAAAGATGTGATTTTAAAGACAACCTAAGATATAGTCATATGGATAGAACAGACAGATCATAGAACCTACATTTCCTCAATCATTTAGGTAAATAAAAAAATGATTAGGTAGTAGAGTGTGCAATAAAAAAAGTTGAAAAATGTAAATTTAGGAGGCAAGACAACTGCTTAAATAGAAATGCAATAAATATAGATGTAGTTAAGAAGAAGTGCAAAGAAATTTAGCTCTCATTATCACTATTTTGTTTCTAAACATACTTTATAAGTTGGCAGGGAAACCCAGAAGATACTCACTAGCAAGTACTAAAGAAGATTAATAAGAATTCAAAATGGAAACATGAACTGCAAGTTAATCACCTCTGCTGAGTACTCATTCTCCCAGTTTTCAACTAGACTTTCCAAAACATATGGGACATCTTGCATGTCTTGAGCATACTCCCCTAACATCCAAATCAGAGCTGCCTTGGCTTTAGGTTCCTGGATTTTTTTGCTGCTGATATTTCCAACCACTGCAATGCAATCATGACTCCATTGTGGATATTTCCTAAGAAGATCTTTCACAAGAACCTGTAAGAAGAAATGTAGGACTATGAAGATTCACTTGTAGAAATGTCTAAGTATATCACATCATCACATGGGACTTTTGAGAATATAATCCGACGACTGAATTGCTGTTACCAAAGTTTCAGCTGTCACATGGTCCTTTTCCATCTCTAGAAACTGAAGCAGCCTGTCCACAATTGCATTAAAATCATACTGCTGGAGGGCTATTTTCCCAACTGCCCGAATTGATTCCCTAGCCATGGGAATATCAACATTTGCAGCATATTCACACAACTCTGTCAGTGAAATGAATATAATAAAACCATAACTGGTTGTGAACAGAAACCTTGAGATCAGAGAGGAGACTAGATATCATTTGACAACCAAGAGATATTGCTTTTTTGATAGGCAAAAACCAGGGGAAGTATAAATAATATTAGTACCTATTTCATAAGTATTGCTCTCATTCGCCAAAGCAGTCAACATCTCAAGCTTCAGTTTCTTAAAATAGAACGGCTCATTATACTGGCAATAAAAGAATCTGTAGAAAATAGCATTGGTGCACGCATGACCAACAGATGCAAGTGGCTTAATACTGCAAAGGACTGCTCCAAACTTCCTAAGCTGACTTGGGTAAGCAGAGGAGCTTTGATGCACTCGTAAACCTGATACAAGTCTAAATCAGTTTATTTCATAGAAAAGCTAGACATCAATGCACTTACGAATAGAACTAGAGTTGTGAGATACAAACATATTCTATAATCTATGGACTCCATATATTCACATGTCATTGACCAATTGTTGCATGTATTCCTTCAACCTTTTTTGTTTATCTTATTTTGAGTCTTACATGTAGGGCTTTGCATTGTGTTGTCTACTGAATATTTTGAGTGAGGGAAGCCGGAGCATTGGTCAATATAGAGAAAAAGGACGAGACTCATCCCATCGTTCTCATGCTTAAAAAGTTGACTAGAAGCCTATATCACGCCCCTTTCTCCTAGCTCTAGCTGTCCAAGTTCGTTAGGGCTTACTCTTTAAGTGGAAGACCTGTGCCCCCCCTCTATGGGATCAACTACTACTTCTCTTACACAAGAATGGACCCATTCTTCTTTTAAGAAATTGAAAGTGGAAAAAGCAGAATATATATCTGAATAATATATACCACAGAACAAAATTTTGTATTACTGCACTAGAGATCTAGTTTATTATATTAAAAAGGGAATAAGTGCTATTCCAGCTAGTAGTTGAATCAGAAGCTGAGATATGAATCGATGCCTTGATTGGGTTAAAGGAAACAAGCTTGACTTGATAAACAAGGCCGCTTGTTGTGTCAAGCCAACTTAAATATTTACTGATGGTAAATCGCATGTAGTAAAACTCTCTAAAACGTAAACAATGTGGTACCACCTAATTAATACCTTTTATCATGGTGAAGGCAAGTTACTAACATATCCAGAGTGAACTGAGTTAAAAATTAACAATATAATTATGTTGTACCTGCTGATGTACATCAGTCATATCCAAGGTAAGTTGTAGAAACAGCTTGATAGTTGCTAACACAACAGCTCCGTTTGCATGTTGAAGTCTGTCTTCGAGAAGATTCATTATGTCAAAAATTTCATTGCTATCTGGAGGTACATACTTGGACACCATTTCAAGAATACTACACTGTGCCCATTCATTAAAGTCTTTGATCCTGAACATGATTATAGATTATAGAATACAACTGCTTCCGAAGAGTTCAGTGACACAAGACCAAAAAATTAATAAAACAAATTTACTTAGGGGGCTCCCTATTTCTGCAGCAATCAAAAAAATATCTAATATCCCCCAGTGGCCAGTACCAAAGTAATAAAAACATGCTTCACCGCTAGAGCGCGGCATAAGCAACGTAGGTATACAAAATGACTGTTGACATTAACAAACAGTGCCACAACTTAAAATGCTTTTGTTTTCTCTACAAAGATGCGAGCACAATCAAGACTTGTTGTAAACTATTGTTCTGATGAGCATGTAGGCCAATTATAAAATGCAAGAAGATGATAATTATTGATGATGAAATGTAATAGGCTCCCTTGTCTGCAAGATTTATAGTGAAATATGCATTGTGAGTCGAGAGAGTACAAAGGTTATATCAGCTTTATCTGAGTTAATATATGGTAGAAAAATAGGTTTACCAGGAGAAAAATATATCAAATGACAAATCATTATTTATTATTAGATATAAGGAATGCATACCTATTTAAAAAGTAATATATAACTGGTTTGCTAAGCAATGCTTCTTTTTCCCTTGATGCTTCTTCAGAAGTATTTGCCTCCAAGCTCCAAATCTCTTGTAGTGAAGATAAACAGTTTGCAACCCCCTAGAATGAATAAATCTTATCAATCGTGGTTAGACATTGTTAAAAGGGTACATTGACAAAGAAATAATAAATCAATGCACCAAAGGCGCAAAACAGCACGAGTAAATCAATGTATGAAATAGAAAGTTTAGAATATTACTTAATGTTTCTCAAAAACTAAAACATTAATGCAGCGTACTTTGATTTGTAAGCAATGCAAACAATTAACAGTATCTTCAGAATTGGCCTCGTACTTGGGGATGGGGGTCTTTTAAAACTAGTATGATCTAGGTTTTATGGAAAGTGACCCACAAAACCAAAGTAGAAGGCCGTTGGAGCTAATTTGAAGACAGCTTCGAAATGTATCGTTTTTTTTCATTTATAACATAGGCAGCCAATCATCTCTCTTTTTTTGTCAATTCAAGCATGTTCATATTGTCGCATATATCAACATTAGGATTTTCACAACAATAACCGCCTAACGTAGAGCTTGCACAGCAAGGCAATTCTAAATAAAATTTAAGCTAAAAGATGGGTCACAGTACCTCAATTATGGCACATACTCATATAAATCAATTATAGACTTCTAGCTCTTTAAGAATTAAGATAATAAACAAAGTCTGACCTGAGCATCTTGGTCATGAAGCATCAAATGCTTAAGCATTGCAGGAAAATCGGCATCTACACACGTTGAAGCAGATATATGATACAACTTCACAACCCCGATAGATGCAACCATCCTCACATAACCACTCCCGTCTTTTAATCCAGATCCCAACGGCCCCACCAAGTATTCTACTAAATTTGGCACACGAAGTGTACACAAGCTCCTCAATGCTAATCCACGAATCATTGGATCTTAATCCTTACAATCCCTTTGAAGAAAATTAATTGTCAAAAGTGCAAAATTCGGATTGTACTTTGCATAATTCCTGACATACAAATAACACATTTTCTTCAAAACAATATCCGATATTGCTAAGCACATCACCATTTCACTAAATACCGAGGACACATCAATCCCAACTGTCATGTAAGAGATCCCGCTTCACTTCTCCTTTCCTGTAAGACAAAACAACAAGTAACAGACTGTCCCCGTTTAACTTACCTTAAAAAAGTTACTTAAAAGTTAATCCGTTCACCTACAAGTTATTATCTGTTTGGATAGTATAACTAATAACTAATACTCCGTAACATAATTATAAATCATTATACTCCGTAACTACCAAAAACTGCATATGGTGGATATCAATTATCGAGTACAATTACAAACTTAAATCAAGTCATTGAAACCAATTTACAGAAGTTGATTTAAAGTTGTAAGTCATAACTTGTAAGACATCCAAACATGCCCTTACAATTCTTTAAGCTTTTCTACCTCACTCCAGCTACATGATTTGCATACTAGTAAATTTACGAAACTTGGCTTAACAAAATCAATACAATTGACAATAATAAACATTCAATTCTGCACTATTAATGTGGTAAATTATAATCAGCAAACAATAAACTGAATCTAGAAACACATACATTTGTGTCAGTGTATGCAACTATGCAATGCACTATATAAAAGATGTGTATACAACAAAAGTACATATATGTATGTATGTAATGTACCCAGATGGTTGAGAAGGAGAAGCAGAGCGCTGAGATGGAGGAGCCATTATCTTTGAGCAATATTACAAACTCTTAAAGCTGGTAGGATTTATGGGGTCAATTTTTAATTGAAATCGAAATTGTGTTAGAAATCCAAGAATTCCCCCCCCCCCCTCAGATATTACACCATTTTCTGATCAAGTAGATTTTTAATTTATTTGTAAATAAAAAAGGACGATTTATTATACTATAAATAAACAAAATAAAAATTTGTACATTTGCAGATTAGCTGTTGTTTTCTATACTAGTATTGTTTCTGTAAAAATTGTCCATTTTCTTTCTTGTACATTGCTTTTCTGCTCATCTGATCAGCTGCTCCCTGAATTCGTAGGACAAGTTTCAAGCCTTTTCACGACAAAGTCGACGATAAAATGAACCATAATTGTGGGTAGGTTGGAGCCATGCAATGCAATGTTGGCCATAAAAGCATGGAGATTCGAGAAAACTCCGCAAAGCAGCTATGCCTCCTCCTCCACTTGATTTTCTTCATGGAGGTGTTTTGCTAGAAAAAGATATACCACAATACTTCATATGTTGGATCAAATGCTACACCACTGAGTCCTTGCGATATTTATCTTTCTTTCAAGTATATTATCATCTTCCTGTGCTTTCTTTTCTGAATATATAAGCATCTTCCCACAGAGAAGCAAAAAGCATAGAGATATCTAACAGATTACTATTGTTCTATGTAGCAAGCAATGCTAGGGAATTGCAGTATATGCACTTCATTACAAGCCTTGTGGGTATATGTTTCTACATACCACCCGCTTGAATCCTAATCGTTTTACAAAGTACATTTGTGAATATAAAATTGAAAACTAAGTACTACTTTGCTTCATGTCAACCAATTTTAATCGGAAAAACAAAACAAAAAGGGCCCTGCACGAGGTCATATTAAAATATCATTCTTGTTGCTCTGATCATTCATTTCATTTACATTTACAGTAGCATTACCATCTGCTGTTGAATCTTTGCAGTCAACTTCTTCTGCTAACCTAAACTTGAGTATTTTTTGTAGCTGAGCTACTGGCTTGACTTGCTTACTTGAAGCTTGATCCGGGTCTATTATGCATGCGCCTGAGAAAAAGTTTGCTTCAGACGGCCCAGTCTCCACATGGACCACCGGAGTGGCATCTACAAGAAGAGTCATGTGGTAGTTTATGATGTAGCACCGTTAAATTTTAACTATGAAGCGAGGCATCTTAATATTTTAACCATGAAGAGAGGTATCTTAATATAATGTTATATCAACACAAGATTTAACATCAAAAGGTTTAAATGAATGTGAATGGTTCTTTAAAAAATAGGCTTCATCATCTCTACAAGTATCCTGCACTGGCATGATGGCTGAAAAGACCTGATGCAACACCACCACTCATTGGCTGTGGCAAGTCAACAATAATAACCAATTAACTATACGATAAAGAGGACAGCACAATTCAACAGATATCCAGCGATGACCTGTGTTGGGCTCAAGAGGGGCTAAGCCCCCACTTAAATTATAAAATTCAGTGACTTGTAATATTATGTCCAACTCATTTGTATGTTATATCCTCGCTTTGGTTTTTGGTTTAAGAAAGTTAGAATACATAGTTAATCCAAGTTCAAAATCTTGCTAGAATTATATTTTCTTTTAACTAAATGTGGTAGTAATAAATTTATATCTAACCTATCCTAACTCCGCTAGTTATAAAAGTATTCCAGGTTCATATTTTGCCCAATTGAATTTTATAAAATTTAGCTATATTTCATTTTCACTTTTCTAACCTTTTTACCTGCTCGTCCTTCTAGATGTAAATCCTAGGTCCACCCCTGCAAATACTCACATTTAATGCAGCATATATGAGACCTATGG